>BSBM01000290.1:1200000-1837500 GCA_027924585.1 Larix kaempferi | reverse complement strand
GCAAGCAATACCGAAGAACTATTTCGACTAAGAATTCATAACAAGACATTACTTACAAAAATAATAAAGTTGAAACATAGTCAGAAGATGGAGCATTCAAATGAAGACCTTAAAGGAAGAATACTAGAAAAGCAAGAAGAAAACCAATACCTCATAAAGTTTAATCAAGAACTAGGGGAACAAGTCAAGAAGTTAAAAGAGGACAAAAAGTCAAAAGATGAAAGGTTCGAGAAAATTCAGAGTAATAACAATCTACTGGAGAAAAAAGTAGCGCAAATCCAGAAGGAAGCATCCAAACTCTCCAGAAAACAAACTCAAGTTGAAAGAGAAGAATTAAATAAAAATTCAATCCTCGTCATAGTTAAAAAAGGATTCAATCCAACAGAAAAACAAACAACAAGAACTCCTTATCGACACCCCAATTATAAACGTCATTTTGACCAACGACAAGGTCAAAATGAACATACACCGAGGATTTACGATGCCAGACAAGCAAGAACATCAAATCAACATACTAAGAAACAAACGAAAAGACCCATGATTCCCACAAAACGATCAAATAGCTCCGATAAAAATAGATCTTGGATGGACCACATCAGAAACAATGTGACAGTTCTTCTTTGGAATTCTTAACTCGTATTGCTTCATTTCCTCAAGTGTCGCAAATACTAAAAGAAAGGATCTAGGGATGACAGTTCAAACAAAAAATCAGACATAACCCTTGTCTTCAACAAATATTTGAGGGAAAAGCTTCCCTTAAGGGGAAGGCAATGTAACAAACCTAAAATATATAGATATTAAATATAGTACTTAACAATAATTATCCAAGGGACAAAACCCTTGTGAACAACCATTAGAGGTGCCCCTTGGAATTGTATTTATACAAGGCCTCTCATTACATTGTAATCATATTATCATCTTATCAATTATTATTATCTTATTACCCTCGAAATGTGGGCCTCAGATTATTTGTGGGCTTTCTAGAAGTATTTACCGCGGTAAAGAAGCTTTTATGCTTCAATGATGAAGAAGATGATGATGATGAAGATTTTGATGAGGAAGAGGGTGATGACGATGATGATGATTATGATGATAATGATGATGATGATTTTTGAGTCTGGAAACCCTCCCACGCCGTCAATGCATGAGTCTAGTCTAACCATGCCAAATTTCAGTCCAAGCAAGCACATATTTAAAAAAATTCAACATTGGCCCCATGTAGTACATTAATTAATCTTTAGGTATGGTTTTTTATGCTCGGATTGTTAGTGTCAGTCATGTTTGAGTTTGGAAACCCTCCCACACTGTAAATGCATGCATATAGTCTAACCATGCCAAATTTCAGTCCAAGCAAGCACAGATTGAAAAAATTTCAACGTTGGCCCCATGTAGCACATTAATTCATCTATAGGTATGGTTTTTGATGATCAAATTTTTAGTGTCGGTCATTTTTTAGTCGGGAAACCATCCCACACCGTCAATGCATGCATCTAGTCTAACCATGCCAAATTTCAGTCCAAGCAAGCACATATTTAAAAAATTTCAATGTTGGCCCCATGTAGCACTTTAATTAATCTATAGGTATGGTTTTTTATGCTCAAATTGTTAGTGTTAGTCATGTTTATGTCTGGAAACCCTCCCACACAATCAATGCATGCATCTAATCTAACCATGCCAAATTTCAGTCCAAGCCAACACAAATTTAAAAAATTTCAACGTTGGACCCTTGCAATACATGATCAAGCGCACCATTTGGGTTAGCATGATAATTGTGCATTTCCTTACTGAGCTTCTCTTTGTTTCAAGAATAATTTGATATTCTCTACTAAACAGGGCCAACCACGTGAAGGCGGAAGCTCTTATTTCCCCTTCCCCCCTCACATCACTCTCAATTCCCCATAACCCAACAAAATCTATGTAAAAAAAAAATTGAAATGTGTTTTTTGTCATACTTTATAAGAAGCGATGTTTCTAATTATAACATATGCCAACATATAGGAAAATGGCAAAAACACTAAGAAATAGTTAATTTATACGTACCAATAAAATTCAATATTTCTATCGCAATATTAAATCAAAATATATAGAGTAGATATATTAAGGCATACCTCATACACTTCAATGGACTTCATCATCTTCTTCATCCAAGTCATCATCTATATCATCTGTTCCAGAGTCAACATTGTAAGGATTGGTCTTATCATCATTGTCATCGATGTCTATTACGATCATCATGTCATCGTTGATATCATCTTCATGGACATTGCCTTCTACATCATCTTATTCAACTAATTCTTTGACATCTTCTTCTGGAACATGATCATATAACTTATGTTGATCAAATTCAACATCGTCTTCTTCTTTGAGACCCTCTTCATTACCTTCCTCTGCGTTATATTTTATCACCCTTCCCCTTGGATCGTGTCTCACAACAAATGACCAACCCCCTCTACCTAGAACCTCAGAGTAAAATACCTGTTCACATTGGCTTGGAAGAACATAGGGATCCGTTCCTGGCTCAAACAACCTTGTATTAACCATGGTAAATCCATTATCATGTTCAATAATAGTTTTATTGGGATCACGTTGATTCAATCGTAACATGTACCATTTGACAATGAACAGAACTACCTTGAAGGAGTTAAAGTCACATTGAAGAATATCTTCCAAATACCCATAGTATCGATTTTCTGAGAGTTCTAGATGTATTTCACTTCTAGAGGAAACATTGGTCACCTCAAAGACTAAAGATATCCCACATTATGATGTTTTTTTCGTTTCATCCAACTTTTTGATGTGATATCTACAACCATTGCACCACATAGCCTTATGGTGTTTTACCTACAACAAGCCATACACGAAAAAATTACATAGTGATCCAATATTTATGATTAAGATCATGTTTATGCCATATAGGGAAAAAATCAACATGTACATCAATATGTTTGCAAAAAAAAAAATAGTGTGGTCGATTAATATGCTTTCCTAGTTATATTTTAAACCATATGCTAAATTGATTTCCCTTTGTGTAAGATTGGTATCTCCATTGTGATTTGCTACTTTAACCAATGAATCCACACCTTCCCATGATATTCCATGACTAGATTGTTCACATCGTTCAATCCATACCTACATCCACTCAAGATTGTTTGCGATGTATAAATGAAGTGAATCCCACTCTTGACCAACTGTTTGATGACAATAAAATTAAAATTCAATACAAATGTATATTCAATTAACAAAGTATACACTCTTAATTGATGCACATCCAATATAAAAATAAAATATGTATGAAATATACATAAAAATCAACAGTCAAATGTATTATATTAATTAATCTCCACTAGCTAATAATTACCTTTCACCTTCCTCGATCTACCTTTCCCCTTCGGGTACTCCCCTTCGAAATTTTTATTGGATTCTGGATCAAAAATGTGACGTAAATTGAGCTTTGATGCTAATTTAGGAAGATATTCACTAATATACAACATGTTTTGGTATACCATATATCCCTCCATCATAGAACCCTCAGCACGTGCTCACTGTCTAACCAAACCCTTCATAAATTCCAAGTGCCTCTCAACCATCCACATGGACCTTGAGTGCACAGGTCCACGCAATTCAATCTACTCAACTTGGTGTATGAGGTAGTGTTCCTATGCATTGAAAAATGCCGAAGGTAGATGCTTCTGCATTTCACACATGAGACGAGGAATTTCTCTCCTCCAATACTTTATATCTTCTTTATGGATTTCTTTAGATGACAACCATATACAAGTGACGCAAACCAATCACAAGATTTAACAAAAAAAACATTATATTACATAACATGAATTAGTGCACAAAAATAAAATATGAGTTCTAGGATGAATTAAACAAAAACTAAGTGCATGCAAAAAATAGCTACTTACCTCATGTATTTCCCAAGATTATATATATCTTGTTTGACATTGTTGTCGAAGTTGTCCGTGAGAGAGAGAGGTAGAACACATTGTAACAATATACAAATCGTTTCATTTTTTAAACAAAGAGTAGACAAAAAATACCAAAAATACGCACTGGAATTAAAAAAAGCAATAATTATATGCATACCATAATAATTACCTTCATGAAGACATGCCAATCATGTGTTTTCACCCCCGCAAAATCACCTTTCTTTGTTATGATATTCTTCATGTTCGCACAAAATCCAGTGGGAAATTTAATTTTTCGCATGAATTCTTTTACAACATTACTTTGCTACTCTATTAACATCCATGGAAGTGAGTTTATATTAATTTGGGCTTCGTTGCTATGAAATTGAATGACGCCTTTCATTGTTGCATGGTTGCCTTCTTGAATCTCTTTGCAAATTTTGACAAATTTTTATTTCTCACTCCTTCCGTCCAATATTCGCCATAATGTTTCAGTCACATTCTTTCCGATATGCATTGTATCAAACAGATGAGCAATTTGTAGGTGCTCATAGTAGGGCAACCTACTGAATTGTTTAGGATAACTTTTCATTCCTCGTGGAAGCCCATTAAAGCCTTCATGATCACAACGACCATCATGAACCGTAGTTTATAAAAAAAATACAGAAATCAATGTCAATTAAAGTAAACAACACACAATAAAAAAAACATAACATTTCATATACGATGATTCATACGTACCTTTACGATTTCTATTATATTGCAACTTCCATAGGTGAGGTGTCATTCTCTACAGTTTTAATGCAGTATCTTTCTTCCCATTGAACAAGTGTTTTTTGGTAGTTCGATTCCTGTGATTCTTAGAGAGGAAGTACCTATACTCATAAAACACCTCTTTTCCTAAGCTTTTTGAACGATGAGATTTGATCTTAGGACCACAAACTGGATGTGAAAATTTTCCCTTTGTCTGAAGACCTACATAAAGAGATGGATTATCTATGTCAATTATAATTTTATATAAAATGAATGGATTATTTAAAAAAACATGCGCACATAATATATTAACTAGGTCATAAAATTAAATGCAATTAAAGTGGAACTTATATTTACAAACCGCAAAAATGGGTTAACCCTGGGGCATCATGTATTGTCCATACAAGCATTGCATGGAATTGAAATTTTCTTTGTCATATTGGTCTAGATACGTCATACATAGTGATGTTATTCCATAACTTTAGTAGCTCGTCAATAAGAGGTTCGATATATACACTCATATCTTTAACTTGGTACTTACCTTATTGATTTGAACATATAAAATATATAATTATGTGTACCATTTAGATATATAAACCATGCACAAAAGAAAAATAAAATATATATATATGACATTATGCAACAAAATATGACAAATGAGATGCCACTACATTAAAAAAAAAGTTGTATACACAATATACCTAGAATAATCATCGACAACATTATGTGCTCCCTCTTTATTGACAACCATGGAGGAAAGTTATTGTTGATAACAAAAATAGGCCACACCGATTAAACAGATCTCATCTATGAAAATGGATTGACACCGTCTGCTTCCAAAGAAATCCTAAGATTATGAGGTTATTCTTTGAAGTGAGACCATTTTTCCTCCATATCTCTAAATGCAGACCCATCTGCAGGCATTCGAATAATGTCATCTTGACTTCTGTTCCGTGCATGGTAATCCATAAATTGCTCTATGTTTTTGCACCTAAACAGTCGTTGCAAACATGGAATAATGGGAATATAACAAATAACCTTGCGAGGCACCTCTTTTGTTACTTGATATGTTCGATATCTACTGATATGACATTCCAGACATTCTATTGCAAACTCATGCTGATTATAATATATAATATGGTCATCAGGGCATGCATGAATTGCTTCATACTGCATTCCAATTTCTTTCATGATGGCAGATAAATCTCGATATGTGTGAGGTAAAATATTTTATGGTGGTAACAAAAATTCAGCTATCAAGCTACAAGAAATAAAAATAAAAATCTAGTTAATATAATATATAAATAATATTAATGAAACACATTTCATCAATATTAATTTGACTTATGAATTAACAATAAAATTATTAGACAAACATTGATAACCGTTAGCGCGATCATATATATTATGTGATGGAATATATTACATACCTTAACATCCGTGTGATTGATATGTTTGAAAGACCATTCATAACTTGCAAGTTCATTATCAACAATATAACAGAGAGAAGATTTGTGTTGAAGCCCTCATAAAGGGGTTCGTATGCCTTCTCAAGAAGAGGTAAATCATGAATATCATCAAAATCATCATTTTCATGATCAACATCATCATCATCCATTCTAACATTAAATGAATCATGGATCAATGTATTTGTACCATCATCTTCAACTATGTTATCAGTATGATCATCTTCTTCAATTTGATCATTAAATTGTTCTCCATTATTCATAGCTCCATGTTCCTCTGGTACTTGTTCTGAAAGCACTTCCTTCAGATGATATGCCATAGGATGTCTTTCCTTTATAATTACATGAAACCATCAATAGATATAAGTTAATATAATAAATATTAAAATAATACATACATTTACAAAAGCAATCAATAAAAAAATATATATAATGCAAAACTTACAAATGGACGATATTCATGTCCCCCCTCAACGTGTCCATGTTCCCTACAATGTTTTATGGTTGTCGTGATCTTTACTCTTCTCCTCTTAAAGCCCCTGCATTGAATACATGGACAATAACATTTCCCATCACCCTTTCTTTTTAGTCCATCCCACAATCTAGCAAGCAATTGTCGATTTTGTTCGTCTGGATCAAGAATATTTCTATTTGACATTTTCTCGTAAAGATCTTGAATGAAGATTGTCGGTCTTAGAAAATTAAGCTCCACACTTCACTATATTTAATAAAAAAAACAAGAAATATTTATGTATTCTTTTACGGAAAACAGACCGTCGAAGAATAAAATAATTTCCACAAAATAATTTCCACAAACCATCACTTGTACAACAAACATGTCAGAATGTTTCGAAATTTATAGATTTTAAAATATAAATGTTCATCTAATATAAGACGACTTAAGCATAGTTATCGTTATAAAATACATGTCGGATATTTGACAACTTGAGCACAGTTACTGTTATAAAATACATGTCGGATATCCGACAACTTGAGCATCGTCGGATCTGTTGAAGATCCGATGATAGTTGTCGAATATTCGACTGTAGTTTTCGGATATCCAACTGTCGTTGGATATTCAATAGATCCTTCTATCAATTAAAAACAATTTAATCAAAATTCATAATTTTGAAGGTGAAATCCGACGACACAGTCCTTTTTGTCGGATGTCATCATATTTTCTCATCGGATTTTAGGTTCAAATTTTGTAGTGAACAGACATCTACTGCATCTCTTGCATCAAACTGTTTGAATAAATATATAGGTTGAGTGGTTAACAATAAGCTACAACAGTTTGTCTCCAAGTGTTTGTAAAAAGGGTTAAACCAAAAATATCTAGGGATCAGTTTGTCAACAATCAATGCACACTTGAAATATTATGGGGAATTAGGACAATCTGAACTTGGTCTGATTAATCTCAAGGTAGTCCCTATCCAAGCATTATAAAATTTGAATTTCAATAGTGATGTATTAAGAAAGAGGATATTGTTGTACAACAGTGTGTAAACAACAATTACCCTTTTCACGCCTTCTCATTCAGTTGACAGTTAAGGGGAAAAAATTGTGGACAAAAATTGTCAAGGACATTACATATTTATAAACCTTATAACCCACAACATATCACCTTGATCATTGATTCAAATCCAAACTGCTATAACCTATTATTTACAAATCCATGTAGCCTTTATATCCTAAATCCCCTAACACATATAACTCTTTACAACTCATCCCCTACTACCCCTGTTAATATATATGTAGCATGACATATAACCCTCACCCTTAAGATCATTAATGCAAAACTTATGTCATATGTCCCATAAACCATAAAATTAACACATATAATATTTAATTTCCATATGCTTAACCCTTATAAATCCTAATATCAATAATAATTATCACTCCTACTCCCTACATAATTCTCAACCCTAACCTTATGTAACCTCCAAAATAACCCATTTCCATTCAAACTTATAACCTTTGTTGGTATCACCCATAATACCATCGACCTAACTAGTATAAAAACCATCACCATAGCCACTAAAATCCCAACACGTATAACTAACAACCCTTATAAATGATAGTACCAAACGGTTTTAACTCCTATAACTCCTAAATCCTTTTACTCCAAATATTTATAGGAATATAAATTTTAACTTCTATACCATTTATAACCATTAACCACTATAAAACACATAGTCTCTAACCTCTATAATCCATATAAAACTTATTACTACATACCTTGATAACATTAATCACTTGTATCCCTAAATCATGGGAACCCTTAACCTCTTAACCCCTACCCTTGTAACACCTAGTCCCCATTGATTAACTTATATAATCTATAATCCTTATATACTCTAACCACTACCCTTGATAACTCTTAAATGCTAACCACATAACCTGTTACCTCACTTTGGCACATTAATTACCATATAATTATTATAGACATTATAACCCCAACAAAATTTAATTTATAACCCCTATAATATTTAATAACTAGTAGTAACACATGTAACCACTAAATAATTAACCCTTATAAACTCTATTACATGACCATCATAAAAATTTATTCCCTAAAACCCTTAACTAATATGACTCATAATAGATAACATCTCTAAATCCTATTCCCCCTAACCCATCAACCCTATAATCTCTAATTTTTTTAGTAATTATCACCCTTAATCCATGTAACCCTAATAAAAACCATATAACCCCTAATCTCTAATTGTGATAATATATAACACCCATAACCTCTAATACAATCTTTGACTTGTACAACTTGCAATCCTTGTAATTCCTATCCCGTTGTAACATAATCACAATAACCCCTTATTCATAACCCTATACTTATATATCACCCTTATCCTCCTCTTTTTCCTTCTCTTACAATGGATGCTTTACCATGTCACCCTAGTCTTGCTCCTTTCTCATCTTTTAGAACCCCCTTTCCTAGAATTGAATCCTCTAACTAGTATGAGTCTCACCAATAGGGAATCCAACCCACACTTGAGTACCATTTCATGAGAAGTATGTTTAGGATGATTCAACAACTATATTTGTATAAATTTGTTTCCCATTTCCCTTCTCAATCTGTATCTCAAACAGGGTGTTCTTATTACATGTTAGGCATCATCTATGCCAAAATTTGTCATACTATGAGGAAGATAGATGCTACAAGGACCCTTGTGAAAGACCCATGAGATCATTTCCTTGTTTTTGGTTATTCCTTTTACACCCACCCTTCTAATTTGAATCGCAAGATGGGTTGAGACTCTCTTCATCAACTACACTTATTTTAACCTACTAAAAGCAACCCATCCTCTTCCTCTCCCCATATTTCCTCTTTCCTCAACATTTCACTAAAGATTCAAGACAAATTTCGGTAACTTCATAATGTTGCTATAATTAAGTTTGGGTTTACCAAATCAAATGAATCCTCATCATAAACAATACATTTATGAGGCCAATTTTCACCTCCCATCATCCACAATAGCCATCTCCTACTTCAATAATTACTTTCCCTCCTCTTCTTTCTTCTTTCCTTTTTCTTTTCCTGGTTTCTTGTCCTCTCATCCTTCGTTTTTCACTTACCCCTCACCATTGTCTCTCTTTCAATCAAGTCAATGATCAACACTAGTGTTTCCTTTTCTACACTTTCCTTGGTTTCATTGTCAATCTCTTAATCCTTGTTGGGTTTTTTATTTTGAGTATGACCCTACTCAATATGGATACCTCCTAGTTAGGTCTAATGATTCCTTCCTTGATACTGATCTTCATATTTCACCCTCATCTAGTTGTATTGCATAGATTTTAAGTATTTTGTCACTTGCCTTTGCTAGTAAATTGTTGGCACCAGTCTCCTCCATGCTTGTATTGGCTTGCATTAATGTACATCACCTCCCTTACTTGCACCTTGTCTTTGAATAGTGTATGGAACCTTCATTCTCAAGTTAGCCTCATGTTAATGGATGTCGCTTCCCTTGAATTTTGTTTCTCTCTTGTCTTCCACTTGATTGAAATCATAATGATCCATGAGGAACCCCTGTAGCACCACTTGCATTGACGATCAAGGCTCATAGGCCTTCAATGTAAAATGGGATATCATGGCCCAACTAGTGGAGGATTACCTTTTGACACTATGGCATTGGCTCACACTTTGAGGACCCCTAGACTACTACCATACATTTCTTGCTTCTCTCCTTCATTACATTTCTTGATTCTCTCCTTCCTTTCAACTCTCTAATATTCCCATCCTTTAGATATTGACTTTTAAAGGGGGGAAGAATGTATCATATGAGATTCACAATTGACAACTCACATGCGCCAAGTGACTAGGGGGTTCACTTAGTAGTTCACTCCTATGTTTCAATCATACATGACTTTCTAATGATGATATTACACCTCTCAAGAACAAATCTAATGTAATGGACTACCATATTAAAGACCACTTCGCCTTATCCTAGACGTGGGACCTCTCTCAGATGTGTGTCACTTAGATGGGACATCTATGAGATGTCTAGTGCTTAGGTGGTACCTCTCTAGGATGTCTAGTGCTTAAGAGGGACCTGCCTAGGATGTCTAATGATTAGGTCATTTTAGGGTCTAAAACTTGTGACACCGTGACCAAACCCACATCATTGAGTCAATAGGCACAATACAAAGGTTATGTATGAATTGGATCTTTAATGGATAAACTTAACATACAAGTATTCCTTTAGGTCATTCCCTTGGCTACTTATACCATTCAGATCTTATTTGTAAGTTTCCTCACTTAAACTCTTCCAATTTCTTTTATCTTTGAAAACTCTAATTTGCAAGTACACATGTAGCTTAGTGATCTCCTTCCACCTCTTTCATTCCCTTGGGATGATTGCACTTGTCATATCCATCACCACTACATGGATATTTTGTCTTACCTTAGCTCCAACCATGTATGTTTGATTGATTCATCCTAGGGAATATTCATTGACATATTTCCAAACATACCTTGTACATTTCAACTCTTTAACCTCAATGGAAGTTCCATCACAGCCGGGGTAAGGAAGGTATCATCGCTCCTCAGGGTATTAGGGTATCTTTATTATCCATTATCATTGATTTATCTAGACAAGACTAGATCTATTGTTTTATGGGTTATATAAACACATACATATATATTTATATTGGCATTGACAATTAAGTCTTTCCTTGTGGGAAATTTGAGCTACATATGTAAGATATTCTAGGACATGGATCTCTCTTCTAGACATGCCACAAATAGCCTCATCATACCAAGGAGATTGATCATCTACAACAATTAATTATGAGTGAGTTATGTCCATTCTTCTTCTTGGAATTCTAGTATTAATATTTATGGCTCATTGAAGGAAGTGTTGATTGATTTTAACCCTAGGTACTTAGATTATTTTCCTTATCGAATTTGTTGGTAAAACCTTATCTATAGCCTAATTTAAGGACCCTAATAATGTACTTACATAGACTGACATTAACCAAATATTTTAGTCTTAAGTAACTTGGTGGATTTCCCTCTCCTTTTAATCCTTTATTTTCTTACCCTAGGGTTTCTTAGTTTGTCCCTAGAACAGTGTGGTCACTCCACTCTCCTCTTTCCCCCTCTTCATAGTGTGTATTTGTGTGTATCCTTGGCTATTATTTTATCCCCGCCATCACATTGTGTGTGGTATAACAAATACATTTGTTCACTACAATAAGGTCTCATGTGAATTTGTTACCTAAAATCAAGGTGGTTGCTAGGGATTCCTTCAATTGTGACCGTAATGATATATAATCTATGAGAAAGAATCATCTTCTATCCTTGGTACTATGTTGAAAAGTTTGATAAACCTATTTAAGAAAAGAAATAACAAACAAAATCTAAAACATGAAATAACAATGGCTAACAAATAGTACATAGAGATTTGCCCTCGAAACTTTTCACTGAGAAAAACAACCTTATTGAGAGTTTCTCCTTTCTTTGTCTTATTGTATTATCTTCACCATTTAAAATGCAATAATATATAATCCAAAACATTTATCCATTAACTCATATTAGTTTATAACCATAATTCTTAATTGGAATTAATTTAGAATGCGTTGAAAAACCATTGGCCAAAAAAAGCTCAAAAGGAACCATAGATTGAATCAAAATTTGTTGTGGGAACCGACAAAGATTACAACACATGTCTAACATGATCCCACTTGTTGTATTATTTAAAACAAGGGGAACAAGGAAAATCATTCATGTAATAAATTTCTAGGGGAAGCAATGCCTCTTGATTCTCTACACCAAGAGAAGTTTTTAGCACTAATAGACTTTGTCAATGAATCTACAACATTCTTCAAGGTATCAAACTTCTCCAACAATAATTTTATTTGTTCAACCATGTCTCTAAAAAAATGGTATTATACATCAATATGATTTGTCTTGGAATGATAAGTAGGGTTCTTTGTTGGGTGTGTTATATCTATTTTTGTTTTTTTGTTGTTTTGTCCCATTGTATTCTTTCTAATCCCGGTAAAGGGATTATGGTTTTAAATGATGTGAATACTATATATTGTATTGTAAATGGTTAAGAAAACATATAATGAAAAGAGTTGTGCGGCTCTAAGTTTTGATGGTTTTTTCCCGGTTAAGGGTTTCCAGGTGAAAATCTCTATGTTATGCGTGTGCCATTGTGTATTTTCTATGTATGGTTAAGAATCTGTATGAGTTTTTACTACACTGTTAAGGTTTAAAACTATCATTCTTTAATAGAAATATTGCACTTGAGCTATCACAACCTATTCTTATTGCTTTCTAAACGAAACCAATCCCTAAATGAAACCATATATTTCCTTGCTTCATTTAGTGGCTTCCATGTGCTCATTTTCCTATGGTAGACATTGAAAATATATCCCACCTCTTTCTCATCCAACTAATTGATCCACCAAATTTTCGGGTACACAGGGTACTACCAAAGGACCGAACACCAAGAGCAACCACTTCACACAAACAGATCACAGATCAACACACCGATGTTTTGACGTGGTTTAAACCCTCTTGAGGGAAACACTCCACGGCCCCGGCCAAAAAGCTTCTACGGGACAATTTATTATGCAAAGAAAGAAAGTTACAAATGAGCTTCTCATAATCGATCAACTAAACAATGACCCTCCATGCTCTTTAAATAGAGATCATGGACCAAGCGGGTGTTAAGCCACGGATCAAGGTTAGGTTTGATCTAAGGGAAGTTGAGCCGTCGGATCACTCTATGTCGGGAACATATCGTGACCGTCGGATTAAGTATTTACAAATGCATACTAATGCATACTAAAGAAACACACTATCCCTAACGGATATATTACACAAGTTCATCTTAACTAACTCCTAAGTGTCTAAATATCCTAACATCCCCCCTTAAGAACAACTTGGGATAGGATTGAAGGATTTACAAAAGTGACAATATTAGGAGAAGGAAGGAGGAATTAGATCCTATCCCCCCTTAATGACAAGTTCCTGAACTCCTAACATAGATCAAATTTAGAAAACTTCGCTTCTGTAAGAGACTTGGTGAAGATGTCTGCAACTTGATCATCTGTAGGGCAAAAGAGCACTTCAAGAACACGATCATGAACAAGATTTCTGATGAAGTGCATATGTAGCTCAATGTGTTTGCTGCGTTGATGTAGAACTGGATCTTTGGCAAGCTTGATGGCACTTTGATTGTCGCACCAAAGTGTAGTAGGCTGTTGCTGCTCGAATCCAAACTCTAAAAGGATCTGTCGAAGCCATAAAGCTTCCTGACTAGCATTAACTGTTGCTCGATATTCTGCCTCTGCTGAAGAAAGAGCAAGATCTTGTTGTTTCTTACAAGCCCAAGTAATAGGTCCAGATCCCAGACTGAAAACATAACCTGCAGTAGACTTTCGATCATCAGGATCGCCATCCCAATCTGAATCAGTGAAACCAACCAATAAAGGTTTCCCCCATGTACTGTAATGAATCCCAAACTAAACTGTACCTCGAATATATCAAAGTATTCTTTTAGCTGCTTTCTAGTGACTTTCATGAGGTGTCTGCACATAATGGGCAACACGACCAATGGCAAAGGAAAGGTCAGGACGGGAATGAGTCAAGTATAAGAGACTACCAACAAGTTGATGATATAAGGTGGCATCGACTTTAGGTGAAGTACAAGTGGCAGAAAGTTTAACTCCAGACTGGAAGGGAGAAGGGGCTGATGTACAATCTTCCATGTGAAAGCGACAAAGAAGGTCACAAGCATACTTAGACTGAGAAAGAAAGATTCCTCATTTGGTTTGTAGGACTTGGAGACCAAGAAAATAATGCAAATGTCATAAGTCTGACATTTCAAAATTTTGTTTAAGACTGGATTTCACATGGCTTATAAGCTTAGGGTCACTACCAATAAGAATAAGGTCATCAACATATAGAACAAGTATGATGAGATGGTTTCCTACTTTCTTGGTATAGACATTAGGGTTAGAATGGCATCTAGAAAAATCAGTGTCAAGGAGAAAGTTATCCATTTCAGCATACCAAGCTCTAGGAGCTTGCTTAAGGCCATATAAGGATTTCTTAAGGCGGTAGATAAGGCTAGAGTTATTCTGAACATAGTCAGGAGGTTGTTCCATGTAAATTTCATCGTGTAAATCACCATGTAAGAAGGCAGACTTGACATCCATTTGATGGACTTCCCAGTTGTGTAAGGCTGCAAGGGAAAGAACAAGGCGGATGGAGTTCATTTTTATGACGGGGGCAAAGGTTTCATTGTAGTCAATCCCTTCAACTTGGGAAAAACCTTTGGCAACTAACCTTGCCTTAATTATTTCAACACTTCCATCTGATGCATACTTAGTTCTGTAGACCCATTTACATCTGACAAGTTTTCTTCCTTTTGGAAGAGGTACAAGATCCCAAGTATCGTTTGCCATTAAGGAACAATATTCTTCATCCATGGCTGCATCCCAATCTGGATTCCCTGAAGCTTCTGCAAAAGTTTCTGGATCATGATTCTCGAAAACTTGAGCCAAAAGAGAAGAGGCTCGCTGAAACTGAGAACATGTTCGATGTTGATCTCTAGGATCATCGGTAAGATCACCAGCTGCTTCACATGTTGAACGAACCCATCGAGGAAGCACTTGTGCTGGTGTAACTAGAGGAACATGAGCAGGTGGAGGTGGATTTTCATCCTCATTTTCATCATCAGAAACTGGAGTTGGAAACCTGTCAAGGAAGTTGGAAGAAGAAGAAGAAGGCACAAACACCGAATCAGGCTCATAGGCCAAAGATGGCACAATCACCGAGTTAGGCTCGCAGGCCAAGAGATTTTCATCAAATTTAACATCTCTTCTAATGATTATATCATGAGAATGTGGTTGAAGAAGTCTATAACCTTTTACATCTTCAGAATATTCAACAAATATGCACTTTTCACTTTTAGGCTGCAATGCTTTCCATTTTTCATCCAGAATGTGAGCCCATGCTTCACTACCAAACACACGGAAGTGACTTACATCAGGTTTAGTTTTACTCCATGCTTCTTCCAGTTTTATACCTTGTAATGCTTTAGTGGGGGTGTGATTAACTATGTAATTTGCACAATTTATGGCTTCATCCCAAAATTGAAGACTTAGTCCCTTAGATTGGATCATACAATTAGCCATTTCTTTTAAAGTGCGGTTCTTCCGCTCAGCTACACCATTTTGTTGTGGTGTATATGGAATAGTGTGTTGTTGTTGGATGCCTTGTTCAGTGCAGAAAGTGGTGAACTTTTTGTTAACATATTCTCCTTCATTGTCAGATCTTAACTTAATAATTTGATGACCAAATTGTTTTTCAACAAGGGCCTTGTAGGCCAAGAACATGTTAAATACTTCGCTCTTAAGTTTTAGGAAATAAACCCAAGTGTGTCTGGTGTAATTATCAATGAAGGTTAAGAAATATTTGAAACCTGAAAAGGAAGCAGATGGAAGAGGACCACACAAGTCACTATGCACAAGCTCCAAGGGAACCGAGGCGTGCCAAGAGGCACGTTTGTCTATCCCGATGATGTTTTTCGAGTACACAACCGGAGCAAACACCATCCCTGCAAGATACCATCGGAAGACCTGTCACCATATTTTCTTTACATAGTTGTTGCAATGAGAGATAATTTAAGTGACCAAATCGCTCATGTCAAAGTTTGTTCAAGTTATCACTATGAGCAACAAAAACTGAAGGGAAAGGTGATGACCCAAAGTTGTTAAACTTGTACAACCTGGTAATATCATCAACAATTCCGGTAGCTAAGACCTATTGAGGATCTTTAAAATCCTTGATTACAACTTGGTGAGGTGTAAAGGTCACAGTTTTACCTTCACCAGAATGAGTGATATGATATACTGATAACAAATTGCAAGAAATTATTGGAACACATAGTACATCACTAAAATGACCATTATCTACTAGTACTGTTCCAGCTCCTACAACACTTAGAGATCTATCATCATCAACAAATATTTGTTTGGTGTTACATTCATGCATAGTAGAAAAGATGGCTTGATCCTTAGCCATATGATAAGATGCTCCAGAATCAATGAGCCATTCATTTGAAGTAGAAGAAGAAGATACATTATAAGAATAACCAAAAGCACAAAGTGCATGTCCATGAGAGGCAAATTCTGAAGGCGAATCTATGCTGATGTGGTGCTTCTTCATTGCTACTTCCAAGGCTGCCATCTTCTTGAAACACTTAGATTCATCATGATTATCTTTCCCACAATAGTTGCAATGACGCTCAGTGTTCTTGCCTTTTGGCTTGGATCCTTTGTCATTTTTTAAAGAAGGAGCTGACTGAGAGGGTTTGGGACCCTTGTTTGACTTATTATTGCAAAAATTTTGTTTCTCGGGAGGCTTGGACTTTTCTTTCTGTTGGGACAATAAGGCTTTCCCAGATGTATCTCCATTGTTGATTATTCCAAGATGAATGAGTTTATCTTGCTCTCTAATCAAGGAATCACAAAAGGATTCAAGACTAGGTTCTTGATAGCTAGCTGCATTCAAGGATTCTTTCATGGAGTAAAATGTAGATACAAAAACAGAATATGCAGGTCCAAGTTTGGAAAGAATATGATAAATGCATTGTTTGTCTTCCCTCTTAATCTTACATTCTGCACATAAGAGTTTAAGAGTTTTGTACTTAGATAAATAATCTTGAATGCATGAAAAGTCACTTGGATTTAAAGAAATCAACTCATTTTCGAGTTGGTGACCTCGAATTTCATTGTGTTTACCAAACACAGATTCCAACTTGTCCCAAGTAGCATCAGGTTCATCAATTCCAGATATGTGGAATCGCAAATCAGTAGAGAATGACATCCCAATCAATCCATGAGCTTCATCACATCTATTTTCCCATTTGATTTTCTTATCATCATCAGTAGGTTCTGTTTCTTTCCCTGAGTTAATTCTGAAAAGTCCTCTACTTCGTAGAACATCCTCCACATAGGATTTCCATGTGAAATAGTTGGAACTAGTAAGTAGAATATCACAAGGGGCAGCCATATTTGTAAATTAATGGCTGTAAAAGTAGAAACCAATAGTATGGATGTGAAAAGCTTGAAAAAATAGGTGGTTTAAAAAAAAATGGCACTGAAAACTGACTCTCTATGATGAAGTTATGCTTGAACAAAGAAACGGTTGAAGATGTCCCCAATAGTGCGTGGCAAATAGAAAATGACCAGCTAAAAAAAAGGACCCCCCTCTTCCCAAGATGAACCTTTGAGAATCACTTTACAATAAAGTTTCTTTAAGTGAATCACTTTTATAAAATAAGTGTTTTTACTTTTACAGTGATTTACTTTAAATAGTGCAACAATAAAAAGGAACTTAAGTGACTCACTTGTATTTGTATTTTTTATTATTTAAGTGAAATGCACTTTTACAATAAAGTAACTTGAAAATAGAAATTGCATGCACTTTTTATTTTAAAGGTAACTTCCTAAGACTTGAACTCAAGACCTATTAAGGAATAAAGCAACTTTGAACCAAGTGAGCTAAATTAAAAGGTATGTAAAATATGGGAATGAGGAAAGAGGCTTTTTTTTTTAACTATTTTTGCTCGGTTTGCGTGCTTCCCCTTTTTCCTGCAAAATACACCACAAATCGAAACAAAAAAAACTTTTCCACACTTGTGGAGTTAGATCTCGTTAGCTTGCCCGGAAAGTCTACGTTTTTCTCTTTGTTTTTTATTTGCCGAGATCGCACAAGGTACACAGCAAAGAGCATACACCGCCGAGAAAAACCCTTTCCTTTTCTGTTTCTGATTTGCCGAGATCGCTCAAGGTGCACAGCAAAGAGCATATGCAGACAAGGAAAGCAACAATCCAAACCCAAAAAAATATAACAGTAAAAAATGATAAAATATGAGATTTTTTTTTTTAAGCAGAAAATAAAAAAAATGCGTCACTGTAACATTATACCTTCAGATTTGGTGAAATACGCGTTTCTGGAGCAACCGGGAACTGTTTTCGATCAAACAAAAACTATTTCCAAATGGAAACGACGCTCCGGACGCAATGAAACACCTCCCACCTCCCAAAAATGCATAGAAATACTAGAACTAGAAACCCTTTCGAGTTTCAGGGTACACAGGGTATTTAACCTGTTTGGTGTTCGGGTACACAGGGTACTACCAAAGGACCGAACACCAAGAGAAACTACTTCACACAAACAGATCACACATCAAAACATCGGTGTGTTGATCTGTGATCTGTTTGTGTGAAGTGGTTTCTCTTGGTGTTTGGTCCTTTGGTAGTATCCTGTGTACCCGAACACCAAACAGGTTAAATACATAACAACTTATGGATCTTTTGTCAATATCTCTACCTTAAATACATAACCACTTGGAATTAAATTGCATAATATGAAGTGCCATGCAAATATACCAATGCCTTTTTTACAATTGTCCAATGTTCGTTGCTTAGTGTTGACAAATACCTGCTAAAAAATCCCACTGCATGGGTAATGCATGTTAAGATTAAATATTCTAAGACATAAAATATCAGTATTACATTCCATTTCACAACAATAGCATATACAAGATCACTGAAAGAACAACAAGCACAGCATAAACACAAGAGACACATATTTATCCTGGGAACTCTCATGGGGTAGAAAACCCAACAAAGCTTCCTCAATATAGATGACCAGTAAATACAAATATGTAATCCCCAAACATGAGCTCCTTATCCTCCATAGCGGATCTCTCTCTCACCTATGCACTAATCACAAGTGAGTGAATGTGTGTTAAATAAGGAACACACCTCCTCTATTTATACACAACTCCAACTTGAATTTTACACTAAGTAGGTCGGCCCCAACTTAACCACTTAACATAATGTTGGTTGGGCCGACCCCACTGGGGTGGTATAATAACCCTTTAACCCACATGACTCATATAGGGCCAACCCCAATAGGGAATTCTAATAACCCAAGTTACCACATTCTCCACGGAGGAATAAAACATCTCCGAATATACAATAGGGTCTCCGCGGAAGAATGAAACATCTCCTAGAATAATGAAGTACAAATATAATATTCTTCGAAGTTACAATATCTCAACACTCCCCCTTAATGAGAAGTATATTATAACAACATCTGTAGGATCAAGGAGTCATTAACTACATGATACATGATACATTTATAAATCATTGGAAGCTTTCTTCATACATCATCAGTAACTCAAACAGTCACTGGAACATCTTCAAGATCTTCAATACTAGAACATCAACATCTTTAGTACTGAGTCTTCATCTTCTGCAGCACTCAAATAGCTACAATAACATCATCATATGGATCTCTCGATCAACATCATCAACATTTGGATCCTCTCAATCAACAGCATCAACATCTAGATCCTCTCGATCAACAACATCAACATCTGGATCTCCAAATCAATAGCATCAACATCTGGATCTCTCGATCAACAACATCATCTGGATCTCTCAATCAAAAGCATCATCATCTCGATCATCATCATATGGATCATCTCGATCAATAGCATCATCTGGATCATCTCAATCAACAACATCATCTATATCATCTGGATCAATAGTATCATCATCATAGCATACTCTGTAATACACATGATCCAATTACAGGATGATCAATCCATCTCACTTTAAGACACCTCTCATGTCTATGGACGATGCAATCCAGATCTACTTATAGGATGATCAATCCTAGTCCTTTTAAGACACCTCTCATGTCTATGGATGATGCAATCCAGATCTACTTACAGGATGATCAATCTTGGTCATTTTAAGACACCTCTCATGTCTAAGGATGATGCAGTCATGACCATAGTGCCAGTCCTTTTTCATATTGGATGTGACCTAGATTAAATCTAGGATTTATCACCACAGAGCCAATCCTTTTTCATACTGGATGTGACCTAGATTAAATCTAGGATTTACCACCACAGAGCCAATCATTTTTCATACTGGATGTGACCTAGATCAGATCTAGGATTTACCACCACAGAGCTAATCCTTTTTCATATTGGATGTGACCTAGATCAGATCTAGGATTTACCACCATAGAGCCATTCCTTTTTCATACTATATGTGACCTAGATCAGATATAGGATTTACCACCACAGAGCCAGTCCTTTTTCATACTGGATGTGATCTAGATCATATCTACAATTTATCATGTAAATTTTGAACCAACTGTTCAGGGACGATGCAGTCCTATCACGTACATTTTGAACTAAATGTTCAGGGACGATGCAGTCCTATCACATACCTTTTGAAATAAACGTTTAGGGATGATGTAGTCCTATCACGTACATTTTTAACTAAACGTTCAGGGACGATGTAGCCCTATCACGTACATTTTGAACTAAACGTTCAGGGACGATGTAGTCCTATCACGAACATTTTGAACTAAATGTTCAAGGACGATACAGTCCTATCATATCCACTAAGGACCACTTCTCGGAGACATATGTCTACGGATCAATTCAGGGACCGAAGTCCGAGGATGATACAATCCCTCTCGTCCACTAGAGACCACTTCTCAACCTTATCGTTGATATCATCGACCTCATCGTTGGGACAGGTAAACTCATCATCGACCTCATCGTCGAAACAGGTATCCTCATCATCAACCTCATCGTCAGAACAGATAACCTTGGCATTGATACATGTATCCTCATCATCGATCTTACCGTCGATATAGGAAATCTCATCATCAATGACCATATCACTCCCCCTTTCGAGGAGGGTCCTTCTGAACTACACCAAGCTTGTCTCGGAAATACTCAAACTTTAATCGAGACAGAGTTTTGGTCAATACATCAGCAACTTATTCGTCAGTGCTCACATACTCGAGCTTGATAGCTCCTTTCTACACCATATCCGGTATATAAAAATATCGGATCTCTATGTGATTTGACTTATCATGGAACACTGGATTCTCTGTCATCTTGATACAACTCTGGTTGTCACATAAGATCACAGTGGGGTCCATCTCTAAGTCAAATAATCCTGATAACAGTTTTCGAAGCCATACTCCTTCACAACTAGCAGAGCAAGTAGCAATATATTCCACTTTAGCTGTGCTAAGAGCCACACTAGACTGTTTCTTGCTAAACCACGAGATCATGGAAGATCCCAGACAATAACATCCTCCCGATGTGCTTTTTGCTGTCTGATACACTTCTTTCCCAATCAACATCTGTGTAGCCATACAATCTGAAGTCATGATCTCCAAGATAACATAGACCAAAGTCTATCTTACCCTTTAGGTACCTCATCACATGCTTTGCATCTATCAGGTGAACTCGCCTAGGTTCCACTAGATACTAACTCAAGGTGTTCACAACAAAGCATATATCTGGCCTGATATTCGTCAGATACATCAATGACCCAATAATCTGTCTATACAGAGTCACATCCACTAACTCCGAAGAGTCATCATCTAATAGCTTCAAGTTGGAATCCATGGGAGTGGTCATGGCTTTACATTCCAACATATCAAATATTATCAAGATTTCCACAGCATATTTTCTCTGGTTGAGAAAGATTCCTTCTAGGCCTTTCTTATACTTCCATACCTAGGAAGTAATGCATCAATCTGAGATCTTTCATCTCAAATTCTATAGCTATCTTCTTCTTGCTTTCCATGATCTTTTTTTTCATTCCCTGTCAGAAAGAGATCATCCACATACAATAATAATATGACAGGTTCATCATCCATAACTGTAAGGTAAAGGTTAGGATCAGCTTTACTTTTGATAAATCCCAGGATTTTCAAGAAGCTATCAATTCTCCCTCTGTGACTGAACATCATTCACACTCTGCATTGAGTGATCTTCTGCATATCTATCCATGCCATCTCCCGTCAGATGGATCTATTCCTATGAGCCTCAAGATCATTCGAACTCTGTGGTGAGTTCCTTCTTGCATCCATCTAAGAGAAGAATGTCATCTGTATATAGACACCATCTTCAACCTTGTAGTAAAGGTTGAAATCCGCATCACCCATGGTGATCACTAATCTCATCAAATGACTATCGATCCTAGGTATCCGTATAGATCTTTCTTCAATTGAATCCTGGGATTTTTCTCGATTCGTACTTCGTCTTCAATTACACCATTAAGAGAATGGTCTTGGAGTAAACATCTCGTCATGATCCTCTTCCTCTTTCTAAGAGAATCTTCTAGCCACGAGCCTTCTATAGTATGTTTGATTTGTAAGTCTTTTTGTTGAACATCCATCACTTGTTCAGTGTTCATCATTCTTCATGATATTTCCTACAAATCAAAGTTAATTACATGATTAGGAATACTTCATAATCATCAAATCATGTTGACATTTCAATGATAACCTATTATGCATACTGATATGATTCACATAGTCATGCAACTATCTTAACCAATACTTTGGCACAACACTTTTCCATATCCTGTATGCATACAGTGGTTATCTAGATGCCTTCCATATCTACCAGAACATATTAACGAGAGCATGCACAGCTCTCAGCATGTAGGCAAAGAGGTTTCATTCTAGACAAGCAACAATGGAATGTTTGTCCAACTTCATCATATGCATATTAGTAGTATACTTGTTCAATGCTATACTATCCATGATATATTCTAGGAATACAAATATGCATACAACTATTATGAGCAATATCATTAACTATTCATAGATTCAAGAAGTAATTCAAATAAAAACTCAAATACGTATCTTTTATGGTTGCCTCCTGCTATATGTCTTTGAACTTCTTGTCCATCCTAGACCACTATGCATGCTCAAGTGTGCACTAGTGTCATCCTCATGATCTCATACATTCATTAATATAGTCTCAATACTATCAAAACATTATGACTCTAAATAATATTGAGCATGTATGGTCATGAACATTTCATACATAGGTATACTTACCTAAGATCCTAACACAAAGTAGGATTCTAACTTGATATAGGAAAACATACCTGGATTATCATGCTTGGTTATGTCTTAACATACCCAAACAATATCTTCTTTGTTCTCTTCAATGATTTAGAGACCTTGTGCTATAACCTACATATCTCATAGGATAAGCATAGTAGATCAAATTCATACATACCTCGTAAGCGGAGCTTCTATGTGGTTAAAGACATGGATGAGTCTTTGTCTTCATGTCATCATGGTCATAGAACTTGATTTGTCTTTCTTGATGTACCTATGTCTTGTTAGCAGGAAACATTATCCTCATACAACACCACAAGTGCATTAGTACAATCATAAGTGTCATAAACCTAATCAATGAATGTCTTCTATCACTTCACATGCATTCATTATCAAACAATCATAATTGTAGTAACCTCAATAGCATGAAGACAAACATATTATGAACTTAATCAAGAATCAGATTTCAAAACATACCTGTGTCTTCTCAAGTCATACCTGTCGAGTAGTCTTCTCTATAAGGGTAAAACCCTAACCATCCAAGGTAGATCACTTGTAAACATATTATGTATGTTCATGGTGCTAGGATGATAGAATATCAGGGCCATTTAAACCTTCTTCATCGCTGCCCTATGAGTCTCCCAACTTTGCTAGGGTTTCTTCTTACTTGGAAACCCTAATTTTCAATCTCCTTCCTCCCACAAAATTTTGATGGAGGATCAATATCTATGATGAATGGATTCCAAATCCATTATCAAAGCTTCCAATGTTGTATCAGGTGTCTCCAACATTGTATTAGGTCCTTCCAGACCCGAGAACTGAAAACCCTAAGTGAGAGCTTCTTCCTCCTCATCTTAGATTTCCTCCATTTATCCATTTCATATGGGCCGTATTGTTTCTTGGGAAAATATAAAATTACTAATCCACAGGGTCTGAAGATTCGGCTTGTGGTATCCTGACCTGTCATATTTCCAACCCCATAGGTCTGATCTCAATTGGATTCTCTGAGAGAGAGTTATTCCAAGTGTGGCAACGTGTCATGTTTATGGGATAAAACAGAAGAGCGAACTTGTACGGAGTGCCACTTGTCACTGTTTCAACTTCGGCCTCTGAAAAGCAGACCTGTGAAATTACAGTACGTTCCCTAACTGCCACTTTTTATATAATTTCATTTGGAGCTTCCTAGCCCAATTTATGACTTTTTTCCTAGGTCACCTGTTTATGATTGAGATCTGGAAGAGGCAGAAACCCTAACTTATACTGATAATATCTCACAAAGTACAACGAATATGAGGCTTTCCTTCGGACACAAGGTACAAGGGGATGTTATATACGACTTGTAGAAGTTTTAGATCCTGAACCTTCGCTAAAATGGATTTATAGCGAAATTTCCATGATGACTGGTTTTTGCTATATAAAACCCTAACTTTCAAATTGTCGCAAGTGAGACAAGTGTTGTAAGTGCCATGCATTTCCTTCCTTCAGGCTAGATCTGATACCATGTTAAGATTCAACATGCTAAGACAGAAAATACCAATATTACATTCCATTTCACAACAATAGCATATACAGGATCACTGAAAGAACAACAAGCACAACATAAACACAAGAGACACAGATTTATCCTAGGAAACCCTCATGGGGTAGAAAACCCAGCAAAGCTTCCTCAATATTGATGACCATCGAATACAAATATTTAATCCCCAAACATGAGCTCCTTCTCCTCCATAGAATATCTCTCTCTCACCTATGTGCTAATCACAAGTGAGTGAATGTGTGTTAAATGAGGAACACACCTCCTCTATTTATACACAACTCTGACTTAACTTTTACACTAAGTAGGTCGGCCCCAACTTAACCACTTAACATAATGTTGGTTGGGCCGACCCCACTGGGGTGGTCCAATAACCCTTTAACCCACATGACTCATACAGGGCCTACCCCACTAGGGAAGTCTAATAACCCAAGTTACCACATTCTCCACGGAGGAATAAAACATCTCCGGATATACAATAGGGTCTCCACAGAGGAATGCAACATCTCCTGGAATAATAAAGTACAAATATAATATTCTTAGAAGTTATAATATCTCAACAATGCATGGCCTAGTATGGACCATAGAATGCATCAGAATTCCAATAGCGGTAGCATAGGGAACATGGGACATGGGACATGTCTTCTACCTCTTCTTGAGCCCTATGACACTTATGTGAAGATAAATTTTCACCTAAAGAAATAGTTACCTTTACCAATTTATGGTATTGCATATTAAACCTCTTCAACATTATCTTATTATATTTCCCTTGAGTCAACCAGAGCTTCCTATTTGCTTGACCTCTTTTAATTTCCATGCCGAACTTTTTTTTTGCAACACCAAGATATTTCATATTAGACTTAGAAGACAATGGAACCTGGACACCCTCAATGATTTCCTTGTTTTTTTCTAATCAACAACATATCATTGGCATACACGACCACATAAATAAATTGGTCACTGGCCTTCTTGGAATACACATAGTGATTGGATTTTGTACTTGAGAAACCAAGTCCCGATATATAAGTATCAAAATTTTGATACCACATCCTTGGTTATTATTGTAATCCATACAGGGACTTCTTTAACATGAAAACCAACTCCTTCTTTCCATTCACTAAAAAATATTCTAGTTGTTTCATGTAGATTTCTTCTTCAATATCACTAATAAAAAATGTTCCCTTCACATCCATCTACTCTACTTCAAAATCAAAAGCAACAAAAACACACAGAATAAATCTAGTAGAATTTAATTTAGCAACATGCGAAAAAGTCTCACCAAAATCAATTCCCTTCACTACGGAATATCCTTTGCAACTAAGAGAGCTTTGTACTTCTCCACCTCTCCTTTTGTATTCAACTTCTTAAACACCCATTTTCTACCAATAGGTTTCTTTCCAACCAACAACTCAACTAGATCCTACATCTCTTTTTTATCCAAGGAATCTATTTCTCCAATCATGGTCTTCATCTGTAGTTTACTATCCTCTAAATATATTTCCTTCCTAATAGTTCTAGGGTCATCATCAATAATAGGTAGAACAAACTAGAAAAAAAACAAGTGGATTATACGTTTATGTTTCCCTTCTTTACCAAATTGATCTCCTCAAGGTTGGAGTTTGAGGTTCTTCCTCTTATGGTTCATCTTCTTTTATTGAGATAGTTTTTCCACCCTCCAACTCAAACTTTATTATCTCTAGTTGTTCTTCCCTTTGTTTTACTTTCCATTTAGGAACAACTTTAACCACCCTAAATACAACATCCCATCATTATTTTTCCTCAATACCTACATTTTATTCTATATCTAGTTTTCTAAAAGAGCCTTAAAATCTTTAAATTTACCAAGAACCTCATATTTATTATGGAGAAAATAGACCCATATGTTCCTCCAGAAATCATCAATGAATTAATTATAACACACATATTTACCTAGTGACAGAACACGAACATCTCCAAACACATCATTGCATATTATCTCTAGGAATCATTTTTCCCTTGTAACACCATATGGGAATCTCACTTGATTTTGTTTACAATATATATAATATTCATAGAAATCGATATCTAATGATCAATTAGAAACACTTTTAACTATATCTTTAGCAAGTTATGCTTGAAGGCCCTTCACTCAAGTATGACCTAGTCTATGATGCCATAACATTGTCTTCTCTCCAAGGACAATAGGGGTAATGTCTTCTTCATTTTTATCCTAAGGAACAAGTGAATTGTTACACCCATCATTAAAAGTGCTTCCCAATAGATTGTATAGAGTTTCAATTTGAACCCATCATCAACACCATTCTTCCTCGAACCATCTTGCATGTTCCTTTTTCAAATCAAGTATGCACACCCATATCACCCGTATCACTTACAAATATTAAGTTTCTTGAAAGATCCGGATGTGTAGAACCCTAGGGAGATTTCTAATCCTTCAATATTTGAGAAACAACTTGACCCTTTCCTGTCTTATGGTTTTGTTTGTTGAGTCATCTCCTAGAAAATATTCATCTCCATCGTACTTTTCATCTTCACAAAACTACTCCATGTGAGTATCATATGAAATGAAGCACTCGAGTCAAATGAGCATGCGTTGTGATCTTCATGTGTACTTTTAGATGCCAAGTAAACATCAACTCCTTCTTCCATGGAGGTTTTTTTTTGTGTAAGGGGCAGTATCAAATCCCTTACCTTTATCAACAATCTTACATTTGCAATCTTTCTCATAATGCCCAGTTTTACCACATTTTTAGCATTTCCTTGCAGATTTTCCTAGAGAATTAGATCTACCCCGTGAAGACATATTTTTCTATTTTTGGGGATGACCTCTCATAGATAAAACTTCCTTGGCCACACCCTCCATGTACTTTCTCCTTATTTCCTTTTATAACAATGATGTAACTACATCCTCAAACTTTAATCTAGATTGAGTGGCACTACCAATTGCTATAACTAGATTATCCCAAGAGTTTGGTAAAGAACATATGGTAAAGAACATAACAAGGTGATATGCTTATCTTGTTCCTCCACATTAACATCATCATAGACAAGTTCACTTACCAAAATATAAAGGCATTTAGATGCTTCATCATGAATTATCCATCCTCCATCCTAAGATAATAAAACTTCTTTCAAAGAAATAACTTGTTTACCAGGGACTTGACTAACGAAAATTCCCCAACTTATCCTATAGTTTCTTTGCACTATCTTCTATAGAGATGTTCAACAACCTTGATCCTGAGAGGCAAATTCAAATCATGCTTGTCGCTTTTCTATCCAAAATTTCCCAATCTTATTTCAACATAAAAATAGGTTTTGTACATGGATCCACATCAACCCATTGTTCTCTATCTACAAGAATATCTTTCATCTTCATCTTACATAACTTGAAGATCTTGCCATTAAAGTTATCTATTTTTATTCTTGAACTTCTCTCCATTTTATTTATGCAAGAGTCATTGCACAAAGATCCCACTCAAACATAATTTTATCACAGAGCCATGATACCCTTTCTCTTCACAAAATGAGCTAAACCCTAGCAACAAAAGCATCCCCCTGAAGCCAAAAAACTTACTCTAATACCAGATGAAGAGTTTGATAATATTGTGTAAGAAAATAAATGCCAAACAAAATCTAAAACACAATAAATAACAATGGTTCACACACACATGAGTACACAAAAATTTATGATGGAAACCATTAACTAAGAAAATGAACCTAACGGAGAGTTTCTCCTCTCTCTATCTCACTGTATTATATTCATAATTAAAATACAATATTATAACATCTAAACCCCTAATTAGCTAGCCCAAATTTTATTACAACCATGATTCTTTAACCGAAGTTATTTTACAATGGGCCCAAAAAGCACAAAATAGACCACAAATGGACCCAAAATTTTCTTTCAAGGGATCTTTCCTTGAAGCTTGGTTAGGGAACTTGCTGCCCCTCCAACGAGGGGCTTGATCACCCCCTTGGACCCCTTTTCTCTAGGAACCTACAAAGTGTACAACACATGTCCAATGTTAGGAAATGATAAAATGCAAAAAATCAAATAATAATTATAATAAGCAAGCACACACAGTGAAGAAGAATATTTTTACCGTGGAAACCTAAAATGGGGAAAACCATCAACAGTGAATATATTACCCTTTACCACTCCATCCAAGGCATATCCAATCCATTCATCACTGACCAGTCACAGGCCAACAATGACCAATTTAGGCAATTTACAATGGAGTCACTCAATCCATTAAGTAGGCTTCATCAAATGCAATACCATGGGAAAATACCAAGGGACACCCAAAACCATGGGCTTGTAATCCACCAATGGTAAACACATGTTTGATTCTTTTAATTAGTCAATTTTACCCTAACATTCCCCCCTTTAAACTTGATTTGGGGTAATCACCAACCCACCTCAAAGTTTTAACCAAGTATATGGGAATACAACATGTCCCAACCCTTCAGTCTACCTAAATATACGTCTAGAATTTTCATAGGTGACTCACCAAGCCAAGGGTACGCATGTCTAACTAGGTATTACAACATTATGCCCATTTGCATTGTGATCAAATTCCAACTCCGTAAAAAAAATGCTTCTAGTGAACTAGTCACTTCTTCATTCGCACATTCCATGTGCTCATCCTCAATTTTTACTATGCCTTTCTAGCTATAACTTACCATGGTTCACATACCCATGAACCATCACTTTAACTTGTGAGATTTTCTGCATTCATTTATTTTTCCATCGACCAATGTATGAGTAGCTTGAATTTAATGCAAGCAACCATAGCTTCCAATACATTTAAATTTTCCTTCAACATCGCTCTAATACCAGTTGTTAGGAAATGATAAAATGCAAGAATATTTTTACCGTGGAAACCCAAAACATGGAGAACCACCAACAATAGATCCATTAGCCTTGATAACTCATGCCAAGGCATGACCAATCCGACCACCACTAACCCACTAACCACTCATAGGTTAGGACCAACCAATTTAGGATATTTACAATGGAGTCACTCAAGCCCCTAAATATGCGTCATCACATGTAATACCATGGGAAAATACTATGGTGGAAAAAATTGCACAAGGGTGCATCCATCCACATGGTAAGGGGCTAGGCCTTGTAGGTTGCAGTAGGGCCTCAATCCTTGGATCCCCTGTTGGGGGTGTGGTTTTCCTCCAAATGATCCTGCAAGAGATTGTTAGTGGAATTCACATAAAAGAAATAAAATTAAACAAAATATAACAAAAGGAAATGGGGGGAGAATGCAAACTCCAACAACAACCAAATAAATGTATGCAAAACCACTTTGTATTGCCCAATGGTAAATATGTACAACACCTAGGAGGTGTGGGCTTCAAGGGAAGCCAACAATATCCCTTAGGGAGGTCCTTCTTTTCCAAACTATATGCTAAGTGGGTGATAGAACAATGGAGATAAACTCTTACCCCTTGGAGGAAGGTGGAAAGGGAGATTGGGAATGATTACAAAGGTAGGAAGAGGTGGGCTATGAGGAAGCTCCAACACAAATCCAACATCATGACCTTTCTCTTCTTTCTCTCTACAAAATGCATGTCAATGGATTCGTTTTATAGGACAAGATGTGGCCAAGAAACAACTAGATCCAAATGTGAACCCGTACATTACATGAACTAGTTCCAAGGTACACCAAGGGGGCTATTTAATGCCACCAAGTATGTGAGGGGCCACATTCGAATTGTTGGAGGTGATGGGGTTTTCAAGAGCCTTCATTTCACCGCAGGAAGTAAGTGGTCCTACCATTTTTATAGTAGCATAACTATCTAAGGAAAATTCGTGAGAGTATCATGCAAGCACTGAATTGATAACATGTGCTATAGCGCAGGTTAACAACGGTTCAACTGCACAACCTATTCTTTTGACTAGTCTTGGGCACTTTTGGACTCATGTTTCATTTTTTATTTGTTGAGGGTGCATTTGGTGAACTGCATTATTTATGTTGATGACGTATTATTGCAAGAATCACAGAAATTTTGCATGTGTGCGATATTTAAGCATTAACAGATGCCCACTAATGTATGATGTTCAGAAGGTACTGTAGAGACGATAATGCATCATCATTCCTTGTGTTTCTCTCATGTTCTGTAGTACAAATCATATGTGGATGATAGGGGCCTCCCATGGGGAAGAATGTTGGTGAAAACCATTGGAGATGTAACAAAGAATGGTGTTTTATACAAACGAGGCTGGTATACCCATGCTCATGAAATGTTGTCACGGTGATTACAATAAGAGAGGACCAAGGGGCCAACTCAAGTATACTACTGGGACATGGATGAAGTAAAATTCAATCCATGTGAGAGTAAATAAACTAGAAACCACTGCGAAGTGTTGAAGAAGCAAGACTAATGATGATCTTGATAAGCCCACTAAGGTGGGGGACCAAAAAGGTGGTGAATTTTCCTGAGGGGGGACTTCACTATTCCATATGGACTGCTACCATGGTTTGCAAATGTAAACACTACTACCTTCAAAAGTATGTTTCCCCTTGATGCAATAGATGTTTCGACATCAAGCATAGGGGAAACCACTAAGTTAGGGAGCACTAATGACTCTCCCTATTGAGTTCGAGGTGATCCCTTGTAGTGATTGAAAGGGATCCCCAAGGTACAACTGTAACTCTCAGAATATAATGATTTGACATTGACGAGAGTTGAAGTACATGATAAGACGATGGTCTTATCCTGAGAACCAAGATCATGTTGTAACCAACTATTGGACGAATAGACCTGACACAAGATTGGCTGATAAGCGTGGGGCTCTTAACTTCCTTTGATCAATGTAAACATGGGTAGTGTGGATGACAACCGTCCTTTAGAAAGGTACATATTGAGATGAAGGGAGACAAAATGCAAATGAAATGGATTTGATGGAGACACAATACTAAGATTAATGGTGACCGAAAAAATGGATACTGATGAGCGTATTGAGACTCAAATACATCGATCAAAGGTGACCATGGATGGATGGAAAAAAGAATAGGGTGTTCCCACAATATTATGTGGATGGGGGAATGGTTTGTACATAAATAATAATGGTGAGGTTCCCATAATTTTGGGTGTGTTGGGGGACCAATTTGATGATGGGAGGAGTATCCACGGTTTTGAGTGCATTGGGGGAGGCTTTCCAAGATGAGGTGGAGTGTTGTGAAAATGCGAAGACGGGTGCCCCATGAATCAATGCCATGCATATTATTCCTATGGGGAGAACTGAATAGAATTGGTTGCTTTTGAGGGTGGGGATCCCATTGGTGTCTTCACGGGGGTGATGATATGAGGGAGATTTCGGAGGGTAGAGTGCTCATGGAGGTATGAGTGGTCTTTGTGAATATTGATCATAACATATGTCTATGAATTGGATGGCATCAACTACGTATAGGTGGGGGAGTAAATGCACAACTATCAAATGATGATCTAGGGGTGGTATTTTCAAGCTGTATCAAATTCCTCGAATATGTGGGGGTTCGACATCATGGGTGTCAATTTATGGCTAGGTTGGATATGGTGTGTACACCCATGGGGGAACATGCCATTCACGGTGATGACGTTGATGGCACATCAAGACTGGGAATGAGGGCCTTGTTGTTATCAGTGGGAATACTGGTAAATGCATTGTAAATGGAGGGTAACAGTGTCTATATTCCAGTTTGGTGATGATACCTATGATAGAATCCTGACACCGTTGCTGAGGGATGGAGTCTTGTTATTATAATGGAAAAACAAGAGTCTCCTGCATGTCTCGGTCGTGATCCTGCACATATGGCGCACATACCCAAGTGCAGTAAAGAGCATGACCAAGGTATTGACAATGCAGAAAATAGAAAACCAAAACATGTCGCACCTATGGGGTGCCCATGAATCAAGGGTAGAAGTGTTTAAGGTACTACCCGTTAATGGGGTTGTTAAGGGTGAGACCTTCTGGGTCGGTTAAGACATGTGCCCCTTTGGGGAGACATTGTTTAACAATGTAAGGGCATGTCCATTTGGAGACAAATTTACCGAGTCCTTGTTTGTTGTCTTTCTTGGTGTTGAATTCAAGGACAAAATCACCCTCACTGAAAGTACGAGGTAGAACATGTTGGTCATAGTGTGCTTTGGAACAAAATTTCATGGCCTCATTTTTTTGAATGGAGTCACTGCGTTCTTCATCGAGGTGTTCCAAAGCAAATAACCATTGATCAAGGGCGAGAGTGTTAGGTAGCAACTCAACAATGGATTGGAGCATGGGAATTTGGCACTCGATGGGTAGGACAACTTCTACTCCATGGACAAGGTGAAATGGAGTAAAGCATGTAGTGGTATTTACTGAGGTACGACAAGCCCAAAGAGCTAGGAATAACATGTGATACCAATTAGATTTGTTCTTATTCACTGTATGTTGAAGCATAGTTTTGAGAACTTTGTTTACAGCTTAAACTTGGCCATTTTCCTGGGGGTAGTAAGCTATCAAAAATTCATTCTTAAAGCCTAAAAGTTGTGATAGTTCTTCAAAGATATCTTTATGAAAATGATTTCCATTGTCACAGACCAGTTGTTTGGGTACGCCAAAGTGGGAGATGACATGGTTAAAAAGGAATCGCGCAGTGGTGATGCCTTTGCAATTGAATGTGGGCATGGCTTCAACCCACTTGGTGAAGTAATCAACGTCGACAATGATGTACTGGTGACCTTGCGCCGAAGTGGGGTGACACTCCATGAAATTGATTGCCCATTTGCAAAATGGACTAGTGTTGATGACTCGATGCAGAGGAGCAGGTGGTGACCGTGTTTTGCAAGAAAATACTTGACAATTTGCACATCTTTATACTGCGTAGACATAATCCTTAAATACGTAGGGCCAAAGATATCTTGCACGTAAGATTTTTTGGGCAGTGACTAGTCCTGAGAGGTGGCTGCCACATGCACTATGGCAGTCACTGAGAACTTGTTCAACTTCCTCATGTGTTAAACAATGTCGTAGGATGGTGTCTATGCTACGACGGTATATGACATCTCCTATAAGAAGGTATCTGGGTTCTTGGTGGCGGATCCTTCGATGGTCATTGTGAGATAGGTGCGGGGAAAATTTATGAGTACAAAGATAAGTTAGGATATCGGCGTACCATGAGTCATTGCTAGTGATGAAGAAGAGATGCTCGTCAGGTAATTGGTCCTGAACGGGTTCGCCCAAGGTGGTAGATGGGAGATTTGTAATGAGATCAGCTAGGGCCAATGATTTCTTACTTTTAGGGACAACAAATTCGAGTTCAAACTCTTGTAAGATAACCATACAATGTGCAAATTTACTATTGATAATCCTGTGACTATGTATTTCATAGGGTTGGAGTCAGTGACCATGGTTGTTTTTTGGAGTAAAATGTAATGGCGTAGTTTTTGTATGGAGAGAATGAATGCTAAAACGAGCTTCTTATCATGAGTGTAGTTGAGTGTTGGTCCAATGAGGGTTTTGATGACATCGTAAATGATGTGTTCATGGTGATCCTTGGCTGGTTGGACTAGCACACTGGCTACAATGGAAGATGACACTGATATATAAAGGGTGAAATATTTTTCAAAGTCCAAGGGTGAGATGAGGGGAGCTGAAGACAAGGATGGATTCAGGGCATCAAAAGCATTTCCTAAGGAGGCATAAAAAAACCATGGGCTTGTGTGGTATAATCAAGGAAAAAATGGAAAAGAAAGTTATCCTTTCCTTGGATACTCTGTAACTTGAACCATTTTCAAGGGGGTGGTAGCTCGAGAATGGATTGAAATTTTGACAAGTCAATAGTGATTCCATCCTTGGAGACAATGAATCCTAACAATCGACCAGTAGTGATGTAGAATACACATTTAAGGGGGTTCAAGCGTATGTTGTATTTACGACATCATGTGAATATGGTGCAGAGATCACGAAGGTGGTCGCATTGTTTCTTGGATTTGGCGGTAAGGTCATCTAAAAAGGCGAGGATGATGTGATCCAAGTCATTAAAAACATATGACATAGCGCATTGGAAAATGGTGCCCACATTTTTCAGACCGAAGGGCATAACTTTATATGCAATGATACCCCATGGTGTGGTAAATGCGGTTTTGTGCTGATTTTGGGGGCATATTTGTATTTGGTTCTAACTAGAAAATCCATCCATAAAGGACAAAATTTCACTACCGGCACAAGAGTCAACGATTTGGTCGATGAAAGGTGTTGGGAAATTGTATTGGGTGCAGGCTAAGTTGAGGTCCTGGAAATCTATACAAATAAGAATGGTACCCTGCTTTTTGTTCACCAGGACAGGGTTAGAAACCTAGGATGTGTAAGCGATAGGGAAGATAAATCTGGCATGTAAGAGTTTTCTTATCTCAACTTTGATTGTTGGGGCCTTAGAAGGGTGGGCAAGGAATTTTTTTTGCCTAACAGGGATGGAGTTAGGCCAAGTGTTAATATGGTGTTCGACAATTGTAGGTGTCTAGGCTTGGCATTTATTCATAGGACCATGTGAAGACATCACTGAATTCTTTGAAGAGGGCAATAAAATCAATAATTTCATGTGGTGAGTAGGAGGCCCCAATGGAGATGTTTTCGATAACTCTAGGGTAACGAAAATATGAATCGGGATTGTGGGGAATATATTGTCTAGATTTCCATGTTCGAAAGCATCAGCGGTGGTAATGGGATTTTTGAACCAATCGATATGACTAGGGGGTAAAGATTCCTTTGATTCAATGGTATATTGTTGTTCTATTGATAGGGTGTGTGGGTCCTGTGTATGGACCATCGATGACCTATGATGGAAGGAATCCCATGGGGGTTCATCAATGTGCATGGATTCGAGTATCTCTTCATATGTGGAAAATATGTATTCTTCTAGAATCTCTTCATCAGAGGAACAAGGGCATTTGGACTTGGTGTGAAGGGGAACTGAATCAAGATGGAGGATGTTTATATACTCATAGGTGGTTGGGAGAGGGGGTAGTATCTCTTCTTGAGGAAAGGTTATGGGATCCATGACTTCCCAAGAAACATGTGATGGGGGATTGATATCCCTGATGTGATATGACATGTTACGGATACCTTGGTCATCATTGTGGCCTGTAGGTTGATTATCCTCTTCGATTACTATTGGGAGGGTGGTCCCGCAAGGGATAAGGTTATCCGCTAATTGATTCTAGGTTGCATGCAGGTTGCAAAATGCGGCTTCTAGAGGGCATTGAAATGAATGATGAGAAAATAATTTGCATGAGCAACAAGGGTGAGTGGCATGGGTGTGGTTTAGGATGATGGCATGGCTTTGAGGGTGTCGAAGAGGTAATAATTGGTTGGGTATGGAGTCTTCCCATCAAGAGGAGGTTCTTATAGGGGCCACAATAGTAACCATATTGATGGGGACTTCTTCGGGTGATGAAGGGGGAGACGTATCATCCAACAAATGTGTGAGGAAAATGATTTCCAAAGCATCCTGAAATCAAGGGAGATTGGGGCAGTGGTGTATGTAATTTCTATACTAGGAACACATCAAACATGTATGATTTTTTCGCAAGGAATTGCACTTAGGTGTGGGAGATGATGATGTGCCCCCTTCTGCAGTCATTAGAGCATGGGTTATACTAATCATAGTTTTGAGCAAGTTTCATAGCTCTGGCAAGATGGGGCACAAATTGGTCCTATGGCCTTGTTGCTTGCAAAGAGCACATTGTGGTGTGACTCTCTGGGTGGGAGTATTAGTCATTAATGGGGCTTTTAACTAGTGTTGGTTTATGCCCCCTACTTTAGGTTGAGCAACATCTAGTAAGTCGGGAGAAGGTTTAGGTAGGAGGGGGCCTTTCAACTTAGTTTGATTTGTCCCCCCATTGGTGGTATTAGTGTTGACCAACTGTGGTTTAGCTACGGATTCCATAGGTTTGGTTGTGGGGACAAAAGGTGTCACTGGCCTATTAGGGATAGCAGCCAAAATAGGGACAAACTTATTGTGAGCGATTGGTTTGCAAGCCATTTTTGGGTAGGGTGGTGTAACGTACCATAGCCAAATACCCAAAGTGATCCCAGGTAGAGTCAAATGAGCCATAATCGATGTCCCGTATACACATGTGGGAGGGTACAAGAATGGGATCTAGAAGATTGGAGGTACTGATGGACTCAATGTTTGTTCAATGCCATGGCTTAGCGGTGGTGCAGATGATGATGTTGAGGTGGAGGTGGGCCCATTTTCAACTGTGAAAATTGTGCACATTGGGCCATCGGTCTATGTGGAGATCCTGGGTGGTGGTCCCGAGTACACTCTTAGAAAATCAGATTCCTTATACATGCTAGGGGTACTATCAACATACAAGTGATTTGTGTCGACAACAATAGGTAGGATATTGTCAGGATTACTTGTGGCATTGGGATCGTAGTAGTTAAGTTGGTCAAGGGTGACGATATTCCCATTTAAGGGAAAAACATGATACAAAAGACTAAGGAGGCGACCCCCTTCATGGCGTACATGTAACTATGCCCCAAGAGGATGTTGTAGTCAAGTTGAGCATCAAATACCTCTATATCAATCATAACCATCTTTTCCCCAACTCTATGGGGACATTTTGGTACAATCCTCTTGGTTGGGATGGTCTCCCATAATATGCACGAAGGGTGATAGACGAGGGGATCAACTCTGGTGCCCCTAATCATTTACAAACATTAGCGGACATGACACAAGTGGATACACCTTCATCGATGATACATCAATGAATCATAATGTTTTTTATTGTGACATGGACTTGAAATGCGACTAACGAGGGTATTCACGATTCACCTTTGTCAAGATCAAAGGTCATGAGGCACGAGTCAGAGGGGTCAATAGTATCGAGTGCACTAACTAAATCCTTATGTTGGGTAGGGTAGGACTGTAGCACTTCTAATGTGGACATGGTTGCTGGGGATTGAGCGAAGTCATCCATAATACTATAATTGTGAGCAACTTTCATATGGGGTTACTAAGGGTAAGCTGCAGTGGAACCTTTGGAATCCATGATATTTGTTCGGCACTTGGGCATGGTATTTGTAGAGGACCCCCCGAGGGGATAGATATGTCTTCCACTTGGGGAGATTCAGGCCTATCATAACCTTTGGCTCAAGTCTAAAGGTTAACATCCAACATGTAGATATTTTGGAAAGAATCATCGTTGGAGGGGTGAGGATCTTGTTGTTGTGTAACGACCCCTTGGTTCGCAAAGGGTTGTTGTAAGACTGCAATTTGGGGTTGGGGAGGATGCAGGGCCTAAGGGGGATTTGTCACAGTTTTCTTCTTGGATTACACTAATTGTTGGAAGTCAGGGATAAGAGGGAAGTGTTGGGTGTAATGACCATATTCACCACATATGGAGCAGTAGTAATTGGTCCTCAGGTTGGCATTCTTCCCTTGCTTGGGGGGATTATTAGTCCTCGTGTTTTGATTACCCATATTCTAGTTTACCTGGGGAGGGTTTCCCCCTTGATCTTGTAGCTGGTTTGGTTTTTTCTTACCTTTCTTGCCCCCATGATTCCAAGGATTTTGGGGGTTTGCGGTATTCAACTGCTCAAACTATTGATCTTATTGTGCGAAGGAAGGTTGAAATAGGTTGACCCCCATGTGAGGGGTGGGTTGTTGACCAGTCAAGCATGCAAATTGATAGTAGGGATTATATCCCGAGGGTGGGGTAAAGGTGGTTTGTGATCCATAATATGTGGACATAGGAATGGCTTGTTCCATTTGTGGTGTAGGAACCGTTTTCATCTAGATAACATTGGGATAAGTAGGAATATAGGGTCCATACTGTACCTGACCAACTAGTGGGGCTGGTACCAAAGGAGGGGGGTACCAATGCAGGTGGCATGGATGGGTATTGAAAATCCATATTAAATGGAGCCGAAGTGGTAGGAGGAATCTTTCCTAAGTGGGAAATGGACCCAATAATCCCATCTGCCGAATGTGACGAGTCCGTAGATGTAGGATCCAATGACTGATGCCGAGAAAAATCGGGGAGGATAGTGTAAAGGTAGTCAGTTTGTGCATATATGAGATTGAAATTTTGGGCTTTCAGAATATCCTCTTTCTCGCTTTGTATCATGGAGGTGGCGACATCTTTATCTATGGCTGGTTGAAGTGATTTGATGAACCAATCCAACAACATGGTTGGTTTTATTTCAATTTACACAATGTTTGGCATATATGCCACTCATGGATGTGGTCCATGATGTGGGTGGATGTATTTTGTCAAAACTTTGTGAGAATTTCGAGACCAAGGTCATGGAGAATTGGGAGTTGGAAGTATGTGAGAAATACAGTGGCCAATGTCGTGAAGGTGGCATGGTTAAATCTCGGTAAGTCTACATACCATTTGGTTTCCATTCCGGTGAGGGTGTGTTGAAAGAGGCGGAGCCTCGGAGGATCTTTCACTATGATATTAGAATAACACCATAAGTGGAAGGACATGACGTGGTTCGTGGGATCATCCCCTTGTTTCCCTTCGAATTTAGGAATGTTGAAGTGAAGTTTATATGGAATAGCTGGCCATGTTGGATCATGTGCAATAGGTTCACTGATCACTTTGGCCAAATCAAGGAGATTTAGACTAGCCATGAAATGTATGGTAGGAGGATTTGGTCTTGCCATTGTATGCTAGGTGTGGTTTCCGCTAGGGGGAGATGGGAGTGGTGTTGAAAACAATGAGTGACCTCCTACAAGAGAGAAGGGATCAAAGTGGTCCAAAGGCTCTCTGAGAGGAGAAGCCAGAGGGGTACCTATTCCAAGGGGAGGAGGTGTAAATGTATCTCGATTCTCTCAAAGGGGAGAAAATGAAGGTGATTATCTTCCGACAGTGGATGAGGTGGGAGGATTGATGATTTCTCTGAGAAGAGAAAATGAACTGATCAAGGAGCATCCTTGCCCAGATGATCCTATCAGTGTGGCCTGGGATCAATCTCGGCTAAAGTATCTTCCGCGTGAACCACGGGGAGATGGTGTAAAAATACCCCTCGACAGAGGGGAGAGGCCTTGCAGTCTTTGGGACTACCTTAAGCGGTTGTTTTGCTCCTCAATGGTGAAGGATTTTGTATCAAGTGATAGTGATGATGGAATTTAAATACAATTGAACAAATGAAAAAATATGCCAACCACAACAGATGTAATATGGTGTAATAAGTGAGTGATATGTGCAAAGTCGATTTTAGTGCAAGAGTTCCCACATGTAGGTTCTTTTTAATTATGAGTTAGTGAACTTGTATTTAACAAGAAAAAATATGTAAATTCCCTAAAAATACCTAACATCCTTCCACTCAAATGTAACTGGGCATCCCAAAATTACAACTAATGGTGATAATGGTGTCCACAAACCAATTGACTAGTGAAGGTAACAAAGAGTTAGTTCTACCATCAATGGGGCCAATGTTCCAATCAACAAGACTTGGAAACACCTCCCAATGGAAATAGCTAAATTCAGGAGTCAATTGCACCCACAATTGCTCCTTGGCGATGTCCTAAGTTTGGCCACTAAGATACATTGCATCAAGTGTGGATCAATGGTTCAACCTGCACGATATAGTATCATCTCCCTACAATGAGCTGAGTGACTCGTAGGGGAGAGCATGGCAACTATACCTCAACTTTCACCTCCTTGGTCATGGCGCACTTTTGATCCGAGTTTTCTTTGAACACTTGCTTATATAAGGATTTTGAAAGTACCCTATAAGTCAACTATGTTATGTTTCAAAAATATCACTAATGAAACTAGACTGGTGGGAATTAATGGATGCCTAGCCTAATCAATCATACCTAACTAAAATGTTATTTTGTGACCTCCTGTGGAGGATTTTAGTTGGTTGGCATTTACAAAGTTGATTTTTAGGGGTTTTGAATTTCACTTAGGGAGTGTAAGAGAGGTATTTCACAATTCATACCTTTTTTATTCACCAATCTCACAAGAAGTGAGAGGTGAAGAGCATACTCGGGGTGGAAGAGTCTTTAGGTCTCTTAGTGTGTGATAGTGGTGCAAACACATGTGATGAAATCAAATTGATTGTGAAAAATTAGCTAGAAGAATATAAAGTAAATGCAAATGTAGATGAACTTTTAACTCTAAAAGATGCTAAAGGTGCTTTGCAAATCAAAGTGCTAACTAATAAAAAGTGTGTAATGTAGGTATTTCACACTTCTCACCCTTTTTTGATTCACCAAGCTCACAAGAAGTGTGAGGTGAAGAGCATACTAAGGGAGACAAGAGTCTTTAGGTCCTTGCTTGTGTGCAAAAAGTGGATTCTACACTAGCTTTGATCTTAAAAAAATGTCAATTAAGAATAAACAAGAGAGGTTTTGAATACTAGTGACAATAATGAGGCCCATTGAAAGCCTCAAAGTTGGTTACCTAGGTAAGTTTCAATAGATATGAACTCTTTACTCCGTAATCTTGGTCTATGTGGACTAATTACTAAAAAAGTAAGTAATTATTGCAATTTAACTTAATTTGAGTTCATTAGTGAGCAGCAATGGGGATACAAGATTGTTGCATGCAAATAAAAACAAAATCAAATGATTGTAGTGCGGGAAAACTATAGTCTTCCACGCAATAGCATGGAAAAATAAAAAACAGATGTGTTGTAGCATGGGGAGAACATTAACAAGGTGCATGGGTCAAACAAAGGAATGTCGCACGGGTCGTGAACTAGTTACCTGCGTGAGTAACACAACTGTCGAAGGCGTTTCTGCACGTGTAGCATGACCGAGAGGTCGGGATCTGCGCTACTGTGTAAAAATTAAGTGTGGCTAATAGAGGGGAATTCTGGATTAGGAGGTGGTAAACTTGATCTCTTGCAAATGATAAACACTCAAAATTAATCACTCGACATAAAACAACATAGTTTAAAAGAAATAAATAATAATAAGCCTCCATTAGAATTGTTGTGGAAAAAATTGCACAAGGGTGCATCCCTCCACTTGGTAAGGGGCTAGGCCTTGTAGGCTAAAGCACGGCCTCAGTCCTTGGATCCCCTTTTGGGGGTGTGGTTGTTCTCCAAATGATCATGAAAGAGATTGTTAGTGTAATTCACATGAAATAAATACAATTAAACAAAATATAACAAAAGGAGATAGGGGGGAATGGAAACTCCAACAACAACCAAATGTATGCAAAACCACTTTGTATTTCCTAAGGGTCAAGTTGTACAACACCTAGGAGATGTGGGATTCAAGGGAATCCAACAATCTCCCTTAGGGAGGTCCTTCTTTTCCAAACTATATGCTAATTAAGTGATAGAACAATGGAGAGAAACTCTTACCCCTTGGAGGAAGGTGACAAGGGAGCTTGGGAATGCTTACAAAGGTAGGAAGAGGTGGGCTATGATGAAGCTCCAACACAAATCCAACAACATAACCTTTCTCTTCTTTCTCTCTACAAAATGCATGTCAATGGATTCCTTTTATAGGCCAAGAGGTGGCCAAGAAACAACTAGATCCAAATGTGAACCCATACACTCCATGAACTAGTTCCAAGGTACACCAAGGGGGATATTTAATGCCACCAAGTGTGTGAGGAGCCAAATTCGAATTGTTGGAGGTGGTATGGTTTTCAAGAGCCTTCATTACACCGTGGGAAGTAAGTGGTCTGACTATTTTGATAGTAGTGCGACTATTGAAGGAAAAGCCGCGAGAATATCACGTGGGCACTGAACTGATAACATGCGCTATAGCGTAGGTTAACAACAATTCAACTGCATAACTTCTTATTTTGATTGGTCTTGGGCACTTTTGGACTCATGTTTCCTTTTGGATTTGTTGGGGATTCCTTTGGTGAACTGCATTCTTTATGTTGATGGTGCCTTACTACAAGAAGCATCGAAATGTCGCATGTGTGCGATATTTAGGCATTAACAAATACCAAGGGACATCGAAAACCATAGCCTATAAACCATAAATGGTAAACCCATATTTGACTCTCCTAAGTCAAGTTTAACCTAACATTCTACCATATGGGTAATCACCAATCCCCCTCAAAGTTTTAACCAGATATATGGGGATATATTATGCCCCCCCTTCAATATACCTAATTCTAACACTAGACCTAAGTTAGGGGTATGCATGCTGAACCAAGTCTTACAATCGTATGCCCATTTACATTGTGATAAAATTCCAACTCAATAAAAAAATTCTTCTAGTATGTTGATCACTTCTTCATCCACATATTCCATGTGCTCATCCTCAATTTTTACCATGCCTTTCTAGCTCTAATTTACCATGGTTCACATACCCATGAACCATCACTTTAACTTTTGAGCTTTGTTGCATTCATTTAGGTTTCCATCGACCAATGTAAGAGTATCTTGGGTTCAGTGCAAGCAACCATAGCTTCCATGACATTTATATTTTCCTTCAACCCCACTCAGATACCAATTGTTAGGAAATGATAAAATGCAAAAATACATATAATAATTATAATAAGCAAGCACAAACAATGAAGAAGAATATTTTTAACGTGGAAACCCAAAACAGGGAAAACCACCAATAATAGACCTATTTCCCTTGACCACTCCGTCCAAGGCATGGCCAATACGGACATCACCAACCACTAATAGGCCAATATCGACCAATTTAACAAATTTAGGATGGAGTCACTCAAGCACTTAAGAAGGTTACATCACATGCAATACCATGGGTTCGTAAACTACCAACAATAAACTCATCTTTGACTCTTTTACTAAGTCAAGTTTAACCTAACATTCCAACATAGGGGGAGTGACATTTCTGGTGGAAAAATTAGTTGTTTTCCAAACAACAACTACATTTCGCCTTATTCCTACATCATCATTAAGTGGAAATGGAGTAGAGGTTGTGGATGTCATGGATTTGTGCCTATTTTTCCTATTTTCTTTTTTAATTTGTTGGGTGTTGCATTGCTACAAATTCATAAATGAAGAGAAAGTTCTCCACTACATTTCTTTGGAGTATACGATGAGCATGGAGATACCTAGGTTAGATTTAACTTTTTTTTTGTTGATGCCACCATTCTTTACTTTTACTGTTGTACCATGGAAATGTTGTGATGGCACAATCAACCTCCAAAACCCTCATTGAATAATCGATTTCCATAGAGATCATATACTCAAGATTTTTCATGTAGCTTCTCCTTCTGTGAGGTGTTGTGGATTAAACCTAAAACATTTGTTACCTTGCCTTCCCTTACTTAGAAAGGTCAAACTATGTAATGTAAACTTCAATGTGACCAAGTAGGAAAATTTCTCATTGTTTAAAACATTTTTTCCACTATTTACTCTATTCTAGATGAATTTGAGTTGATTTGCATGATGGTTTCATTTAATTTTTTAGTCATTGTATTTGATGGTGGTTTGGGTTTACATAGTGTCCTTGAAAAGGGTGTAGATATATGAAATGGAACTATTTTTAGGGCTATGAATTTGCTCCCATTGTGCTTGTTCATGGGATATTTGGATTATGCCTGAAATGAGTGAGATTTGTTTCCCACTAAAGTGTAGTTTAAGACCAACCTACTGAAAACCTTTCAAGACCAGTAAAGTTCATTTCGACTATAAGTTTGAAGGGATCAACCTTACTATCAAAGGAGTAATTTTGGTTATTACAACTTTTCCATTCAGACCTTATTTTTAGGATCTTTCATAATGGATTCATTGGGACCTTACTTTATTGACATTTTCTCAAGGAAAATGGGACTTTGCCTAGTTTTAAGTTTTTTCTTTTGAGTTTTGGGGTTACAGGTACAGGTTCTATTGGTTATATAAACTAGGGGGACTGTGGGAAGGGGATAAAGAGAAGGATGACCATGTTCTTGTTGATGATTTGGAATCTATGACAAACCTTTATTATATGTATATGTTTATTTTCTCCTTCAAATATGCAATGTAGGGATTCTTGAATTTAATTGCTCCGGGATGCCTAAAAATGTGCATTTGTATTTTTATCCCTTGTAAAGTTTGATTCAATATGGGATCATTTTTAAGGAACTTGATGCTATTTGTAACATTCCCCAACCCATCCTATTGCCTTCAAATGTGTTGGGAGACCATCTGATCCATTTTTTTCTCCAAAACCTTCCATTTCTTCACACGGCCACAATGGCCATCGATCTGAAATCCGCAATGTACATTGAGGGATTCGAAACTGCGCAACTAAAAATTCATCAAACCCAAATTCCCCTTCCACAATCCGCAATTCTGCATTGAGGAACTCAGGAATGTGGAAGCCCAAATCCAATCCTCTGGAAGGTTTCTCCTTCCACATTCCACAATCTGCATTGCAGGATGTGGGATTGCAGAATTTCAAATCCAATTCCCCATAAAATTTTCGCTTCCACAATCCGCAATTCCACATTGTGGAACTCGGAAATGTGGAAGTCCCAAATTCCAGACCCGAATATTTTCCCCTTCTGCAATCCGCAATTTTGCTTTGCAGAACTCGGAAATACGGAAATCCCAAACACGAATCCAACGTTGGTTTCCAATGTCGCAATCCGCAATCCGCATTAGGGATGTAGAATTGCGGAACCACATCCTCTACACTTGCAAACTTCCCAGGGGAATAACTCCTTCATCCTTAATCCAAATTAGGAAAGGCTGATACCGTTGGAAATATCTTTGAGAGATCTATCCACTAGTGCAATCCACTTCCACAATTGAGGTCTATAATATTGTTATTTTTCCAACTTAAGTTATTTCCCATAACCTCCTCTAGGTGCCTTCAACCTTCTTCAAGAACTCATCCTGCCCTTTGTCATGACTTCATCCCTTTCAATGGCCAATAGAGGGGTCATGGAGAACCACAAGGGCTTCCAACACCCTTCCCCATGTACTGGTGAAGTCATACAACCCATCCACAAGGGTAAGCAAAGCATAACAATACATAATGTGCATGAACTAGGTCTAACCAATACATCTACCACCTGCAATATTTGCAATGTATTAAACTCATGCAATTGGATGAAGTATTCAACATGAACTCAACCTTCTACTCAGGATTATACATAGTCTACTAATTGATTAAATTCATATAAAAATTTATTCAATAACTTGATCATGAACAAACATAACATAACACATGAAATGTCATCACTTAACACCAAAAAAGCACTTATCTTTGAATCTTGAAGTTACCCAAGCAAATGGCTAAGTGAGAGAAACGTTCCACCTAACCTTAGGTCTTTGTCCAATCTATACTCTTTCAGCTGAGAGACAACCCCTGAGCTAGGCTATGTATCCAATAAGGAGGGCTAATGGCTCTCTCACAGTCAAGGTCTCACCCCCAATGCTAATCCAACCTACAGTTGGGTTTAGCAAGCATACAAGGGAAACCGGGAGGATGGTGCTAAGCTAGTGAACTCATACACAGAGCTGCAGGAATCTCAAGACACTTAAAATTCATGGCACACACATTAACTACCACACCCAACGCAAGGAACGCCCCCTTCTCTGTTGCACAATCCCTCATGAACCCTTCCCTTCTAGTGCTATTCAAGGTGGGCATAGAAAGGTCCAACTACTAGTTCTATGATATTACAGCCTTGATTGGGTTTATCAAGTATATCCAACCCTAAATTGACCTTCTTCTATGTTAAAACAATATGGGCTCTTCTCAAGGTTGCGGACTAAGCTTTGTTCCGCAGCTCGACTCTCTGCATTCAAATCCAAGTCTTTCCACAGGTTCACCAAGCTTCTCATGCCCTATAACTTATCTCAGGTTTTTCTTTCATGGATTTACCAAACAGATGAGGCTTGCATGCAAGGTTTCTAAGGGAATTCGACTCTGTAATTTCGGCTAACACAAAAATCGTGATTTTTCTTCCACTGCTTCACAACTTGGCTCTGTTTGGATCTTTTTGCATGATGATATGTTTCTTTTGGTCAACAATGGGTAGTCATCAGGACGGATGAATTTCCAGGTGATTAATGGCTTGAGTCGCAAGTAAGACGAGGCCATACCCTAACCTATGGATTTGCAAGGCCGCCCCATTCTCCATTGACTTCCTGATCTGATTTCTCAACCACCTTCTGTAACATAATTAAATGTCAGCATGGGGATTCAAATGGGTTCAGAAATGTACAAGTGGAAGCATGAGCTCCCATCCCATAACACTCTCACCTCTCCCTAGTGGATACACATGGCCCTTCTCATTAGTTTCCTCCTTAACCAGTTTTCTTGGTATTTCATTGCAATATTTAAATGTTTACATAATTTACAATATTTCATGGCTTAATAGCACATGAATAATCAAACTGTCAAATACTTGCCTATGCAAATAAACATTAAGCATCCACTAGTGGGGCCTTGGCCTTGAGCTCCACACTAGGGTAAACACATATTGCATATACACAATATTTACATTGAAGCCAATAAACACTAAGGAAAAATAGGGGTATTACAAATCCCTCCCCCTTAGAACAACACTGTCCTCTGTGTTATCAAAACTAAACAAAAATGGGAATGCCTCTCCAATAGCATCCTCCAGCTCCCACATGGCCTCTTCGGGACTAAGGTGCTTCCATTGCACCTTCACCTGCCCGATGGCCCTGTACCGAAGCAAAGTGACCTTCTTGTCGAGTATGCATATAGTCTCCACTTGGAACTCTCCCTTGGGTTCCACCTGTATCACATACCAATCAATTATATGATTAGGATCATGTATGTATTTCTTAAGCAAAGAGACATGGAAAACATTATGAGCTTTCATGTTGGCAGGCAATCCAATCCTATATGAAACTGGTCCTATCCTATCAAGGACTTCAACTGGACCACAATATCTGGGTTCCAACTTGGCACAACTTCCCAGCTTCATGGAACTCTTCCTTGGTCTCACTTTCAAGTAAACATGATCCCCAATCTGAAATTCTTTGCGCACTCTCTTCAAATCTACATAACTCTTCTGCCTATCCTGAGCTGCCTTCAAATGCTGCCTGATCTTAACAACTTCTTGCTCTATCTCTTCAATCATTTCTGGTCCAAGCACTACCCTATTCACTGGTTTTTCCCAACTCACTGGAGTTTTGCATCCTCTGCCATATAAGAATTCAAAAGGGCTCATCTTCAATAATGCTTGATATCCATTGTTGTAGGCAAATTCTACCAAGTGTAGGTAGTCTTCCCACTTGGATGGCTTATCCATCACATACATCCTTAACATGTCTTCAAGAATTTGATTTACTCTCTCAGTCTAACCATTTGTTTGAGGATGATAGGTTGTACTGAAATTCAATCTAGTTCCCAATTCCTAAAACAATCCTTTCCAAAAGTTGGAAGTGAATTTTGTATCCCGGTCTAAAATTATTGCCTTGGGAAATCCATGCAACATGAATATCTCTTTCATGAATATATTTGCAATATCATTTGTCTTGTGAGTAGACTTAACTGGGATAAAGTAAGCTAGTTTTGATAGCTTTTCCACCACAACCATAATGGAATCATGCTTCCTTACAGTCATGGGCAGACCTGTTATAAAATCCATAGAGATCACTTCCCACTTCCACTCTGGAATGGGAAATGGATGCAACAATCTTGTTGGATGTTGATGCTCTGCCTTGACCTATTGGAACTTTTGAAACCTAGAAATATAATCTTCTATGTCCTTCATTTTATGCAAAAAGTACTGCTTCCTTGTTGATGTTATAGTTTTATGATATCCTGGGTGGCCAGAATATGGCTTTTGGTGTATCTCATCCAACACAGGCTCCTTCAATTCTGCACAATTTGGAATGTACAGTCTGGTATCTTGATACATAAGAACATCATCTTCTCCAATCTGATATCATGCACACTTGTCATCCACATTACCTTGCTGCAAATTCTCTTTGATTTGGAGGTAAGCTTCATCATTAGCTTTAGCTTCAAGGATCCTTGCCTTCAAATCTGATTTACAAACACTCACTTCTGCAATATGAAACCTCATGTTGAGTGCATTTGCAACCTTATCCTCCTTACCTTTGACATGCTTAATTTCTAATTCAAATTCACACAGAAACTCCATCCACCTAGTTTGCCTGGAATTTAGATTTGGTTGGTCAAACAAGTACTTTAAACTCATGTGATATGTCCTGAGCTCAAATCTTCTTCCCAAGAGATAATGTCTCCACCTCTTGAGTGCATGAACTATGGCTGCTAGATCTAGGTCATGTGTGGCATAGTTCTTCTCATGTTCCTTCAACTTCCTTGACTCATACAAAATTACCAACCCTTCCTGCATTAGCACTCCACTGAGCCCTTCAATGCAAGCATCAGTGCATACTATAAAATATTTATTTGGATCTGCAATCTTCAAGATAGGTGTACTGGTAAGTCATTCCTTTAACTGATGGAAACTTCTCTCACATTTTTCAAACCATGTAAATTTGATATTCTTTCTTTGCAATGAAGTGATTGAGTAAGCTATCTTGGACAATCCTTCAATGAACCTTCTGTAGTAACCAGCAAGACCCATAAAATACCTTACATCTACAACATTCTTTGGAGTAGGCCAATTCGTTATGGCCTCAATCTTCTCTAGATCAGTTGCAATACCTTCTTCTGAAATGACATGACCGAAGTACTGCACCTTCCTTTCATAGAATTCACACTTGCTTAGCTTGGCATATAGCTGGTGTTCTATAAGGACTTGTAACACCATCCTTAAATGTTCATTATGTTCTTCTTCATTCGTTGAATAGACAAGAATGTCATCCCAGAACACGATCACAAACTTATCCAAGTATTTGCTAAAGACATTACTCATGAGGCATGTGAATGTAGCAGGTGCATTGGTAAGACCAAATGGCACCACTGTGAACTCATAATGACCATATCTAGTTCTGAAAGTTGTCTTATGAATATCTTCTTCGTTTATCCTCACTTGATGGTAGCCAGACCTCAAGTCAATCTTGGAAAACACCCTAGCTTCCTTCATCTGATCAAACAAGTCATCAATTCTTGGTAATGGGTACTTGTTCTTGATTGTTACATTTTTTAGCTACTTGTAATCAATGCACAGTCTCAAAGTCCCATCCTTCTTCTTAAAAAATAACACAGGTGCACCCCAAGGTGATACACTCATTCTGATATATTATTTGTCCATTAATTCTTGCAGTTGCATCTTCAACTCTATCAGCTCTGGTGTACTCATTCTGTAAGGATATTTGGAGATGGGTGCTGCCCCTAGAACAAGGTTAATGGAGAAATCAATATATCTCTTGGGTGGCAGTCCTGGCACTTCATCAGGGAACACATCTTGGAACTCTTGCAACAACTGAAAGTCTTCTATCCTTGGTCCCTTGTCCTCTGATGAATCTAATATTTGGACTGCATATAATTGGAAGCCCTTTCTATAAAACTTCCTCAACTATAGAGATGGAATCTACCTCACTGAAACTTGCTTTGGAATTCCTCTAACCAGCCTTGGTCTTCCTTCTTCATCAAGGAATTCAAATACCTTCTCATAACAACCAACCTTGACTCTCTGTATTTCCAACCAGTCCATACCTATTAGGGAATCATAGGATCCTAATGGTAGAACACTTAAATTTGATTGGGTGAGGAGTCCATTCAACTCAATGGAGCACTCCAGCACTACTTCACTCACCTTTATCTTGGTACATGTGGCTAATTAGACTAGCCAAGGCTTACCATGCTTTACCTTGCCAAGAGAACAACCTTCAACTATCTTAGGAGACACATAGTTATGAGTAGATCCTGGATCAATTAAAACAGAAATAGATTGCTTAGCAATATTACCTTCAACTTGTACCATTGTTGATTGGTGGTCTGCTTGATGGTCATCCAATGCTGCATATATTCTATATGTTTCTCTTGCCATATCTTCCACTGTAGTTGCATTTTCCAAGTTGTGTGAGCTCTCGGGGTTCTCTCTTCTAGTTGGAAAATCTCTAAGCATGTGGTTTCCTCCACATCCCCAACACTAAAGTGGTCCTTTTGATGCCTTGTCTGCTGCTACTATTGGTTTGAATCCACTTCTTGCTTGTTGTCCCTGTGGAAAGGTTCTGGGGTGATTTTTGAATGGTGGTTTGAATCCACTTTTCCTTGGTTCAAACTTTCCCTTGTGCTTTCCTTTCCATGCTGGTGGAACATCTGATTTACCTATGTTCTGCTCATAGAAATGCATGGCCATTCTAATGGATTCATCAAGGCTTGGTGGATTGAAAAATTCAATCCTATCCCTGAAATTATGTGGTAGACTACCAAGGAAACAATGGATTTTGACTCCTTGATCCTTAATGTAGTCTACATACCTCAACAACTCTAAAAACTTATGGACATGATCTTCCATGGTATTTTGCCCCAATATGAGTTCATTGAACTCTTTTCTCTTGCTATCATAATCCTAGCTGATAGGTATTTCTCCTTGAAATATCTTTTAAACGGATCCCAATTGATCCTCCTTTCACTGACTCTCTTCACTTGCATGAGGTGTTCCCACCAAATGGAAGCTTTTCCATTTAGATTGTAAATGGCAACTCTGGCCTTTTCATTCTCTGAATAATCATGCATTTTGAAATACTTCTTCATTCCAAGAAGCCATGCCTCTGCTTCTTGACCTTTTTTACTTTCTCCCTCAAAGGTGGGAGGTCTTGCCTTCCTAAACTCTCCTTGTGGAACCCATCTGTACTTCCTTCTTCCTTCAAACCTATTGGAAGTGTGCCTTGGTCTTATTTGGGAATCCCTGGAGTCATCTGACTTGCTAGAAAGTGATTCGGAGGAGGGTTTTATGTGCCTTTTGCTCACATAACCCCTTCTAGGTCTTGGAGTCCTCTCCTTGGAATGCCTCTAGAATGACTACTTTCATTTCTCTCTTCTCTTCCCATATTTCTTGGGTTGGACCCAAGATTTACCCTTTGGTGCATGACTGCAAGGTTTTGCAATATGGCAGCATTAAGCTGGTGCCGCTCTTCCTGAGCCTTCATCAAATTCTCATTGAAACTCACCATTGTTTCAACCAATTTATGGGGAGTTACTTGCTCCCTTCTTCCATTAGATTCAGTTTCGACATGCTCTTCCTGCACGTTTTCTCCCAACACATCTTCTTCAGTATCATAAGGGTACTGTGCATTGTTAATGGTTACCATTTCTTTCTTTTTCTTGTATGCTACCCTGCTGCACAATTCAACTACCACTTGTTGCAACCATTGTGCTTTATAGGAGCAATTATCAAACATCAAAAGCATGCATAAAAAAAACACACAAATACTCACACAAATCTGGAAACAACGATAATAATTAACGGTTATTCATCAAAATTGTGCCATGGGAACTTCTCTGTTTCCAAATTTCTTCATGGCTCGGACCAAGCAGCCCCCAATGTTGCAACTTGAGCTCGGATACCACTCTATAACGTTCCCCAACCCCTCCTATTTCCTTCAGAGGTGATGGGATACCATCTTATCCATTTTTTTCTCCAAAACCTTCCATTTCTTCACACATCCACAATGGCCATCGATCCACAATCCGCATTCCGCAATCCGCAATCTGCATTGCAGGATTCAGAACTGCGGAACTACAAATTCATCATACCAAAATTCCCCTTCCACAATCCGCAATTCCGTATTGAGGAACTCAGGAATGCGGAAGCCCGAATCCAATCCTCTGGAAGGTTTCTCCTTCCACATTCCGCAATCTGCATTGTAGGATGCGGGATTGCGGAATTTCAAATCCAATTCCCCATAAATTTTTCCCTTCCACAATCCGTAATTCCACATTGCGGAACTCGGAAATATGGAAGTCCCAAATGCCAGACCTAAATATTTTTCCCTTTGGCAATCCATAATTCTGCTTTGCGGAACTCAAAAATATGGAAGTCCCAAACGTGAATCTAACGTTGGTTTCCAGTGCCGCAATCTGCAACCCGCATTACGGATGTAGAATTGCGGAACCACATCCTCTGCACCTGCAAACTTCCCAGGGGCATAACTCCTTCATCCTTAATCCAAATTGGGAAATGTCGGTACCATTGGAAAGATCTTGGAGATCTCTATCCACTAGTGTAATCCACTTCCAAAATTAATATCTCTAATATTGTTATTTTTCCAACTTAATTTATTTCCCATAACCTCCTCTAGGTGCCTTTAACCTTCTTCAAGAACTTAGCCTACTCTCTGTCATGACTTCGTCCCTTTCAATGGCCAACAGAGGGGTCATGGAGAACCACAGGGTATTCCAACACCCTTCCTCATGTACTGGTGAAGTCATACAATCCATCCACAAAGGTAAGCAAAGCATAACAATACATAAGGTGCATGAACTAGGTCTAACCAATACATCTACCACCTGCAAGATTTGTAATGCATTAAACTCATGCAATTGGATGAAGTATTCAACATGAACTCAACCTTCTACTCAGGATTATACATAGTCTACTTATTGATCAAATTCATATAAACATTCATTCAATAACTTGATCATGAACAAACATAACATAACACATTAAATGTCATCACTTAACACCACATAAGCACTTATCTTTGAATCTTGAAGTTACCCAAGCAACTGGTTAAGTGAGAGAAACATTCCACCCAACCTTAGGTCTATGTCCAGTCTACACTCTTTCACCTGAGAGACCACCCCTGAGATGGGATGTGTATCCACTAAGGAGGGATAATGGCTCTCTCACAGTCAAGTTCTCGCCCCCAATGCTAAGCCAACCTACAGTTGGGTTTATCAAGCATACAAGGGAAACATGGAGGATGGTGCTAAGACAGTGAGCTCATCCACAGAGCTGCAGGCATCTCAAGACACTCAACATTCATGGCACCCACATTAACTACCACACCCAACACAAGGAAGGCCCCCTTCTCTGTTGCACAGTCCCTCAAGACCCCTTCCCTTCCAGTTCTATTCAGGGTGGGCATAGAAAGGTCCAACTTCTAGTTATATGATATTACAACCTTCATTGGGTTTATCAAGCAGATCCAACCCTAAATTGACCTTCTTCTCTGTTAAAACAAGTTGGGCTCTTCTCAAGGTTGCATACTAAGCTCTGTCCCTCAGCTCGACTCTCTACATTCAAATCCAAGTCTTTCCACCAGTTCACCAAGCTTCTCAGGCCCTATAATTTATCTCAGGGTTTGATTTCATGGATTTTCCAAATAGATGAGGCTTGCACGTAGGGTTTCTATGGGCATTCGACTCTGTAATTTTGGCTTACACAGAAATCGCAATTTTTCTTCCATTGCTTCACATCTTGGCTCTATTTGACTCTCTTTGCTTGATGATGTGTCTCTTTTGGTCAACAACGGGTATTCATCAGGACGACCGAATTCCCAGGTGTTTAATGGCTTGAGGGGAAAGTAAGATAGGTTCATACCCTACCCTACAGATTTGTAGGGCCGCCCCATACTCCATCGACTTCCTGATCTGATTTCTCAACCACCTTCTATAATATAATTAAATGTCAGCATGGGGAGTCAAATGGGTTCAGAAATGGACAAGTGGTAGCATGGGCTCCCATTCCATAACCCCCTCACCTCTCCCTAGTGGATACACATGGCCCCTTCTCATTAGTTGCCTCCTTAGCCAATTTTCTTGGTATTTCATTGCAATATTTAAATGTTTACATCATTTACAATATTTCATGGATTAATAGCACATGAATAATCAAACTGTCAAATACTTGCCTATGCAAATAAACATTAAGCATCCACTAGTGGGGCCTTGGCCTTGAGCTCCACACTAGGGTAAACATACATTTCATATACACAATATTTACATTGAAGCCAATAAACACTAAAGAAAAATCAGGGTATTACACTTTTCATTCTAAATTTTTTTCATCATCTATGATGTTTTGATTTACTTTTAGCTTTAAGTAAGTGTGATGCATTTGGGTTATTTATTGATTTTGATTTTGAGTTGGTGAACATTAAGTGCTCAAACATAACTTCATGTTCATTATATACCCACTTGCTCATCATGATTTAGAAGGTTCTTCATTAGCTACCCACATGTTCATTGTGGTTTGGAAGGTAAGCACCAACTGTGTATAAATTTAAAATTGTTCTTTGTTTGCATTTATCCCAGTTATTCCTATAAGGAGATTATAGAATGAGATATCATTTTATATTAAAATTATAATTTGAAAAGAATTAATGAGTTTTGAACCCGGTCAAATTATTATAGTATATAATAAAATGAAAAGTGCATAAATCCCTAAACGATCACAAATTGTTATTATGATAACCTTTTCTAAACTTTTAATCTTGTATTTCATGGTGGTTTTGGTTTGCATATGTGCCATGGTAAAAATGAGGCAAGTAACTCCAACATAATGAGTAAAGAAGTGGTACCTTATCTCAAGAAAAATGTGACCGTGGTCATGGACATGAGACATAGTGGGTTGAACAAGATGAACTAGGTGTCTATATAGAACTACCTTACTTCCCTAGAGGTAAGAAAGATCTCAAGCAGATGAGATTTAAATATTCATTTTGCTACTCTCCACCACTAGTATAAACTCTAGGAAAATTCAGTTGCATTTATGAAAAGAAACAAAAAGACTTGAAGTGGTCATATTTGGTGCATTATGTTGTCTTGTTTCTTTTCTAACATGCAATAGTCAAATGATGTTGATATCTAGACTTTTTTTTATGTCCATACGATAGGAATAAGAGTTATATTATCAACAAATCTGGTTGAATGTAGGAGTTTAGCACAATGGTCCTTGAAAATATTTATCTATTATACTACAATTGCCTTGAAACTCCAATGTCATATTTAATGGGGATTTATACTAATTATGTCATGTTTTCTCTTGAAAATACTTTTTCCTATCCTTGTAAAGGTTTGAAAAAGTTGCCATGAGGTATGGATTTTAATGCTCAATTGTGGTTAAGGGCCCTTGTAATATCATATTCTTGAAGCATATATGTAGGCCTACAATACAATCAGTCAACTAGTACTTGCATCTTGAAATCCTCGGGAGTGGCTTGTTGATGTAAATATCAAATCTATTCTTCCAACGAAAGCATCAAATTTACATCATAAATATAAACCAATAACCTTATTCTAAAAAATTATGAATTTGAGGTTTTCCTACTATATTTAATATGTAATGTCTCTAGCTAATATTGAATAAAAAATATATATAAATTTAATGATTACTTAATATTTGTTTAAGCTACTCTATCAATTTTACATGTGCATCTATTTTCCTTGATTCTGTTACTTTTGATTTGTTTGAAATAATATAATTGTTATCTACTTTGATAAGATTATGAGTTTCTAATAAGTGAAATCTAAAAGTGAGGAGTTTGAATTCAAAATAGTGTAAATGATAGAAATAATATATATAACTTTATGGTAGACTAAGTAGATCCATTTGTGTACCAAATGGATGTTGTGATCTCATTTTATGTAAGTTAACCATACATAACTATATACATTCACTTATACAACATATGTATTCTTGTATTAGTATATTTTCTACTACTATTATACTTCTTGTTGTATTCAGTTTGTTTGCTAGTATTACACATCCTCATGTATTGCTTCCTTTGGTTTTGGAAAAAATTAGAAAGTGAATAGAAACATTCTTGCTTCTTTTCTAGAATGTGTTGGAGTAACCTTTGTTTTGCACTCACTAAAATTCCATTTGTTATAATGTTGTGAAATTAAGAAGTATTAATGTAGTAATTATATAATGAACATTATTTTATGTTTATGATGTTTGACGTTCAGATTTGTATATTTAATTTGTTGATATTATACGATATTTTTTTTGTAAGTTAGTAGAGTTTATATTGATTTATATAAAAGATGTACATACCGTAAAAAATTCAAAGTTTTGGCCAACCCAAAGGAAACCTAGACCATATATTAAACATGAGTTTAAATGTTGTTTCTCTATCTATCATACTAATATTACTGAAAGGATTTTACATAGACTAATAGCATAGTATGTGTTTTGCATAATGCCAATAATGGCGTAGATTTCAAAGAACTAAAAAAAATTGACTAAAGGAACCTATTTTTGCTTCTTTGCCTCATCTTTCGACATTGGATCTATAGGGAACTGGCTCCCCTGAGTGTTCAAGTGGTCTTTAAGAGGAGAGTCCATTTCTATAGTAGGTCTGTAGAGGCAGTTTAACTTTAGGTCCAATCTTTCATTATGAGCTTGCAGCTTGTTCTTTTTATATGAGCGTGCGATGAGTCAAATTTCTCAAATTAATAGAATTTCAATATTTTGGTCAACCATTATGGTTGAGTTGGACCTATGAATTCAATGATGCTTATGTGTCATATTTTAATTTGACAATAGCTAACTCCATATAAATCTCACCTTAGTTAAGATCATGAAAAGTTCATCTCGAAATACAATAAATATACTTGAAATAATAAATATAGAATATTTTATAATATCGCTACTTCCAAGTCCTTTAAAATATAAATCTCCCATTAAATAAAATGATAGTGGAGTAATTTTGAAATAATAAAAAAAATTATATAATTAATCTTTTAAAAATAAAAATAAATATTATTTAAAAAAGTATCATAAATAAGAAAATAGGAGAGAGAAAAAAGATGTGTTTTTTATATTTTGTGATAACATTCTATGCAAAACTCAGAATTGGGAGCTCTTGGTACCATTGGAAATTTCTCGATGATTTCTACAACTTTCATGTTTTGAGTTTTCCGAGATTCCCCACCAATTTTCAGGGGTGGCCATTTTAATAAAAATACTAAAATGACCACCTCAAAAAATTGGTGCGGAATCTCGAAAATATCAAAACATAAAATTTGTAGCACTCTTTGACACCTTTCCAATGGTACCAAGAGATACCTATTATGAGTTTGGAGGAGAAAGTTATCGTAAAATAGAAATAGATTTTTTTTTCTCTCTTATTTTCTTATTTATGATGCTTTTTTAAATATTATTTGTTTTTATTTTTGAAATATTAATTATACCACTTTTTTTATTATTTCAAATTTCATTCACTATCGTTTTAATTAATGTGATATTTATATTAAAGGAATTAGAAGTAGTAATAATACAAAATAAAATAAAAATAATGATTGTTTATTTTTAGTATTATTGTAATTATATTTTTTCAATATAATTTTAGTTCTTTTTTAAGTTTTAGATTTTATTAAATATATAAAAAAAGTAGTGGTAAATTCATAAAAAAATTATAATATAAATTTTAAAAAATTACCACTATATCATTTATTGCTTGTACATGAGAATCTAAACCTTTCATTAATATTTTAAACCCCCATCTCCTAACTCTACACTTTCTCACGATACTTGTCAACTACCATTAATGAGATAATATAGGTTGACATTCACTAGATAACACTTTTAACTTAGTGTGACATCTCATATTTGTAGGGTGACATGGCTTTTTTTTATTGTTTTCCTTAGGAAACCCATTTAGACCCCAAATTTGGTCAAATGATTAGAGCAAATTTGGGGTCTAAAATGGACCTTATAAAAAAATGTGGCATGGATGAGAGTGCGATGAGTTAGAATTCTTAAAATCGATAGAATTTCAATATTTTGGTCAACCATTATGGTTGAGTTGGACCTATGAAATCAATGATTCTTTTGTGTCATAATTTAATTTGACAATAGCTAACTCCATATAAATCTCACATTGGTTAAGATCATGAAAAGTTCATCTTGAAATACGATAAATATACTTGAAATAATAAATATAGAATATTTTATAATATCGCTACTTCCAAGCCCTTTAGAATATAAATCTCGCATTAATTAAAATGATAGTGGAGTAATTTTGAAATAATAAAAACAGTTATATAATTAATCTTTTAAAAATAAAAATAAATAAATTTAAAAAATTATCATAAATAAGAAAATATGAGAGAGAGAAAAGAATTATTTTTCTATTTCTGAAATAACCTTCTCTCCCAAACTCGAAATTGGGTGCTCTTGGTACCATTGAAAATTTCTCAATGATTTCTACAACTTTCATGTTTTGAGTTTTCTGAGATTCCGCGCAGATTTTCAAGGGCAGTCATTTTAGTACTGATACTAAAATGACTACCCCGAAAAATCGTTGTGGAATCTCGGAAAAATCAAAACATGAAATTTGTAGCACTTTTCTACATCTTTCCAATGGTACCAAGAAAGACAAATTCCAAGTTTGGAGGAGAATGTTATTGCGAAAATAGAAAAATATAATTTTTCTCTCTCTCCTATTTTCTTATTTATGATACTTTTTAAAATATTATATATATTTATTTTTAAAAGATTAATTATATAAATGTTTTTATTATTTCAAAATTACTTCACTATCATTTTAATTAATGCGAGATTTATATTAAAGGACTTGGAAGTAGTGATAATATAAAATAAAATAAAAATAGTCATTGTTTATTTTTAATATTATTGTAATTATATTTTTTCATTATAATTTTAGTTTTTTTTTTAAGTTTTAGATTTTATTAAATATATAAAAAGAAGTAGTGGTGCATTCATAAAACAATATAATATAAATTTAAAAAAATTACCACTATATCATTTATTGTGTATGCACAAGAATCTAAATCTTTAATTAATATTTCCAACTCTCATCTCTTAACTCTATACTAACTCAGCATAGTTGTCAACTACCATTAATGAGATACTATAGGTTGACCTTCACTTGATAACACTTTTAACTTATTGTGACATGGCATATTTGTAGTGTGATGTGATTTTTTTTATTATTTTCCTTAGGAGGCCCATTTTAGACCCCAAATTTGCTCTAATAGGCTTGCTCAGTGGTGATTTAATTTGTCACTTGAGTGCAATTGTGTTAAGAAACTTAGTGTCTCTGGCTCTGGTGTTTCTTGGGTCTTGTTGATGCCTCGGAAATCGCAGCACCAATCAGCAAGGGATTCTCCCTGATAAGCAAGCTCAATTAGATCGCTCACCGTTTGGTATGGGGAATCCGTCTGGTTAACGGCCCGGCTATCATGTAAGGTTTAAAGATTTGTCTTCTTTTCACTGGTTGTAGCCCGATCCACTGTTTATGTATTTTATTTTAAAGATGATATGCAAGTGTTGTTAACTAAATGCATGCAATTAAACAAATCTTATCTACAAATTTTTTAAGCAAATTAATCTATCCTTGCAAGGAGCAAACCGAAAGTATGAGTAATACACTGAAAGAAACATCCAAAGATCTCACAGATAGTTATTTAATCATAAAAATGCATTTCCAGCAGAAGGTAAAAGATATCAAAGATAGCTTTGATTGAATTAAAACATTCCATTACTCATCTAACGCAGACTATTTGCATGAAAAATGAAACCATTCATAACAGAGAATTAATTCATGATAGTTAGGAAATATATCACAGTATACGCATGAAAGATGCAGAAATAGTTCAGCAATCATTCAACATAAATCCAAGCAAAACGCAGTGCAGGATTTTCCAGGTAAAATGGAGCTTTATTTATATATGTAGAAAAATAATTCACGTACAAGACAAAAATTGTCCTTTCACCTGCTAAAAGTCCCTCTAAACTCATCTATTCATCTATATATATCTTTACAAAATTCTCCAAGAGCTTCTACGTGTACCCTAAACCCAAGGAATATTTTGATTTGTCTTTTAGTGCCCTTTTTTACAAAAAATATAATAACTCCCCAAATTCTTTACAAGAGAAATAGAAACAAAAGTCCAGTTGTCTTTAATTTCACAACTGAGATAAAAAGGAAAAATAGCTTCCAGCTCATATTTAGATAATCATGTAAATCCAAATCAACTCTCGGATGGAGCTTTTGTTGCAGTTGGCGCTCCCACCTTAGCAGGTTTGTCCACCTTTGTTGAATAGCTGACCCATATGCCGATTTCTCTTACAATGGTGTTGGTAGGGACAGGGAGCATGGATTTTAGGGAGATTTCATGCTTGGCTAACTCTGCTTCAATGTTCTACACTTCTGTTGCTACAATCTAGAGGACCTCTTCAAGAAGGTGAGCGTGAATGGAGGGTTTCCTAATACATTGGTGAAGTTCTTCTGCTGTTAACACGTCTAGTTTCTTCACATATTCCATCTCTGTGCTTAGCTCATTCTTCAACTCAATCAAGCGTTGGTCTTTGTCCTGAAAGTCCTCTAGAGTTTGGGGAACCACCATTTGACACCTTTCATGAGTTGTCTGGATTTTAAGATAGAGACTGCTGCATTTCCTTATGGTGGCTTGGATTACAGAGTTTAACTTTACACCACAATTCTAGCAGAATTCCATAAAGCCTACGTCTGATATAAAATTTGGCACGGATTTGAGAGGGAGGTGTTTGGGGAATCCTGACTTCCCTTCTCTCCATTCAATATGCTTCCCAATGTCTTCCTTTACACGCGCATATTTCTTCCTGAGCCTATTGTCCTCGGAATTAATTTATTTCATCCTGGAAAACATCGCCTTCATTCTGCAAACTTCTTCAGCAATAAGTTCCTGTGACTCATGTATCTTCTTTAGTATGTCACAGGATTGCTCATGGAAGGGGCTCAAATCATTTGCCTTGCTGTTTGCTAGATCTAACTGCTCTATCATCAGCTCTCTCTCTTCTTCCAACTGAATGGTCTTGGTTTCGAGATCATTTTTCTCTCCTTCTACTATCATCATCTGTACCTCCAAAGCTTCCTTTTCTTCCTCTAGGCGTCGATACTTACTAGATAATTATCTTTGTTCTGATAAGAGGCCATCATATTTATTTACCATTAACTCTCTATATTCCTGCTCCTTTACCAGAGTAAGTTGCAACCTGCACCTTCTTCTTGCCTACTTCCACATCATTCATTAGCTTGTGTACATTGTCTTCGCTTGCCTGGGCAGTGGCTACAATGATGGATGCTATAAACTCGGGAGCACTCTGCGTTCCTTACATGATTGTGGTTTCTTTCCCGGTGACGATGTCCGGTTGAAAGGGTTTATTCATCCTTGTCTCTGTTTTTCTTAAAATGGATTTTCTCTTCTTATCAAAAACAAATTTATCCCATTGGGACACAGTGTGACTCTTTGACGGGGTAAAAGGGACGAGTGGAAGTTCTCCCATGGGGAAGTCATCTCCCACAGTTAAGGCCTGGGACACTTGGGACGAGCCTATGTCCATGTCTTGCATGCTTGGGCTTCCTTCCTCTGCATCCTTCTTGGATTTATATTCTTACTCGGTCTTCAACTGCCTCTCTTCTGCTTTGTCCTTTTGTTGCTTCTCTTTCTCTCCTCTCCCTTTCTTCTTGCAGCTTGGCGGATTCTTCTTTTCTAATCTTCTCTAATTCTTCATCTCGGAGCCTTTGAGATTCTTCATCTTGGATTCTGTCCTCCTACTCTTTCTGCGTGCTTTCCATTTCTTCTCTTTGGAATATTTCAACCTCCTCCTTGATCCTTTTCTCCTCCTTCGTCATAACTTCGGCTTCCTCTCTTTCTCTTTGCAGTTCTGCCTCCTTGGTAGCTTGGGATGCAATGGAGCTAAAGCCAGCTCCGCTATTGAGGCGAAGGCACCTTTGCAGTTCGGTCATGTTGCTGACCCTTTTGAGAACTTCTTCGTCTTCATCATGGTAGTGTGCATATTCAAAATGCGCATTGACTTCTTTGCAATGGTCTGCAGCCTTATTAAGACTGTCATTCTTCGTGAAAATCCTCTCCCCAAAGTGAAAATCTCTCAATTCCTGAACAAAGGTTTCAGCTGATTTGACCTTCGAGAACTTGTATGCTCTAACATAAAAGGGCAGTGCTGGGAAAGAGACCTTTTTCAATCTATTTAGGAAACTGCCAATTCCATCTATAAAAACCTGCCTTACTGCCTCCTTGTTGACCACAAAATCGGTAGCATACCTGGGCAAGAGAGATGGTGGCTTGGAACCTCCATACATTCTTATGTAGGTGCCCTCCTCTGAAAGATAAAAATCACCATATTTTTCCATGACTGCCATGGCATTCTCATATAGGTAGCTTGGCTCACTATTAAACATCAATTCATACAGGGGCATGATAAACTCTTCACATATGGCCTTGTAATGGATTTTGTAGTTTTGGGCCCACAGTATCTTATAAGTGGTATAAACTGGGCAGTCGGCCTTGTTCCAAATGCATCCTAACTTTGGGAAATTATGCCTTGACAGAATGCAATCTACCAGGTATGATGACATGTAGAATTCTAATTTCTTCCGGATCAACCCTTCCTTGGCAGTGGCTACTGCTGACGACAGATTGTCTGAGAGGATGTCCGTCCAACTGAAAAATGTGCCTTTGAAAGCTACATAGTGGATTAAAGGAATCCAATGCAGCTTATAAACAGTTTCATCAGCTCTGCCGAAGATTCTACTTAGCATGAGGGAAATGATTCTGAAAGGAGGCATTAGCGCTTGGACTGCATATTCATCACTCTCCTTTAGCCGCAGCTGCTTACCTGTGATCAACAACTTCCTGGCAATTTCCAAGCTATCCATGTTGAGACTTTCGAGCCAAGCGTCGTTCAACAGTGTTTGAGGACAGGGCAACTTGTAGGCTGCCGAAATATATGATGGGTGGAATGAGGAAAAATCCTCTCGCATGTTGTCGAACAGAACCCTTGATTGGGCATTAGCATGCACTAGGATCCATCCAATAACTTTTGAGCAAGGGAAAGGATCTGGTCGCGTGGCTGCTCTTGTGATGCCCGAATTTCGATTGTTTTGATACAAATACATTTCCTCCAGGACTGCTCCGGGAATATCCTGATCTCTTATCATGTGGTGCAGTTCCCCCCACTTGAATTCAGGGGCAATGCCCATAATTGGCTTGGTATCCTCATATAATGTTTTGACCCTTGTTTCCAAAATAGCTTCACCACCTCATTTGGGCTCAGACATTTTAGACTTCTTCTTGGCTCCTTTCGGCATTGTGTTTAAACTTCGCAGAAACCATGCATGAGTAGAATACCTAATCAAACTAGAATACATAATCAAGTTTTGACCAAAATCTTTCGTTATACAAGCATAGCCTGGTTGAAACAACATTATTAAAATTCCTTAAAATGATACTGCATTTAAAACAAATTTCAGGCAGCAGTTTAAAATGCACATGGTAAACAAACGTTAATTTTCTAGTTTCCTCTTTTCAAGTCGACTGGAGAGCGCGAGACTACGCGGCCACTGTACTTGAATCTTTTGTTAGAAGCATAAGGCCGAACATGTAAGTTAGAAAAGGAGTTCGAGTGGCTGCGATCGGGGCATCGCCCGCTACTTTGGTTTGGATGGCTAAACTTCGCGGACAGCTTGCTGGGAAAGGAAGCAAAGTTCAACGGGACTTAAAAATTAGAGGGTGACTAGATGGGTACAGGGAAAACTCCAAATGAGACAGAGGTGGCCACGGCGAAGGGAGGAGTTGCAAAAAGGTTTTAACTGAAACAAAGTACGCTTAGCCACTGAAAAACAAGGCAAGAAAAATAGCTTGCGGTGAGGGGTAGAACCACCTACCTGTCGAACGGTGACTGCGCTTGTTGCTACTGACGAAGCTACACACCTAGATATCCTAGAGAGGTGGGAACAACCTCGAATGGGGTTTCAAAAAATTTAACAATAAAAAAAGAATAACAAACCAAAAACCCCACTTTCTATATATAAACCTCCTGCACGCGCGAGCAATTAACCCTGACATGACCGGGTAAGTATGGGAACTAAAAATGCCGTTATGGCGAGGGGACCGGTGTCCTTTTTCATGCTGCTCAACATTAACTCCTCACCATCAAAAATCAGCAATACTCAGTGAGTTGGAGCGATCAGTATCAGCAGTACTCAACGAGTTGGAGCAACTAGTATCGGCGGCACTGGCCGAGTATCCGCGCAATGTGCTGGTGGGTGTTGTTAAGTTCGGCGCTGAATCAAATGTTTTGTCGATTGCTACCTCGTTTTGGTAACTCACCTCGAGTCTCGTCGGTCGCCTCTATCTCTTTATCTCTATCAATTCTTCTCGCGGTTCGCAGGTGATGGTTTCGGTGAAACTATCTAAGTTCCATCGGAACGCATCGAGGCACTTAGGACTAAACAAGAAAGCCAGCCATTTCGGGTCAGTTTCGTGAGATTTGCCGCAACGAGAGGCTTGAAAGAAACAACAAAAGGGTTTTTGACCATGTCGAAACAACTCGGCAATACTTTCCGCAATACAAAATTTTAGGAAAAAGGCCGCGCTTCGGCGAGTTTGGGCGAGTTCGTCCGACCGTTGCAACGGGACTGGCCAAGTTCAGCCGAAACATGAAAACTATACAACTTAACAAAAACACCCACCTGTTGCAGCATGACTCAATGAATTGTGCCAAAACGAGAAAGGATAAAAACTTAACAAATGAAACCGACCATTGCGGCTTAACTCGACGAGTTGTGCCATCGTTTCGGCTAGGAAAGATGAGTTTTACTTAAGAAAAAAACAAACTTAAAGAACTTGCTCTCTTAGAAAAACTAAGTATGAAAAAGGCCTTTTGGATGGGACTTGACTTCTAAGCAAAAATTTCTCAAAAAATAAAGGAGGGGCCCCAATATTTACAAAATTTTGGGGGGGGATGTGGTAGCAACAACAAGTCCTAAGTATATCCCTCCATTTTTTCCAAAATTTCCTCATCAAAAGTGAAGTCATGTTCCAAATGGCTCCTCATGTTCCTCAATTTTCCTTTGAATATGGGATGGGGTGAGATGGAAGTACTGCGAGTGGTTATCTTCAATTTCGAGTTTAATTCTATTATCAATGACAAGGGCCTTGCTCCTGCGGGGGTCACAGGAGAGGGGCATTATGGGAAAAGTGAAGGAGGACGGGCTTGAAAAGGGGATGGGAGTAGAGGACGAGGTTGAAACTTCAAGGAGGGGAGAGGAAACCGCTTATTGCTAACAGAACACAAGGGAGGAAAATCAACAAGACTCGCAGATACCAGAGGGAATAGGCATAGAGAGGGATTGTACACCAACACTTTAAAAGAAAAGGTGATTTGAGAGTTAAGGAGGAAATAAAGAAAGAAAAGTATATAAACAACCAATGAAGAGACGAACTCTGGAATGTACCTAGCCACTGAACCTATTCACACCTCCCTGACTGTCAAAATCCCCATAGCTAGTACCCATATGCCCTAATGATGCTGATTTGGGTGGTTGGATCGCTGATTTCGATAAAACTCATTGCAGTAGTTGCCTATGTGCTAGTACAGGATTGTTATTGGGCCATTTCATGGGTTTAAGCCTGTAAAAAGCATAATTATAGGCATACTTTCCATTGGAGTGATGAGCTAGTTCCATCATTCCATTAACAGTCTAACAACAAAGTTGATAGATCACACGCTTCATCAAAGTCGAGAGCGAGTGAGGAGGTTTATACATTGATTAATAGGGGCGAGGTGGTGGTCCTTTCAATGGGAGGATGGATGAGTGGCATTGATTTGATCCTCTCCTTGGGACCTGACACGTGTCGTCATATTGTCCTTCCATCCAAAGACCACCTGATCCGGCGTATTAGTTTGGTATGGTTGGTATAAATAATGAAGTAACTTTTTTTGAAGGAAACGTTGTAAGAAAAAATGGATGAAATATTGTCTACAACAGGTTCAAATAATCTCTTTTGGATAATGTTTGGAAACATCTTGTCTCACACTTAAACACTTACAAGAGTGAGATTATTGGTACCTTTTCAACATCAATTAAGGTACAAAAAAGGGCAAACCTTTCACAAACAAGATTTGAACTTGAGTGAGGTGGATAACAACTTCTCACTTTAATCACCTAAGCTAAGATGCAATTACCATAATGATAAATGAAGCTATTGTCCAAAATTAAGATCATACAATTAGATGCTTTATTGTACTACCATGGAAAATATTAATATGAAAAATGAAAATATGAGATACTCTCATGATGTTCTCTAAATCATAATAAAAAACAAGAACAAAAATTCTCATACAATGTTTACTTTAATATAAACCATTATACTTATTAAATATTCATTAATTAAAATACCTAACTTTCTTAAGAAATGACCTAAATCATTGACATTTTATGACTTTCTAAAATCAAAACAACCTAATCTTATCTCAAATGATTTCAATAATTGTAATCTCAAATGGAGACCTTACTCTATGGTCCACCCCTATATTACATTAACCATTGTTACCATGATTAATCTTAAGAATATTTTTGTAATTTTACAAATTTCATTGTTAGAGAATGGAACTTTTGACTTCAATACTTTACATTACAAATCCTATACCAATAAATAAAAATATATGCATTATCTCATTTCATAGTTTTAAGTATATTAAATGTATTTTTTCACTTTCAATGTCTTATAGTACATGTGAATGTTTTTCAAAAGTATGTTGAAGGTGAATGTCTTCCACATTAAAATTATATGTTTGTGAATGTTTTCCAAATTAAAATTATTGTATAATGCAATGTATGATGGGTATTTAAAATTGTTGAACTCATTTTTGCACTAAAAATAATGATTTTATTGACTCCAAAATTGCAATTTTGACAAATATTATAATAACTTAAAAATCTAAAATTAAAATAAAATCATATTATATTCAACTTTCTTTTAAAAAACGGTGTCTTATTAAATACTTAAACTTTAATACATGTAACATTTTTACATCATTCTTGAAATAAGATTCATATATAAAACAATAAATAATGAGAAAAAAAACCATTCATAAACAATGCATATTGAAGTATGGTAGTGAATAATAATATGTAAACGAATTTAATATTAACGTTATTAAATATTTTGACAATGGAAAAGAGATAATAATTGCTTTTTTTATTATAATAAAATTATAGAATATATTTTTATTGAAAGATGATAAATTATAATTGTTACCTATTTTTAAGATAAACACAATAACAAGAAAAATATTTTGAAAGATGATAAATTATAATTGTTACCAATTTTTAAGATAAACACAATAACAAGAAAAATATTTTGAAAATTTCAAAAGTTGAAAAAGGAAATTACAATATCATATAATTATTTCATGTTAAAATTGTAATTGAATTTTAATAATACGTTGAAAATTTAGAAAGGTGAGATTGAGTTATTTCACAAGTATAGTGAAAATCATTGAAATGGTTATTGCAAATTCTTTTATTGCGATTAATAGTATTATCTCAATTTATAAGTATACCACTTTTTTTGGTGTAAATGGAATTTGTCTTATCAAGGTTAAGGCTTGTTGATGTCACTCACTTGGCTTGAGTTTAGTAACGCCTTTCATTGTTTCTTCTTCAAAATCCCAACCCTTATTCCCCAGTTGATTTCACCTCCACCCTAGATTTCATTTTTTTGTGCATAGGAGCTATTCTTAACTCATGTTTAAAATATTTCAAATAAGGATTAAACTCAAGAAATGGGTCCTCTCCCTCTTCTTCTAGAGGATATTTTATGGAGCAAGTAGTTGAAACCCTAGTTTTCACCCTAGGGGATGAAGTTGAGATGAGTCACAAGTATTATTAGTGAAATAGATTGATTTGTACATTTAGCAGTTTATGATCAAAGCTTGTAGATATCCATGAGTGTTTTGTTCACGTTTGGAATCATCTGCATAATGAAAAGCCTTATATCCACTCTTGCAATCATGGTTTTTTTGTAATGGAATTTTATTCAAGAGAGGATAGAGATTTGATTTTCAACTCTAGTCCCTCAATCATGGACAAATGTAATACACTTATTTTGACCTTGAAATGTATAAATTAGATTTTGTAAATGATGCAAATATGCTAGTAAAGATTCTTACTAAGGAACATAAGGCCAAAGCTCTACTAGTGAATTATTAGGCATGTATGATGTAAATATCCATAGATGGGCCATATGTTAGGCTTGGCATGAAGACTTAAAGCCATGTAAATATTATGTTGGTAAACAATATAATGGTCTAATTTGGTTGTGAATAGAGCACTAGAGGGGAAGAGGAAAGGGGGCCTATGGGAAAGTAAATCCTCTTTTTCTAAGTGTCAACATTAGAGATCATCTCTTTTCTACCATGTCCCTTAACTAAGCCAATAAACCCAGGGAGAGTTATAACCCCATGGAGAGTTATAATCCTTCCATATTTGAGCAACAAGTTGACCCTTCCAGGTCCTATGATTTTGGTTGTTGAGTCATCTCTTAGAAAAGATTCACCTCCATCGTACTTTTCATATTCACAAAACCACTTCTTGTGAGGAGCCATATGAAATGAATCACTTGAGTCAGTGGACCACACATCATGATCTATATGTGCACTTGTATATTCCAAGTGAACATCACCTTCTTCTTTCATGGAAGTTTTATTTTTGTGGAAGGGGCAATATTAGATCCCTTACCTTTATCAACATTCTTAGATTTCCAGTCTTTCTCATAATGCCCAATTCTACCATATTTTTAGCATTTCCTTGCAGATTGTCATAGAGAATTAGATATACCCCTTGAAGACTGATTTTCTATTTTGGGGGATGACCTCTCATAGATAAAAACATCTTTGGTCACACCCTCCATGGATTTTCTCCTCATTTCCTTTGACAGCAAGGATGCAACTACATCCTCAAACTTTAATGTGGATTGAGTGGTATTACCAATTGCTACAACTAGATTTTCCTATGATCAGAAAATTACCCAAGGATCCAAGTGACAAAAGTGTTAAATGTGAATGTGAATATGCCACAAATTGCAATAATTATCGTTATTCTAAAGTTGTCATAAAATACATTAAAATAATGCTTTCATAATGCATTTGAAGTATAAATGAATTTAACATGATGACATTACGATAATTAACTAAACTGCAATTGGAATAATAAACACAACATTTAAAAAGATGACAAACCAGAAGTTGATAATAGAGTTTGCTGGATGTGGACTAAGTCTCCATATCCCTCTCCAATGGAGGAACCAATCCTATTAACTTGAATTCAAATGCTGCAACACCATAATGTGATCTTCAATGGGTACAAAATTTCTTCAAAGCTTCTTTAAGGAGACTTAGGCTTCCCAAAAAGAATCCCCTCACTCTCAACATCTCACAAGAGTGGCTAAAAATCCTCTTCAACCACTTACATAATGAGAAACTTACAAGCCTTTGCAAAGGCACATTGGCATCATACCAATTCTTTTCCACTAAGAATTGTCTCAATTGAAAAAAATACCCTTGGTTTATATACCAAAGGGTCCATAGTTCAAATCAAAATTCAATGGGATATGGAGTATTTGATCCCATTTTCATGGCTATAAAAGATATGGTTATTATACCATATATATACCATATGATATATTGTCCAAAAAGAACAAAATGAAATAACCATATAATATATGGTTCATAGTTCCAAACCCGTTTCCATAGCAATATTTAGGGCTTACAGAACTATTACAACATAAAAATAAACTTGTTTTTTGTGACATAATTTATAATCTATGGCGTGTTGGAAAAGTCTTTGTGTTGTTACTGTGGAGGTCAAGGGTTCAAATCCCACTGATCCACTTTTTCCTCCATCCAAATCAGATACACTTTAAATATAATTATTTTCCTATCCATTGCAAGTTACACCTATCATGTAGTGGTAGAGTGTTGGAATAGTGCACAAGAGATCATGGGTTCGGTTCCGTCAGACTTGCAATATTTTTAGTAAATAAAAATTGTAATGTGGAAAATTGGACTGCCATGTGGCATCCCCAGTTGGGCCACATGTCAATTGGTGTACCAAACTTTTCCATGTGTCGAAATATGATTTGTTTGCATCATTAGCCAACTGCTAACTTAGCAATGCCAACTTACTTGCAACTGTAATGTCCCGATTTTGACCCCATTTCATTAAAATGTAAATGACATAATATTGCTATAAAATCATGGCGAGGAGCTCAAGGACAAGGCCCCGCCATCGATTTAGTGATACATATGGTTTACATGCTAGCCAGGCACATTGGAATTTCAATTATCATGTAAATATGCATTTTAATAAAATACCCACAACTAATTATGCCATGCAACAATAGATGGGGGCATGATTTTACAAGGAATTGGGAGGGAAAACATTCAAACCCTTGAGCCAATCAAGTCAAGCCAAGTGTCAATGATATAACCCATCAAACCCTCAACTACCCATGTTGACTTTTGTACCCAATCATTCATTTCTCCCAAGAGTTGGTTGAGGTAGTTAATGCCTTGGGAATGGAGAGGTATGGCTGTCCAAATTCGAGTATGGGAAAGCCACCCTTCATGGAAAAATCGTTTTTTGCTTCTTGGGCAAGCAAAGAGCCATGAATTTCTCTCCAAGCCATTACCCATCAACCAGTTTCCTCTCCCTCACAAGTTTGTAGCTACCTAAGCGTTTTCCAGCCATGTTTTCCTAGTTTTTCTTTGTTTCCTAGCTGGGAGAAGAGCGTTTTCATGCTGCTGAACCATGAGAAGGAAAGGGAAATCAATTTGGGGTCTATAGAGGTTGTTTTGGCCCACTAAATGCATATATATCTGTGGGAGAAATCGTTTTCTTCCCTATGGTCGAATTTCCCTCTCCCAATCTGTTTTTGGGGTGCCCACGATTTGGGGAAAACCCATGGCCATCTTGTTTGTAAATCCCATTGTTAAAAATGTGCATCCATGCCCAATTATTGTGCTTGCCTTGTGAGAAAAGAGTATGTTGGGGTGTGGGTTATGGGTATCTATTGCTTTGGTTGTGCATGAGCTTGAATGTCCCCTTTTCCTTGTAAGAATCATGCCCAACTCAAGGGTGGCAGTTGTGTTGAGAGAATTGATGAACACAACTGGCCTATGGTTGTGTGGAACGTTGCAGCAACATAGCTAGTTGCTTGGAACAATTTCTCAACAAAGATAAGTATTTTGCTCTATGTGTATTTACTTCTGTAATGTTATAATTTGATGGTTGTTTTTAATATGTTGAATGCATATGAAAGGTGTGTGGATGATGTTTTTATTCCGCTGTTCATATTTACTTGATTTGCATCTGCACACATTTATTTTATTGTTGTGAATCTAATGGATCGGGCTGAGTTTGGGTAAAATCCCCAAAGATTGGCATCATGTTTCCTTCCTCGAATTGTGTCCGCGGGAGGGGACATTACAGTTTGGTATCAGAGCAAAGGCTGCAACATTTGGGCCTTCATGGGCTATCTATCATAGTTGCAGAGGTAAGTATGCTTCATGCTCAGCTCTAGATCATTAAGGAAATATTTCTAACTGTTTTTTAAAATTTGAAAATTTTTCTAAGTGTTTTTGAAATTTTCTGCCAAGACTGTGTTGACGAGTTTAGCCTTATTTACTGTGATACGGTCGGCGGTTTTAACCCTTGTTGCAGCAACACGGTCGGCGAGTTCTAAGCTAAAACGTCACGACACAGTTGGTGACTTTAGCCTTATTGGTTGCGACACGGTCAGCTATTTTATCCTTATTGGATGTGACACGGTCGGCGATTTTAGCCTTAATTTATGCGACACGGTCAACGATTTTAGGCTTAATAACTGCGACGCAGTCGGCAATTTTAGCCTTAAACTTCTGCGACGCGGTCGACAATTTTAGGCTTAATTGCTGCGACGCGGTCGGCGGTTTTAGCCTTAACTTCTACGACACGGTCGGCGATTTTAGGCTTAATTGTTGCGACACGGTCGGCGATTTTAGCCTTAACTTCTGCGACACGGTTGGTGATTTTAGCCATAAATTCTGCGACGCGGTCGGTGATTTAACCTTAATTGCAGCGACATGGGTGGAGGAGAAATTGCTAAGTCTACCAAAACGGAGAATTTCAACGGTTTTCCAAGGTGAAATTCAAGTGTCCGAAAGCGAAAAATGGCCTTGAACTTATGCGCCAGAATGCGTGAAATTGAAAGATTTACAAGGGAAGCCACAAGGGGGCAAGCCCCCTTGACCCCTGTCATCCCCCAGAGACAGTCGTTAAATGTATGAAATCCATTCTCTATGTTTGGGATGAGAAGCAGGAATTGCATAGAAGGTTGCAAAAGCCTTATTAAGAGTAATTGGTTGTAATATGCATTGCGGAAGAGCAATGGGAGCAGTAAGGCAACGTAGATAAGAGGGAAATTCCTCACCTTAAATAATTTATGTTTATAGCATAAGAATTGCATATTTGGAAAATAGCAAGAATGAATGTTATAGACGTATGTATATATTGAATTGCTAATTCGTGAGAAGATCATAGCTAATGATTGCTTGTGTGCATGGTAGAGAGCCCATGGAATTGGATCAGCTATGATGTGGAAGAAGAAATTCCATGCTATAATGGGGAATTGGAAAGGGAGAATTCCTTAACTCCTCTCTTTCTATTGTATTTATATTTCCTGAGTTTTATATACTTAAAATTATGGCATAGGAATGCGGGAAATGCAAGAGAGTAGCAGATTAAATGCATATGGATTCATGGGCATGATTAGAGAGTCATTGCATAATGCATGTGAATTGTTATGCATGAGCATGATGTTGCATATGGATAAAGGTATTGAAGTCACACATGCAATAGCCCATTAATGGTATTGTCTATGGTTGATGACAATGAATGTAGTTGATAATGGTTGTATGAATCAAACCATAGAAGCATGAATCAAAATGCAAGAGATTGGATAAATGAAGTGAATATACACTAGTTGGAATACTAATAGACATTGCACAATGCATGTGAAAATGTTTGTGCATATATATATATATATGATATTGCATATTGGTAAAATAGTGAGGTTTTACACATGCAATAAGCCACTCAAGATAATTATTGTGGTTGCTAATAATTAGTTGTGTTTGCATTGGTTGTAGGACCAAAGACAACCAAAGCATGGCTAAATATGTGGATGATGATTGTTGCATATGAACAACAACCTTATGAAGAAAGGTTGGGGTGACAAATCTATGATCACGAGGTTGGAAAAAGGACTGTGAAACCTTGGTAAGAGGCCAACTGATCAGGTAACATCAAGCGATGTTAATGACAACCATGCAGGTGATGGTTATTTGTGCTTGAATTACATGAATGTTGAAAGAGGATTTGGTAAAGTCTCTTAAACTATGTTAAACTATGTTTATTTGATTTTCATGTGGTATTGAGTGCCTGAATGTGAATGTCAACCTACCGAGTATGGTGAGGTGCAGGTAAGTAAAGGCAGGGAGCCTTGCACCCTATAGTTTCTTAGAAACCTCAATGCATTCATATGAAAATTATATCATGCCATTTGTCTATATTGGTTGTGAGTTTAACAACCAAATAAAGTAAATACTTATAGTCATGTTGTGGTAGTGCATGCCATATGAGACAGCCATGGTTAGGCCATAATATGCTAGAATGTATAATATTCATGGATTAATGCAAGGTTGTATTGAGGGGTTATGGATTAAGTGAATGCACATCCAAATATTATGCAAATGTTGTGAATGTGCATGCATATGTGCGGATGCACATGTTGAGATGCATTGTGTGAATGCATAGTTGTGATATATATGTTTCAATGCAATTAGATAATCGATGAAATGGTGAACCATTGTTAATACCAAAACCATTTCATGAGCTGCTGTGGATGCAAGAGAATGATTGCATGAAGAAGGTAGACATGTTGATGGGATACCAAAGTGCTCTGTTGGAAGGACAGAGTTGCATAAAAAGAATATGGTTGTGAAGTAATGAATATTGGAGGTTTATTTAAATTGCATGGATAGTGTATCTGTGTCTTGCAATTCTATCATGATAATGATGCATATATAAAGATATATATTTCATTGCATTTCAAATATTAACAACTGAAAGTGTTTGAATTATTGAGTGTATAATTCTGAGATCACTTCAGTGACTGTTGTATCAATGAAAGGATTATATGCATAGATACTCACAACGTGTTTGGCTGATTGAAGTTCATATTTTAGGTAGAAAAGTCTTGTGTATGGCAATGAGGATAAGTCCATAGTAAAGACCGGGATATACCATGTGCAGAAGCCAAAGGTTATGAGAAGGTTCTCATGGTTGTGATCTGAAAATTGTTTGATTTAAATTTATGAGAATAATCTCATGGTTGCAAATCTAATTTCTGTAGGAAAACAGATTTGTAAATTTCAGATTTGAAATTTTGCTAATAATTGCTAATGACTGTTTGGCTTATGTAAAATTGTGTCAGGAGGACATGTTGTAGGTGGATGTTCATGTATGGTAGCAAGTGTAAAACCATAATGGATAGAGTGATACCACTTACAAGAGCCAAACAATATGAGGGTGGCCTCATGGTTAAACAAATCAATTTCTGTAGGAGACAGAATTGTAAATTCATATTGAATTTAATTATTAATGCTGTTGATTGGTTATGGAACAATCAGATCTGAATTTTATTGTTAAATGATGCTGATTGTTTGGATATTTGATAAGTGTTCCAGGAAGACACATTGCAGGAAGACCATGTGTGATGGCTTGCAAAAGCCAAACTCCATGGGAAGGACCCCATGCTTTGGAAATGGGTTTTGGGTGAAACGCCATAGTAAATTTTGTAAATATCCCAGCTGCACTGCATGTTGGAAAACCATGTGAGTGAAATGGTGAAATTGTGCCAAGAAGGCATATGTGGGTTATGGAACGTGAAAATATTGAGGTGGAAAACCGAAGGACTGTTGACTCAGAGAAGGAAGCCCCCATTCTTTGCAAAAGAAGAAACGATACATCTGTACACCTGATGAGTATTCTATAACCCTAACTAAGAATATACATGTCTAGTTATTAGATTTAATATGCAAAGCATGTTTTATTATTTCAGACTGCTTGAGTATGATTAGGGCATACATGTCTCACATCTGAAAGGGAGTGCACACCTTTCTAGTGCTAGGTTATGTTAGGGTTGTCAATATTGACTACACCCTAAGGGAATGGACGCATTCCTAGTGTTTCAATACTTGATAGTGAATGTTATGAAATTTGGTTACAATTTTTGGGCAGCAATACTGATGAGCCTGCTTATCCTTCTGGTGCTATCATCTTACATAGATGCAATTTGTTGATTGCACGTTAAACGAAAAAGTGAAGAAAGGGTACTCAAGAAGACTGTATGAGAAGTGGTAACCTTTGTACAGTGTGAGTGAGTATTGTGGGGCCATGCTAGCCTGCAATCAAGAAAGTTACCTATAGATTTCCTAAAGGGAACCGCTGGATTTCACTGGAGAAGGAGTGTCATCCTTATGTGGATGAAAAATTGTAATGCGCATGAAGGGTTGTGACACGTGTGAAAGGATGATGCAAGCCTAAGGCAGAGTGGTAGATCCTTGACCTATAATGGTCGGTGGTGCAATTTCCTTCCATTGGCTGATGACCCAGACGGATGTGTTGGCTTGGCAATGGAGAGGTCCAACCAGGTATGGGACTGGTTGGGAACCACAAATACTTGGTAAATCCAGTCGGCGTGAAGGTTTACTGGTTGGGCATTAACTATTTGATGTTGTGGAGTAGCATGTGTGCTAGCCAAACATCATCCACAGGCAATCCCAAGGCTTGCAAATCGAAGTAGGACCCTGTGGACCAGAAAGGAAATGCACAATACATATAAGTATTCATTTTCATTTGTTTCTTGTTTAGAATAATGAAGATTTCAGGTATAAGTCTTCTAACATCTAAGCTGATACACTATTGTTTCTTTGTTGGAAACCTTGGTCATTGCAGGAAAGCAAGGACCCTGAAAGAACTATAAAATTCTTGGTAAAACCAGAGAGTAACTGGTCGGGCGCTATAAAATTCTTGGTAAAACCAGAGAGTAATTGGTCGAGCACTATAAAATTCTTGGTAAAACCAAAGAGTAACTGGTCGGGCACTATAAAATTCTTGGTAAAACCAAAGAGTAACTGGTCGAGTGCTATAAAATTATTGGTAAAACCAAAGAGTAACTGGTCAGGCGCTATAAAATTAATCCAGAGAGTAACTGATGCTTGAAAAATTTAGAGAATAGTCGGTGGGGGCATTAACCACTTGATGTTGTGGAGCAGCATGTGTGCTGGCCAAACATTCCTAAAATAATTGATAAACCTAGTCAGCGTACTGGCCTGACATTGCATATTCAAATGGTTGTGGAGTAGCTTGCGTGCTAGCCCAACATTCATTATTGTATCCACGGGAAATCCAATGCTTGCAAAGCAAAGAAGGAGCCTGTGGAATAAAGTGAAGACATCCAATACAGATAAGTACTTGGTTATCTTGCAACTTCTTGCTTATGAATATGCATGTGTATGTGATTTGGATATGTTTTCCTAAACTCTTGTTTAGAGATAAACCCTATGAAAATAAACTAAGCATGTGAATTGATTCAATGTTTGAGTATAGGTATTGTTGGAAGCAAGGACTATGAAGGCATCATTGGGGTGCATGTGGACATGATTACTATCCTAAAGAGCTCAGTATGAGCAGTAATGAAAGATGGTTCTAGTGGACATGTGTGGGTCCTAAAAGCCAAGGGTTCTGTAAGCAACAATGGGGAAGGGTTCCCTAGTTGAAAAACCTTAGACTGACCCCAAACACTAAGTGTCATAGCCAAGAAAGGGCAATTCAAGCATTCACATTGAAGTGAAAGAGGCTAAGGAGCATAGAACCACAAGTGATGGTGTGGCTCTGAATTGGAACACGACTAAGAGGGGGAAACTCTTACTCTTCTCTTTCCTTTTGACTGATGCATCTTAGAAACAAAAGATTGTTGAGTGCATGTCATAGATGAAAATAGATTGTGTTTAATTGCTTGAAATGAATTGTGAATGCTGAAATAATTAAATCCCTATGAAAGGATGAACATGAATGAGTTCATGTGTATGTTGGGAAAGCATGAAAAGGGTGTAAGTCTCATGAGTGAAGAATGGACTTTTCACGTCAATTGGGAAAATAATTGACTAATTTTAATATTGTGTTATGCTTGTCCTAACAGGAATTGTCATGATGAATCTCATAGGTGAGAAATTGAAAGCCATTATTTGCAGTTGTTACTAGCCAAGTGTTGTTAGTGAGAAAAGTGAGATCCAGTTGTGCACCTTGATCATGGAAGAAGACCAAAAGCTATTTGTTTTGGCCAAAAATATTCCTCAAGCAGTTGTCAGGACAACAAGAAAGATGGCATCCATGAAATTCCAGACTTGTAGATCAGCTGGAAAGTGAATAAAATGAAGGGATTGCTACGGAGCAATGCCCACCTGCAGAGCTGGAGGATGAAAGCCAGCAGGAGCAGCTTGTGGAAGCTAAAGGACTTGGTCCTGAAAGTTCAAAGTAAAGAGATGAAACGCAAGACAGACCTGCCACATTTTGTGAATTTAGGGACATGTGTAAAGTGGGTATTTACTCCTAAGTATTGGAACACCGAGGACGGTGTTATTCCAAGGGGGAGGGGAATTTAATGTCCTGATTTTGACCCCATTTCATTAAAATGTAAATGATGTAATATTGCTATAAAATCATGGTGAGGAGCTCAAGGACAAGGCCCCACCATCGATTTAGTGATGCATATGGTTTACATGCTATCCAGGCACATTGGAATTTCAATTATCATGTAAATATCCATTTTAATAAAATACCCACAACTAGATATGCCATGCAACAAGACATGGGGGCATGATTTTACAAGGAATTGGGAGGGAAAACATTCAAACCCTTGAGCCAATCAAGTCAAGCCAAGTGTCAATGAGATAACCCATCAAACCCTCAACTACCCATGTTGACTTTTGTACCCAATCATTAATTTTTCCCAAGAGTTGGTTGAGGTAGTTAATGCCTTGGGAATGGAGAGGTATGGCTGTCCAAATTCGAGTATGGGAAAGCCACCCTTCTTGGAAAAATCATTTTTTGCCTCTTGGGCAAGAAAAGAGCCATGAATTTCTCTCCAAGCCATTACCCATCAACCAGTTTCCTCTCCCTCACAAGTTTGGAGCTACCTGGGTGTTTTCCAGCCACGTCTTCCTGGTTTTTCTTTGTTTCCTAGATAGGAGAAGGGTGTTTTCATGCTTCCAAACCATGAGAAGGAAAGGGAAATCAATTTGGGGTCTATAGAGGCTGTTTTGTCCCACTGAATGCATATATATCTGTGGGAGAAATCATTTTCTTCCCTATGGTCGAATTTCCCTCTCCCAATCCATTTTTGGGGTGCCCACGATCTGGGGAAAACCCATGGCCATCTTGTTTGTAAATCCCATTGTTAAAAATGTGCATCCATGCCCAATGATTGTGCTTGCCTTGTGAGAAAAGAGTATGTTGGGGTGTGGGTTATGGGTATCTATTGCTTTGGTTGTGCATGAGCTTGAATTTCCCCTTTTCCTCGTAAGAATCATGCCCAGCTCGGGGGTGGCAGTTGTGTTGAGAGAATTGATGAACACAACTGGCCTATGGTTGGGTGGAACGTTGCATCAACATAGCTAGTTGCTTGGAACAATTTCTCAACAAAGATAAGTATTTTTCTCTATGTGTATTTACTTCTGCAATGTTATAATTTGATGGTTGTTTTTAATATGTTGAATGCATATGAAAGGTGTGTGGATAATGTTTTTATTCTGCTGTGCATATTTACTTGATTTGCATCTGCACACATTTATTTTATTGTTGTGAATCTAATGAATCGAGCTGAGTTTGTGCAAAATCCGCAGAGATTGGCATCATGTTTCCTTCCTCGAATTTGGTCTGTGGGAGGGGACGTTACAGCAACCTGTCATGTGGCGCTACCTGGGGCTGCCACATCAACTCTATCAAGCCATGTAGTGATACCTTGGGATTCCATGTTAGCTCTGTTAGGCCATGTGGCACCCTTCCAATGGTGCTACGTGGCACCCCTTTTACCAATTTTTACTTGTTTGGACAAAACTTCAAAACGCAATATCTCAGGCATACGATGTTCGTCTGAGCCAAAATACGTGGTAGCCTTTGGTTGTTTCACCTGTTCAATTGTTATACCAAACTTTTCCACATGTTGAAATACGATTCGTCCACATGATCATCCAACTACTAACTCAACAATGCTAGCTCACATGCAACTTGCCATGTTGGTGCTACTTAGGACTGCCACATCAGCTCCATCAAGCCATGTTGTGCTACTTAGGGCTGCCATGTAATCTCTTTTAGGCCATGTGGGACCCTTGCAGTGGCACCCCTTTTTTCCAATTTTTACATGTTTGGACAGAACTTCAAAAAGTGATATCTCGAGCATACAATTTCCATTTGAGACGAAACACGCATCGTCGGAAATCTCTCGACGATCTATACGCAACCGTGTAATTCTATTCAGCATTTGAATTTTTCAATCTAGGTCGATCAAAACGATCCTCCTTGAACAAACCTCCCCACTAGAAATATTTTGGACCACCAAAAGCAGAATTTACTCAGAAAAAAGAGTGAGGACACACTTGTCCTATGTCCACCATCCAACCTGCTTGGTTTAGGATCACTTGGATCATCATAACAAAGATGAAAACAACCATCATATTGTCAACAAACTTAATCATTCTATCACTTTTTCATAGATATGCATTAAATGTCGAAGCTACTATCCAAACACAACTAAATAGCATCAAAATGATGTTGGAATCTATTTAATACTAGGAGTGGGATGAATCAGTATTAGCACAGTTCTGAACAATTTTTAACTTCTTAAACTGATTGATCTGAATTTAATATTGATATTTGATTATGCATCCATTCATAAATAAAACATTCATCCACATATGCACAAGAACATAAAACAAACATAATTTTTTTAGTGGAAACCCAAATTGGAGAAAAACCACGGAATGCTTTTTTATAATGAAAAGATTGTATTCAAGGAAGCACTGAATCCTATGTTTACCAGCACCAACTGGAAGGAGGCACCGACCCCTTGGTTTTTCAGGCATCGACTTGAAGGAAGAACCAATTCCTTGAATTCTACAGCACCAACTGGAAGGAGGCTATGACTCCTACTCCTTGCCCCATCCTGCTGCCCAAATATACAAGATGAGATATTGCCTTGCTGTACTTCTGATACACACACACTTTAGATATTCTTATGTTCATTCTATTGTGTGCACCTTCTATATGTTGCAATATCGGTGTCACTTTGCTACATACAACACTTGACTTCTCATTCTACTCAACACTTCACTTTAACTGATGTCTCACTTCATGTGTTGTGTGCTACTTCAACTGATTATGCAGTCTGCGCCAGGATTCAATATATCATTATGCTACCGTGCTACTGCACTCTCAACTGATATTGTGCATCAACTAATAACTTGTTTTTTTGATGTTGTTCATCAATATCAGATGGAAATACACACCTTCTAATATGTGTCTGTTTTGTTTAAGTGATACAGTCTTTTAGACAATCTACGACCAATTTGGCATTATATGATTCATCCTTTCTGTTTAAGGCATTTGTCTCAGATCATCCTCATCATGATGCACATCCTTGATTTTGTTGCAATTATGTATTTGCGCATCTGATGGACTTCCTTACTTCACACACATCAACTCAATCTTCGTGTATCAATTACACTTCTTCACTTCATGCATCTTCTGATATACCTCAAATCCATATCTGCACTTTATGTCTCATAACATATGTGATTGTCTGTGTGTTGTCTGCAATAATTTCATTCGATCCTCAAGCACTTGCACATACTTCTGCAATTCTACCTTTATGTCTTTGTGCACCCATCACAGATCTACGACATCCTTCTCTACACCATCAACTATTCAATTCCTCTACTCGTGCGCACTTAGCTCTTCGACTAGATCATGATGTTTTGATTCCATGAGCCCTTGATGCCCTAAAAACTATAAATCTGTATCTTCCATCTTTTCACTCACAATCTCATTCATCCTTGCCATCAATCTTACTTCAAATCTCCAACTTGCTTCTAATTTATACATGTCCTGCACGGATTGTATGTCCACAAGTTGGTCGTGGATTTTCTTCTTCTTTGATTCATGGTTTATGCTTACTTTATGCTTCTGCCACTTGTCAACTTCTACACTACTGAGGTGTCATCTCTTGTGGGTCTTGCGCATACATGGTCCTTTGGCTAGTGGGACTAATGCCCATTCGGTTTGGTTTTGTACCATCACTTGTGGGTATTGCACACTTGATGTATCATTGTCTGTGGAATTTTTGCATATGATATCTTCAACTCCTACACCTTTTTTGGTACTTGTGCGTGCTTCAACAATTGAGAGGTTCTTCTGATTTGTGAGTATTTGTGCACTTTCTGGACTTGCATAACTATTCAACCATTTCTTGTTCCAAGATTATTGCGCACTCTCGAATCTTGTTCAATCAAATATTTGACTTACTTGTGCACTCAAAAATTTGTCCAACCAACTCTTTAGCTTTTAACTTGAAGGAGTGTGACTTGGTGGACTTGATGTCTACATGTCTACCTTGAAGGAGTGTGACTTGGTGGACTTGATGTCTACATGTTGTAGGATGCATTCCTTATATACTTATTCCAATTGGATATGATCGATGCACTTCTGGATATACTTCTTTAGACTGGCATCCATACATTTTTCCTTCTTGCTTGTGCATATACTTCTTCATAGTGGTTTCCATATACTTCTTCAAGCTACCACATGAGTATTGAATCTTCTTTGACATCAGTTGACATCCTCTTTGACATCAGTTGACATCAATGACCTTTGAAATCAATTGACATCCTCTTTGACATTAGTTAACATCAATGACACAAACTGAAACAATTGACATCAATGACAACCAAAGTTCAACAATCTCCCCCATTGTCATTAATGTCAACACCTTTCAAAGCTACACCTAATCATCTTCTTGAGATTGTATGCTTCATATGTGCTTGTCGCATTATTCCGTCTGTGTGTATGCTCCCCATGTGTTCTTTGATCCTTTGACATCTGCGTGCTCTGCTACTACTTCTTTTTCTGCTTTCTGTTACTTCTACACAGACCACATGTTTCATCATCATTCATATTGCATTGCTGCATGCTTTATTATCAACTTCATGCTTATTTAATGATCAAATTCATGCTCTTTCTCAGCTTCTCTGCTGCATGCTTCATGATCATCTTCATGTTCTTTAGGGATCAGCTTCGCTACTGTATGCTTCATTATCACCTTCATGCTCTTTCTCATTAACTTCATGATCTTTCTTCCTCTTTGACATCAATGGAAAATATGTGCCATTATTGCGCTATTGTAGGTCCTCCTTTCTTCTGTTTTGCACTAGCCTTCATTCAGGACTCACAAGGATAACTCCCCCTATCTTCATGCTTCATTCCTTCACTGAATTTTTTCTGCACCGATATCTTGCAATTTGTACTTTTTTTTCATAGTCATTTTTTATGTGCTCCCCTTATACAGTTTCTATCTTCCTTATTTATCTTGATCTTTTGTTCCTGTCACAATACTTTGGCATTCCTTGCGTCGATATTCATGCAATCAACTTATTGTTCCAACTACATAGTACCATACTGTTTTTCCTGTTGATTTCCTACTGCATCTGACTATTCCATTTGTCGTATTTGGTGCATTGTCGCAAGCCTTGTTGCCATAATGACTTCGCATCCCTTGTCATGACAAACAAAGATTTGGTACGTTTTTCCTTTCGTAATCCAACTCGATAATCAAACGATATGACTCACCACTCATGTGGCACCTTTTGTCGTGTCATGATCATACTTGAGATTTGGGGCAACATCATTCGTCACACGGAACAATGAATTGAATTTCTGATTTTTGTACTTCTTCCCAAGTTCATTAACTCCAGCATTTAATTTTAACGATGTAACATCCCATAATTTCATAAAAATTTAAAATTTTTGATAACAGCATTAATTATGATATTTATAATTGCGGAAGTAACAATTGTTGATTATGACAGCAGCAAACTAAAAGTTGTTAGCACTAAACATACTTTAATTTCTGTTTAGCAGCAATATGACAATGACAGTAATTAATGAACATGATTATGATGACAATGAATTAACAGATTGGAAATATGAAGCGACACTTTTTCTTTGCAATGATACTGACAGTTTGACTTTTGATGCATAAGGGTGTCCTACGAGGTACCCTGGAGCTTACTTAGCTGTAATGCTGAGGAAAATTGATTGTTCTACTGTGCAAACGACAGGTAAGGGCAAGTACGTGTATAGTTCAGATTCAACATCATAATTAAATAAAATGTTAGAATTCTGCTGCGATCCACTATAAGTGTGCAGGTATGGATTTCATAGCTATAATTACTATTTTCAGATGTTGTCTTACAACTCCACAATGTTTAGAAATGAGTCATCTATGTACGTCATCCTGCTGATAGTTTTGTCACTATAATTCTTGCTGTTGTCATAGCTGGCTTTGTCATCGTCTTAAGATAACTCATACCTGTACAGTATTAGTGTTGTGATTTTATTGCTACACATCATAAGCAGTGTGATAAGAGTCAAGGTATGAAGTTCAAGACCATAGCATGATTTTATATTGGTTGCAAACATTGGTCTTGTTAACAAAAAGTGTAAACCCTACATTAAATGACCTTTGTAAAAGGGATAATAGGACTTATCGTTTTCTACAACCATACAATTTTTATTGTTTGACATCCTATATAGTAATTTAAAATGGAAACTATTCATACTATAAATTTATATATGAAAGTTTGTAATATTCAAATGTTATGAAAATACAATATTATAATTTTCCTATATAATGGTTCACAATATCGAAATAACATGAAATTTGGTCTTAATACATGGCTAAACTTAAGCCTTGATACTCTAAGTCGAAATCGTAAAGTTAGAACCTATAACTACTATGCAAACATAACTATAACGTTATTAAACTTATGAATAACCAATACAACTATAGCGTAACTATCGATGGCATTGACATGCATTAAATGTTGACAGGGTGATGAGTCCTGGTTCATTAATATGACAAGAACGTTGTACTATCGGGAAGATTATCCTTCGATTCTGCATTGAAAGTTTGACGTGAAACTCAGGGTGACAAGGATTGTTGTCATTCCACGTATTATAAAATCGTTGTAATGGTGAACGCCAAGACCACTGTGTAATGGCTATAAATTAATACTCCTCCGAGCTAGACGTTAGAACGACCCAGCATGGTCCATCGTGGCAATACCATGCATGTGAAGTGATAGTGCATTAAATGCAAGGGTTGTTCAACCCAATGCAACCTCGCTGGCACACCTGCGAATCGTTGATTGTGATGAGTTTGGGTCGTTCGATTGAAACCCTAACATCTGTCATTGATTTTGGTTTATGAGTTTGAAATTTTGTTCATTGTTTCTATTGTTTTCGGTCTGTGTGGCTAACAAGATGCTGGAAAATCTAGGGTTTGCAAGTTTGCAGGAGGTCTCGACCTCGAGTCCTGTAGATAGAATTTGCAGGTTCTAAACCATTATAATGGCACTGTAATAAGAGATCATTCCTCTGGTTTATGTTGTTAATGCGTTGAAGTGTCAATCTCTTCGTTTGAGTTTGTATGAAGCATACCAGTTGTGAAATGGTGGAAGTTCCCTCGTCTCGTTTGCAATAGAGATCTCGTCGTCTTTCTGGTGTTTGCAAGGAACTTAGTCTCCATTTAAGAAGGTAAGCTTCCTGGAAGATATAGTAAAACCCTTGTTTGTATTCTTTGATTTTTAGTTTAAGATATAATAATATCGTTATCACATTCTAAGCTATGCATTTTCTATCAGTTGCAGGGTTCGAGGACTGAATGTGGAAAAGGGTTTGGAAAGGAAAGGCATGCTTCCAAACTGGTAAGCTCCGGGTCTTCCAAAACCCTTGTAGGTGCTCTCCATCTGTGTGTTCAAGTGGTTTCAATGGATGAAAAACAAGTCCTTGCCAAGATTCGTCGTTATTGTTGGTTGAAGGACTTCAAAGCACACTTTGTTGTTCAAAAGCTGTTTGTTTAGTGCTGTGACTCTCGTTTGATTATGTAATACTTGGTTGTATACCTTGATACTTATCTCCATCGATCTGGAAAATGTAAAACTCGTTAAAGCCGAGGGTTTAAGAACTCGTTTCAAATGTTTGAACTTGGGAATATCCCTGTATGATTCCGTTTTGAAAAATCCACCTGTTGATATGTATTAATGTGGAAATGTATTGGAACTGAGGATTGTCTGACCTGTGAATAAAACTCTACTTGTTGAAAAAGATAAAAAAAAAATGTTGTTTCTATCTGGTTCTATTTGGTTTGGTTTTCTAAGTTATAAATCGTATATGTTGCACTTGTTCAAAGAATATGAAAACTGTAGTCTTCGTGGCAACGATAGTATAGGTTTTCTCTTTGTTATGTGAATAAAGGTAACGACTAAGCCTCAAATCGACGATTCTCGTTGATTGCAAGCAATGTGTCAAACTAAGACTAAAAAGTATGAAATACAAGTCGAGTTTGTGTTAAACGACTTAATGTTATAGGTTGTTATTATAATTTTTCAAGCTAGGGTTTAAGTGCTATGTCGTAGATGATATCTTTGTAAAGTGTGAACCTGAAATGGTTTGTCTCTTCGTTTGTATAATAGGAAAAGATCAGGGCTATACCCTAGTTTGAGTTTTGTTTGTATAGAAATTAAATGCTTGGAAATGGATTTTCAAAAGAAATTTGGTTCGATCCAAAGCCTGTGTAGATTGAGTTTGCAAAACAACAATAATGGGAATCGAAACCTGACTAAGTTTTGATATGAGTGTCAGTTTGGAAATCGACACTTACTGTTTAGAAAAATCTAAATAAACAGAATGAATGATGAAAATAAATGTTTTCATTATCTAATTGTTTTAAATGGATAAAGACAATGGTTATAGCTGGAATAAAAAACAATGTATGTATGTGAAATGTGAAGACTGTGCATGCAGCTCTGTACAATTTTTATTTCTTTATTTGCTTACAGCAACACTGTTTATAATGCAAATGAAATACGATATAAGGAGAATTGGATTCTATTTAATTCTTATGAGCATAATAATGATAGAGGAAAATACAATGTAACTATTCAGGAATTAAACAGTGTTTGTTTTTCATAAAACTAGGGAAACATTCTATAATATACATTAGATATTATACAGAAGTTTCTACTTTTATCAACTATAGGGCAGAAATTAATAAAAATACGAATCACTGTATTTATCTATCGAATCAAATGAAAATTTTCCTATCTTCTCATCTATCTTTAATTTGCGTATCTATACTAGAGTACGATGCACAAAATAGCATGTGGAAAAATATACATATTGGTTTATCAATTCAAAATCATCAGTAAACTTTAACATTCAGACTTTAAACAGATTTAGAATTAGATTCTTTTTCGAAACAGAAAACAAAAATTACTAACTATACATAACAGAAAGTAATAAATTTTACTTAAAACAGAACTAATAATTTAAATAAAGTAGAAACTGTAAAACCTGGATAAAATCTGTAGGGGACAAACAGCCCAAGAAGATTGTTCCACCCAACCAATTTCTGAAAGCAGTCAAGTACTTGCCTTAGGACCCCCGATCCTGTTCACTGAACCACCAAGAGGAAGAAACTTAGGAATTTAGGACTTCTTCTTGCAGTGGCAAATAACTTCTGAATCTTCAATAGCTAGCATTCCAATAGACCTGCACCAGCATCTCTGGTTCTTCTTAGCAATATGCAGACTTAAGATTGCACTCACAACTAGCCTCAATATTCGAATCTCTCAATGATCACCTGATGCACATGAGGAAATATTTCTGCAGAAAATATTGTGTAAGAGCTTCCTGCTCAATTTGAATTTTCCATTAGTAGGCTGCCTAGGCCTTTTCAGATGTTACTGGGTCATTAAATGAGCTGCCTGCTCACTCCCTCCACCTGGGGGATAATGCCACATTTTTAGGGGTAGTTGTCCCATAACCAACAGCTAGTGGTGTGATGCAATTGCTGCCATCTGTCCCATACCTTCCAACAGCTTCCATTTCTCCTAGTGGGTCAGTGAACACTCATTTAACAGTCTCCTTGGGTGTTTGTCTACTAATTAATTTATTTAAATAATAATATTCAGTAATTACATTCATCCTTGATCAAATCTTATCATAATTACAAAACTTTGTAATTAAATTTAACATAAAGTATTTTGCAAATAAAATAATAATTTTCAGAAATTTGGGTAGGTGACAGACGACTCCATCACCTTCTTCAACTTGCACGGTATTGAATTCACATCTCTTCAACTTAATTCCATGCACACGAATAACTTCCATTCAATTCTATAAGAGCTTTGTGAAATGCATTGTTCATCACCTTTTTCTCTACTACCATTTTTCTCTGCTTCTCATTGCCTCCTGATTTCTCATTTTTCTTTTCCATGGCTTCCTTCTACAAGACTATGAACGATTTCCTTAACAATGTGCACCTTGTTGTCCAATCCCAACAATCTGAGTTCACTTGTTTAAGAGTCAACATGGTAATTTTGCAGGGCCGGATGGAGGAATCAACATTCAATCACCAGTATCCCAGTCGCAGGTGAACCAGATCCATGTTGAACAATTGAATCGTCTAAGCAATCGTGTCAACATCTTGGAGCGACAACAACAACAAATTATGGATGAACTGTCTTCAATTTTGTCTGAGCATTATTCCGAACAAGTATCGTATTCAACTCTACATCTTTATCCCCTGCAACCAACTTCTGAATGCAATGATCTCGTTCCAATAGATTTGGAGCTCTGCCTCTCACAAAAACCGGCTCGACAGAATGCAAACATTGACCTTGAATTGCGACTTTGAATGATCCCACAATTCTCAAATTTTTCCTGATTAAGCTTTCCCTTTTGGTCTCGACATGAAGTCTCTTTTGATATTCAATTTTGTAGACGTCTCATGCATTTTGTAACGACACATATTTTGAATTTAATACAAATTATACTTCAGTGTATATATATCTTTGCGCAAACTCATGTTTACTTCTCAGTGGTGTATTTTTGTACTTTGCCTTCATTCTATCATATGCAAGTGCTTTTGTGCGACAACATAACTTAGCAAATAATGCACATATCTTTGTTCATCAAAAAATACTGAAGATCCTTTTTTGTGACTACATAAAATTTTGTAACATTTAACCATCTTTGCAACAGACATTTTCAAACCATAATCTTCACTAACATACTCCTTGAATTCCTAGGATGCATTGTGTTGAATTCAAGGATCTCATTCAATCTCTTTGGATATCAGCAAGAGGGGCATCAATTGCTTGATTCTTTGGATGTACTTGGATTATCAACTTCTTCTGTGCATTTTTTAGGATATTTCCTTACCCAATTTTTCAAGTGCACACTTCCATTCTAATTTCGCGCTTGATTGCCTTCCCTATTGATCCTTATATTGTGATTGATTTTGTGCAACATGTTTTCATCAAGACAGTTTACTCTTCTTCGACAATACATAGCCTTATGTCCAAAACCATCACATGCATAGCATCTCATAGTTTGGCAGTTCTTTGCAATATGACCAATGTGATTGCACCTTGCACACTTCATTTTGTTGATCCTTCTTTGGTTAGTACAATGGAAAGAATTGATTTTCATTGAAGGAATTGTCATACCCTAAGAACTTCACTTGATTTGGACAATGTTTACTTTCGCAAACCTTCCTCGATGTTCTTTCATAACCAAGACCTAACTTGTCTTCAGGTGATCTCTAAACATTTAGGATTTTGTTTAGAATTGATGTGCTACCTTTGAACTTGTTCTTCACTTCATCTTCAAAAATAGTCTTGTCACTTTCTAGATGAGCACAAATCAGAGTATTGCTTGTGATGTGATCTTGAATCTGTTTCTTTCCCTTTATCTCAATTAGTTTATCTTCTAAGAGAGATATCTCTATGTCTTTCATCTCAAGTTGAATTTCCATCAGCTTATTTTTTGTGCCAATTCTTCCAGAAAAGTCTTCAACATGTATATTTATTTTTCAAGTATATTGATCTTGTCAATTGCGCAGTTTTTTGTTTCTCATAATCCATCACCTTTTCACTGACTTGTTTGTCATGAGATTCTTGAACCTCTTTTTCGTACTTGACCTATTCTTCGGATTTATACAGTTGTTCCTGTAGTAGGTTTCTCTTCTTTCTTGACTTATTCAATTCATCCAAAGCACTAATCAATTTTCCTTCCCAATCAACTTCTGCAAATTCTTCTTCTTCAGATTGACTAAGAGGTGTATTGAAGGATGCAGTAAAGAAGTATTTTTCTAGTGATACTGGTTTCCTTTGCGCAATTGGATTATTCTTCTTGACTGACAATAACTCTTCTTATTTTCATCACTGCTCTCTTCTTCCACAAAAGCCATGAATAGTACCTCTATTGTCTTTTCATCATAGTCACTTTCTTCAGACACATTGTTGTCTTCCTCAATATACAGACTCTTCCCTTGTTTTGCAATTTTCCTTTTATTTTCTGGTTTGTGTTGAGTACGTGTAGTTATTTTTTCATGGAATCTATAAGGTTATTCCTCACTATCATTGTCTCCATCTTCTCTTTAAGGACACTTAGAATAAAAATGGCCTATTCCTCCACATTTGGAAGGAAACTTGTTTTTGTACTTACCTCATCCTCTTTTCAACTTCCTTCTAATGTTTGACTCCTCGTCATCTGATTCATTGCAGGATTCCTTTTCATGCTCATGCTTAGTATTTCCAGTAGCTTTAAAGGCCTCTTCTTTCTTGATGGGATTTTCTTTCTATGTTCCCATCTCATATGTTGTTAAGATACCTTGAAGCTCGCCATTCTTCAAGTCTGCAAGATTTTCTCTATCTTCTAACACATATACCTTTGCATCAAATCTTGAGGGTAGAGTTCTTAGTATCATCTATACTACTGATTTTTCTTCAAGAGTCAATCCAAGACTTTTGGTAGCATTAACTATCTCATCAACTCATAGGAAGTATGAAGAAATGTTCTCTTCATATTTCATTTTCAAGGATTCATATAACCCATAATAGTTTTGCAACTTTTCCTTCTTTACTTTCTCGTCACCTTCATGGATACCTCTGAGCTTATCCCATACCTACTTGGCTGAGGAACAATGCATGACCTTGACAAATTTAGTGTCCACTAATCCACATAGTAGTGTGTTTCTATATCTATCATTGCATTCATATATCCTTTTCTCAGCTAGGTCAACTGGTGCAACTACTGGGACATTGTAACCATCCGCAATGGACTACCAGACATCAACTATGAGATATTTCAAATATACTTCCATCCTGACCTTCCATAAGGTGTAGTTGGTGTCATCAAACCTTGGTGCTTTGTTGGTGGAGAGGCCTTCCTGCTTATCCATAACTACGCACGGATATATCTTCCAGATGTTAAGCTGTTACTGAAGACACCCACTCTAATATCAATTATTGGAATCTATTTAATACTGAGAGGGGGGTTGAATCAGTATTAGCACAATTTTGAACAATTTTTAACTTCTTAAACTGATTGATATGAATTAAATCTTGATCTTCGATTAAGCATCCATTCATAAATAAAACATTCATCCACATATGCACCATAACACAAAACACATAGAATTTTTACGAGGAAACCCAAACGGGAGAAAAACCACGTAATGCTCTTTTATAATGAAAATATTACACTCGAGGAAGCACCAAATTCCTATGTTTACCAACAACAACTAGAAGGAGGTACCAACCCCCTAGTTTTTCAGGCATCGACCTAAAGTAAGAACCAAATCCCTGAATTCTCTAGCACCAAATGGAAGGAGGCTATGACCCCCTTCTCCTTACCCCGTCCTGCCGCGCAGATATACAAGATAAGATAATTCCTTGATGTACTTCTGAGATGCGCACACTTCATTTATTCTTATGTTAGTTCTATTGTGCACACCTTCTGTATGTTGTAGTACTGGTGTCACTTTGTTGCATACACCACTTGACTTCTCATTCAACTCAACACTTCACTTTAACTGATGTCACACTTCATATGTTGTGTGCTACTTCAATTGATTATGCAGTCTGTTCCAGGATTCAATATATCATTCTGTTATTGCACTACTGCACTCTCAACTGATACTGTGCATCAATTGATAACTTCTTGTTCTAATATTATGCATCAGTATTAGATGGAACTGTGCACCTTCTGAGATGTGTCTGTTCTATTTAAGTGCTACAGTATTTCAGACAATCTACGACCAGTTGTACATTATATGATTGATCCTTTTTGTTTAACACACTTGTCTCAGATCATCCTCATCATGATGCACATCCTTGGTTCTGCTGCAACTCTGTCTTTTCACATCTGATGGAATTCCTTACTTCGCACACATCAACTCAATCTCCGTGCATCAATTACACTTCTTCACTTCATGCATCTTTTGGTATACCTGAAATCTGTATATGTGCTTTCTGTCTCATAACATCTATGACTATATGCATGCTATCTGCGATTCTCTCATTCCATCCTCACGCACTTACGCATACTTATGCAATTCTACCTTTTTGTCTTTGCACACCCATCACATATCTATTACATCCTTCTACGCACCATCAGCTATTCCATTCCTCTACTCGTGCACACTTAGCTCTTCGTCTAGATCATGATGTTCTGATTCCATGATCCCTTGATGCCCTGAAAACTATAAATCTGTATCTTCCAGCTTTTCACTTACAAGATCTTCATCCTTTCCATCAAGCTTACTTCAAATCTCCAACTTTATTCTAATTTATACATGTCCTGCACGGATTGTAAGTCCACAAGTTGGTTGTGGCTTTCCTTCTTTTTTGCTTCACAGTTTATGCTTACTTTACCCTTCTGCCACTTGTCAATTTCTGCACTACTGAGGTGTCATCTCTTGTGGGTCTTGCACATACATGGTCGTTTGGCTAGTGGGACTTGCACCCATGTGGTTTGGTTTTTTACCATCACTTGTGGGTATTGCGCACTTGATGTATCATTGTTTGTGGAATTTGCATATATTATATCTTCAATCGCTACACCATTTTTGGTATTTGTTTGTGCTTCAACAATTGAAAGGTTCTTCAAATTTGTGAGTCTTTGTGCACTTTCTGGACTTGCATAATTGTTCAACCATTTCTTGTTCCAAGCTTCTTGCGCACTCTTGAATCTGGTTCAATCGACTCTCTGACTTGCTTCTCACTCAAACCTTTGTCCAACCAACTCTTTAGCTTTTCCCTTGAAATAGTGTGACTTGGTGGACTTGATATCTACATGTTTACCTTAAAGGAGTGTGACTTGGTGGAATTGATGTCTACATGTTGTAGGATGCATTCCTTATGTACTTATTCAAACTAGATATGCTTGGTGCACTTCTAGATATACTTCTTTAGACTAGCATCCATACATTTCTCCTTCTTTCTTGTGCATATACTTATTCATAGTGATTTCCATATACTTCTTCAAGCTACCACAAGAGTATTGAATATTCTTTGACATTAGTTGACATCCTCTTTGAAATTAGTTGAAATCAATGACCTTTGACATTAGTTGACATCCTCTTTGACATTAGTTAACATTAATGTCACAAACTAAAACAATTGACATCAATGACAACCAACGTTCAACAAATGAGACATAAAATAGAACATGTAGATGTAAAAATGGCATGAATCCATCGTAAGATTGTATCTCTTTAAAGAAGCAGTAAGAACCAATGGATATACTTTTCCATCAATCAAAATGTTTTCATGCTTCAATCCCCCATGTTGTACCTATTGTATATCCTAAAACATCTAATTAGTATCAACATTTGCTCATTCATTTTCAAGATGACAATATTTAAGTGTCACAGGAGATAAACCTTTGCTTTCATTTACTAACATCTTCATCTTCCCTGTAGAAACAACAGATAAATTAGACTTCATCTTATGAGCTCTTACAATGTATTCGATCCCATCCTTGAATAAATGGTACTTTTTGTGATCTCCAAAGAAAATAGATTTTCTATCATACAAGTAAGGACTCCCCAACACAATCCTACAAATGCCTAAGGGAGTACCTCCAATTATACCTCATCTACAAAACTAGGTGTGATGGAAAACTTCATTTTACATTGATGAGACACATGCAATTTTGCATCTTCACAAACCAAGCCCAAAGGGTATGGTTTAGGATGAGGTTTCATCTCTAATCCCAAATTTCTAATTACTTGCTTAGAAATGAGATTCACCTGATACCCACTATCAATAAGCGTGTCTATTTTGGTATGCTTGGACATCACTCGTATGTGAAGTAATTTAGTCTTCTTTCTTTCATTAGAGCTTATAACAACCTTTGAAGTAGAAGCAAGCGAACTACAACTAGCAGCAAAAATGTTACCTTTAAGACCCATGGCTATCACCTTGGATTCATCTCTGGATTCAGATCTGAGATCTTGAACTATATCAGTAGTATTTCTCTTACCTCTCTGATGCTTAGCCCATTTTGGCTTCAATTCTGGATGTAGCTTCCAACAATGTTCTTCATCATGCCCGTCTCTTTGGAAATGTGAACATGAAAGCTTCACATCATCTTTCCTCATTGTAGTAACTCGGTTCAGTTTCTATTTCCCTTTACCCTTGTCTTCTTTCGAATGGATGGATTCTGCTAAGGAAAATTTATCATGCACATTCTTCCCTTTGGATTCAATGTGTTTGGCTTGTACAAAAACCTCATCAAGGTTAGTAGGATTGAACATAAGTATCATATGATGCAAATAACTATGCAATCCTCCTATAAAATTGAAAAGTGTTTTTTGAGTATAAAGAGGTACACCTAAAACCAAATCTCTCTTTCTGAATTCCCATGTGTACTCCTATACACTCTAACCTTTACCTTGTATTATGTTTTTCCAATCCATCATGGTTTGTTGCATGTATCCTAATGGATAGAATCGTTTCTTTCATGATGCGGTGAATTCATACTAAGAAGAAATAATTTTACTTTTAGCAATAAGATCTTCCTAAGTCTTACTCTCCCACCATATGAGTGCAGTGCCTCCAAGATGGAGAGTAGTCAAATGGATCTTTTCACTCTCATATGTAAGCTTTTGGATCCTACAATACACCTCAATTTGTCATATCTTGTGATCCAATTTTTCTGCGTTAAGTTCACCATTATATATGGGTAAAACAAATTTAACATCAAGTTTCAACAAAGGCATATTATGGTCATATTTTTTAGAATGATTCTTTCGTGCATCAGAAGAAGAACTAGAACTGGAAGAAGATGATGATGGAAATGGTGTACTTTTAGGAGGGTCACCACCGCCTCCTTTTCCTTTACCAATTGTTTCTAATGTGCCTTATCTCTTGGATTTCTTCTGGTCCTCATACATTTCTTGAACCATAGCCTTCAATTCCATGAAATCTTTGAAAATTTCCTCTTCACTACCGAAAGGATGTGGATTAGTTGAAACATCTTCTTTTGAAGAAGCCATTTCCTTTCTTCTATGCCTTGTTCCAATCTCATGATTATATTCTTCAAGCACCCCTTCACCTATCTTGAACTTCATCATAGTTAACATTCACACTCACAAAATGTAGTCAAACTAGCTCTGATACCAAACATGATCCTAAAATTACCCAAGGATCCAAGTGACATAAGTGTTAAATGTGAATGTGAAGATGCCACAAATTTCAATAATTGTCGTTATGCTAAAATTGTCATAAAGTTCATTAAAATAATGCTTTCATAATGCATTTGAAGGATAAATGAATTTAACATGACGACATTATGATAATTAACTAAATTGCAATTGGAATCATAAACACAACATTTAAAAATATGACAAACCAGAACTTGATAACGATTTTTTTCCAATGTGTACTACGTCTCTAGATCCCTTTCCAATGGAGGAACCGATCTTATTAATTTGAATTTAAATGATGCAACACCATAATGTGATATTCAACAAGTACAAAATGCATTCAAAATATGCTTCAAAGATACTTAGGCTTCCCAAAAAGAATCCTCTCACTCTCAAAATCTCACAAGATTGGATAAAAATCCTCTTCAACACATCATGAACAACTTTACAAGCCTTTACAAAGGCACTAGCATCATACCATTCTTCTCCACCAAGAATTGTCTCAATTGAAAAAAATACCCTTGGTTTATATACTTAGGGGTCCATAGTTCAAATCCAAATTCAATGGGATATGGAATATTTGATCCCATTTTCATGGCTATAAAATATATGGTTATTATACCATATATATACCATATAATATATGGTTCATAGTTCCAAACCTGTGGCCATAGAAATATTTCGGGCTTACACAACTATTACAACATAAAAATAAACTTATTCGTTTACCACATAATCCATAAACTATGGAGCGTTGTCAAAGTAATTGTGTTGTTACCATGGAGGTCGGGGGTTCAAATCCAACTGATCCACTTTTTCCGCCATCCAACTTGGATACACTTTAAATATAATTATTTGCATATCCATTGCAAGTTACACCTGTGGCGTGGTGGTAGAGCATTGGAATAGTGTAAAAGAGATCGTGGGTTCAATTTCGGAGGAACTACAATATTTTTAGTAAATCAACCCTGTAATGTGGCTAACAAGACTGCCATGTGGCAGCCTACATTTGGTCCACCTCATGTCAAACTGTTGTATCGAACTTTTCCATGTGTTGAAATATGATTTGTCCACATCATCATCCAACTGCTAACTCGATAATTCCAGCTCACCTACAACCTATCATGTGGCGCTACCTGGGGTTTCCACATCAGTTATTTCAGGCCATGTGGCACCCTTCGAGTGGTTCCATGTGGCACCCCTTTTACCAATTTTTACCTATTTGGACAGAACTTCAAAACGTGATATCTCGATGAGTTCTACGCAATTGCATACTTCTATTCAACATGTGAAGTCTTCAATCTGGATCGATAAAAAATATCCTCTTGGATCATCCTAAAGGTTTGGTACAGAAGATAACAAGGTAATATTCTATATTGTTCCTCCATCTTAACATCAACATAGATAATTTCACTTACTAGAATATAAAGTCATTTAGATGATCTTTCATGAAGTCTCCATCCTCTGTCCTATGATGATACAACTTCTTTCAAAGAAATAACTTGTTTACCAGGGACTTGACTCAAACAAATTCCCGAAATTATCCTATAGCTCCTTTGCACTATCTTCTAGAGATATGTTCAACAACCCCAAGCCTAAGAGGAAAACTCAAATCACACTTCTCGTTTTTCTATCCAAAATTCCTTAATATTCTTTCAACATAACAATAGGTTTTGTACATGGATCCAGATCAACCGATTCTTCTCTATACACAAGAAGATATTCCATCTTCATCTTACATAACTTAAAGATCTGGCCATTAAAGTTTGCTATTTTTATTCTTGAACTGCTCTCCATTTTCTTTACACAAGATTCATTGCACAAAACTCCCATTCAAACATAAGTTTATTGCAGCACCATGATACCCTTTATCTTCACTGAATGAGCTAAACATTAGAGACAAATGCATCCACATGAAGCCAAAAAACATAAAACAAAAAGCAACCTAGAGAGTTACTAATGGCCTCAATAGCCTCACAGCACTACAATGGAAAAGGAAAACCCGACAACATAACCCACAGATGTTGAATTACATATGGCTCCGACCGCAAGTCAAAGGCTATGTGCCAATGTTTCGTATACAAGCTCGGCGTTCCCCGGATCCACACTCCCTTCAAAAAAAATCTCTGTCACCTGTAGAGTGGAACTCAAAGAAAAAACATCCCTTTACCAGCACATAACACAAAGGAGAGTATCCCAACAAGGCTCCCACCTTAATTTCACCCATTCTGGTAATTCCTTCGTTTTGCAAACTTCCTCTGAAAAAGGCCTATGAGGTGGTTTTTTCAAATAGTGCCCCTACCGACTCCATTCCTATATCCAAGCCCAACACCATGGCCACCTTCCCTTCCTTAACCTTGAATTCTATTTTTGTACTCTTTTCTTTTTCCTTCAACCCTTTCCTTCTCATCCTGACACCAGCTTGATTCTCGTTCTCCAACTACGTTGACTATAGAGGCAAACAATTAAATCTAGAATTACCCCCAAAATCCAAGACTAATAAGGGAGCTCCCTCCTGGTCAACCGTAGGAAAGACCAGTTCCTCCAACTGACCAACTTGAAAAATCCCCTGAAATCACTTCATGGGAGCCTCCCTCTGGAATATTCACCATAGCTTCCACAACCTTCCCAAACTCTGCCTTTGTCAATGTTGGAATACCAACTTCGCGTAACTTCCTTTGCTCAGCCCACCATTAGAGAAAATTTGGGGTCTAAAATGGGCCTTTTAAGAAAACGATCCATTGATGCATTGGAATTTGAGAAGCCAACGATGCACTGGAATTTGAGAACCAATAGAATTTCAAGAAAATGAATCAACAATAATAATTGACTTGGCATATTTGTCATAAAAAAACTACATTTTTAATTCGTATATTCAACTTATCTCCTTGTGCTTTTACTCAAATTTCAAGTGGGAGCACTCATTGGATACGAAATTCAATTCCGGGTCCAACGAGTACCCACACTGCATACATTTGATGGACCCGGACCAACAAAAAATGAGAAATACATATATAAAAAAAAGCACGCTACTTGAAAGTAACACGTTTTTAATATGTATTTCTTGTTTTTCATGGGGTGGGGTCCATAAAAAGTATGTAGTGTGGGTACTTGTTGGATGGGGAATCGAATTCATCATCCAATGAGTGATCCCTCTCCAAATTCGAATAAATCCACAAGGAGATAAGTTGAAATACAATGAAAAAAAAGGTAGTTTTGTCTCTTTTTCTTCAAAATTTATAACTATTATTTTATTATTTTCCTTAGGAGACCCATTTTAGACCTCAAATTTTCTCTAATTATTCTTTGATATTCTTAAATAAATCAAACGATTACGGGTGTTGACCAAAATTCAGTATCCCTGAAATCGAGCTCGTATGCCCAGTTATCTGCTAACAGCCAACTGAAACAAGTAGTCTACTGCAACCAAACCCTAACCTACATCCTCCTATGAAACTTGAGAATGTCAAAATTACATGGTGTTTATCACCAAATAGATTAATCATTTCCTTGCGGCCCCTCTTATCATGATCAAAATAATTCACAATATAAGTCAACACTAGACATCGAAAAAGAAACATATGTAGACATGTGGTAACAACATAAGCAACTTAGAGCCTATAGTTTGATTTTCAAAATCTGAAAGTAGTTCCTCTTTAATGGTTTAAGTAATAGGTGGTTTTCATGGTTTTCAAAGGTGGTTGCCATAACACTAAGTATTGTTAAGAAATATGTACTAAAAAACACTTAGTTACAGATTTCCTCAAATCTAACTTAAACCCAACCAAACACTAAGCAGTTCACAAATATCAGTCTTCAATGGTCATAAAAATAAATGCATGTCACATGAACACTTCCCAATGAATGGTATGTTGAAATATAGTAGCTAAGTACACATTTGTAGTGGAAATAAGAAATGAATAGCAGATAGTAAATTACATTTGACATAGGAACTTTTGGTTAAATGACCCTAGAAAAACCCCAAAGAGGAAAACCAGCCAACAGAGAAATTTTATTATGGAGCTCACAAAGAACACTCAGAGTTACAATAGTACACTTTATAGCATTTAATACAAAGTACTTATCTCAAGATACCTACAAAAATACACCTAGAAAATAGTTGCCCAGCATTGAACATTATGCCCACTTGATAGTACAGGTTGTATGACCTCTTCTATAGCATATCCTTCTCTGGTTTTGTGTACATAAATACACCAACAGACTATTGTATAGTATAGGTACATTGTATAGTCACCTATAGCAGCAACAACCTCAAAAAATGCATCAAATCTCTTGCCTCAAAATCTATGCCACCTTTATGCTATACATCCCCTTCAAAATCCGTACTATACCGTCTTCGTTAATGTTGTATGGGCATGCATTAATTGTTGAACCCTTTCTTGGGATACATGACCTCTTACCACCTTGAAAATTGCACCGCTCTTACTATTTTGTAGACAACATTAAAGCAGTTGTCTTTTTCTTGAATTGTGTACTCCTCTTCCCTCCTTGGAATATGTTTTCCTCCTCTCTCTTGCTCATCTATTCACACTCAAAAACTCTCTTGGAATTCGTGTCATTGTCTCAGTCAAACTTGTCCTTTTATTGACTCATTAAATACAAAACCATAACCATTCATCTTCTATGGTCAAGATTGAATCTTGGCCCACAAGATCGATGGTTGTGATTTAATATCAAGTTAACATGACTTAAGTCACTTAAGTCATGAGACTATATAAAAATCAATTTTCTCTCGAAAAAGGTCACTTTTGTCATTAAATAATAAAAGGGACCTCTACTTGACTTTATAAGACCACTTTATAAAGTCACTTAAGTGATACATCTTGCTCAAACCCCTGCACCTATGCACAATAAGTGCAGAAGTACCTCCGAGATACAAAATCTAACACTCCCTCTTTGTGAGGGAGGTATTGTTGGCACCTTCACCTGGATCTGTCTCAAACCCAACACTCTACTTGATGTTATAGCTACTCACTCTGAACCAAAAGGATTCTCTATTACCTTCTCTAAACCATGTGTTGAAGACAAGTGCCCATCACCTATGACCTAAGATTTCACCCTCACCCTCTTGCTCATCCTCTAGTGTTATCTCATACTAAACCAGTCTCCTAACTAAATAGGAAGAAGTATCTCCTCTAGGAGTCTTTAAAATTGCCACTAAGTTCAATATCCACCTAAAATCACCATCTCGGGTACTAACAACACTTTATCCACCTCCAGATATCTGCTTGACTCAAGCTGGAATATGACCCATCCAACCCCCTCTACTGCATTGTGTAGTGTCAAACCCACTATGCATGCATCCCTCTATCGATATCTGCCAAGTACAAGAACATAGCTCGTATCCCAGTCATGTGGTGTGCTGCTCTGTTGTCCACATACTATGCACCAGTGTTCAAACTCTTGAAAATACTGTTACTCGAGACATGAATCACTAAGGATAACTCCTTCTCAAACTTCTTAGTGTGCTCCTCCACTTCAGCTAATGCTACAGTCGATACCTATGTCTCATCCTTCTTCTTGCATTTGTTCTTGTTTGGAAATTGGCCTACATAGTGACCAAATTTTGACATGCAAAGTATTTAACCTTTCGCTTGTCCTTCTTCTTGGCCTTTGTTGAAAAGGCCACATCTTGCTCATCAATACTAGCCTTTTTTTTATCTTGAGACCCCTCCCAAATATCCTCGAATGTAAAATTGTCCCATAATATTTACCAAGATGGAATTTTTTCTCTCCCCACCACACACTTCACAAACACATCCCATTCTTTAGTGAATCCCTTCAAGGTTATAAGCACCAACTCTGGGTTTGCAATGATCTCTTTCACAGCACTCAGCTCATCCTTCACCTAACTGAGTTGGGTGAGATATGAGGCCACATTTTCTCCTTTAGCCATCCTTGTTTTGTGGATCCTGTCCTTCAAGGTGTAATGACCCTTTTTCAAAATTTTATTAAAATGCCAATTTTTCCACTTTTTCCCCAATTTCGACCTTTGATTAGTTTTACTGTTTTGACCTCCAAATCAACCCAAATGCTCCCAAATATTCTGTGGGGTGTATGAATGGTATTTAGACTTGAATATTAGGTTCAGGGATATTTTATGGCCCTCTAAATACTTCTGCAAACTTGATTTGTATTCTGATCAATATATGTAATTTTGACTAGTAATTTGTGCATCAAATCCCCCCGGGGTAACACTGCAAATGGCCTTCCAAATGCCTCCAAAATCCCATGAATTTATGAAAAGAGGTATGTAATGCGTTAAGTATGTGATTAAGGTCTCATGTGCACCATTAATTGATTTTTACTACTATTATAACTCTCTCACATTCAACATCAAAAACCCCCAATTCGACCCTTGGGGAAATGGCACTATTTCACCTCTCAATACAAACAAACTGAGTAAAAATGCTTCAAATGCTCAAGTACAGTACATGAAACTTGTAGAATATATCCATGGCAGTATATGAATTACAAATATATCATAGAATCATCCATCCATTCGAAATAATCAACCTTATAGTGTCATACATCAAAGCATTGGGGAAATGGACATTGTTTGCTCATTAATCAATAATTTTGCATACATTCAATGGGAATTTTGACCTGAGAGTTTCTGAATATTAAGAACAGAGGATATGAATCTATTACAATTAGAAAAATATCATATGAATCTCTCTCAATGAGTGCAAAATCTCACCCAAAGCGCAATCCCTCAAGGAGCCCGAATATGCCTTCAAAATTGGAAATGGTGGAGAGAAAGTGTTGCACTAAACCAAACCATGAAACTTCCTATAGCTGCTACCTGCAAATAAAAATCCATTAAATCACCATGAAAGACCTGAGTGGCCTCTCCAAAAACCAACTTGGATGGAAATATTTCACCCTCGAAATTGGCTAAGGCAAGAAACTAGTCATCCACTAGTTCTCTCTTTACAAATGCAATTTTTCTCAAATCATCAAAATCCATTCTCATACTTGATTTCTACATTTTATAACCAACATTATCCTTCAAGGGGTCTAAATCCTCTCAATAGATTCAATAAATTTCCATTTAGAAAATATTCCTCATTTGCCACTTGTCTCCTAGTTCCAACCTTCCATCTTCTCCCACATTCGAATTTGAGTCTCTTTAGCTTCCCCCAACTCCATGAGTGCCTTCCTTGAGCCTATTTTTGGGGCTGATATGTCATAATGGTCAGGTGTAAGAATTCAGGTCTGAATTTTGTCATAAATGTCATAGATGCTTCATTATTGTTGTCATAAAACTAGGGAATCTAGCCCAAGTGTCCACTAGTCTCCAATTTGACTCTTCCTCTCCCATGGAGGTTACTATTCCATCCCATTTCGACCTAAGATGCTCAATTCCATGTGTTATGACTTACCAACTCACCCAAGAGTGTTCACCTTCCCATGAATTCGAATTGGCAAGAGAGAGCTGCCATGTGTCATTGAAAAATCAAGCTAGTGTGGATCCCACCACCTCCATATGTCTCCAAAACCACTTGCCACTTAGAATTTATCTTGAATTTATTTATTCATCGTATTTATTAAATGATTTAATCCTTCTAATTTCTAAATATCATTTATTAGCTTCCTTATTACCATCCCACATGTGCCCATCCAACCTAGGAAACTAGTAGGATTGATGGGATTGTCTTACTATGCACTTATTTGAATGGGGACATTACAGTCCTCCCCACCCAAGATTGCTTGTCCTCAAGCAATTTTAGATTTGGATGCTGCAAAATCTTCTCCTCTTCCCATGTGGAATCTTCATTTGGTAAGTCCTTCCATTGAACTAAATATTCTTTGATGATTCTACTCCTCAACCTTCTTTCCCGTGTCTTCAAAATATTTTCCGGAACAAGTGTGAGCTGACCTTCATCATCCAAAGAAGTAAGTATTTCTAAAATGATGATTTGCTGACCAAGAGCTTTCTTGAGACAAGAAACATGAAATGCATTGTGGATTTTACTCCCTTCCGAAAGTTCTAGTTCATATGCTACTTCTCCAACCTTCCGCACTACCTTGTATGGCCCATCGTACCTTGGTTTTAATTTTTCTGCTCCATTATTTTTTAGATATGTTTGTTTATAAGGCTGCAACCTTAAATATACTAAATCATTGACTTGAAAGGTTCTTTCTTCTCTATGCCTATCAGCATATTGTTTTTGTTGATTTTGAGCAACCTGCAAATTGTCTTTCAAGAGCTTTAAAATTTCTTGGCTCTCTTCCACACAATCTTTAGCCTTTGGGGCTCTACTATCACCAAATATAATGTTAGCAAATGTAAGTGCATCATAACCATATAATGCTTTGAAAGGAGACATTCCTATTGACATATGATAAGTGGTGTTGTAGCAAAACTCACCCAAGTGTAGCCATTTTGCCCATGCTTTTTGTTGCCCTCCCACATAGTTTCTTAGGTATCCTTCCAACCATTGGTCTACCCTCTCTATTTTTCCATCAGTTTGTGGATGATAGCTGGTACTTGGAGTCAATTGAGTGCCTACCAATCTAAAAATTTCTTGCCAAAAAGCACCCATGCATCTACTATCTCTATCACTGACAATGCTCTTGGGGAGCACATGCAATCTGAAGATTTCTTTGACAAAAATATCAGCCACTTATGTAGCACTAAAATATGATGTAACAGCAAAGAAATGAGCAAATTTTTTCAACCTATCAACTACCACATAGATGCAATCCTTACCCAAGGATTTAGGCAATCCAGTGATGAAATCCATGGAAATACTGTCCCATTTTTGCTCCAGAATGGGAAATGGTTGTAATAGGCCGGCTGGACATGTAAGTTCTGATTTGTTTTGTTGCATGCTTTACATTCATTCACATACTTCTAAACATCTTCCTTCATCCCCTTCCAAAAAAATATTTGCCTCAACTGTCTATAAGTTTTGAAGATCCCCGGATGACCTGCTAGTGGGGAATCATGTGCTTCTTGCAAAATTCGGTACTTGAGCTTGGAGTTATGAACTAAATAAATTCTTCCCTTATAATATATCATCCCATTCAAAATCCTATAATTATCATCCCCTTTGATTCCATCCAACACATCACAAGCAAATTTGTCTTTGGCATATTCAACTAGTAGCATGTTTTTCCAATCCTTGGAAATATCCATGAGAGAAAAAGAAGGCCTTCTTGACAAAGCATCTGCTACTATATTATTCTTTCCTTTGACATATTCAATATCAAAATCATAAGCTTGAATCTTGCTTACCCACTTTTGTTGCCTTTCATTTAGATCTTTTTGGGTGAGAAAGTGTCTTAGACTATTGTGGTCAGTTTTCACCACAAACTTGTTGCCCACCAAGTATTGTCTGAATTTGGCCAATGCATGCATAATGGCCAGCATTTCTTTATCATAGATGGAGTAAATTTTTTCATGAGGCTGCAACTTTCTTCTCTCAAAGGCTATGGGGTGTTGTCCTTGCTTTAGGACAGCCCCTATTCCTCCACCTGAAGCATCACATTCCACAACAAAAGGTTTAGTAAAATCAGGAAGTGCAAGTATGGGACAACTACTCATTACCTCTTTCATTTTTAGGAAGGCCTTTTCATCCTCTTCATCCCACTTGAAAGCATCCTTCTTAGTCAAATCAGTGAGCGGAGAAGTCAACTTGGAGAACCCTTTCACAAATTTTCTGTAGTAGATGCATATGCCAATAAAGCCTCTCAATTCGGTAATATTTTTTGGTGATGGCCATTCCAAGATAGCCTTGATTTTTTCCATGTGTACCTTCACTCCTTCTTGCCCAATAATGTGCCCAAGATACAGTAGTTCTTTCATCCCAAACTCACAATTTGATAACTTAGCAAATAAGGACTCTTCTTGCAAGATTTTCAACACAATCTCTAACTGTTGCAAATGCTCTTCCCATGTTTTACTGTAAATGAGAATATCATCAAAGAAAACCAAAACAAACCTTCTTAGTTGCTTGAAAAATATCCTATTCATACATGCTTGAAAGGTGGTTGGAGAATTAATTAACCCAAAAGGCATGACAAGAAATTCAAAGTGGCCAAAATGACATTGAAAAGCGGTCTTTTGCACATCTTCATCTTTCATTCGAATTTGGTGATACCCTGATCTAAGTTCAATTTTTTAGAAGTATTTGGCCCCACGTAGCTCATCCATGAGCTCATCAATCCTAGGAATAGGATACCTATTCTTGATAGTCTTTTTGTTCAAGGCTCTAAAATCTATGCACATTCTCAATGTTCCATCTTTTTTCTTCACTAGCACTACTGATGAAGCATAAGGGCTAGAGCTTGGTCTAATGAGTCCCAACTCTAGGATTTCTTGGATAGATTTTTCAATCTCATCTCTGAACTTTTTAGGATCTCTATAAGGTGGTATCTGAATGGGTGAAGTACCCTCCTCCAAAATAATACTGTGCTCAACCCCCCTATCCGGTGGCCTACCATGTGGAAGGTCTCTAAAAACCTTTTCATATTTTTGCAAAAGTCTCTCTATCTCCTTTGGGTGTTTTGTAGTGCTCTGGTTTTTACAGCAGAGCACTGTGTAAAATTTCAGGTTTAATTTTCTACGTTTTAAACTTTATCAGTTTATGGAAGTGAATTTCTAAGAATTTCTATGTGCCGAAATAATATTTAGTGTACTGTGGTGTTTTCACTAACCTTACATTCGAAATTTGAGATAAACAAACATATCGTTATTTTCTTTTCAACAGCATAAGAATAGGTTTCACAACTTAGTAAATCAGTAAATAGCAGTAAATCAGTAAATAGTAAGTTTGCATGTTTACAGTAAGATTTAGCATAATAGTAAATAACGGAAATTACCTGATGCTGATGCTAACCGTAAGTTGTAGCAGGTTGTGTAACCCCTTAGACATCCAAACTAAAGTGTCCACCCTACCGACCAGCTATAATCTTGCTGGCCCTTGGAAATCAAAGGATTTCCAAGCCCCCGAGCCCACAATCTGATAATCCCGAGAGCAGTCTTTCCTTCTGTTCTCAAAATCCTTCTGTTCTCCAATCAAACTTTCTGTCCTCCCAACTTCTGTTCTCCAAACTTCTTTTCTCTCCCCTCAAAAAAAACCTCCCCTTTCTCCAAGCTCTCCCCCTCTATATAATTTCCCTTCCTCGAGAATATCTTGGGCTTACTCCACCGCCCCAAAATCCCCTTCTCGAGCCCCTCAACACTTACTCCTATCACCAGTTCATTTATACACGGTTCTTTATAAAAATGTATAATTAATTACTCTCATGGAAAAGTTAGTTGGTTTTGGATTGACGGCCGTAAGTATTTGTTACGGTGGGGATTATCACCCAAAGGTTATCCATTCGAAACAAGCTTCATTGAATACAAGTCTATCCGCCATCCTTGATATTTTAATGTTATTAATGTGATTAATAAAATATTATATAATTAGTTGCCCCCTTGTCAACTTGGACATGATGTGTCTTAATGATCCACCTTATCCGTCGAGACTACTTAGCTTGAGGTTTAAATTCCAAGATTAACATTGAATAATTAAATATCCATTTTCCATCACATCACGTTTATTCCAAAAATGATTATCTTATTATGGCTAACTTTTGAAATGGAATTAATCACACAATTTTAATTTATAAGTCAATATTTTAAATCTTACTTATATTGCAATTGTTACGATAGGGATATAAATGTTGCTGGAATATTATTAATTAAGTAATAATAATAATTAGATCACCATTTATTAATTAATAATAATAATTAAATCACCATTTAACAATAATAAAAGGTGAATTAATCATAGTATTCTTAATTATTTGTTTATCACATGAGTACCCTATCATCAACATAGCATCCTTGTTCTTATAAACAAAGCACTTGTGAGGGCTTAAACAATTTTACTAATTACTTAGACACTATCATTACCCTATTCACAACAGTTCATCCATGACAATGTTAACTGACGATACTTGTCTTAGTTTATTATTACAATGTTTTCATATAATTACTAATTCACTTATTTACACATTGACAACCTAACCATTCATTACCTAAGTTGATTGATGTATCCTTAACTGAGTTATCTATGACATTTATACTACTATTCAAGCATGACAAGTATGTTATACACCAGTAATATTGTACACGTACAAGGTGTGCATGCATGGCCAGTGTATGCACATGTCGGACATGTACTATAAACAAACCCCATTCCGCCTATGCATACTTGATAACTAACAATAGTATCTACCCCCATGCAGAAGAGCAAGCATAATCTATAGTATAATTACTTTAACATCCTCGGTTATTTAACAGTTAACCCTTTACGTTTTAACGTCATTGTCTTTATGTTTACATTAGTTTAATCAATCAAGTACAAGAAGGGTGCCTACTTCCACTAACTCGGAATCAAGGAATACTAAACCCCCAACAGTGCTAACTAACACATCCTCCCATCATAACCTACGTCTAGCATCCTCCCTATCCTTCCTCTGCTAGTACAACAGTGGATGTCGGACTCACCGATCTGACCACATAGAACTTGAGAGCGATAGCGTCGGCTGAACAGCGGACCTATCCTCCCCTAGCAGGCATCCGACAATCGTCATCACAACAACATGGGGAGCGTGTCTCAGCACGGCCCTCCCACGACCTCGGGTCTCATGGAAACATAGGGTGGGAAACACATCCATCCCTCTCAACATACTGGGCCTACGCCCTTATCAACTCATACTTGCCGCTATCGGGATTATCAGTTTGTGTTATCGTATCCTCATTTTGGCTGCTAAGGTTTGCTGTATGAACATGTTTTTCCTTTCCAATATATATCAGATCAAGTAACTGGCTATCCCATAGCCCCTGTGTCCTGTAGGTTAGTGTTTTGCAAAATACAATTTATAGAAAGCATTTTCCATTGATCGCCAATTGATCCATGTTATCATTTTATTTCATGTAACCTTTTAGCTCATCATAGATGCGTATGACATATAACATTTCAGCAATTCATATAAGAAGATGGTATCCACGTACCGAATCATATATTTCACATTTCATTAAGGAAAACATATAAACATATACTGCAAATCGTAAAATGAGGAAATCATATGATAATCATGACATCATAATCGCATAACCTAGTAACATCATAATCATGGTGAAATCATAAAACAGAGTAACATCATATGATGAGGTCCAATATAGTTTACTCAGTCGAGCTGAGTTCAACAGAATATAAGAAAATAAATTATCGCATGTCTAGTTGATAAATATGCCTAATCAAAATATGGGGTCTTACATACACCCACCCTTCGGGAAACTTCGTCCCGAAGTTTGGTCAAATTGATGCGGGAAAATTTTTGATGCATAGTCTCTGCATTCTCCCAGGTAGCAGACCCTGGGCTATAATTGTCCTACTGGACCTTAACTTGGTCCATGCTGCTATAGTTTTCACATTTGCTTCTAGTTCAATGTTAATATTTATCTCAATGATGCAAATCTCTAATAAATTTATATTGTTTTATGTTTCTTTGTTTTCCTTGGGTCGGTTATAGGTTAGTAATTGATGCTATCTTTCTCTTTCTTCCAACCAAGTTTAGTGCAATATTGAAATAGACACAATCTTCACACTAATTTGGTAGCTACATGTTGTCATTCATTGTGATTATCACTGCATATATTTAGTATATCTTCTTACTACATTTAGAACATATATGAACTCCACGCAACAACTTATGTATACTAACATGTACCCCTCATTATATATATATATATATACTATTTTCTCAATTTCTACCCCTTATATATATAGGTATCCATGTTCCCCATCATATATATATCATATTTCATCAAGGACTACAATTAAATATACACTGTGAGTATGAAAGAAAATGAATCTCATGATAACAACAACATCATAACTGCCTATCATAATAACATTATGAGAATAGTAACATATTAACATCGTAATCATAGTACCAATGTAGCATAGTAACATTATCACCATAGTATCAACACATAATCAAGTCTAATGTACCAAAAATATAGTTTACTTAGTCTAGCTGATTCCAACATCAACTAAGTGAATAAAGTACAGTAGGTCTAACTAAAAAGCATGACTAGTCAGAATATAGGGTGTTACATACACCTAACCTTCGGGAAACTTCGTCATTGCATCAAATATATCTAATATGGTTATGATTTCTATAGAATTACTTTATCATGCTTATAGGGTATTTTGTTAATTATTTTTACATTGCTCTCATTTGCACTCAAGGTCATTTACTATATAAAATAGGAGTCACTACCAAGTTGGAGACATCCTCTTCTGTCCTTATGTCTTTTATTAGTTATAGTTAATACATTTGCTATTAATATTTACTCTTCCTAAGTGTTTATGATAAATTTACCATTTAATACAAGGTTCTCATCTAACCATTTTGCCAAATTCTTATATTCTCGACTAGCACCGATATTGATTTAAGTTATTTCTTCAATTTGATTATCACTCTAGATCCTTCAAGATCTCCCTCTAACTAAGCCTTCATGGAAGTCCAACACCAAAGTGAACCGCCACATGTTGACCATGTGGATTTTGTAACTATTTTAATTTACGACCATTAATTGTTTCTGGTTTAACATATAGAAAATATCCCCTTGGGTGAGCATAAAATAAGTAAAATGATATATGACTATCTTCTCGAGGTTAATATTTAACCTAACCACAAGTTTATATGCTCGTAAGGTTGTGGACACTATTAAATTTATGCACTATCCACGATCATATCTCAACAAATTAAACAATTTAAAGTTCACGTATTTCTTAGCAATTAAAATTAAATAGCATTGATAAACTAAGATGTTTACTATCCAAAATCCTCACTTCTATTTTATTAAGCATAGTTCACTATTATACAATTTATACATTAGATCAATAACTACACTCATTCAAACAATTCCATGTGTTAGTCACTTTGATAGTTCGATCATTATTTCATAATACTATAACAATCAATTGTGTTCTTAGGTCTAATAACATATAAATCCCTTTCACAATGGTTTGTCATGTAAAAGTTTAGTATGCAATACAATAGAGATCATGCCTTTTAAAAGTTATGTGCAAGACTATTTAATTTACTTACCATCTGCAACCTCAATCTTTAATTATAACTTAATCATCATTGGGTAGAGTCCTCTTAAGTAATTTAAAAGTATAGTACATAATATTCATGTATATAGTGAGCAATTATATAGTTTATCTTCTATTTACCGTGAAATAATCAAGCTTAAGAGACAACGTTACTCCAAGGTTACCGTGAACTAGTCTCGCTAGAGCCATACGTCATTCTATTTAATTAATATTTCCATTTAATAATAGGATATTTACTTTTAATGATAAAGGGTTTTGACGCGTTTTAATTAAATCTTTATAACTAGACTGGATTCCAAAATAGAGTAACCTAGTCCTTACTAAGGTGAAGGTAATTTTAATTTTAACATATCAATCCCGGATTGTATCTTTTCAAAACCGAGATCTTCTTTCTACTATGAACTAATATTCACCTAGTTTAGTATTAATTCTATAAATGCATGCTATCGTGAAACTAATATCTCGATCAACTATCATTATAATGCACCATATTAAAGCTACACTTTTAAAATTTTCCAATATTATTATTTGAAATATATTTGTTTAAAATTTTTAAAATTAGGGTTTTAAAAATTAATGTTTTTTTTTATTTAAAAATTACATGATATTGACCTATCCTACTCTAACCCTAGTCAATGCACCTTCCTTCAGCCACGCGCCAGCCTTTCCTTAACCTCTCCTCCTTCTCGTCACTCCCTCCTAGCTCCACCTCCACCCAGCACCAAGCACCAACCCTAGCCTGCTGCTCCACGAGGCTACAGGCCTCGAGGCCACCCACTCGACCTCCTCTCTCCACGCGGCACGCAGCCTTTATTTCCCACGCGTCCCTGACTTGCCCTCGGATCCCCATCCTTTCACCTCCATGGAAGCCTATGGTTCAAGGGCGCCCACCTGAGGGTCTCGTGCATGCTTGCCATGTGACGGTGTGCATGTTACCAGGTGGATTCTGGCGAGGAGCCCCAGATGAAGGCGATCTTCTTCATATCAAGTCTCCACCTACCTCGCGCGCGCGTGAACTCTCATTTCTTCTCCTGCTTTACTGGGTTTTGTTCTGCGTTACAACCATGGTCATGAGGATCGACACATGAAGAGCAATTCGAAAAGCTCAAGCGCTGGGATTAAGATATCAGTTGGGCGTTTGGTAGGTTGTGAGGAATGAAGAATTTGAATTGAATAATTTCCAATCGCTACAAGGGAATGGCGTCTTCATCGGACTCATGGGTGAAGGAATTCAACGAGGCATCAAAACTCGCAGATGACAAAAACGCGAGATTAGGGGAGCGCAGTTCATTGCCTCCAACCGGGCCTGAAACGCAGCGTCATCTGTCAGCAATTAGGCGTAAGATCACCATCCTTGGTACCAGGCTTGACACCTTGGAAAATATTCTGCCCAAGCTTCCTTCTCGCATGCACACGCCTTGTTGTCCCGCCCATTGCTAGCTCACAAAAATACCTCTTCTTACTTGTTTAAGCTCGCCAAGCTGTGACTTGATTTCAACGGATCGATACAAGTTTTGTTGGTTTAGATCGAAGTGCAGTGTGAAGGTCACAATTATTTTTCTGCACACGTCAAACAGTTAACGTGACTAGGGATTTGGCCAACATGTACATAGTGATATTTTCTTGAACGCAAGTATTTTGAACAGGTTCAAGTATTTGTGAAGAATTTACTTAGATTCAAAGCCATGAATCTATGGCCATGTCAAATCTCTGAAGCAACCTTGACTACCCCTTTCTTCTTTAAAATGTCTTTAGAGACTAGAAACTGCCCATTGTCCAGTCTCTGCATCTATGACCTTCTAAATTGGTTCCTGAAACAAGGTATATCTTTAAAATTTAATCCAGGACTCATTGGAAAATTATCACGTCATAAAACCCAAAACCCTCTGTAAAAGAACGAAATCTCATTTCATTGCAATCCGTTCAGATATATCAGCATTTACGAATTTTGGGGATTAATCCAATACAGTCAAAGATGATCAGTATGAAGGCCCAGGTAGGGCTGTACTCGTGGGGAAACGAGTTTTTTTTCCTCTGTAATTGAAGCGGAAGTTCAAGCGAGGGCGAACTGGAACGAAGAAAACCCTCCTATTACAAATAACCCTCAAGATCAATTACTCTCCCAAACTCTCTCTGCTCGGCCTAGGGCCGTCGCTCCCACTGGTACGACCTTTCAATGCCTTCCCTTAATCCCCGGTAATATTTGCCCTGAGTGATGTTGAGAATCAAGGAGTTGAACGAAATGGACCGATCGCCTCATCGCAGATCTCAGATACACTCGTTTACGAAGAAGGAAGTAAGTTTTCTCCTCTAACAACTTGTGAAATTCTATTGTCTATTATGATTGTTGGTCTTTATTTACTGGGGATGGGATCTATTCGTTTAGCAATCAGACAACCTGATCTGGGAATACCTATGTTTCAGCCGTAATAAAGAATGTCCTCTTGTGGGAAAACATGCCAAGAAAAGAACTGGAACAGGAAACCAAATTGCTGGAGGTTTTTTTTTTTGTTTTTTACACAGTATGTGGCCCATCTTCGACTGGGTGGCTGGCTGCTGGTAACGCTGGGCTTTTTTTTTTTTTTTTTTTTTACCTGCATGTTTACAGACGCTGACAAGTACCAATGTACTTGGCATATCTCGGCTATGTACGCTGTCATTTTCAGGGTGAACGTTGAATCGGTTCTATACTTATACGAGCAAGGTGAGATTATTCCTATCAGAGGTGGGTAACCCAGGTTTGAATCGATTTAAAGGTTTATATAATTTCCAAACATCGTGCAACATGAATATGCGTGGTTCTAATAGTTTGGAAGAAAGAAAAAAAAATGGCTGCCAATTGAAGTTTGCAAATCTAATCGTGTGAAATGATCAGAAAGGCTAAAGGAGATCATAGAGGATTTCTTCGGTTGCCAGTACGAGCTCTCTGTAGGATTTACCGGTCTGATAAGTCCATGCAGGCTGTATGCTATTTAAACAACCACGGTGAGGACTTTAAAGGTGGTCTGTTCCACTTAAGAAGGGAAAAAGAAGGTAACAATCTTGTGTGAGTTCGGCGGTTGAATGCATGGAAGTCATGCGTGGTACCTGTTACGACTTGGTAGCTGGCTGCTTGCATTCTGAATTGGATAGGCTCTCGGTGTTGAGCTCTGAGCCGGTGTATCAAATATTGGATCTCAGAATATGCAACAGGAAACTTGTCGAGCTCGGGGTGCATATCAGTCCCTGCGTCAGATGGGTTTGTGCTAGGAGATAGAGATTACTGCAATTTTAAGGATGACCTCGGTTCTCTGCAGTAAGAGCCTTATGACTTGTCACTTCAGGATTGAAGATCCATCCATCCACGGCCAAATTATGCATAATCTTATTACAATTGGGTGGCGCTGTGAATTTTGCATGAAAGAGGATGCCCTTTTTCAGATCCCGTGATAATTTGATTTTGATTTTGAGTTGGCAAAGCTCAATGTTCAAACGATACCTCAATGTACAGGTTTTAGAGTTTTCATTTTATCTTTCGCGTCTTATTGTTATTTAAAAGTCGACTAGGTGCGTTCAGAGAGAGATTAGGTTTTACTGTACGTGTACAACGCTTGCAGGGCTGATCGAGCTAGAGGAGCTGCGATCTCTTCTCTCCAAGAGACGGAGATCCTCTCGTGAAGCTATATCAGAAGATGATTGTTTGCGTGCCATTAGTAAACTTAAGGCACTGGGCAGGGGATTTGAAGTATTTTCTGTTGGGAAGAAGAAACTTGTTCGTTCTGTTCCTACCGAATTAAATAAAGACCATAATGAAATTCTGGAAATGGCTCAGGTATGTTTTGCAAAACTTGTAGTTTTGAAAAGACAGACTGATTACATTAAATAAATTATACTTTGTTGTTTTTATTTTTTTTATACGGGAAAATTTCGATTTAATGATTGAATTTGACTGCATATTTAGTGATTAATTTAATAACACACTCCTTGGAAGTTGTCTCTTTGTTTTTTTTTTTTGTTTTTTTTTTTTGTTTTTTTTGTTTTTTTTTTTGGGGGGATTGCCAAGATTTCTGTCAAATATCAAACTCTCTGTCCTTTCTGTTTTGCACTAGCTTTTTCCTTCCATCATTTCTGACTGCAAACCCTAAGATTTGCAGATTTATTAGTTTTGATTTCAAGGTAGACCTAATACTTTCTGTGGGTTGAGTATGAGGAGATTATAACATAAAACCACGTATTTTGACAGTGGAATTTAATAAAATATCTAAATATTTATTTTCTTTGGATATTCTTCTTGATCTCATCAAAGATATATGATGCTAGAACTCATAAATCTTTAAGAGATAAAGCTTCTGACTGCATTCTAAAATGTGCAGACATCATTACTTTTTCTTGTGTGAGTTCCGAATGTTGGTGGTTATTGCTTTTAACTTTTCACTTTTAAGTGCTTGATTGAATGGTTAAAGCTAAAACAATATTTTAACTCAGTGGGAGATTGTAAGGGTACAATAGCTATGATTTTCACTGCTTAGTTTTACATATAAGCTGTCCTAAAGTGGCGTGTTGGTCTAGAAATCATTTTAGCTAGTTAGGAGTTCTATAAATCTATGGAGGTTTTCATTTGCGGTAATGTATGCTGTTTTTATTTACTGTTCATATTTCTGATTGATTATACGGGTGCATTATATTAAGGTTTGTTGGGAGTAGGTTCCAGGATGATGCATGGAGTCATGGACTATGTCATAGTTATAGATTTTTTTTTGGCATGTTATATTTGATTGGTTACTAAATGCATCTAAATTTTAAACTGTGTTTGAAATATGGTTTTATTGCATATATGAGGATTGAAAACATTAAAACCTAATAGGAAAACACGAGGCTCAAAACCTTAGACTGACTTAGACTTAAGATATAGAATGCCAGGATGTATAAGTTTAGTGTCCAATATATATATATATTTTTAATGTAATTGTTGTTATCGTTGTGCAGGTACCTTGAAAGATGACTATGGCTGGAGGTCAAGTAGGTAAATTATCAAGTAAATTTTCTAGGTGAAGCATGAATAGGCCTGTAGGTTCAAGAGTCTGAACACAGGCTCTGATACCATGTGTAGTGCTCTGGTTTTTACAGCAGAGCACTGTGTAAAATTTCAGGTTTAATTTTCTACGTTTTAAACTTTATCAGTTTATGGAAGTGAATTTCTAAGAATTTCTATGTGCCGAAATAATATTTAGTGTACTGTGGTGTTTTCACTAACCTTACATTCGAAATTTGAGATAAACAAACATATCGTTATTTTCTTTTCAACAGCATAAGAATAGGTTTCACAACTTAGTAAATCAGTAAATAGCAGTAAATCAGTAAATAGTAAGTTTGCATGTTTACAGTAAGATTTAGCATAATAGTAAATAACGGAAATTACCTGATGTTGATGCTAACCGTAAGTTGTAGCAGGTTGTGTAACCCCTTAGACAGCCAAACTAAAGTGTCCACCCTACCGACCAGCTATAATCTTGCTGGCCCTTGGAAATCAAAGGATTTCCAAGCCCCCGAGCCCACAATCTGATAATCCCGAGAGCAGTCTTTCCTTCTGTTCTCAAAATCCTTCTGTTCTCCAATCAAACTTTCTGTCCTCCCAACTTCTGTTCTCCAAACTTCTTTTCTCTCCCCTCAAAAAAAACCTCCCCTTTCTCCAAGCTCTCCCCCTCTATATAATTTCCCTTCCTCGAGAATATCTTGGGCTTACTCCACCGCCCCAAAATCCCCTTCTCGAGCCCCTCAACACTTACTCCTATCACCAGTTCATTTATACACGGTTCTTTATAAAAATGTATAATTAATTACTCTCATGGAAAAGTTAGTTGGTTTTGGATTGACGGCCGTAAGTATTTGTTACGGTGGGGATTATCACCCAAAGGTTATCCATTCGAAACAAGCTTCATTGAATACAAGTCTATCCGCCATCCTTGATATTTTAATGTTATTAATGTGATTAATAAAATATTATATAATTAGTTGCCCCCTTGTCAACTTGGACATGATGTGTCTTAATGATCCACCTTATCCGTCGAGACTACTTAGCTTGAGGTTTAAATTCCAAGATTAACATTGAATAATTAAATATCCATTTTCCATCACATCACGTTTATTCCAAAAATGATTATCTTATTATGGCTAACTTTTGAAATGGAATTAATCACACAATTTTAATTTATAAGTCAATATTTTAAATCTTGCTTATATTGCAATTGTTACGATAGGGATATAAATGTTGCTGGAATATTATTAATTAAGTAATAATAATAATTAGATCACCATTTATTAATTAATAATAATAATTAAATCACCATTTAACAATAATAAAAGGTGAATTAATCATAGTATTCTTAATTATTTGTTTATCACATGAGTACCCTATCATCAACATAGCATCCTTGTTCTTATAAACAAAGCACTTGTGAGGGCTTAAACAATTTTACTAATTACTTAGACACTATCATTACCCTATTCACAACAGTTCATCCATGACAATGTTAACTGACGATACTTGTCTTAGTTTATTATTACAATGTTTTCATATAATTACTAATTCACTTATTTACACATTGACAACCTAACCATTCATTACCTAAGTTGATTGATGTATCCTTAACTGAGTTATCTATGACATTTATACTACTATTCAAGCATGACAAGTATGTTATACACCAGTAATATTGTACACGTACAAGGTGTGCATGCATGGCCAGTGTATGCACATGTCGGACATGTACTATAAACAAACCCCATTCCGCCTATGCATACTTGATAACTAACAATAGTATCTACCCCCATGCAGAAGAGCAAGCATAATCTATAGTATAATTACTTTAACATCCTCGATTATTTAACAGTTAACCCTTTACGTTTTAACATCATTGTCTTTATGTTTACATTAGTTTAATCAATCAAGTACAAGAAGGGTGCCTACTTCCACTAACTCGGAATCAAGGAATACTAAACCCCCAACAGTGCTAACTAACACATCCTCCCATCATAACCTACGTCCAGCATCCTCCCTATCCTTCCTCTGCTAGTACAACAGTGGATGTCGGACTCACCGATCTGACCACATAGAACTTGAGAGCGATAGCGTCGGCTGAACAGCGGACCTATCCTCCCCTAGCAGGCATCCGACAATCGTCATCACAACAACATGGGGAGCGTGTCTCAGCACGGCCCTCCCACGACCTCGGGTCTCATGGAAACATAGGGTGGGAAACACATCCATCCCTCTCAACATACTGGGCCTACGCCCTTATCAACTCATACTTGCCGCTATCGGGATTATCAGTTTGTGTTATCGTATCCTCATTTTGGCTGCTAAGGTTTGATGTATGAACATGTTTTTCCTTTCCAATATATATCAGATCAAGTAACTGGCTATCCCATAGCCCCTGTGTCCTGTAGGTTAGTGTTTTGCAAAATACAATTTATAGAAAGCATTTTCCATTGATCGCCAATTGATCCATGTTATCATTTTATTTCATGTAACCTTTTAGCTCATCATAGATGCGTATGACATATAACATTTCAGCAATTCATATAAGAAGATGGTATCCACGTACCGAATCATATATTTCACATTTCATTAAGGAAAACATATAAACATATACTGCAAATCGTAAAATGAGGAAATCATATGATAATCATGACATCATAATCGCATAACCTAGTAACATCATAATCATGGTGAAATCATAAAACAGAGTAACATCATATGATGAGGTCCAATATAGTTTACTCAGTCGAGCTGAGTTCAACAGAATATAAGAAAATAAATTATCGCATGTCTAGTTGATAAATATGCCTAATCAAAATATGGGGTCTTACATGTTTGACAATATTTATAATTGGTTTGGGAGATGTAATATGACATTCATCAGCCCATTCCATATCCCCATGCCTCAATATAGATCTCATACTATTGCAAGTTACTACTTGATTTGGATAAGTGTGTTGCCCTCTCACAATTCTTTGTACTCCTTTTGAATCTTGGAATTTCATTTCGGGAATTTGATCATTTACTGTATGCTATCCTATTGAATACAGCCATTGCACTCCCAAAACCACATTAGTATCAGCAACATCAACCACATAAAAACTATCAACAAAAGTATAGTTACCTACGGTGACTTGCAGCTTTGGAACCCATGTTTTGCATTGCATTGTGTTGTGACCGGGAATGACAACTGTGAAGCCATCAAATGGTTCAATAGGTATTTTTCTTTTCTCTACCATCTCTGCATCAATGAATTTATGAGTGGCTCCTCCATCTACCAAAACTGAAGTTCTTTGTCCTTGTACCACACCTTTGCATCGGATAGTATGATAGTGAGGTACTGCTGAAAGCACTGCCATTCTTGCTTTGTCTAGTGAAGGCTAATTTTCTTCTTGTCTTTCCTCTTCTACTGTTGTCGCATATGCCTCTTCTTGATCTGAAATATGTCCATCTTCATCCATGCCCCCATCATACCCCTCATTATCAGAAAATACTTCTATGTATTGAGCCTTTCCTTTGGTACATTTGTGCCCCGGTGTCCATGGTTGGAAGCCTGTGAAGCACAGTTTCTTTTTTCTAAGTTCATCCCTGTTTAGTCCCTCTTTTTTATTCCTCTCAAATGACTCTCTTTGCCAAGGTTTCTTATCATATCCATCCCTTTTCCAAGGTTTCTTTTCAAATTTGTAGCTAGGCTTAGGAGGAAATCTCGTTCTAGGAAGCACATTTTGGAGATCCCTAGTCAAGCTCATTGCATCTTTTAATGTAGTTGACTTGTGGGCTTTGACCAAACCTCTTAAGGTTTCAACCAAACCTTTAGTGAATAGAAATACTAATCTTCCCATAGATACATCAGCCACCTTGACTGATAATTTTTGAAAGTCCAACATATATTCGGTAGTGGACCCAGTTTGCTTCAATTGAGCTAGTTCTTTGAAAGGCAATTTTGGATCTTTTTGTTCAAACCTTTCTAGTACCCTGTCAACAAATTCTCCATATGTTTTAACCTGATTATGACCCAAGGTTTTTAGCCCATGAAACCACCATTCATTGGCATCTCCTTCCAAATGCAAAATGGCCATTTTTAATGCATCATCTTCCAACATAGGATTCAGCTGAAAATATACATCCAATTTTTGCACCCAAGTGTTAGCAGAATTTTGAGAAGAACCATCAAAAGTAGAAAGTGACATTTTTCCAATAGCACTATTCAATTCTTTGTTTTGGAATGGACTCCTATTGTCTCCCTTCCTTTTAATCTTTTGCATAGCATCAATGTAGTCACTAAGTGGTACACCTCTTTTACACTCTTCATTCAAATCATTCCAATCATTTACTAGTTTCTTGTAATCCAATTCAAGATTGGGCTCTTCTTTGGGTGTGAGAAATTTAGGTGCAGTATGCCTTTGTGTGCTTTGAAATTCATCAGTTCTATTATGAGGTCCTGTACTTGAGAAAATATGCTCATTCCCTTTCATCTTTTCCCCTGAGTGTGAACCACTATTATCTCCTATCATCCCTTTGCCTAAAAGTTGGGTACCCAACAATTCAAAACCTTTCATCATTTGTTTATTCATATCTAGCATAACCATGGTAATTCCTTCAAAACATGGTTTTAAGGCTTCAATAAATTCCTCCGTTTGTCTTAATTTTTCCTCCTCTCTACCCATTGTTTTAGAAAAAAACTCTTTTTTTCCTACTATCTCTTCTTCAACCAAAACTTCTTCAACTACTGATTCAAAGGGTGGTGGTTTATTTGTTTGGATTCTTGTTAATACCATCAGGTGCCAATACCATGCTCTGATACCATTTGTAATGACCATTTTTCAAAATTTTATTAAAATGCCAATTTTTCCACTTTTTCCCCAATTTCGACCTTTGACTAGTTTTACTGTTTTGACCTCCAAATCAACCCAAATGCTCCCAAATATTCTGTAGGTGTGTATGAATGGTATTTAGACTTGAATATTAGGTTCAAGGATGTTTTATGGCCCTCTAAATACTTCTGCAAACTTGATTTGTATTCTGATCAATATATGTAATTTTGACTAGTAATTTGTGCATCAAATCCCCCCGGGGTAACACTACAAATGGCCTTCCAAATGCCTCCAAACTCCCACGAATTTATGAACAGAGGTATGTAATGTGTTAAGTATATTATTAAGGTCTCATATGCACCATTAATTGATTTTTACTACTGTTCTAACTCTCTCACATTCAACAGCAAAAACCCCCAATTCAACCCTTGGGGAAATGGCACTATTTCACCTCTCAATACAAACAAACTGAGTAAAAATGCTTCAAATACTCAATTAAAGTACATTAAAATTGTATAATATATCCATGGAAGTATATGAATCATAAATATATCATAGAATCATCCATCCATTCGAAATAATCAACCTTATAGTGTCATACATCAAAGCATTGGGGAAATGGACATTGTTTGCTCATTAATCAATAATTTTGTATACATTCAATGGGAATTTCAACCTGAGAGTTTCTGAATATGAATAACAGAGGATATGAATCTATTACAATTAGAAAAATATCATATGAATCTCTCCCAATGAGTGCAAGATCTCACCCAAAGAGCAATCCCTCAAGGAGCCCGAATATGCCTTCAAAATTGGAAATGGTGGAGAGAAAGTGTTGCACTAAACCAAACCATGAAACTTCCTGTAGATGCTACCTGCAAATAAAACTCCATTAAAGCACCATGAAAGACCTGAGTGGCCTCTCCAAAAACCAACTTGGATGGGAATCTTTCACCCTCGAAATTGGCTAAGGCGAGAAACTAGTCATCCACTAGTTCTCTCTTCACAAATGCAATTTTTCTCAAATCATCAAAATCCATTCTCATACTTGATTTATACATTTTATAACCAACATTGGCCTTCCAGGGGTCAAAATCCTCTCAATAGATTCAATAAATTTCCATTTAGAAAATATTCCTCATTTGCCACTTGTCTCCTAGTTCCAACCTTCCATCTTCTCCCAAATTCAAATTTGAGTCTCTTTAGCTTCCCCCAACTCCATGAACGCCTTCCTTGAGCCTATTTTTGGGGATGACATGTCATAATGGTCAGGTGTAAGAAGTCAGGTCTGAATTTTGTCATAAATGTCATAGATGCTTCATTATTGTTGTCATAAAACTAGGGAATCTAGCCCAAGTGTCCACTAGTCTCCAATTTGACTCTTCCTCTCCCATGGAGGTTACTATTCCATCCCATTTCGACCTAATATGTGTTAAATTTTGAGCATTAATTCACAATATTCCAGGATCTTTTCTGAGAGAATAACATCTACAGTATATCAATGCATGACAATCACAATATGACAAGCATCACAAGAATCAAAAGCATAAAGACAAGAGACACAGAGTTTCCGTGGGGAAAACCCTAAGGTGAAAAACCCCACAACTTCCTCAGAGATAGAGAGAGCAATGGCTCAACCAAAGTAAAACCAAATAACACTGAGATAGTCTCCTGATAGCAGATGATCCTCCTCCTCACTAGTGTGCCACTTTTCAAGTGAGAGTGAGTTACTTTTCCGAGTGAGTAAAATAGAGATCTCCGATCTCTATTTATACTAACCTTTTTTCCCAGTGACCTTATGGGGCCGACTTGTCTAGATAGGTACATCCACATTATATTATATATAATTCAGTGTCGACCCCACATGGTGGTCTAATAACCCATCGGCAAGTACACACACTTGCGACACTTGTCAATCCACATGACGACACTTCCTTATAGAGGAATAACACATCTCTTATAAGGGTATAATAAATATATATAAAATACACAGATGAAATACATTCCGAAGTTACATATACATCAACAATATGCTCAATTCCATGTGTTATGACTTACCAACTCACCCAAGAGTTTTCACCTTCCCATGAATTCGAATTGGCAAGAGAGAGCTGCCATGTGTCATTGAAAAATCAAGCTAGTGTGGGTCCCACCACCTCCATATGTCTCCAAAACCACTTGCCACTTAGAATTTATCTTGAATTTATTTATTCATCATATTTATTAAATGCTTGAACCCTTCTAATGTCTAAATATCATTTATTAGCTTCCTTATTACCATCCCACATGTGCCCATCCAACCTAGGAAACTAGTAGGATTGATGGGATTGTCTTACTATGCACTTATTTGAATGGGGACATTACACAAGGCCATATTTATGTTCTCATTTTTGTTCTTGTACAAGTTGTTCAGTGTATACCACATCTCATTGGTTGTATGCTTCTTAGTCATATGTGGAATAAGGTGGTCCTTCACTCCATCCAAGAGTATTCTCTAATTTCTTTCCTCCTTCACCTCATGGAAGTATAAAGCAATGGGATTTGATGAAGGTGGTACCATGGTGGTACTAACGAACAACCACAGCTTGTTCTCTCTAAGAACGGCTCCAATCCTTGCCTTCCACTACAAGTAGTTGGAGATCCCCTCCAACCGATCATTGTACCTGATACTGGAAGTCATCCTTTCCCCTCTTCTTCCAAGCAAAAGACACTTTTTCAAATCACTTGCAACCCAAGTGCCAAAATCTAAACCAATTTCTACCAACAAGCAAAACACTAGCTCAATAGCTCTCCTCTATTGTTCATTGAAGCTCAAAGCCCTAGCTTTTATACCATGTCAAGAAATATATATTAAAAAACACTCAACTACATATTTCCACAAATCTGACTTAAACTCAGCCAAACACTTAGCAGTTCACATATCTCAGTCTTCAATAGTCATAAAAATAAATGCATGTCACATGGACACTTTCCAATGAACAATAAGCTAAATACGTTAGCGAAGTACACATTTGCAGCAAAACTAAGAAATGAACAACAAATAGTAAATCACATTTGGCCAGGAAACTTTTGGTCAAATTACCCTAGAAAAACCCCAAAGGGGAAAACCAACGAAGAGATCAATTTTATTATGGATATCACAAAGAAACTCAGAGTTAAAGTAGAACACTTTCCAGCATTTAATATAGAGTACTTATCTCAATATACCTATTGAAATACTCCTAAAAAATAGTGCCCAACATTGAACATTGTGCCCACTTGATAGTACAGGTTGTACGGCCTCTTCCGTAGCATATCCTTATCGGTTTTTGTGCACATAAATACACCAATGGTTTTTTGTACAATACATGTACATTGTACGGTCACCTACATCAGCAACAATCTCAAAAAATGTAGCAAATCTCTTGCCTCGAAATCTATTTCTCCTTTATGTTGTACGACCCCTTCAAAATCAATAATGTACGATCTCCATTAATGTTATATGGACCTGCATTAATTGTTGAACCCTTTCTTGGTATGTATGTCCTCTTCCCACCTTGAAAAGTGTGCCCCTCTTATTGTTGTATGAACAACATTAAAGCAGGTGTATTTTTCTTGAAGTGTGTGCCCCTCTTCCCTCCTTGGAAGGTGTGCCCCTCCTCTCTCTTGCTCTGCTCTTCACCTTCAAATACTCTCTCTTGGAATTCATGCTATTGTCTCACTCAAGCTTGTCCTTTTATTGACTCATTAAAGACAAAACCCTAACCCTTCATCTTTTATGGTCAAGTTTGAATCTTGTCCCAAGAGATCGATGGCTATGATTTAATCTCAAGTTGACATGACTTAAGTCATGAGACTATATAAAAATCATTTTTTTCTCTCAAAAAGGTCAATTTTATTATTAAATAATAAAAAAGGACCTCAACTTGACTTTATAAGATCACTTTATAAAGTCACTCCATAAAAACACTTTATAAAGTCACTTAAGTGAGACATCTTGCTTGGACCCCTGCACTAGGCACAATAAGTGCAGAAGTACCTTCCAGCTACAAAATCTAACAAGTATGTCATTTCCAAAATAAGGAAAGGATAATAAAATAATGACAAATGGACAACATATGTTGGCAATTGATGAAAAGTAATTAATGTAATTAAATATGCATGACTTAATCATCCACACGGCATTATCATGGATTTTTTATGTCTAAAGTGGTTATTTTTGCTCCTTTTATTAACAATGCTCAATGATTTGAATGATTTTTCCAATGAAAAGATGAAGCATAGCTCTAGTTTATGAAAAAGTTAATCGTGATTATCTCGTCAGATAAGTGTAGAATCTAACTACTTGTCCAGTTTTTAAGTTAAAGCTTTATAATAAAAGAAATCTTTATATTCATGCTTTTTTGTTGTTCCGATACCAAATGTTATAAAACAAATATCTAAGATAACATAATAAATCATAGTACACATTTTGTACAACAAATCATGTAAACGTGGAGCACAACTCCAATTTATACAAGAGAGATGAGTTACATAATAACTTCTTAAGGAATAGAAGCTCCTCCAAATACCTCAATACATTCATATATCCAAATTATTCACATATCCAAATTATTCACATGTTCCTCTCACCATTGACTACATGACTTATATATATACCTATTAACTTATTGCACATGTGGGCCTTTCAATAGGTCGAACGTTATTACCTAGACATTTACTTCATGACATATATAGTTAACCTTATATAATGCCCCATTGGGATCATATCAGATACATTTAACCCCATATATTCCCCCCTTGTGGTCATATTATATGCATTTTATCCCATATATACCATTATTGAGTCATAACAGTAGTCTTGACCAAGCTTGTCTAAGCCTCTATTGACCCTGATAGTTTCATATATACTAACTCAACAAAAAAATTACCGATACACCATACAAGCTTATGTAAATACCATGATGGAAAAGATCAAATTCCCACTTGGGATTGTAATCTAGAAAATGGTGTCATCCCTTCGACTTATCATTCTATGGATTTTGTCACCACTTATGTTAGACTCTATAATTCTCATAGTCAAGTAGTTTTCTCTATTGATGACTCTCTAAAGATTTACTTAGTTACACTAGAGTCTATATTCAAATGGTTTCTACTACTAGAAGGATAATTCACGTTGAAAGACGATGCCTTAGCCATTGGGTATAAAAAATAGTCTCCCCAATCCAAAGAAGACCTTCTTTGATGTTATTTACCCAAGAATTCACCATTCCATAATTGACCTTACCTCTCCAATCTACCATATTCTCAAAGGCTTCAAGAGTAGTGATTTCATTGATGACACTAATTCTTAGTTGTGATGACGACTAGACTCTTAATGATACCATAATAGCTATGATGGATGGAATCCCCCCCACTAAAGCACTATTTGTCAAGTATCATTGCCATGTACCAATTAACCTTTGTTCACTGTCAAGGTTGTGGAGTACCTTAAAATTCACCTCTGAATTTTTAAACTATTTTTACCAACGTCCTTATTGATGGATAATTGTAATTTTATTAGTGGAAGCGAGCTATAACAACCCTAAGTATTTCACTATAGTGCAAAAACATTAAGTATACCATGAATATATTCATAACCATGATAATTCGATACCCCAAATAGAATTGGACAATCCATAAAATAATTCAAATGCATAACATAGAATAAATAAATGACATTTCATTAACAACATTAAAAATGTGAAATTCCATAATACATTGAGACACTTTATATCTTTATTGAAATATTCCTCCAACTAGCTGCAATGAAGGACTTTCCTCCTGACCTTAGGCACTCTGTCACACTTAATGTTTAATATATGACAAATTCCACCCCCGAGCTAAGGTTGTCATTCCACAAGGGTGAAGTTATTTCCTCGGTCCTTCTCCACCCAGCAGTCAAAGAACTCTGTGGCGCCAAAACCCACTCTAAAACTATCCCAATCAATGAGAATTATTCCCCCTCAACTTTCACAACATCAAGAATGGTATCCCCTTCTCTGTATGTAGTCCCTTGGGCTATTCCAATTACCTTCCAGCATTCCAACACAAATTGCCCAGGGAATCTCATTATCTAGACTCCATGGATTCTCATCTATAGGCCAGGTTCCCTCTCACCGGGGCACTGTAATCATCAACACCAATTTTCCCATGGTAATTCACATAATCTTGTATGGAATTACAGTTAACAACATAACTATCCTTTGTCCCTTCTTTCCCCAACTCCTACCAACAACAAGAAGGATACTGGAAAATGATTGTAAGAATGATGAATGAATGAATGCTCTAACTCAATTTCCCACATTTTTTTTGCATGCTAATAACTTGCCATGTGGCTCCTCGTGAGGAGTCCAATTTTCACCTTTAAATCCAAGCTTAAGAAAATAAATAGCCATTAACTAAATCAACTACCATAAACATGGTTTAGGTACTTTAGGGTATATTTATAACTATGGTTTATTTGGAAGGCTAGGGACTTAATCTATATAATTAACTAAGGTCCTCTCCCCTTGGCCCCCTTTCACTTCCCCCACTTGAAAAATCATAGCCCCTTGTCTCTTCTTCATCCTTTTTCATTTGCAATCATCAGGGGATTTTATATTATCAGTAGTGTACATTATTACAATATCTTTGGTAATTCTAGACCATTTAGTCTATATTCTAGCCACTTCATCATTACATATATAATTACATTTTGGGGTAGAAAATTGGGGTGTTACAATTCCCCCCCCTCCCTGCCCTCCTTAATTTATGCACCATCCTTAGTGTATTTCAACGATATATACAAAAAGTATATCAAATTTTCAAAATAAATGCAGATATACCTCCCACATATCATCCTCCATCTCCTATGTCGCTTCCTTAAGGTTGTAGTGGATCCATTGGAATTTTACCTACCCTATTTATCTATTGTTTAGCAATGTGACTTTCTCATCCGGGATGCATGCTAGTGTTACCTGCATATCTCCTTTTGGTTCCACCTAAATCAAATCCCAAACAATAACATGGTTAGGATCAAGTACATAATTTTTCAATAATGATACATGAAATACATAATGAAATTTTATCCAAGCAAGAAATTCAAGTTCATATGCAACAAGCCCTGTCCTAGCTAGTATCTCAAACGGCCCACAATATATAGCTACTAACTTAGAACAACTTCCCAATTTTAAGTAGCTACTCTTTGGTCTAAATTTTAAATATTCCTCCAACTTAGACAGTCTACCAATCACATACATCCTTATCATATCCTCGGTGACTTTATTAACCCTCTCTATTTATCCATTTGTATGTGGATGACGTGATGTACTTGAGTTTATACAAGTTCTAAAACCTTTGAATAACCCTTTCCAAAATTTTGAATTAAATTAGTTATATGTTATATTAGTTCCCATGCAACCTAGTTTTCTCTTTCATGTAGATTTATGTTATATTAGTTTCCTTATGAGTTTACTTTATTGGAATAAAGTGGGCAATTTTTTGTTAAATTGTCCACCACTACCATGATGGAATCATATTTCCTTGATGCCTTAGGAAACTTAGTGATAAATTCGATTGTCACCACTTCCTATTTTCACTCTGGTATTGGCAATGGTTGTACCAATCTTGTTGGATGTTTATGTTCAACCTTTACCATGCACTTGGTTGTATTCTTAGCAATGTCTCTCTTCATTCCTGGCAAAAAGTAGTAACTTCTTACTACAACAATTGTATTTTGGTATCTAGGATATCCAACATATGGAACAATATGCATCCCATTCATTACAAGTTTCCTTTTAATTCACCAGATTTAGGAACATAAACTGTATTGTTGTGCATAAGAATTCCATTAGCTTCGAACATGTAACCTTCAAATTTATTTTGTACATTTTGTTGTTGTAATCCTTCTTTGACCTTTAGATAATGCTCATCCGAGACAACAACTTCAATAATTTTATTTCTTAAATATGTTTTACACGTGCTTATGGTTGCAGCATCCACTGCACGTATCCTTTCACAAAGTGCATCTCTCTTTTCCCTTAATATGTATTATATTAAAATCAAATGTACAAAGGAATTCCAACCATCTTGTCTACCTAGCATTCAAATAAATACTTCAATCCACTATGAACTCCTATTAATTCAAAATTTCTACCCATAAGATAGTCCTCCACATCTTCAATGCATGATAATTGTAGCAAGTCCTAAATCATGTTTGACACATTTCTTCTCATGCTCCTTAAGCTTCCTAAATTCATAACAAACCACATATACATTCTAAGTAATAATTCCACCAATTTTTTCTTTGCAAACATCCGTGCATACCACAAAATCTTCATTTGGATCAAAAATATTCAGAATGGGTGCATTAGTGAGCAATTTTTTTAACTACTCGAAACTTTCCTCGCACTCATTGTCCATTCAAATTTGTCTCATTTATTTTGTAATGAAGTTATTGGATATGTAATTTTGGACAATCCTTCTATGAACCTACCATGGGTATCCAACAATTCCCATGAATTGCATTGCTTCTAAAACATTCATGGGCATATGTCATCCCCTAATAGCTTCAATCTTCATTTGATCTATTGATATTTCTTCCTCGGAAAGGATGTGTCCCAAAAATTGATTTTGTCTCTTATAAAAGGAACATTTTCTTACTTAGCATAAAGTTGATGTTCTCTTAGCATTGGTAGGACTTGTCATGTCCTCCGCCCATAAATATGAAAAATGGGGGGGGGCATGAACGACTTATGGGGTTCTAAATTCTACCCCATGGTCATATTACAAAATTCATGAACCATAACAAAATATGCATGTGTAGATAGATAAATTAAAACACGACAGAAATAATGTTATCTACACATAGCTTGTATATACCAACGTAATTATCACAGGCATAACAATAAAAACATTGTATATTCAAATACAACAGTAAATTAAAAAGTAAACACTTATCTTTTCAATTAAGTTTCCCAAGCAACTAGCTAAGGAAGAGAAATGTTCCAGCCAACCGTAGGCACTCTGGATAGCACTTTATCTCTTTGTTAAGAGGCAGCACTTTATGTCTTTGTTAAGAGGCCACCCATGAGCTAGGCTATGTTTCCACTAAGGAGGATCTACAGAGGCTCACTCACAGCCATAGACACAGTCAGTTCTCGGGTTAAGCCAGCATAGCAACTGGGATTATCAAGCATGCATAGACTCAAAGAAGGATGATGATAAGTCAGTGAGTTAAACCATAGAGCTACAGGAATCTCAATTGGCTTCATCTAGCCTTGGCACCCACATTACCTACCATGCCCAACACAAGGAAGGTCCCCTTCTCTGCTACACAATCCCTCAAGTTCCCATTTCCCTCCAGTGCTATTCACAGTGGGCATAGAAAGGCCCAAGCTGCTAAAACTTCATAGATTTATTGCCTTCAGTGGGTTTATCAAGCACTTCCAACATCTGGTCTCTCCCTGCCCTAAATTTTCTCTTGAATTTTCTGATTTCTGGCCACACTAATTTTGAGCGACGAAATTCAATTTCCATGCTCCCAAATTTCGGTTTTCCCATGGATTTTTGGGTCTTTAACAATCTCAAATTCGCCCCAGGGTTGATATATATGGATGCTCCACTAGATTTCACAACCCACATGAATTTTTGGGCATTTTTTAGACTTTAAAACGTGGTTTTTCCTCTGGTTTCGATTTCTATTCTCTTCATCATTGGGAATGCATAGCTTCCTGAAAATGGGAATATGGATGCCCAACAATGGAATGGGAATGAAAGGAAACAAATCCCCATGAAGGAATTGACTTTTGGTTACCTTAAACTAAGCCCATACTCATCCATACGAATTTCTAAGTTCAGCCCACGCTCCATTAAATTTCTAATATGATTTCTTAGTAGTCTTCTTAAAGCATAATTAAATATTAGCAAGGAGTTCCACTTGGATGGTTTCCTACCAACATGGGTCCTCAAAATGATACTTGGAATTAGAGGATTTAATCCCACACACCCGTCCCTTTCCTTGTTTAATAAACACAGCCCCTGATTTTTAGTTTCCTCCATATCCAGCTCTTAGACTTTTATTTGCATCATAAATATTTGCGTTGTTTTTACATTTTCCCATGGCTTACTAGCACATGTCCATAATATATAAAATACTTGTCTTTATAGGTCAGGCATTCGCTAGTGGGGCCTTGGCCTTTAGCTTTGTGCTGGGAACCATTCATCGCATATTTACATATCAATCCAATACATTCCAGGGTTCAAAATGGCAGTATTACATTCCCCTCCCCCTTGGAATAACATTGTCCTCAATGTTCTCTTAATTTTAAACAAGGTTCCATGTACTTTTTTTAGCTACATTGCAATGCCTTTCTCTTCAGGGGCACTTTTTCTTGCTGCTAGCTATCTTGGATAACAATGCTCAATCATTTCTTTCATTAACTTGGAACACCTCCAAGGTCTTTTGCATTTCTTCAAATACCTATTATAGTCATCAAAGGAAAAACATGTTTTTCATGGCCATTTTAAGCAACACTTGATCCAATAAGAAAGTTGCAAGTTTCGTAGCTACAACATAAATATATTCATAACACAAGCTAAAGTATGAAATAAGCCCAAAACTTATATGTATGAATATACCTTTTATCCAGATGGATTCCATGGGCGATATTCAACTTACTATATTCTCTGACACACCCAAGGCATCTACATATACCTATAATGCCTTCTTGATCCCAGCTAGCACATAACATGAATCTCTCACTTAGATTCATTCAAGTTGCCTCTTCCTTGCAGTCACTCACCATTCACGATCAAGCATCCACTTCTTTGAGTTAGCATTCCCTCGGGCTATCCATCAATCTCCAAGGATTTCTTGCACAAGAAGAGCGCCAACTCATAGGCCTTACTGCTAGGGAATCCCACTAGCAACTTTTAACATAGCATAGCTCATGGTGATCAAGGAATATCAAAGGGTTCTAGTGGCATTATAGTAGCATCCTCCCCTTTGCTTGTAAGCTTTTAACAACCATCGTTTTTCCTCACTAGGCATATCCATCAACTCACTTGTATTACACACATACAGTTACCATGAGATGTCATCATAATAATTTCAATTAGAAATTCTCAAATTTGTTTCATATAGAAACCAAATTTCCCAAACATGAGGTTCATCTCATGATTTTTGGCTCTATAGTCCATAGCACATGGTCTTCATGTAGTGTGTCATCTTGACACTATTCACAAATAGCCAAATCGTCAATAACATTAAAATCAAATCCAAATATGAATCTACAATTTTGTCTCCTACAGAAATTAGATCTATTTAACCATGAATCCATCCTCAAAATGATTGGCTCTTGTAATTGGTAGCATTATGTCCATTATGGTTTTACACCTGCTTCCATAACATGGACATCCACCTATAACATGTCCTCTTGACATGACTCTATATAATCCAAACAACCATTAGCAAAAATATCAAATCTGGAATTTACAAATATGTTTCGCATAGAAATTAGATTTCACAACCTTGAGATCCTTATCATAAATTTAAATCAGAAAATTTCAAATTCGTTTCATACAGAAACCAAATTTCACAACCTGATATCCTTCTCATAATGTTTGGCTTTCACACATGGTATCTTCCAACCTTTATTATGGACTTATGTCCAAGACGATTCTACCTACGATCTAAATTTTTCAATCAGCCAAACAAATTGTGAGTACCATGCATATAATCCTTTCATTGCAACATTTACAACAGTCACTGAAGTGTCTCAAAATTATAACGCACAATAATTCAAACACTATCAACTATTAATATCTCAAAAGGCAATGAAACACATTTAATTTCTATGCATCATGATCACAATAAAATTTCAATATATAGTGACATTATCTCTGCAATCAAATAAAAATTTAAATATTCATTATTACATAGTCCTATCCTTTCATGCAACTTTGTCCTCCCAACATATCATTTATGTAGGCCATCAAACATGACTAACTTCTTCATGCCATTCTTTCCTCTGCATCCATAGCAGCTCACAAAATTATCTCAGAATTGTCAATAATTATAGCATTTCATCTATTAGCTAATTGTAATGAAATATATATATCACAACCATGCATCAAAATAATGCATCTTAACATATATGCCCATGCATATGCATGCATAACCACGATATTTATGTTGACGGATTGGTTCTCACGTGCGGACACGAGTGAACCTCCCTAGTTCGAATGAGTCAACTATTGAACAAAACGGGACAATACATGCACACCTTCACTTAGATCAATCGAATATACACAAGAGATGAAGTAGAGAAAACTTACCTTTCATATGAAGTTCGTCCTTTCTATCTTCAAGTTGTTGTGATCCAAGTTCACATATGAAAGAACCTGTTACAGATCCAACATAAACAAGTAGCAAGTAGATTGAACTAGTAACAATATAAATGATCTAAACAAATGGCCAAGGAGATTTGTTATACATGACAATAACAATCAAGTATGGGAAGGAAGTACATCATTGTATTAAATATAACAGCAAGAAATACAACCGTGATCCTTGGCGTTGTAGTCTCCTTCTGATAGATTCCTTCTATTCTGACATGTCATCCTTGGCTTGAAAGGAAGCACATCAAGAGTTTAATGCTCCTGGGATAATTTCTCCAGCAATTCCTTACTACCAATTCCTCCCTCCTCACACCCATGCCCAAAGGTCTCTTTTATAACACACTGAGGATAATAGAGGAGTGAGAATATTAGGGAAAGTGGATGAGATGTGATCCCAACAGTTTTGGAGCTCGATCTAGATCAATATAAATAGGAAGGAAAGGTTATCCAATGGGATTTCGCTCTAGAATCTCCTCGAAAACCTAATTTTCAACCTATAGAGAGGTCGACACGCTTTGTAATGTAGAAACAAGCACCAATATGGGTCGACGTCGGTCTCTCTAAAGGAAAGCTGTGCCATCGACGTGAGTTTCCAATGGGGCATCCTGCATCGATGCCAGGATTTCGGCATGGTTTGCAAGTATAACAAGGCGCATCGAAGTTGCAAAACAAGCAAAGTTGCAGGGAAAGGAAATCAAGGGCCATCCAATATGAAAGCGACTTTAGGGATTGTGGAAACATGAGGTCACAAGGTTTGGTGCTACTAACAAAAATTATGTGTAACATATTTCCCCCCAAAGTTTGACTCAAATGGAGGACTTCCCTCGAACATTTTACGGCACGACAAATGACTTGGTAGCATTGAATTGGTGAGACGGAAATCAAGACATAATGCAACATGAATGGAGCATTCTTCGGATGATCCAAAGGATTAAAGAGACTCATGGACTTGACACAACTCGGAGACAAGCATATTACCCAACTGATTGGATGAAATACAAACAAGTGACACATTCAAGGGCGACAATAAGCTACCATAAATACAAATTCAAATGCATTTCCATTCCTTTTTTCCCCATCATGATTGGCGAGTACCTCTTTAGTCCCCAGGCCCCAGGCCCAAAAAAAAGTATAAAATTTAGTCTCATTATTAACATTGTTATTCTCATTATTAAGTTCAACCCAAACAGGTGTGGTAGAGGATCGTCTTCCAGCCATTTCTTCCTGCGGTTTAGTAAAACAAAGATTCTTCTACGGACGGAAGAAGAACAACATATAAACAAAATTAGTTTTCTCATAATAAAATGAATGGACATCATAAGGCCAAGTGTCATAATCTAAGCTCTGATACCACAATGTAACAACCCCAATTACCACAATGTAACAACCCCAATCGCCGTAAATTTGAAAAATTTAAAAACTTTTGAATAACATTCTTCCATAATACTAATGATATCTACTATAGCTCTTTTGTTCTTAAAGAATATTCAACTTGTCTATATTGAACTTGTGTAACCCCTTATGTCTTTCTCTTCATCCTAAGAGAACATACATTTCCTAAATAAGAAACTCATTGATGCTTTGAACGAAATATTTTGATTATATCATAGTACAATCACATTCATTTCAAAAACACAAGTCATGGAAATTGTGTTCGAGCCATATATCAATATAATATTTGACAATCCTTCTTACATTACTTAGATAAAATTATATTATAAAGAGGGCTAAGCATTTATATAACAACATATTGTTGAGATTTGGTTGAGCTTTGATCTTTAATTCTTTTAGATGCAGAGACTTGAAGCAATGAGACAATTCAATCCATGAAATTCATACAACCATAACACAAGATATACCCTGGGGAAAATCCTCAAAATCATGAGAACAAAAACCCCAACAACTCTTCTCAGTATAATATAATGGATATCAGAGAATGTCTTTACTTTACAACATAGTAGATTGCTTTTGGAAGGTAAGAGATCACCAAACACTCTTGGTGAAGATACGGAATCAATAGAGAAGGGAGATCAATCGGATTTTTTCCCAACACAACAATAACAAGCACGAACAATAACCTGCACAAAGAGAAGAGCCTTTCCTTCAATGGAGAAGAGAATTTGCTTCACACTGGATTCAACAATCCTGTATATCATATTTATACATTCTTCTCTTCTATTTTTAACTTCTAACTTCAGGATAAACTTGTCCTCAAACTGGATGTATTAATCTTGCATGGAGTGGTGCGCCCCACTTCTCATGCGGTGCTTCATCTCACTGAGCTGTCACTTAGGATGAACTCACCTCTTAACTGAAATCTTGACCACTTATTTAGGTGGCTAACTTAAGTGTCAACATGAAAGTGTCACAACTCACGTGTCATCTATAATGTCCCCATTTTCACCCTTAGGATATATTGGATTTTATGAAAACATTATGCATATGTGATGTACGATTCCTAGCATGGAGCTCAAGGCTAGGGCCCCACTAGTGAATGCTTAGCCTAGTATTTGACGTTGTGTGATCCATGTGCTATTAATCCATGGAAATTGTAAAATGATGTAAATATCATGTAATAAAAATACTAAGGGGCTGGATATGGATGCAACTAAATGAGGGGGAACTATGTATCCACTAGGGAGCGGTGAGGGGGTTGTGGGATTGAACCCTAGAATTCCATATGTCGACATGAGAACCCACCTTTGACCGTCCTAGCTGTCATTTAATTCTGCTGCAGGAAGTGGGTGAAGAAACGGTTCATGAGTTCGATGGAGTGGGGGAAACCCCGAAATTCAGATGGCATGGTTTTCCTTGATCCACGTGTTACTCTACCCTTGGGAGTGTGGATGCAAAATAGAGATTCGGGCAGTGAGGAGAAGAAGGGGATCGCGATTTTGGAAAACCCTAATTTTAGAGTGTCAAGTTCACCCAGAAATTACTGTGGGAATTTCAACCCAACGGGGGATCTGTTGGTTTGAACCCTAGGGCAATTTACAGAGTTCGAGTTGCTCAGAAAACCGTGGAAGAAACCCTAAGTCGGTGGTCGAGAACCTAGCTACGGGATAGATTCGTTTGGCCATAGAAGGTGAGAAAATCCATGTGGAAATGACATAGAAGAATAGGACAGAAGGTAGGATTGCTTGATAAACCCGGTGAAGACTATTTTATAGAGTGAGAGATGTTTGTAGCTCTATGGTTGAGCTCACTAGATTAGCTTCCTCCTCCCTTGTCTCTAGGCATGCTTGATAAACCCAACTGTGTGTTGGCTTAGCATTTTTTCTTGTGTAAAACCAAGTCTATGAGTAAACTCGGGTAGCTCCTGTTGGGATATTCCTATACTCCATCCTAGTCCTAACAACATTTTCCATTTTTTCATTTTCAGTCATGCATGCATTTTTGCATGCAGGCATACAATTGCATGCATCCCAGTCATCAGTCCCAGCACCTAATCCTCATTTTTCTAGCCCTGGGAGCTTCTTTTTGATCATTCCTAGCCCTCCTAGTGCTTAGTGCTCCCTCCTTTCACCTACCACATGTGAAAGGTGCCCTCTCTCACCTACCACTCAGTTACACTCAGTTAGTTCCTTGATTTATATATCTGCTCCCTAATTTAAGGACATATGGCTTAGTTAACTCACTGAAACAATCTGATGGACCTCCAAAGAGCCTAGATTGACTATTTTGACTCTATGTCCTAATGATGAGCCAAGGATGGCTCAAAACGTAGACAACATAAATTCACATACCGCAGACTCTCCACAAGATGCCTGCAATATTTTGACTCTAGTTAGCTCCTCATGACTCCAGTTAGCTCCTCATGCGCCCTCCATCAGTGCTCCATGCATCAGTTACACCTTCTACACCTAGTTAGACTCAGTTTGACACATGGTTGATGGTTACTTGTGCTTTGATGACACTCCACTGATATTTTGATCTATCCATGTAGGCTAATTCAATTTACACCCCTTGGTATTCGAATCTTATGCATTGCATCATTATTGTTTATTATACAGATTAATGAAACATGTGTGATTATTTTGCTCCTATCTCAGTTCTATTGCATCTATGTTCTATTGCTCCATTCTGCATTATTCTTCTATTTTCTACTTAATTCTTCTTGTGAGGTATACATCAGCTCTTAGATCTGCTATGAATATTTTCACATGGTATCAGATCATGTTGAGAGTATAGTCTCTCTCCATTCTTGAGATTTTTTTGAAGGTAATTCGAAGTTCTAGCAGTTCCACCTTGTATTCGCTCTAGCAGTTGAGATGAGCAATTCGAACACTCCTCTCACTCCTAAAATCCTGACTCCTTTCAATTACTTTGATTGGAAGATTGATATGGAAATGTCTTTGAGAATAAAATCTCTACGTAGGATAACAATGGGAAGAGAAACCGAACCAAATTTGGTTGTGGAGAGAACCAAGCATCTGAATCGATTAGATGAAGCCTTTGGTTACATGTGCATTCATATTTCTAGAGATCTACTTTTTCATCTTGAAGGGTTGAAGACTCCAAGAGAGTTATGGTTGAATTTAGAGGCCCTCTTTGGAAAACAAGATGAGCTAAGAGGCCATGTTCTGGAGAATGAATTGGTTTCCCTACAACCAAGCAATTTTGAGACCATTCAATAATTCTTCTCGAAATTCAAAGCTTTGGTTATGGAATGCAAGCAGTGTGGCATTGATAAAAAGGATGAGCAATTGGTTGTGAAGAACCTGCAATAATTAATTAATGCAAATACACGAGATATCAAAAATAATAGAACTTAGAATCACTTTTATATTGATCACGGGCCACTTCGAGGGGGCAACCTCCTTTGAGCAAGCTCAATACAATTAACTTCATGGTGCCTTCATAGGCCTCAACACACACTTACATACTAAGTCTAGGCGCCAATACCATGGGTCAATACTATGTGTCAATACAAACCATGGGCTAATTCTAGGCGCCAATACTATGAGTCAAGACCATGGGCCAGTACAAACTATGGATCAACAAAACTATGGGCGACTTACAAAGCATATGCGCCAACAACAATAACACAAACTATGGATCAACAAATACTACGGGATGAATTACAAAGCATATGCGTCCAATAACAATATACTAAAAAGGTAAAGACATGGGTTCCTAACATCCCCTCTCCCTTAGAAAAAGCTTTGTCCTCAAAGCTTTAGATGTGCAAATTGATGCAGAATCTAAAGGAGTGGGTCCCCTGTAGCATCCTCGGGTTGCATTCCGAGCCACTGGGACCTTTGGAGTTTTAGGGAGGATTGCATGGAAGGCTGTAGATGAAGAATAACCATATCAGCGATGTGAAAAGTGTGCTCAGAACGATGTTGATCGGCTTGTTGTTTCAGTCGAATTCTTGCCATGTGAAAATTGTCCTGCAGAATGAGAAGAAGCTGATCACGGTTTCGAAGAATTGAGTCAATTGCCTGAACTGGGGAGCTGTTGAAGGTGTATGGAAGAAGAACTGGTGGTGCCTGTCCAGAGACTGCTTCATATGGTGTCCTTTGAGATGTGGTACTATAACACTGGAGCGCTTCTAGGAAATCCATAGAAATAGTTGTCCAAATCTATGGAGGGATGGGCAAGGGTTCGAGCAGTCCCGAAAGGAGGGTCGTTTCACCCTTGTTGACCTGGAAAGTATCATAGTCAACCACCATCCATTGAATTGTCCTTTTGAGTCCCTGCCAAAAGAAGTTACATTGTTCCTGGTCATACGTTTTTAGGAACCCAGAGTGCCCTACTGATGAAGAAGCATGGAGTTCATAGAAGAGATAGCCCCGTTGAACAGATTGCAACCAATTTGGAACAAGAAAAGAAATAGCTGTAAGAGAAACTGGGTCATCAAATGTGCAAGGAGGAGTATCTTCCACCATATTGTCCTTACCCTTCTGGTAAGTGGTCGCATAGTCATAACCCATGAGTTGGATAACCCATTTCAGGTGTGTTGGAGAGGAGACCCATTGTTCCAGGAAAGTTTCCAGACTCTGGAGATCAGTCTTGATGCAGAAATAATTCCCCGATAGGGATGGCTGCCACTTTTGTACTGCATGCAAAATAGCCATCATGTCCTGCTGAGATGTAGATGCGGCAAAATGCTTACCGAAAAGGTCTCGTGAAGGGGGCAAGCCCACTGGTGCAACAAAGACACCTGCATATTTATCCAAGGAAGTAGTGGAGACCATTGGTGGGTGCATCTGAAGGGAATGGAGCTGAGCAATGACACCATGTGAATTCTTCTTAAGGATGTTTTCCAAGCGATGTGAATTGATGATGCAGAGAGACCCTGGTTGTAAGCCCATAAATTTGTGTTGTGTCCCATTGACTGAAAACTGCATCCAAATTTCATCAAAATCCCATAAGATGGGGCCAAGTGTGCGTAACCATTGAACGCCCAAAACTACATCACATCCACCTAAGGACAAGGAAAACATGTCAGAGCGCAGGTTATAATCTTCCATAGAGATACGCACATTATGACACTTGCCCTTGCAAGGTAAGGTGCCCCCATTGGCAACCATGACTTCAAAGTTGGTACAAGGATGGACAAAACAATCAGCCTGTTTGGCAATCCGAGGGTCAATGAAGTTATGAGTGCTACCAGAATCAATGAGTATGGTAAGAGCTTCTTGAAGTATCCCCTGACCCGCATTGTTTGTGGGGTGGTGACGTCGGTTACAGCATGGAGAGAGATATCGGGTGGGTCGTCCTGAGATGGGGTGTCAACAGGCGGGTGTTGAATGTCGACCTGATCATCTACTGTATCTGTAGCTTCTTCACCAAGTTTTGAGGCAGGCAGAGAATCCACATCCAAGAGATAGAGCTTTTGTTGAACACATCTATGTCCCCGAGTGAATTTCTCATCACAATTATAACAAAGCCCTTTTTCTCGATGTGCCTGCATCTCTGTTTCAGACAAATGCTTGATAGGAGTTGGTTGAGGAGCAAGCGTGATGGGAGGTCATTGGGAACCCATATTTTTGAAGAGAACAAATGTGGGTTTGGAGCGTTGTTGAGCTGCGATCTTGTCCTCTGCCAACTTAGCCAACCCTAGGACTTCCATCATTGTGTTGGGACAGAACATTTTGTCTTCTGAGTGGATTTCATCCTTGATACCATTGATAAAACAACTCCTGTAGAATTCATCACACAATCCTTCTGTGTGATTGGCCAGTTTCTCAAATTCTATCTGATACTCTCTCATTGTGCCAATTTGGTGAAGTTTAGTGAGTGCTCCTGTCAAGTCATCAAAAGCACTAGGACCAAATCGTGGCAAAAGGAGTTGGCAAAAATCTGTCCAGTTTGGCTCGGGATGAGCTTTGATGTACCAACGATACCATTGAAGGGCTTCCTGTTCCAAATGAAAGGATGCAAGTGGAACTTTCTGGACATCAAAAGTATTATGCAAACTAAAATATTGTTATGCTCTGTATATCCATCAAGTCAGATCAGTACCATTGAAGCGAGGAAAATCAAGCTTCGGCCCATGAAAATTGTTGGAAGAAGAGAACCCAGTGGTTGCAGAAGATTCTGGTTATCGGTTATTGTTCATGGCTGAATGTTGAAGATGGAGGCTGAGAATTTTTCATCCAGATCTTGGAGTTTGGTTTGGATGGCTGCAAGTGCTTCCTCCATGGTTTTTGCTCCTATGTGAGTGACAACCATAACCAGGAAATTTTTTTTTTTTTTGGGGGGGGGGGGAATGGATAGAAAAACACAAACACAAGCTTATTTAGTAAGGGGAAATTTGGATTTGGGAAAAACTCAGAAGGGTGATTGTAGTTTGACTAGGTTTTCGACACTTTCTGAGGCATAGGGAAGCAAAAAATGGGGATTTCAGAAGCGGAAACTCTATGGTAAAATTTGAAGGCAATCGGGTGAAAATTGAAGAAGTTATGGCAAACCCTAAAAATAGACAAATGTGGGATTTCTAGTCTTGGGAAGTGTAATTTGGGATAGGGTCTTCAGGAATGAAATATGCAGAATGGGATTGCAGGGATGTCAATGAAGTTTCAGGGGAAAAAAAGTTGAAACAAGGGAGATATGGCCGAAAAACAAAATTTTGTACTCCTCTTTTTCTTTTTTTTCTTTTTTTTCTTTCAGAAATGGATCGGCAACAGCGGCGCGGAAGGGATCCGCAATAGATGGATCTGCAACGGCACGGAAGGGATCGAAAATGGTTGGATATAAAACGGCGACTGGATCTGGAACGACTTTCAGAATAGATCTGAAATGGCTGGATCTGGAGCGGAAGTGATCGGCAACAGTTCAGCTGAAAATAGATATGGACCCCAGGTATGTATGGCTTCCTAACAGTTCAGGTGTTTCACTCGGCCACCAATGTTGTCTGATGGCTTACGTATTGGGGCAGTACCCCTCACTCCATGGCTCAGGTAAAACTGATAACCGCTTTGCCACAAATGACAGCTCTTGGTTTACCTCACGGGTGGCAACTAGTCAATCAGGTAGGGGTCGTTGCCTTTTTCGCTGGCAGGTCCTCTCAATGGGCCAGCTACTTTGGAGTTCCTGTGGTACTCCTCACAATGAGTTTTAGGGATTATGCCTAAGTACTTCCCATAGTTAAGCGGATAGGGATTATTCCCAAATCCGAAGCTGCAACAAATGCAAAAAAAAAAAAAATGGCAGAAATTCCACCCAACGAGCCCAAGAAAGTGCTCTGATACCATATGTGAAGAACCTGCAATAATTAATTAATGCAAATACACAAGATATCAGAAATAATAGAACTCAGAATCACTTTTATATTGATCACGGGACACTTCAAGGGGGCAACCTCCTTTGAGCAAGCTCAATACAATTAACTTCAAGGTGCCTTCATAAGCCTCAACACGCACTTATATACTAAGTCTAGGCGCTAATACCATGGGTCAATACTATGTGTCAATAAAAACCATGGGCTAAGTTTAGGTGCCAATACTATGAGTCAAAACCATGGGCCAGTACAAACTATGGATCAACAAAACTATGGGCAACTTACAAAGCATATGCGCCAACAACAATAACACAAACTATGGATCAACAAATACTATGGGACGACTTACAAAGCATATGCGTCCAACAACAATATACTAACAAAGTAAAGACATGGGTTCCTAACATTGGTGCTCTCCATTCTGAGTAAACTAGGATCTGAATTTTCTATCTTTGTATCTACCTTCCACTCTGGGCGAATGTCAATCCCTGGAGGTAAGATGCCCTCCTTAGAAGTTTTTACTGTAGTTCTCATTCTAGAACAAGACAAGTTGATCCAAATGGGTGCCATCAAGCCCTCCAAAGATAAAGCTCTTTTAGTTGGAGAGACAAATAGTGTGAATGTGAAAGGGAGGCATAAAATCAAGGACAAGAAGCCATCTGAACCTAATATGAATGCCAAGTCAAGTCCATCAAAGGGGGCCTCCAAGAAGGACAAACATAAAGGGTCTGATGGATCTAAGTGTTCCTACTGCAAGAAAGGAAACCACCCAGAGAGATCTTGCATGCACAAGAAAATAGATCAATTAACCAATATTATTGAACATAACAACATTGCTCTTCCAAAAGAAGCAAAAGTGTCTGATTCTGGAAGTGAATCTGATGGTCATGATAAATGCCATGCATTGATGGCTGGATTTTCAAAATCAAAGGCCCTTCTCATAGATTCAAGAGCCTCCAACCACATGGTTGTCTTTGAAGAATCATTTTCTTCTTTAGATCTCAAAGATGGTCCTACTATTCACATGGGAGACAACTCTCAGATCTCTGCCAAAGGGATGGGTACAGTACATATGGAGCATGGAAAGTTCAAGAATGTTCTATTCATTCCCTCCTTGACAGCAAATTTGTTGTCTGTATATCAGATGACTCACACCAGATCACCAAAGAAGGTGATCTTTGGTCCCGACACAGTTGAGATTACAGTGATCTCTACTGCAAAGACTATAGCAAAAGGGTTTGCAAATCATGCCTCCAAGGCATATGAGTTCTCACATTTTCTGCCCTTATCTCTTCCTACTCCTTCGGAATCTGATGAAGATCCAAGTGACTCTTCTTCTAATCAAGATCAAGATCAAGATATTGATGTTGACATCAAAGTTCAAGAACATTCAGATTCATATCCAAAACCAACACATGCTCTCAATCCAGAGTCAAGGCCAATATGGGCTCACACAATCCTTGCAGCTGTTGGGAACACAGTTGAGGATTCATCTTATCACAGAACTACCAGATATCAGCATCATGCCAACCTTGCATTATGCCATCTACCTCTTCCTGAGATATGTTGCATGATGGTGGGGTTCAATCTACCATCCCTTGGGAAGACTCATCATGATCCATTTGTTCCAGTAGCAGAAAGGTTTCTTGAAAGACTTGCTTTGGCCAATACATCTTCTACATAGTGGGAGGCACATCAGAAGACCAGATCCAGATCTAGAACCTGCATTGGCATCCTACAGAGGATCATCTTGCCAAGTTTTTTGCAAAAGTTTTCACTGAGGAAAGCTTCTTCCTTCTCTGCTTAGTATGATGTTTCTTTGAGATATTTACTGTTCTTTTGAGGGGGGGGTATTTTTCCCATGAGGTTTTACCCATTTCCTCAGTTTATGGACAGTTCTTATTTTTATCATTTATTTGATTATATGGGTGACCTTTGGTCCTAGTTACCAGTGCCCAGGATGGATTCAGGGGGGGTGTTGGGATATTCCTATACTCCATCCTAATCCTAACAGCATTTCCCATTTTTGCATTTTCAGTCATGCATGCATTTTTGCATGCAGGCATGCAATTGCATGCATCCCAATCATCAATCCCAGCACCTAGTCCTCATTTTGCTAGCCCCGGGAGCTTATTTCTGATCATTCCTAGCCCTCCTAGTGCTTAGTGCGCCCTCCTTTCACCTACCACATGTGAAAGGTGCCCTCTCTCACCTACCACTCAGTTACACTCAGTTAGTTCCTTGATTTATGGATATGCTCCCTGATTTAAGGACAGATGGCCTAGTTAACTCACTGAAACACTCTGATGGACCTCCAGAGAGCCTAGATTGACTATTTTGACTCCAGTTTGCTCCTCATGACTCCAGTTAGCTCCTCATGCGCCCTCCATCAATGCTCCATGCATCAGTTACACCTTCTACACCTAGTTAGACTCAGTTTGACACATGGTTGATGGTTACTTGTGCTTTGATGACACTCCACTGATATTTTGATCTATCCATGCAGGCTAATTCGAATTACACCCCTTGGTATTCAAATCTTGTGCATTGTATCATTATTGTTTATTATACAGATTAATTAAACATGTGTGATTGTTCTGCTCCTATCTGAGTTCTATTGCATCTATGTTTTGTTGCTCCATTTTGCACTATTCTTCTATTTTCTGATTAATTCTTCTTGTGAGGTATACATCAGCTCTCATATTTGCTATGAATATTTTCACATGGTATCAGAGCATGCTGAGAGTATAGTCTATCTCCATTCTTGAGATTTTTTTGAAGGTAATTTGAATTTCTAGCAGTTCCAGCAGTTTCACCTTGTATTTGCTCCAGTAGTTGAGATGAGCAATTCGAACACTCCTCTCACTCCTAGAATCCTGACTCCTTTCAATTACTTTGATTAGAAAATTGATATGGAAATGTCCTTGAGAAGAAAATATCTACACGGGATAACAATGGGAAGAGAAACTGAACCAAATTTGGTTGTGGAGAGAACCAAGCATCTGAATCGATTAGATGAATCCTTTGGTTACATGTGCATTCATATTTCTAGATATCTACTTTTCATCTCGAAGGGTTGAAGACTCCAAGAGAGTTATGGTTGAATTTAGAGGCCCTCTTTGGAAAACAAGATGATCTAAGAGGCCATGTTCTGGAGAATGAATTGGTTTGCCTACAACCAAGCAGTTTTGAGACCATTCAAGAATTCTTCTCGAAATTCAAAGCTTTAGTTATGCAATGCAAGCAGTGTGGCATTGATAAAAAGGATGAGCAATTGGTGCTCTCCATTCTGAGTAAAATAGGATCTAATTTTATGTCTTTGTATCTACCTTCCACTCTGGGCGAATGTCAATCCCTAGATGGAAGATGCCCTCCTTAGAAGTTTTTACTACATCTCTCATTCTAGAACAAGACAAGTTGATCCAAATGGGTGCCATCAAGCCCTCCAAAGATCAAGCTCTTTTAGTTGGAGAGAAAAATAGTGCGAATGTGAAAGGGAGGCATAAAATCAAGGACAAGAGTCCATCTGAACCTAATATGAATGCCAAGTCAAGTCCATCAAAGGGGGTCTCCAACTCCAAGAAGGAAAAACATAAAGGGTCTGATGGATCTAAGTGTTCCTACTGCAAGAAAGGAAACCACCCAGAGAGATCTTGCATGCACAAGAAAATAGATCAATTAACCAATATTCTTGAACATAACAACATTGCCTTCCAAAAGAAGCAAAAGTGTCTGATTCTGGAAGTGAATCTGATGGTCATGAGAAATGCCATGCATTGATGGCTGGATTTTCAAAATCAAAGGCCCTTCTCATAGATTCAGGAGCCTCCAACCACATGGTTATCTCTGAAGAATCATTTTCTTCTTTAGATCTCAAAGATGGTCCTACTATTCACATGGGAGACAACTCTCAGATCTCTGCCAAAGGGATGGGTACAATACATATGGAGCATGCAAAGTTCAAGGATGTTCTATTCATTCCCTCCTTGACAGCAAATTTGTTGTCTGTATATCAGATGACTCACACCAGATCACCAAAGAAGGTGATCTTTGGTCTCGACACAGTTGAGATTACAGAGATCTCTACTGCGAAGACTATAGCGAAAGGGTTTACAAATCATGCCTCCAAGGAATATGAGTTCTCACATTTTCTGCCCTTATCTCTTCCTACTCCTTCGGAATCTGATGAAGATCTGAGTGACTCTTCTTCTAATGAAGATCAAGATCAAGATCTTTATTTTGAGATCAAATTTCAAGACCATTTTGATTCATATCCAGAACCAACACATGCTCTCAATCCAGATCCAAGGCCAATATGGGCTCACGTAGTCCTTGCAGCTGTTGGGAACACAGTTGAGGATTCATCTGATCACAGAACTACCAGATATCATGATCATGCCAACCTTGCATTATTCCATCTACCTCTTCCTGAGAGATGTTGCATGATGGTGGGGTTCAATCTACCATCCCTTGGGAAGACTCATCATGATCCCTTCGTTTCAGTAGCAGAAAGGTTTCTTGAAAGACTTGCTTTGGCCAATACATCTTCTACATAGTGGGAGGCACATCAGAAGACTAGATCCAGATCTAACACCTGCATTGGCATCCTATAGAGGATCAGCTTGCCAATTTTTTTGCAAAATTTTTCACTGAGGAAAGCTTCTTCCTTCTCTACTTAGTATGATGGTTCTTTGAGTTATTTACTGTTCTTTTGAGGGGGGGGTATTTTTCCCATGAGGTTTTCCCCATTTCCTCAGTTTATGGACAGTTCTTATTTTTATCATTTATTTGATTGTATGGGTGACCTTTGGTCCTAGTTACCAGGGCCCAGGATGGATTAAGGGGGGGTGTTGGGATATTCCTATACTCCATCCTAGTCCTAACAGCATTTTCCATTTTTGCATTTTCAGTCATGCAGGCATGCAATTGCATGCATCCCAGTCATCAGTCCCAGCACCTAGTCATCATTTTGCTAGCCTTGGGAGCTTCTTTCTGATCATTCCTAGTCCTCCTAGTGCTTAGTGAGCCCTCCTTTCACCTACCACATGTGAAAGGCGCCCTCTCTCACCTACCACTCAGTTACACTCAGTTAGTTCCTTGATTTATGGATCTGCTCCCTGATTTAAGGACAGATGGCCTAGTTAACTCACTGAAACACTCTGATGGAAACACTTTGATGGACCTCCAAAGAGCCTAGATTGACTATTTTGACTCCAGTTAGCTCCTCATGACTCCAGTTATCTCCTCATGCACCCTCCATCAATGCTCCATGCATCAGTTACACCTTCTACACCCAGATAGACTCAGTTTGACACATGATTGATGGTTACTTGTGCTTTGATTACACTCCACTGATCTTTTGATCTATCCATGCAGGCTAATTCGAATTACACCCCTTAGTATTCGAATCCTGTGCATTATATCATTATTGTTTATTATACAGATTAATGAAACATGTGTGATTATTCTGCTCCTATCTGAGTTCTATTGCATCTATGTTCTACTGCTCCATTCTGCACTATTCTTCTATTTTTTGCTTAATTCTCCTTGTGAGGTATACATCAACTCTTAGATCTGCTGTGAAGATTTTCACAACTCCTCCTTAGTGGATACATAGCCCCAGCTCGAGGGTGGTCTTTGAGTGTTGAAATACTACAGGCTAGGCAGAGACCTATGGTTGGGTTGGAACGTTGCAGTCCATAGCCAGTTTGCTTGGTGATTTCATCTCAAAGATAAGTGTTCTATGTACTTTGAATCATGCTCATTCTGTGTTCTACAATGTTTAATTATTGACTGTGTTGTGGAAGCTAAATGATGTATGCTAGATGATAAAGTCTGTGCATTGCATGAGAAGGGGATTAATCCCCTGTATGATTTTTTATTCCCCTGTGTTTATCGGTGTATAATTCTTCATGCATGAGTTACTTACCATGCTCATGCATATCTACATTCTTATACTTTCACTTATATGAATTTGTGCCTTGATGAATAGGACTAGGTGATGTAACGGCCAGGATGCTCAGAAGGTTCACTCATGTCCTTGGGGAAGGAAATAGACACCCCCCTGTGGTGTTGATGATTCCCCTATGGATCAGATGAAGGAAAGGGGCCATGACAGAGTAGTATAAGAATATTGCAGAGTGGAGAAGAGGCCTTGAGGAAGCTTGGGACCACCTTTTAGGTTGTTAGAAGGACAAGATAAGAGTCATCGGATGCGACATAGGATCATGCAGTTATGTAGGGCTCACCGAGAGATTTCCATCGTTACCCGGATTTTCCCAAAATGTACTTAGGATGAAGAAGAAATCGACCCGAGAAGTTGGTTATAGCAAGGGTAATTGGCTGACTTTTGACCTTCCGAACCCGCAGTGCAAATTCCGGATCATGAAAGTTGGAGGCATGAATTCTCGGCGTGATTCTTGGTGTTTTGAATTTTCGACTCCCGCATTGTAGACTGCGGAGTGCGGAAGTCGGAAGAGGAAATCTTCGAGTTTGGATTTTGGCGCTCCAACTTTCTGAGTCCCTCATTGTGGAATTGCGGACTGCGGAAGTCGGAGAGGCGTTTCTTCGACGCCATGTATTTGGCGCTCCGACTTTCCAAGTCATGCATTGCGGAATTTCGGACTGCGAAATTCGGAGAGGCATTTCTTTGATGCTGTGTATTTGGCGCTCTGACTTTCTGAGTCCTGCATTGCGGAATTGCGGACTGCGGAATTTGGAGAGGCGTTTCCTCGACGCCGTGTATTTGGCGCTCTGACCTTCCAAGTCCCGCATTGTGGAATTGCGGACTGCAGAAGTCAGAGAGGTGTTTCTTCGACGTCGTGTATTTGGTGCTCTTACTTTCTGAGTCCCGCATTGCGGAATTGTGGACTGCGGAAGTCAGAGAGACGTTCTTCGACATCATGTAGTTGGTGCTCCGACTTTCCAAGTCCCACATTGAGGAATTGCGGACTGCAAAATTCAGAGAGGTGTTTCTTTGGAATTGTGAAATTGGTGTTCCGATTTCTGAATTCTGACTTGCGGCTTGCGGATTGCTACTTGTGGAATTATGGGTTGCGGACTAAAGATCAATATGGTTGTGTAAAGATCAGAGTTGTGGATCAGTGTTAAAAGAAAAACAAAAGTAGCAGATTGTTTCAAGGTTGTTTCCCCATCTCTCTAAAGGTCACCGAGGGAATCGGGAACGTGACAGAATGGTATCAGAGCCAAAGGTTGCAACACTGGGGCTGCTTGGGCCAAGCCATGATGTGGAAGAGGAATTCCATGCTATGATGAGGATTTGAACAGGGAGAAATCCTTAACTCTTCTCTTGTTGATATAACTATATTTTCTGAGTTTTAACTATTTGAAATTATGGCATAAAAATGTTGAAAATGCAAGAGATTAGGTAGTTGAATTGCATATGCACTAGTAGGCATATCAAGAGATAATGCATATTGCATGTAAACTTATGTGTACTTGCATAGGGTATTGCACATTTATAAAAAATTGTTAATGAGCAAATTGCATTACAATTTGAATGCACACGTAACAAGGATGTGGAGAAAATATTTTTGAGATGCCTTGCTTACACTTTTCTTTGAGAATTGACAAAAATATTGTTTCTAGGATTCTTCATTCCAGCAAGAGGATATCCTAGGTACCATGGTCAACATAACATATCCAAGTTTGTTGGAAACCACGGCAAAAAGGACCAAGATAATAGAAGCATGGCTGAAGATGTTGATAATGATATTGCATATGACTGGCATCCTTGTGAAGAAAGGCTGGAGCACAAATCCATGAGCAAGAGGTTGGTGGAAGGACTAGGTAGCCTTGGTAAGACGCCAACTGATTAGGTAACATCAGATATGTTAATGGAATCCATGCAGGTAATGTTTAATTCGGATGATTGTACAAGTGTTGAGAAAGGATGGGTAAGAATACTTTAACCATGTTTTAATCATCATAAAATGGTATGCATGTAAGGATGAATGCATTTATGTGAAAGAAATCCCACAAGGTATGATGGGGTATGTGGTAGTAAAGGAAATGAACATTATACCATGTGATTGTTTAAAATTTTGAATGCACCCATAAGAAATAAGAGCATGCCATGTGTGTATGTAGGTTATGAGTTAATGACCAAGGCAAGTAAGGACTTATGGTCCTGTTGTGAATGTGCATGCCGCATATGTGTAGGCACAAGAATGTTCAAATCAATGTTGTAGTGCCTAGGGTGCACTAAGTAAATATACAATTAAAAGATATTATGTAAATCTTATTGATTATGCATGCATATGTGTGGTTACATATATGTTAATATGCATTATGTGGATGCATGGCTATGGTGTACATTTCATTGAAACTAGATAATAGATGAAACAGTAGAATTGTTAAGAATTCTAAGGTCCTTTCATGAGATGCTATAGGGATAGAGTTGCTTGAATGGATATGATTGTGTAACCATAAGTATTGGATTTTTTGTTGAATTGCATAGGCCATGTGACCATATCATGCAATCTTATTGTGATAATGATGCATATAAAGAAAATGTATTTCATTTCATTTGAAATAATAACAACTGATAGTGTTTGAATTGTCAAGTACTTTAATTCTAAGATCACTTTAGTGATTTTTATAAATGTTGCAATGCAAATATTATATGTGTGAATACTAACAACTTGTTTGGATGATTGAAAATTTCATATTACAGGTAGAAATCTCTTAGGTATGGCAATGTGGGTAAGCCATGATAACACTGGGATCTACCATGTACAAGGGCCAAATATTGTGAGAAGGATCGCATGAATGTCAAATCTGATTTTTGTATGAAATAGATTTGAAAATTTCTGATGTAAGTTATGAGAGTGATCTCAGGGTGACAAAGTCTAAATTCTGTAGTGAACAGAATTTTAAATTCAGATTTGAGTTTGATTTAGGAAAACACATTGCAGGAAGAGAAAATACATATGCAAAACAGATAATTATTTTGTGACCCTTTATTAAAAATATGCATGTCTGATTATTAGAATGTGATGGCATGTTTTTATTTCAGACTGCTAGAGTGTGATGGTATGTTTTTTTTAATTTCAAACTGTTGGAATGTGGTTGTATGTTTTTATTTCAGACTGTTGGAATGTGGTGGTTTTTATTCCAGACTATGTGAATGTGATTGTGTGTTCTTATTTTAGAGTGCTTAAGTGTGATTAAGGCCTACATGACTCACATCGGAAAGGGGTGCACACATTTCGGGTGTTGTGTTGTGTTATGGTTGTCAACATTGAGTACACCCTAAAGGAATGGACGCGTTCCTGGTGTTTCAATATTATAGAGTGAATTTGTATGGAGTATGTTACAATTTTATATCAGCAATACCGACAAGCTTACCTACCCATCTTGTGTTTTCAAATATTACACCTGCAATTGGTAATGCATGCTAAGGAGCAAAGTGAAGTGGGTGTTGAGGCTGGCTGGAGCGTGTGGGTATCTGTCCCCAATTAAATGGTTTTCAGATAAATAATTAAGTTGGCCTACCCAATTCCTAAGGGTTATGTGGAAGAATTAAAATATTGACATTTAACCCCAAGATCTATAGTTTCTCATGAAAATTCAATATCCTAAATTGATGATGGAAAAATAGGCCAATAAATTATGGAATAAATGTTAAATGCTCCAAAATGAAGTGGCATTAGGTCCTAGTTGGACTTGGGAGCGCATAAGTGGAAATGTGGGGTCCACATGAGAGAATATTCCTCCTTTAAACATGGATCCATCCCAAAATTCGAGTTGGAAGGGAAGAGGTAACATTCGTGAAGGAAGAGGAAGAGTCATAGGGCTAAAAATAGGCAATGACAGATTCTATGACAACTATGACAAGCATTATGACACTTATGACAGATTCTATGACACCTGTGAGAGGCAAGATTCACATCCAAGTTGGTTGATGGAGAGGCCATTCAGACCTATCAATATAGATTCATGGAGATTTTTTGATGCAGGTTCAAACCCAAACTGAGTTCAAGTTCATCTTCTCTCATTCTTCTCTATGCCTATTCTACTATCTTTCTCTCAATGTCATGTAAATGTGCAAGGGCGCACTTCTTGTTGCATATAGTTAGTGGAGGATTGTTATTTCGAATTCATGGAAATGCTATTTGATGCATATATCTGTAATAATCATATCATGAGATCCATAGCTCGAAACACCATGTATTTCAAGTGATATTTCCAATCAAGAAAGAGATTCGAGCCATTTTCCCCATAGTATTTTCATAGTGATTTTGGAATGATGTTGTATCTATTTTATATCAAATTTTGATGAGATATTTATCCATGCTATGATATGTATATTAAGTTAATTTAATGGACCAAATTATTTTTTCAGACCCCTGAAGTGTCACTATGGTTTATGACTAAATTCAAGACTCCTTGTCCACCATTTTCACCACAAATTCTAGACTCTAGAAGCTATTGTTCATTGGGATACATATTCGACCCTAAAACCAAATATAATGCTGCACACATATTGTACTTAATTTCCTCTAATAGAGATAAGTCTCAGACCAAGAATTAGTCAAGTCTGTACAGTGTTTGGAATAGCATTTAATGAAATACCTAGGGGGTTTTCCACTTCTCAAATTAACTAGTCTTGTCCCGAAACTTCTTTCCTTGCAAATTGCAAACCATGGATGGGTATATCAGTTGTTTGGGTGTCTTATAGATGTATAAATGTTTCCTATATCCTCCTAATTCCCCCCATACAGAATTCAAAACCATTTTGGATCATTTGGGACAATTTGGGGTTTCACTAGTCCAAGATTCAAAAATTGGCCAAATTGTGTAAACTTTCAAATTAGGGATATTACAGTGGTATCAGAGGATGGTCCTTGAACCTGTGCATTAATATCATACATTGAAGAATAATTTCAGCGATGTCTTACTATTATGATGACTCCTATGAGTACAATTCTTATGAGCAGTATGAAGATGATTGTGAGCAATATGAAGAAGAATGTGAATGGTATGAGGAAGAGGTGCCATCATGCAGCACTCCTTACAATTTCATAAGGAATGAAGTTTATTATTATGACCCTATGTATGATGAATATGTATGTGTTTAACCACCAAAGTATAATTCTATGAATGAATTACAAAGATTGAGAGCAACATGTAAAACCTTTCCCCAACAATAACAGGCATATCTTGATCTGTATAAGGGAGATACACAAAAGGCCATTCCTTTTGAAGACTTTGTTGATTGGGTGTTTGAAAATAGGCCCAAAAATGAAGATGTGGAGTTAGTGAAGAAAGGTCTATGCCCTTCTTGCAAAATGACTTGGAGAGCAACTCATATATGTTTGAGTGAAAAGGAGGAGCGAAATGAGGAGACCCATGTGCCACCTAGTTCTGAAGGTGGTGAAGTAGAAGAAGAATTACATGAAGAGGATCGAAAGTCATTCCCAAGTGACTCTGAAAAATATGAAGAAACATCACATGAGCATGAATAAGATTCCATTGAAAATATTGAAGATCATTCTGAGACACACTCTACTTTGGACATGAATCAAAGAGCATCTACTAATGAATGCTTGAACTATGAAGGAGTACCTACTAATGGGTGCTCACACCTCTATGTTGGTGACATAGAGATAACTTTTGAAAGTGTTGTTGCAAGCCAAAGTTCCATTAAGCATGAAAATGAAGGCCTTGTAGTAGTTGAAGAAGAACCATGATCAACTTCCCCATCACCACTTGAGCTTAATGAAGTTGGTCCAAACAGAAAGTAAAAAGAAGAGGAGGTCCCTCTAGAAGAGCCTATTTTTCTTGAAGGGTCATCAAATATGAATGAAAAGAATATCCAAGAGACCCTTATCACACTCCATGACACTCAAGAATTGGTGTCAAATTCTTTGTTGGATAGTTTCTTCATTGAAGGATCCATCCTTCCTTGAAGACATGGAGAAGATTCAAAGAGCAATGTGCAACATTAAAGGTAATGTCATGTATTTGATTTTTTATAGAAAAAATTTGGTTGAGCTTAATGAATGGTTACATGGATCATACTTGAATAATAATGAGGATATTCATAAGCTCAAAATGAAAAATGAGCAACTTCTTGATAGCTTTCAAGATACTTGTTCTTCCTCCTATGTTTTAAATTGTCAAATGGTAGATTGCTTGGAGGGTTCTCATGACATGATGGATCATGAGAAACATGGAAACTTGCATGTGCTTGATGTGTTTGAATATGAGCTTGATGAGATCCAAGCACTTTTTGTGGTGGAAGAGAAACTTGAGTTGCCTCTTGGAAATGGTTACACACTTTTTGAAGAAGTGTATGATTCCACTACCTTGGAATCAACATATGAGGAATTTTTTTCACTTTTGAGGGAGGTGCATGATCCTACCCTTATGGAGCCTTCACACAATAACACTTTTGAATTTTCTGATCATTTGGGTGAGTTGGTAATTCTCCTACATCCTACACTTCCATATTTTGCAGCATTCATTCTAATGAAGTATGGGTGAAAGGTTTCTTTTTGAAGGTGCCACATGAGGAGTATAAAAATCCTATCTCCCCTTTTGAGGATGACATGACTAGAGCACTTTATTCTTTACATTTGCAGCAACATCCTTTGTTACTTTATGATGGTACACATCGACATGGATGCACTTATGATGTTCACTTGAGTCACTTGAAGACACATGATTTTCCTTGCTCCTTGCTTATTTCAATTGATGTTGGAGGAGGTTCATCCAATACTTAGGTGAAGAGATATATTATTAGAGCACATTTTTATTGGCAGCAACATCCTTTGTCATTCCTTAATGATACACATATCCATGGATGCATAAATGGTACTTTTGTGGGCCCCTTGAAGGCTCATTGTTTTCTTTGCTCCCTAATTGGTTCATATTTTAGTGGAGGTTCTTCATTCACTTCTTGGATGAAAAAAACACATGGTTGATTATTTTGTTGCATCTTACATTATTTTGGAGCAGCATGGACATATTTTCTTGTGGGATTATTCCTACTATTTTGGTGATGAGACATGGGACTTTCACCCTTGTCCTTTGAGCTTCAATGATCTCACTCTCGATTCTTGTGTGCATTTGGCACATGAGGACTATCTTGTTGATTGGGGGAGACTTGTTTGCATTCAGCCTCACTTTGAGGATATGTATTTCATGATGGAGAGACTCTCTTAGTCTCGGAACAACCTTGAATAAGTTCATATTTTGATGCAGGGGCCCTCAAGGTTTCAATTGTGCATTGGAAATGTTTAAATTCCAGTGTGGTGGTATGATCTTTACATCCTTCCTTGCATTTTTAATAGTGATGAATTTTGATTGTTGTTACTGATGTTTGGAAAGATGCAGATGAGACAATGGGATCTTGGCATTCTTTGAATGTTAGTTTTACACATGTGACACTGCCACTCCAAGATTTGCAACTAAGGCAGTGGGATTTGGGAAATATTTTGCCTATAAGCTTTTTTGGTAGAGCATGCCTATCTTTTGGAATGCAATACAAGCAATGGGACCCTGGGATAATTTTTGGTCTCATTGGTTTCAATTTTTGGGGGAAACAAGTAGTATGGGATATTGAGTCACCACTTGAGAAGGTGATTGTAATCAGAGTAGTGCAGCAAGCATGGTGGTTCCTCTCTAAAATTTTCATGGAATCTTGAAGACACAAAGTTGGGAAACTCAGTGTCAACTTCAAAGAATTATATAGTGAGAAAAGGGGTTGAAATTTCAAAAAGGGTTTCCAAAATATGAAAGAGTACATGAGTGCCACTACTCAGAGTTTTGGAAGGAAAGTTTTGGAAAGAAAGTAGGTTCTTCAACATCCATGTTTGAAATTGCTTGAGGACAAGCAATCTTGGGTGGGGAGGACTGTCATGTCCCCAATTAAATGGTTTTTAGATAAATAATTAAGTTGGCCTACCCCATTCCTAAGGGTTATGTGGAAGAATTAAAATATTGACATTTAACCCCAAGATCTATAGTTTCTCAAGAAAATTCAATATCCTAAATTTATGATGGAAAAATAGGCCAATAAATTATGGAATAAAGGTTAAATTCTCCAAAATAAAGTGGCATTAGGTCCTAGTTGGACTTGGGGGCGCATAAGTGGACATGTGGGGTCCACATGAGAGATATTCCTCCTTTAAACATGGATCCATCCACAAATTCGAGTTGGAAGGGAATATGTAACATTAATGAAGGAAGAGGAGGATTCATAGGGCTAAAAATAGGCAATGATAGATTCTATGACAACTATGACAAGCATTATGACACTTATGATAGATTCTATAACACCTATGACACTTATGATAGATTCTATGACACCTATGACACTTATGACAGATTCTATGACATCTATGACAATGTAAGATCTAAAAATAGACCAAGAGGGAGCATGAGAGGAGTTACACATATCCAAAGCATCCAAGAGATTCCCCAATTCGAATTCATGGAGGATTTGGAGACAAAAGATGAGCCAAGTGTCATGTGGGGCCAATGTAGGGTCATAACTCCCACTAATTCAAATTTCCTGAGTAATTAGGAGATAATTTGAGTTATAAGGAGGTAAATGAGTCAACTAAAGTTATTAAAAAGAGGCCAAGTCGAAATGGAGCAGATTTTGGTCATTTTTTATTTGCATCTTTGCAATTTGGGAGAGCTTCAAGCTTGTCCTTACACGATGGATGTTCAACCTCCCTGCCTTAGAACCAATTTCTAGGGTGAAAAATTCTCATCCAAGTTGGTTGATGGAGAGGCCATTTAGACCTCTCAACAGAGCTTCATGGAGATTTTTTGATGCAGGTTCAAACCCCAATTGAGTTCAAGTTCAGCTTCTCTCATTCTTCTCTATTCCTATTCTACTATCTTTCTCTCAATGTCATGTAAATTTGCAAGGGTGCCCTTCTTGTTGCATATAGTTAGTGGAGGATTTTTATTTCGAATTCATGGACATTTTAGTTTCTGCATATCTCTGTAATAATCATATCATGAGAGCCACGGCTCGAAACACCATGTATTTCAAGTGATATTTCCAATCAAGAAAGAGATTCTGGCCATTTTCCCATAGCATTTGCATAGTGATTTTGGAATGATGTTGTACTCATTTTATATCAGAGTTTGCTGAGATATTTATTCATGTTATGAGTTGTATATGAAGTTAATTTGATGGAACAAATGATTTTTTCAGACCCCTGAAGTGTCACTATGGTTTATGACTAAATTCAAGACTCCTTGTCCACCATATTCACCACCAATTCTAGACTCTAGAAGTTGTTGTTCATTGGGATACCTATTCAACCCTAAAACCAAATCTAATGTTGCACACATATTGTCCTTAATTGCCTCTAACAGATACAAATCTCAGAACAATAATTATTGAAGGACTTACATTGTTTGGAATAGCATTTAATGAAAGACCTAGGGGGAGTTTCCACTTCTCAAATTAACTGGTCGTGTCACGAAACTTCTTTCCTTGCAAATTGCAGACCATGGATGGGTATATCAGTTGTTTGGATGTTTTATAGATGTATTAATGTGTCCTATATCATCCTAAGTCCCCCCATACAGTATTCGAAACCATTTGGGATCATTTGGGATAGTTTGGGGTTTCACTAGCTCAAGATTCGAAAATTGGTCAATTTGTGTAAACCTTCAAATTAGGGATATTACAGTGGGTATGCCTGTGGCTCCGTAGTAGAGCCCTCGACCTGGAAATGGTCATGGTGCAGTTTCCTTCCATTGTCCTGTTAACCCAGATGGGAGTGTTGGCTTAGCAATAGAGAGGGTAAGTCTCCATAGTAGAGCCCTTAACCTGGAAATGGTCATGGTGCAGTTTCCTTCCATTGACCTGTTGACCCAGACGGAAGTGCTAGCTTGAAAATGGAGAGGGAAAAACAGGTATGAGACTGGCTTGGCACCATAAATGTTGGGTAAATCTAGTAGGTGCACTGGTTGAGCATTGAATCTTTTGGAGCAGCCTATGTGCTGGCCAAACATTCATTATTGTATGCACAGGTGATCTGAGGCTTGCAAAAACTTGGTTACATTTCGATGCATGCCTGGAGAGCACTGGAAGGGGTGGGGAAGGTCTTGTGGGTGCCATAGTTGTCTGAATTCAATGCGGGATACCTATGGAGCTAAAGGAAGATGCTCATACAAATAAGTATTTGTTTTATCTTGCATCTTCTTGCTTATTTAATATGAAAATACATGTGTATATGATTTGGTTATGATTTGTAAACCCTTGTTTAGAGATAAATCCTATGAAAGTAAACTTTACATGTGAATTGATTCAATGTTTGAGTGTAGGTATTGTTGAACGCAAGGACCTTGAGGGAACCTTAAGGGTGAGTTTGGACATGTGACTGTCCTAGGAAGCTTAGTATGAGTAACAATGGAAAGTGGTGCTAGTGGACTTGTGTGAGTCCTAGCAGCCAAAGGTTCTGTAGGAAACAATGGGGAAAGGTTCCCTGGTTGAAAAGTCTTGGACGGACCTTAGGCACCAAGTGCCATCACCAAAACTAGAAAAAGGCGAATTCAAGCATTCACAATTGAAGTGAAAGAGACCAAGGAGAATGGAACCACAATTGTGGTGGAGCTCCAGATTGGGTCAATATTAAGAGGGGGAAACTCTTACTCTTCTCTTTCCCTTTTGATTGATGCATTTTAGAAACAAAAGATTATGTCATGACTGAAAGTTGATTGTGTTTAATTTTCTTGAAATAAATGGTGAATGTTGAATTAGTTAATTCCCTGTGAAAGAATGAACCTGAATGAGTTCATTTGTATGTTGGACAAGCATGAAATGTGTAGAAGTCTCATGGATAAAGCATGAACTTTACATGTCAATTGGGCAAGTAATTGACTGATCTTAATGCTTATGTTATGCTTGGCCTAACAAGAATTGCAATGATGAATTTCACAGGTGAAAAGGTAAATCAATTGGTTGCAGCTATTACAAGACAAGTGTTGCTAGTAAGCAAGTGTGGACAGTTGTGTACATTGACCATGGCAATAGACCAAAATTGGTTGGACCTGGCTGAAAATATTCTTCAAACAATTGCCAAGACCCAAGAAAATCTTCGAGAAATGCTCAAGCTACAAAAGCAACAGAATGAGATGAACCATAAGGTTTTGTAGAACTCTATTTGATTGCAAAATGAGGTAAAGGGCATTCTGGAAGCTATCAGCAGTGGAAAGGACAGCATGTCAATGAAGAGGCAGTCACCCAATTAGGCCATTAAGAAATGCTCAAGGCTAGAAGACTCAAGGGAAATGGAGCAGGTAAAGAAAATGCAGCCACTGAAATTGTGGGAATGTGGAAGGAATCATTACCTTCGTAACTGCCCAACAAAGGATGGCAAGAAGAATTGTAGCCATGAAGTTTCCAGACTGGTAGATCAATTGGAAGAAAAAGAATATTAAGGGACTGTTGTGGAGCTGGAAAGTCAAATCCAGCAGGAGCAGCCTATTGAAACCAAGGATTTGGTCCTGGAAGCTCAAAGTAAAAGATGAAATGCAAGACAAACCTGCCACATTTTTTGAATTTGGACATGTGTAAATTGTGTATGTATTCATAAGTATTGGAACACCGAGGACGATGTTATTCTAAGGGGGAGGGAATTGTAATGTCCCCATTTTGACCCTTAGGATATATTGGCTTTTATGTAAATATTATGCATATGTGATGTATGATTCCTAGCGTGGAGCTCAAGGCCAAGGCCCCATTAGTGAATGCTTAGCCTAGTATTTGACATTGTGTGATCCATGTGCTATTAAGCCATGGAAAAATTAAAATGATGTAAATATAATGTAATAAAAAATACTAAGGGGTTGGTTATGGATGCAACTAAATCAGGGGGAACTATGTGTCCCTAGAAGGGGAACTATGTATCCACTAGGGAGAGGTGAGGGGGTTGTGGGATTGAACCCTAGACTGCCATATGTCACCATGAGAACCCACCTTTGACCATCCTAGTTGTCATTTAATTCTACTGCAGGAAGTGGGTGAAGAAATGGTTCATGAGGTCGATGGAGTGGGGGAAACCCCGAAATTCAGATGGCAGGGTATGGAGCTTTGTTTTCCTTGATCTGCATGTTAATCTACCCCTGGGATTTCGTATTCCATCATCCCCATTCCATTATGGACTGGAAACCGGGAATTTGGATGCAAAACATAGAGCCAAGCAATGAGGAGAAGAAGAGGATCACGATTTTGGAAAACCCCGATTTTAGAGTGTCGAGTTCACCCAGAAATTAGTGTGGGAAATTCAACCCAGTAGGGGATCCATTGGTCTAAACCCTAGGGAAATTTACAGAGTGCGAGTTGCTCAGAAAACCATGGAAGAAATCCTAATTCGATGGCTGAGAAACCTACTGTGGGATAGAGTCGTTTGGCCATAGAAGGTGAGAAAATCCATGTGGAAATGATAGAGAAGAATAGGACAGAAGGTAGGATTGCTTGATAAACCCGGTGGATACTATTTGATTGAGTGAGAGATGTTTGTAGCTTTGTGGTTGAGCTCATTGTCTTAGCTTTATCCTCCCTTGTCTCTGGGCATGCTTGATAAACCCAACTGTGTGTGTTTCTTGTGTAAAACCAAGTCTGTGAGTAAACCTAGGTAGCTCCTCCTTAGTGGATACATAGCCCCAGCTCAGGGGTGGTCTCTGAGTGCTTAAATACTACAGGTTGGGCAGAGACCTATGGTTGGGTTGGAACATTGCAGTCCATAGCCATTTTTCTTGGTGATTTCATCTCAAAGATAAGTATTCTCTGTCCTTTGAAGCATGCTCATTCTGTGTTCTGCAATGTTTCATTATTGACTATATTGTGGGAGTTAAATGATGTAATGTCCCCATTCAAATAAGTGCATAGTAAGACAATCCCATCAATCCTACTAGTTTCCTAGGTTGGATGGGCACATGTGGGATGGTAATAAGGAAGCTAATAAATGATATTTAGACATTAGAAGGGTTCAAGCATTTAATAAATATGGTGAATAAATAAATTCAAGAGAAATTTTAAGTGGCAAGTGGTTTTGGAGACATATGGAGGTGGTGGGACCCACACTAGCTTGATTTTTCAATGACACATGGCAGCTCTCTCTTGCCAATTCGAATTCATGGGAAGGTGAACACTCTTGGGTGAGTTGGTAAGTCATAACACATGGCATTGAGCATCTTAGGTCAAAATGGGATGGAATAGTAACCTCCATGGGAGAGGAAGAGTCAAATTGGAGACTAGTGGACACTTGGGCTAGATTCCCTAGTTTTATGACAACAATAATGAGGCATCTATGACATTTATGACAAAATTCAGACCTGACTTCTTACACATGACCATTATGACATGTCAGCCCCAAAAATAGGCTCAAGGAAGGCGCTCATGGAGTTGGGGGAAGCTAAAGAGACTCAAATTCGAATTTGGGAGAAGATGGAAGGTTGGAACTAGGAGACAAGTGGCAAATGAGGAATATTTTCTAAATGGAAATTTATTGAATATATTGAGAGGATTTCGACCCCTTGAAGGCTAATGTTGGTTATAAAATGTATAAATCAAGTACGAGAATGGATTTTGATGATTTGAGAAAAATTGCATTTGTGAAGAGAGAACTAATGGATGACCTTAGCCAATTTCGAGGGTGAAAGATTCCCATCCAAGTTGGTGTTTGGAGAGGCCACTCGGGTCTTTCATGGTGCTTTAATGGATTTTTATTTGCAGGTAGCAGATACATGAAGTTTCATGGTTTGGTTTAGTGCAGCACTTTCTCTCCACCATTTCCAATTTTGAAGGCATATTCGGGCTCCTTGAGGGATTGCGCTTTGGGTGAGACATTGCACTCATTGGGAGGGCTTCATATGATATTTTCTGATTGTAATAGATTCATATCCTCTGTTCTTAATATTCAGAAACTCTCAGGTCGAAATACCCATTGATTGTATGCAAAATTATTGATTAATGAGCAAGCAATGTCCATTTCCCCAATGCTTTGATGTATGACACTATAAGGTTGATTATTTCGAATGGATGGATGATTATCTGATATATTTGTGATTCATATACTTCCATGGATATATTATACAAATTTCATGTACTGTACTTGAGCATTTGAAGCATTTTTACTCAGTTTGTTTGTATTGAGAGGTGAAATAGTGTCATTTCCCCAAGGGTCGAATTGGGGGTTTTTGATGTTGAATGTGAGAGAGTTAGAACAATAGTAAAAATCAATTAATGGTTCATATGAGACCTTAATCACATACTTAACACATTACATACCTCTTTTCATAAATTCGTGGGAGTTTGGAGGCATTTGGAAGGCCATTTGCAGTGTTACCCTGGGGGGATTTGATGCACAAATTACTAGTCAAAATTACATATATTGATCAGAATACAAATCAAGTTTGCATCAGTATTTGGAGGGCCATAAAACATCCCTGAACCTAATATTCAATTCTAAATACCATTCATACACTCCTACAAAATATTTGGGAGCATTTGGGTTGATTTGGAGGTCAAAACAGTAAAACTAGTCAAAGGTCGAAATTGGGGAAAAAGTGGAAAAATTGGCATTTTAATAAAATTTTGAAAAAGGGTCATTACAAATGATGTATGCTAAATGATAAAGTATGTGCATTTCATGAGAAGGGGATTAATCCCATGTATGATTTTTTATTCCCCTGTGTTTATCGGTGTATAAGTCTCCATGCATGAGTTACTTACCATGATCTTGCACATCTACATTCTTATACTTGCACTTATATGTATTTGTGCCTTGATGAATAGGACTAGGTGATGTAAAGGACAGGTTGCTTAGAAGGTTCAGTCAGGGCCTTGGGGAAGGAAATAGACACCCCCCTGTGGTTTTCATGCTTCCCATGTGGATCAGATGAAATAAAGGGGCCATGACAGATTAGTATAAGAGTCCTGCAGAGTGGAGAAGAGGATTTGAGGAAGATTGGGACCACCTTTTAGGTTGGAAGAAGGATAGGAGTAGAATCATTGGATGCAGTAGAGGATCATTCAATTGCGTAGGGCTCGCCTAAAGCTTTCAAATGGCACCATATTTTCCCAAAATGGACTTAGGATGAAGAAGAAATCGACCTACGAAGTTGGTTGTAGTAGGGGTAATTGGTCAACTTCCGACCTTCCGAACCAGCAGTGCAGATTGCAGATCATGGAAGCCGGAGGCATGAATTCTCGGTGTGATGCTTGGTGCTCTAAATTTCTAACTCCCGCATTGCGGACTGCGGAGTGCGGAAGTCGGAAGAGGAAATCTTCGAGGTTGGATTTTGGCGCTCCTACTTTCCGAGTTCCACATTGCGGAATTGTAGACTGCGGAATTCAGAGAGGCATTTCTTCGGCGTCGTGTATTTGATGCTCCGATTTTTTGAGTCTTGCATTGCGGAATTACAGACTGCGGAAATCAGATAGGCGTTTCTTCGACACCATGTATTTGGCACTCTGACTTTCCGAGTTCCGCATTGCGAAATTGCGGACTGCAGAAGTTAGAGAGGCGTTTCTTCGATGCCGTGTATTTGGTGATCCAACCTTCTAAGTCTCGCATTGAGGAATTCTGGACTGCGGAAGTTGGAGAGGTGTTTCTTCAATGTCGTGTATTTGGCAGTCTGAATTTTCGAGTCCCGCATTGCGGAATTTCAAACTGCGGAAGTCAGAGAGACGTTCTTTGATGTCATGTAGTTGGCTCTCTGACTTTCTGAGTCCCTCATTGCAGAATTCCGAGATGCAGAAGTCGAAGAGGTGTTTCTTCGGTGATGTAAAATTGGTGTTCCGATTTCCAAATTCTGCCTTGCGACTTGCAGATTGTTGACTGCGGAACTACGGGTTGCGGACTGAAGATCATTGCGGCTGTGTAAAGATCAGAGTTGCAAATCAATTTTAAAAGAAGAAGAAAAAAGTACCAGATTGTTTCAAGGTTGTTCCCCCATCTCTTGAAAGGTCATCAAGGGGATCGGGGACGTGACATCAAGGGGATCAGGGACGTGACATCATCTTTTAGTTTAACATAAGTATCATCATGCAATAACACTTAGTTAACTAGATCTTATTTGTTGTCACTTAGTTAACTCTCTTTAACTAAAGTGTCGCCTTTTAGTTTAACTAAAGTGAAAATACTTTAGTTAACTAGTCCCTTTTATTTAACACTTAGTTAACTGAAATCATGTTGATTGATTTACTTGAAGTGACCGCTATGAGTTCTTTAGTTAACTGAGACATATCTTTAACTGATGCTTTAACTGAAGCATTGATACTTAATTGAAGCTTTAATGATTCGAGTTCTCTTTAATTAGCCGAAGTGTCATCTTTTAGTTTAACTAAAGTGAAAATACTTTAGTTAACTAGTCCCTTTTATTTAACACTTAGTTAACTGAAATCATGTCGATTGATTTACTTAAATTGACCATTGTGAGTTCTTTACTTAACTGAGACATATCTTTAACTGATGCTTTAACTAAAACATTGATACTTAACTGAAGCTTTAATAATTTGAGTTCTCTTTAATTAGCTGAAGTGTCTGCATGGGCAATTTTGAATTCTCTTGATCTCTATGCTTTATCTTTTATTTCTTTATCTCTTACTGCATGGTCAATATGTGCCAACTTTAATTATCCATCACATTACATTATACTAAGAAGAATTATCGGATGATGTGATCATATTATATTATTCCAGACCAAATGATCATATGATAAAGTAATTCACTTTAGAGGTGATCAATCTCTAAAGGAGAGTTAATAGCAATTTGGTGATCATGGTTAATAATATATCACACAACATTAAATGCTTTTAACAAGTAAAGCATGACCTTTATATGGAAGGTCCACCTCTATACGGGAGGTCCATCTCATATATACCTTTATACGGAAGGTTTACATGATAATCATGACTTGATACACACAAGTTCAGAGCCTTGTCCAACAAGAATTTACAACATCATTACTTTGATCAATTACCTCTATATGGGAAGAATAACCTTTACGCGGAAGGCAATCAAAGTACTCACCTCTATACAAGAGGATCAATATTGACTACAAAAGATTGGTTTGGAGAATGTCTTCTGATGTTGTATATTTAACACTCCCTCTCAGCGAGGGAGGCATTCTCTGCCATACCAAGCTTGTATCAGAAGTACCTGAACTTTGTCACTGACAAAGGCTTAGTTGACACATTTGCAATCTACTCATCAGTATCAATGTATTGAAGTTTCATTGTACATTTATGAACCATGTCTCGAATGAAGTGATACTTCATTTCATTGTTCTTCGAATTGTCATGAAACACTCGGTTTTTGGAAAGCTTGATGTAACTCTTATTGTCACACCTAATAACTGTAGGCTCAAGATTTTCACCGAACAACCCTGTAAGTAGCTTTCTAAGCCACACTACTTCTCGACAGGAAACACTAGAAGCTATGTATTCTGCTTCGGTAGTGCTCTGGGATACGGATCCCTGCTTCCTGCTAGACCAAGATATCATAGTTTATCCTACGCTATAACAGAAGTCGGATGTGCTCTTATATTCCACAATGCTTCCTCCCCAGTCTGAGTCTGTATAACCAAGTAACATCACTCCTCCACTGGAGACATATATGAGTCCATATGAAATTGGACCTCGAAGGTACCTAAGCACATGATTAGCAGCTGTCCAGGGGTGGTTTTGGCTTGCAAGGGTCTTCGTAAACCCCCCCCTAAAAAAAAATCCATACCTTTGGAGGCGGTCTTTTAAAACCGCCCCTAAAATTCATGGAAATTGGACTTTTAGGGGGGGGGTTAAAACCGCCCCCAAAAGTCCTGAAATTTGACTTTTTGGGGGGGGGTTTAAAACCGCCCCCAAAAGTCCTGAAATTTGACTTTTGGGGGTGGTTTTGGGGAAAACCCCCCCTAAAATCCCAATTCGCATAACTTTTGGGGGTGGTTTTGGGAAAACCCCCCCTAAAAGCCCAATTCGCATAACTTTTGGGGGCGGTTTCTCAAAAACCCCCCTAAAAGTCATGAGAATTGAACTTTTGGAGGCATTTTCTTTGGAAACCCCCTTAAAAGTCATGAGAATTGAACTTTTGGAGGCGATTGTTTGAAAACCCCCCCTAAAATCTCAATTCTCATAAATTGTGGGGGCGGTTTGCCAAAACCCCCCCTAAAAATCATGAGAATTGAACTTTGGGAGGCGGATTGTTTGGAACCCTCCTTAAAAGTCATGAGAATTGAACTTTTGGAGGCGGTTGTTTGAAAATCCCCAATAAAATCCCAATTCTCATAACTTTTGGGGGCGGTTTGTCAAAACCCCCACTAAAAGTCATGAGAATTGAACTTTTGGAGGCGGTTTTTTTGGAACCACCCTTAAAGCTCATGAGAATTGAACTTTTGGAGGTGGTTTTTTTGGCACCCACCTTAAAAGTCATTAGAATTGAGCTTTTGGAGGTGGTTTGTTGGAGCCCCCCCCTAAAATTCATGAGAATTGATCCCCTTACCCTTAGACGTTATGTTTTGACTTGATAATATGGCCCAATCAATGATAACCATTCTTGGTTGCATAGAGCTTGAAATGGCCATTTCTTACTTGTAAGCCAAATATTTCCCACATAGAGATGACGTTATGGACTAGGGCCCCATTTGTGGGCCCCGATCCCTTGAGGAAAGTGTTATGGCCTAGGACTTTATATGTTTACCCTGGAACATGGACTAGTCCATGAGAGCCATCCTTAGTGTGCCAAACTTGAAATGAACACTATATTCCACTTACATGATAAATATTCCCTTTATAGGGCTTGTATGGTGGACATAGGCCTATTAATGTCACATGATCCCTAGAGACAAAATGGCCTAAGCTGTTAAGGTTGATGCAGAAGAATTATCCTTACTTACATGGCATATTTGAATGTGTGAGGTTTTGAGTTTAATTAATGTGTCCTCCCACCTTGTAAATGGCCAGCTTTAGCCTTGTATTTGTCCCTTTTCCTTGACACTTTAATCACATATTACATTATTTTACTCCCTCAAATTCCTCACTAGTCATGTCTTCGATAAATGAAGGTCAATGTCCAAACTATGATGATAATCTTAAAAGGTACCATGATGGAATGCCCTCACCGTTCGGCAATTTTTGTTGGTAATTGTAACCGGTATGTCAAATCCACTCCAAGTATCTATAGGTCCACATAAAGAAACAACAAGACCAATGTAAGAACATCTCTCCATGCTTGAAACAATGCATATCTCCATTGTAGCATTCTTTTAAACAATTTGTGAGCCTCCTTGATTTTCCCATTTTATATGCAATTCCAAATCACAACATTGCACGAGACAACATTATTCTCAAGCATGTTATTAAACATTTTGAGCTTTGTCCATCCACTACAACAAATCATGGAATTATTGTCTCTTTTAGATCCCTTTTTAGCGTCCACTATCACTTTTAGTGTTTTTTTCATCATTTTTTGTACAAAGTGGAAGCTTTTCCACGAGATGTCGCTTTTAATGGCGTTATTTGCGTCCTTTTTTGAAATTAGATGTTAATTGGGAAGCTAATTAGCAACCCAATTAACGTCCCAATTAGTATCCCAATTAGCATCCCAATGAACGTCCATAATAGCATCCCATTTAACGACCAAAATAGCCCCCAAAATAATGTCCAAAATAGCGCCAGGTATAGAGTAAGCAATTGCGCCAGGAATTGCGCTAGGAATTACGCTATGAATTGCGCCAGGAATTTTGAAAGGAATTACACCATGAATTGCACCAGGAAAAACGTCCGATATATCTCCAAGTATAGATCCAAGCATATCGCCAGGCATAGTGCCTGGAATTGCTCCAGGAAGTTCGAAAGGAATTGCGCTAGAAAAAAGTGCCAGGAAAACTCCAATGTTGCGCCAGGGATAATGCTAGGCATGTTGACAGAAGTAGCACCTAAATGACCATTTTGGAAACTGAGACACCCTAATTAATCGTAAATAAACCTAAGGAATCCTATGGTCCCTAACGACATTATAGTGTTTCTAACGACATTATAGTGTGCCTAACGACATGCTGATTCATATATCGACAATTATAAATATGGCAATGATTATTTATACAATATTTAATAGGATGTTGATGACAAAAATGATGTCAATGTCAATAATGATGATGCATATTATTATAGCACTATTTGATATTGTTTGGTCCTAATGGAAACATAATTCACCTTAATGGCATCAGAGTGACCATAATATCCCCTAGATGACCCTAATGAAACTTGACTCGCCGTAAAAGCATGAGGATGATCATGTTGATGATGCATGATGGAAAGGATGTTGATGATTATTATTACGATTATGATGATAATAATGAGGTTGAGATGAATGAATATGATCATGATGATATATGATCGGATGCCAATGATGATGATGATGATGTTTATGTACTCATGTATGGTGTTGATGATGATGGTTATGATGGGGACGATATCAATGTCAATGATCATGATTCATGTGATAGTACTTATGGATCTTTATTTATCGTAGTGGCACCTAAATTACCGTAATCATGTCACTTTTGGATCTTCATTGATCCTACTGTGGGTTCACATGGGTTTTCGGGAGGTCTACCGACGTCCTGGATTCCTCTGGTGGTTGATTTTACCGTTTATAATTTGTGTGCGGGCATTAAGCTGGAAGGGCATATTCGGAGCATGACTGGTCCTATCAGAATTTTGAACATATATAGCCCTTCTAGGGACCGATAGCTATTTTGGGATCCTGTCTTTTCCAGTGGGGGTATTATGGATCATGGCCTCATTATTGGAAGCGACTTAAATATGACGCTCTCCTCTTATGAGGTTTGGGGAGCTGGACGATTGGAGTATCATTTAGCTGATTACTTCGTTAATCACTTTGTTAGATTGGGGCTTATTGATATCAAGCTGTCACACCTGATTCTAACATGGAACAATGGGAATTTCGATAGGGATGGCATTGCGAAACAATTGGATCGTTTCCTAGTCCATGAATCCCTTGTTGCTGGGGTTAATAGGATCAAATCATGGTGTGAGCCCACTGGAATGTCTGATCACAAAGCAATTTTTCTTCAATTTGATTCACAGCTTTCTGATACTGTATACCCATTCAATTTCAACAACACGTGGCTGGAGGAGGAGGATTTATGAGAAATGGTGAAGAAAAAGTGGCAGGATATGGAGCATACCAAGCATCGGTCATACCTACAAATTTTATTGTTTAAACTTAACCGCCTTAGGAGGGAGGTGATTTCATGGGATCGGGCTAAGAAATTATCCATCTTGGATTAATTGAGCCTTATTGAGAAGCCCAATAGGGTATGCAAGCTAGAATCCCAATTGAAAATCGTAAAGCTCTTCCCTAAATTTTTCAGTGTTGAAGATGGTAGAAAGATTGGAGAATGGGTATCCCTGGAAGAAGTTTTGCTGGTGTTGAAATATTTTGTCAAAGAGAAGAGCCCCAGGCCGGACGGCTGGACGGTGGAATTCTTCGTGCATTTCTTTGATTTGATGGGACAGGAAATTCTACTAGCTGTGGAGGAATCTAGATGACGGACCACCATTCCTATGAGTTTAAACTCTACTTACATAGTGCTCATTCCGAAGAAGGACAAACATAATGATTTTCATGATTATCGTTCGATCTCTTTATGCAATATCCTCTATAAGATTATTTCTAAAATCATTGCATGCTGGATCAAGCCCTTCTTGGCAAAATTCATCTCTATGGAGCAGTTCGATTTCTCTTTAATATATAAATCCTTGATGTGGTCGGGGTGACTCAGGAGTGCTTACATTCTGTTAAGATTAAAGATATTCAAGACTTCATCCTCAAAATGGATTTAATAAAAGCTTATGACCATGATTCTAATATTTAAGTAACCTAAGTCACTTAAGTCAACTTCAGATTCAGAACCATGAGGGTAGACAAACTTGCAATAATATCTGAAATTTTACAAAACTTCTCAAATATAATTCCCTTGTCCAAGGAACATTTCACTTGCAGTCTACTAAACTTCTAATCGCAAAATGTAATTTCTTAGGCCAAATATCCCTAATATTAAAGTCACATTTCAATGCCTTACAACACAAAATTAATTGATTAGGATTTACTGTAATGATCAAATCATTTGCATAAAGGACCAATACAAGCAAATCGGATTTATCAAATATAAATAAAGGTTTGAAAATGGTAAAGTATTGGGAAACCCAAAATCATATAAATACTAAATACTCGTCAATCTTGGCATTCTAGGCTTGTGGTGCTTGCTTCAACCCATAAGAGATTTTTGCAGCTTGCAAACATGGGAGTCTCACCCATGTATCTTAGATCCTTTTGGTTGATTTTTATAAACCTCTTCTTCATTGACACCAATAAGAGATATGTTCATCACATCCATTTTATGTAGAGACTAACCAAAACAAGAAGTAATAGACCAAATGGTGCAAATGGAAGAATACCTGCCAACTAGAGCAAATGTTTGTCATAGTCAACTCCCTCTTTTTGAGAAACCCTCTTCCTATAAACCTGGCTTTGTATTCCTCAATACCTCCATTAACTACATGTTTGAATTTGGATTTGTATTCCTCAATACCTCCATTAACTACATGTTTGAATTTGTAGATCCATTGGGAATCAATAACTTATTTACCAGTTGGCCTTGAAACTATTTCCTAAGCACCATTATTAAGGGGAGCTATACTCCTTTGTTAGAGCATTATTTTATCCTTCTCAAACCTAGAAGGTTTGTCTCAATAATAGAAGTCATTATTGAAATACATGTAGCAAACATATTAGGTGGATGACTCAAAGAAACCTACTCCCAACCAACACCTAAAAATACTATCTTATATTATGCATTTCTTAAAAAGAAACCTCATTTTAGAAACCAAGCATATCAAATTTTTTTCAGATGGGGACATGAGCTGAGTATACTGCATGTCATATTGAATTCATTCCAGCCTCATTAAGAAGATATGGAAACGTATTTTGCATAGGTGGATTCCTAATTTAATGAAAGAGATGAGAAGTTGATTGCTTTGGTGGATTATTGTTTAGATATGATAAGATAACAAGATGATTGCTTAGGTGGATTATTGCTTAAATATGAAGAGATGACAATATGATTCCTAAGAGTTAAAGTTTCTCAACCAATTAAAAAATATGAAGGCCGGGCATTCCAAAGAAAACAGCTTAACTCCAAATAACATTTCAAGGGAGAAGAGGAGATTAACATTAGAATTAGACTATACAACTTTTTTGTTACGTGAAGGAAAGAGAGATTGACATTGGAATTATACCATATATTTTATTTGTAGCAAAAAGAGATTGAAAATGGAATTAGACCCTACATTTCCGAGAATGAGGACAACCATATGGCCTATGAAAATGTGATGGCACAAAGAATTCAATTTGGTTTTATGTTTCGAATACTGTATAGGTTGTACGAGGAGCGACTTTAGTACTCAGCACCAGGGGCACGAGAAGTTCATACACCATGTAGATCCATGAATCTAAGACTTGGTTCAATTTCAACCAATTCATGCACACAAAGGATGCACAGGCTGATAGAAAAATGATTGGTGAGTATGTGAGGCTCACAAATCATGTTTCAAACAGATTCATGCACACAAAATATTCACAGATTTATAGAAAAATAATGGGTGGGTATGGGAGGCTCACAAATCATGTTTCTCAGGGCATAATGGTAGTTATTGGGAAACCCATCATTAGATGTTAAGAAATGCCAGCCAGATGAATGTTGCATCAATTTATAAATACTCCCCTTTCTGGAAGCATTAATTTGAACATGGACAACAACCAGGGAAGCAACAGAGCAATAGGGGAGGCAAGCATGATACCAGAATCACTCTTTGGGAGGCTAAAATAAGGTGCGTAAAACCTTCGTTCTCATATGTTTAGGTCAATTTTTATTTTTACTATTTAGCGTGTTTCTTCCTCTGTGAAGCCAACTGGTATGACCCCAGAACAAATTTGGCCAATGCCCTAGTTTGTTTTCACAATGAAGCAGCCTGGTATGTGAATCATCCGCAGAAGTCTCTAGCATGCAACTGCAAGGCCCGCGTCTCTGTACCACAGTCACTATCATCCCCATTAGAGATCAATGTAACTGAAACTAGGGCTTACGCTGATAGTGGTGTGGGATGTATAATGCCTTTAGAAAATCAAGATTTTAGCAACTCACAGAATGCCCTGTTGGGGAAATTGGGTCTTGTGCACCAAATTCACCCTACGCATAGACAGGGTCGACAAAGAAACGATCGATGCCACTTATGTGATCACGGACAACATTCTAACTGCGGGGACTCCGGATTTTGAAGTGTTATGATGAATAACCCTGCTTCTCTGTGGGGATCTGGAGAGGATGGAGCAGGGGTTTGATCATCATAGGGTTAATTAAATATGGGATATGGATTGTTTCTCGGCCATAGGACCCGAGGTTTCCCTTTTGGTAAAGTGGGTAAGAAGGAGCAACAGGATTTCTCATCGGGTCCTCCTTCTCTTGAGGTTTATGTGGCCAGATGCTGTGGTGGCTCGCCAATTATTTTGATGAAGACTGTGCATCTCATCTTGCAGTGGAAGCCTCATAAACAGGGTACTCTAGATGTTATTCCTGAGGATGAGGATGAGAACAAGAAAGTGCATATTAAGAGCATCATGCTGAGCGGCCACCATTCACATCAAGTTATTTTTGGGTTGGGGTTTTTTCCACTAAACTCAAAGTCAAGGTCAAGTGCACACATTTTCAATTCAGCAGTCTAGTTATTCAAGATGCTAGTATGGGTCCCATGAAAACGAAGATGGAGAATGGAAGAGTGCTTGCAAGTGCTCCGAACCTTCAACTCGCTTGTTAGGCATTTGCACATCTTGACCAAAACTCGAAGGTTTTCACTTTTACTCTTTAATCCTTAGACATTTTGAATTTTGAAAATGACACCCAATGAATAACAATGGAAACCCTGCATACCCAATAATAAATATCATTCAGGGCCCCGGGAGGAAGCCTGAGACAAAATCTGTGCAATAGGCGGATGCCCAACAAATAGGTTGAAGTAGGAATTGCATGCAATATTCATTTCTTTGTTGTGAAAAATGAGGTATTTTTGGACATATTCTCTCTTTCTCAGTCTCTTGTTCATTCTTTCATGTTTGGATTGTGGAATTTGTCTCAATACCCAATAGATACATGTCATGAGAAAACTGCCATCCTACTTATCGTCATCAAAGAATACAAGTCATCATACTTATCCTCATGGAAGAATACAAGTTCTGATAACCCATGTGTTTGGAGCGGTGTGAATTGCACTTCAGATGAGAGCAATGTCATTAAGATTCATATGTCTAGTTTTGGGCTGGTGGGCAATGCTTGGCAGACTGTATGTCAGATTCAAGGCCTTCAAGTCCTTGATGTCTCTAACAATTTCCTATCAACCCCATCTGCTAATGATATCAAGGCTTGCACTAGATTGGTTTCCCATAACGTCAGTGCCAATTTAATGTCAGGAGCCCTTCCTTCTCTTGTACCGTTGCGCAAACTGCAGTTCCTGGATGTCTCTCACAATAGATTGGTAGGGAACTTTGGCCCACAAATTCAGAATTTGATAAACCTTAAGGTGCTCAATTTGACATACAATACATTCTTTGGTGCAATCCCTTCCTTGTTGGGAAGTCTGGGGATGTTAGATAAATTAGACTTATCTCAAAATTCTTTTGGGGGTAAATTTATTAAAAACAGGTTAGAGGTTAGAGGTTCTTTAGTCTAGAAGCAGGTAACCCTTGTTCTTTAATCATAAGCATGAATATATGTAGTCAAAGAGATCAGATTGGCATTTGATTATTTTATTTTATGGCAATAATTTTTTGTTCCACAGTTAGTGAATTATAACTTTCATGACCTGGAATTTTTTACTTCTTTGTGCAGGTTGATATGTATGGGTATAGGTGTCCAACAATATTACTAAAATGGAGTGGGTTCAATTCACTTCTTATATATGCTCTTGCAGTGTGTGACTTGTTTGCAACAGTATCCAAGTATTTTATTGGAGATCGCCTCAAAATAATGTTGTATGTATTATGTTTTCATCACAATTTTAATTGCAAAATATGCATCTCTACTATCACCTAAAATAATACATAGCTAGAGAAGGAGAATCATTCTTAAATAAAGAAAATTTAGATAAGAATGTTTTGTAAAAGTTCTATATGTTCTTGCAGCATGTACATTGTTTTGTGTGCCATTGGAGGATTATAGAGGGCAATATTGTTTGTATCTTCCAGTTAGTTTATATTGTAAAAGACACATTATTGCATCTGTCAAACCAAAATTATATTTTGACATTTACATATAAAAAGTATTAGTGAGACCCAGAGTAAGTTCACCATGGCTTTCTGCATATTGAAAAAAATGTATAAGTTGTGTCAAATGTAAGAGATTCAATATAATCCATCCATAAAATTCATACCAATTTCAATTGCATTCTGCATGACCACATTAATCTAGATGTAAAAATAATTAACTCCTTTATGATACTTTTTTGCTCTAAAGTTGTATTTTATATGTCACATTGAACAAGTAGAAGTTACATTATTGTTTCTCTTTGGTGATTCAGTTTTCTCCTCTTATAAAAAGAACTTGAACAACAAACCAAACAATCATAACATGCACCTCTTGCTCTCATTGAGTATGATGTCAAGAGACATGCAAAACAGAAATAGTTGACCACATTGGGCAAAAAATGACATTCATGACTAAGTTATGTTTGATTTTATGCCCAATGTATTAGCATTTAAAGAAAACATTGGTTGTAAGATACACTCTACTTTATGTTTAATAATGTTGTCACCAATCATAATGTGTAGGAAGTCTTTAAGGGGTATCATCTCCTTAACATCTTTTGATATACCAACTTGCATGTATATGTGCGTATGTGGATATACATAAAACCCAGTAGAGTTGGCATTTGAGATGTTTGATGGCATTATATAATGCTAAATGGGTTAGGTATAATTTTCAATATAAAAAGAAAACATTTGGGATACCTTTGACAATTTCTACTTGCCATTATTCTCCAACTAATTGAAGATGAATGCGTCACAATTAAAGTTTGAACTCACAATACCATCCTCTCTTCTTGTGTTGTTTATGCAAACTTGACAGGTTTCAGTAATCAAGAATTAGTCTGAAATATTAATTGAAATTCTACACTATGGAAAGGTTTAGGTGCAAACAGAAGTTATCAACTTATATTGTAAGTCAGATAAGTTTATAGCCGGGTGGGCTAGCTTGATTGGTTGAGCTTCATGCAAGAGTTCTCAGGTCCAATCCTCCATGTTGGTTTCCTCTATCGCATGCCTCAATATCCCTACCAGGTCAGGTGGCGTAGTTAGCACCAACAGGTTTGCATTGGGTATCATCCAAAAAATGATTCCTGTGAGGTTTTCCTTGTTAAAAAAGTCAGATAAGTTTGTTAGAGTTACAAGAAATGGTGATTTTTTCCATAGCAAGGACTGATTCCACATAAGCTACCCTTTTGCATTTGCTTTCAACTAAAACTTCTTTTTTATTTCTTATAACCACTTTTAGCCATAATCAAGAGCATTTTGGATATTTACTATGCCCCATTATTGCAACTTCCATTGTGTTAAGAGTGGTAACACTTACAACAAGTGTTGTTTAGTAGTCAGCAACACTTTGTCACATTATATGTAGGAGTGTTCTCTGAGTTAACATAATAACCTCCAAAGATAATGAAAATGGTCATAAGTGATGGCCCTGAAGCCATCGATGCCTAAGTTGTATTCCGCATTTGTTTTTACTTAACTATTCTTATTTCAAACATTGATATTTTTTATCAAACAAGTTTATATGCTTATGTTTCACATACAAAACCTTTTATCCTCTTTCACCTTCTAAATGGCCTCAACTTCTTGACTTTGAGGATTTAAGACTACCTCTCTTTTTTCCAGGTTGCTACTAGATGGCCATAATCCTAATCCACTTGGCACTTGAGGCCACATTTTCTTAACCTATACTTGCTTCAAATTTTCTCTGAATATTTGTAGGATAATTTTCCTAGTTTTCCTCCAGTCCTACTATGTAATGTAGATTTGAGCACATATATGTAGTGATATTTCTTTTGAACCTTATATGGTGATAGAATTGACAAGAACATCACTTAATTTTTTAGTACCTATTTTACCTATAAATGTAAAGGTGGATAGGAAAATCAAACTTCATCTAGACAAGGGATGGAAGACAAGGTAACAGTAGTCAGATTGAACTCATGAAACTGAGGTGTCTTGCAAATATCTACATTTCCCCCCAAAATGAACCTTTTTTAGTTTCTTCGATCTCTAATCAAGCTGATTGAATTCTGTGATATACTTCCATTTAAAAACAAAGAAACGAAATAAATCTTTGGTGCAGAGGTAGGATGCTAAGGTCACCTGCTGAAAGAGGTAACGACAACTTGAAAATTCAGGATTCAATAGCTCGTTTACTTGGCCACAAACCATTAGACTGGTAGATCAGTGGGTTCTCCAAAAAATCCAAATAATTCTTGGACCAAGGCCAAGTCAACTTTTTAGGGGATTCTACCATATTCTCTTCAATTCTCTTACCCATATTGAAACAGAGTGGGACCGGAACCTCGACTTGGAAGGATAGAACCCTTGGGGTCTAGGATAAGAGATTTTACCTGTGGCATGTATTTGAGGGATATACAGCAACTCCTGGTGCAAACCATAGCCTCCTTCAAGTTGTAGGGGACCCAAACCTACTTCAAAATCTTGCACTCCTTTGGCCAAACATCGAGGAAATTCTTCACAAAAATCTCTTAGAGTGAAGTTTGTTACATTTACAGAGGACCAAGTTTCCCACCAAGTGCACAAGACCTTCCATGTGAAGAGTTTCTACCTTGAGATTATGTGTCTGTCATCTCTGGTGGAGCATTGAACAGAATTTGCATGCTCTAGAGAAAGCAGTGCAAAGATTTGCGATCCATAGTATCCCCCATAATTTAAGCACAAAGACCTAGGTATCAACTTGAAAATATCATGCTAGAGGAATAGTAAAAATATATTCCTCCTACATATTTTCCTTTTCTTAATCCATTTGTTGCAACGATCTTGTCAAGACTTGTTGACATTGTTCATAGAGTTGTTTATACATCCCTTCCTTGTGAATTTTTAAGGATAGGTATGACCATGGTGATGCTATTCTCTGCAAGAAAAATAGAGAACATCAGCAAGATGAGGTTGTTAAATCCTATATTGCTAGTCTGGCTTAAATTTGGAGCAGAATTCCCTAGGAAAAAATGGCCAAGTGGAGGTCACCAAGATCTACGCACTTTAGATCATGGCTATGTGGGAAAAAATATTTGTAGATTAGATAAGCTAGCTGAGGTCACCAACTAACACCAAAAATACAGTACATAACTAAGAAAATTAGGATGTGTTAGAATTTAATGTTTTATTAGGAGTCTTATTCGTCTTGTCAATAATTAAAGAAAGAACTTGTAGCTGGTGCATTTCCCTTGAGGTGGCCTTCACCCTATCATATGGAGGAAGCAAAGAGTAGCAAAGTCCCTTGATATACCTTCAGATAAATTTCAAGTACTCTATACAACTCATCATCCAAAGACCACGAAAAAGATGGAAGGGCTTCTGCTATTGATAGAAACTTGGCAGGCTCAAAGTTCACATCTGGGGCTATGTCAACAAGATAATCATCCACTAATTTGGAAACTCTTGTTAGTGGACCTTGTGATTGGGATCCCACAACAGGATCCACTTCCACTTGAGGTGAACAGGACGATACACTTTCTTTGTCAAACATAAGAAAATAGTGAATAATTCACTACATGCAATTTGTGTCATAAAGTATCTCTACTTTATCTGAATAGTTGGGAATCAGAAGGCCATCAAGAGTTGCAAGTTCTAACTGAAATCCTATCATCTTCTCCAAACAGTCCTTGCATGCCTGACTTGCATTCAATATCATTGCACTCCGCAACATTATAAACAATAATATACAAGAGGTTATTCCTTTCTTCATAGGCAAAACGCATTCAATAGGTTCCAATAGCAATTTCTGATTGGCAATAGTTAGAAAAGTACCCGGATGAACTATGGAACCTCTAACACTACCACTTTTCCATCTACTGAGGCCAGGAAGATATTTTTTGCATAGAAAACAACTGCACTAGCTCTATTTTCAGGCCATATTATTTTGGGGGCAGATTCAACAATAACAGAGTTTTTGAAGATAGTCTTTGCACTTATTTCTTAAAATCTCACCTTTGCAAGATTAGTTGGAGTTAGGTAGTTGTTGTTGTGCCATTAGTAGATTCTACAGGTGCTTCAACAGATGCCAAAACAACTTGCAAGTCCATGTATGTATTTTTTTTGTTGAGGGTGAGCCTCTTTTTCGCAATAACTTTAAAATATGGTGAAGTAACGAATGGAACAAACTGCTTTTTCTTACATCTATCATCTAACAAGTTGGGGATAAAATCTGTTATGACAAGGGTGAACCCATATTCACAACTAGAACATCTAATCCAAGGGATGGTAAGTGTGGAACAGTATCATGATCACCTTAAGAAGAACTTGCTAGTGTAGAATGTATAGGAGTAGAAGATAGCAATTCCATACAATTGATCATGTAGGAACTAACAATAGATTTGAATTTTTGATCCAACGCTGAATCTGAGAAGGAACCCTTTCTAGGATATTGTACTAGAGGAAGATATTTTTTCATCTGCAAGAGGTATTTTTGAACCATCAAAAAATTAAGTGGGCCCATCTAACAAAACTTCATGCAGATTTAAGAATTCGGCTTCTATGATTGAGGGATCTCATGTTATTTCATGTTCACCTATTTCATCTAGCAACTTCAGTTTGACCTCAGTAGAAGGATAATAGACCAAAGTCTTTTCAATGAGATGGAAATTAACACCACAATCCAACAATTTAATACATGGAATAGTCAGTTGAATCACATAGGGCAGCAAAATTGCTTCGGCATTATGTGTTTGAGCATGGAATGCCAGTTGTATCTCCAAATGCCTAAAACAACAGTGGGAGGGAACATATTTCAACCTTGTATGCTATGAGAGTGGAACTGTCCCAGTGGATGCTTTAGAAACCCTAATTTGACAACCTGTGTCATTCTCATTTCGCTGAGTAGTTGATCCACCAGATCCAAGAATATGAAGCTAGAGAAAAATGGCCATAGTCACCACAAATCTTACCAATAGACACCACATATTTCTTTTACTTTCTGTTGTGTGCTCTTTCCATTGACCGAGCCTCCCAAATGCATGCTCATCAAACTCACCATCATCAAGGCCACTTGAGTGGGATCTCTTATGCAATTGACTAGTTTCAAGGGACTGTTCAGTGGGCAAGATCGAAGGTAGGAGGTGTTTTCCAAAGAAGTTAACTATATTGGTGGCAACAAGGGGATAAATGTATAACTTTCTCATCAAACCACTATAAAATTTTATAATATCTATAGCTTCTTGAATTTTCTCTGTGGACAAGGTAAAGCAGGTCACTAAATCTTGTAAATCCTTCCACCAATCATGAGGCATGTCAATGACGTCATCTCCAAAAGAGAAAAATGGTACATCCGAATTAGGGAGATCAATGGGTATGAGAAAAGGTAGGGAGATGTCAGCCGAATAAGTTATAGCCCCCCATTTATGGTGCATGATGTGACCCCAGCCTAAGTCCAACTGTATGTCCTTCACAATCTAAGACTAGGAAAATATATTGATTCCATTAGTTGTAGGTTAGAGTTAATCTAGCATAGTTGATATTGACTTATATTTCCATACAACTCACTTTAACCATAGGTAAATATGTTTTTAAGTGATGTTGGAGCCAGCTAGGGACCCATTTAGAACTTTGGATTCTGTGTTTTCAATAGATGCATGGGTAGGTGAATGAATTTTCCTAGATTTTTTTGAAGAGACAAACTATGTTTTCTTGGAGAAGTATCGAGTCCTCTCTTTGGAGTTTGATGCAGAGGTCTAACATACTCATTCTGATTCGATGATGATATTTTCAGTCCAAACTGATAATTTTTCAATATAGAAAGTGTTTTTCTTTGTTTGTCTATTCACAAAAATTAAAGGGTGAAAAAATGCCTAGTGGTTCCAGAAATAATCTATAAGTTTAGGTTTAGGTAGTCTTAAGGAAATTTTTCATGGTCACATCAAGTATTTTCCCTAGGACATAGGTGTCTCGAATGTCATTAGAATTGCATTCTCTTTTATGGTTCAGGATCAGACTATAAGAAACACCTTATGCTTTTGTACTTTCCCTATAAGAAACAATTGGTCTTTTCACTTGCAGCTATAGTCATGAGTGATCTTATTCACAAAGATCCAACTTGTTATTTTGTGCTAGATGCGGCAGGTCTGCCTAATGATTTTTTGGATGCTATCATGGTTGGTGTCCTTCCTTCTGTAGATGCAGTAGCTTGTATACCAAAATGCTTGGATGCTTTATGCCTTAATAACCTTGGTCTTCAAGCTATTAATGACTGTGGTGCTATAAGATGTTTTGTGAAAAAATTTAGATCAAAAACCTACTTACGGGCTTTGGAAGGTGATACTCCTGGGTCCTTATCATCTGCTTTGGATGAGCTGATGCGGCATGCTATTTCTTTGCGGGGGCCTGGGGTGGATGTATTGATTGAAATTTTAAATACTATTGCAAAACTTGGATCTGGCATTGAAATTTCTTCCTTGTTGCAAGATTCTGCCAGTTATTCTGCACCTATTGCCATGGAGATTGATTTAGAACAGAAAACATTTATTTCAGTGGATGGAGATGAATCATCAAGGGAAAATTCTAAGATGGGAGTTGATAATTCTGCTGAAAATTTGTCTTCAATCATGGAAATCTTTCACCCATATTGTGTAAGTAATGCTACACGTCTCTTAGAGAATATTCTTCATAATACAGATACATGTGGGGTGTTCATTGAGAAAAAGGGTATAGAGGTCATGCTGCAACTATTTGATTTAACTCTCTTACCATTGTCTTTTGCTAGTGGCCATAATAGCGCCATTGCATTTAAAAACTTTTCACCACAGCACTCATCTCCCCTCACTAGGGCTATTTGCAATACTCTTAGAGAACACATGAAACCTGCAATCGAATTCATGGATTTGTTGGCTGGAGCAAAGCTAGCAGATATTGAGGGATCAAAACGCATGAGAGTTTTGAGATAACTTTCAAGTATGAAGGGTGTTTTATCCTTTTCAATGCATCTACTGAAAAGTACAACAACAATGATGCCTGAAATTGGTTCCGGAAATACAGATATACTAAAGGATGTGGGGAAAGTGTACAAAGAAATACTTTGGCATATATCTCTTGTTAGTGATTCAAAAGTAGATGCAAAGAAAGAGGTTGAACAGGGACCTGCAACTGGAAATTTGGCACCAAATGCAGCAGGTATAGAAGCTGGCAGTGACCCCAACACAATTTCAGTTGTTCAGTATGTGAATCCAATGTCTATAAAGAATGGATCTGCTGCTCACTGGTCCATTGAACCTGAATATCTTTATGTTATACAAACAGGATTGCATTGCCATAGAAGAAGGGACCATGGTATTGAAGGGATTTCAAGAATGCGTCTTGGTCGGCTTGGGTGACATGCAGATGCATCATAGGTTGACATTGGAGGCTCTGTAAGTGTAGGTGAAACATCTCAAGCCCAAGAAATTAAAAGGAAATCACCTGATCTCCTTGACTTTGAGACTATGAATAAGGTGGCATCTACAATGCGATCATTCTATGTGACTCTTGCAAAGGTATTGGTAGTTCCCAATCGACGCCGTGATGAAGCAGGATCACTTAGTGGGGCAGCCAAGAGCGTGGTGGTTTCTCTTGCTAAAAATTTTCATGACAGTCTTGATGTGGATGAGAATTGTAGTTCATCTGAGTTTGAATCATCACTTTCTTCAAAGTGTCGGTACTTGGGGAAAGTTGTGGATGACATGACAGCAATTATATATGACAACCGTAAGTGCATGTGCAATACAGCAGTAGTGAATTGTTTCTGTGCTCATGGTACAATTAAAATTCTTTTGACTACTTTTGAAGCAACGGGTCATTTACTGTGGACAGTACCATTTATGTCACAGCAAGGAATGGAAACTGAAAATGAAAAAGGGAATGAAAATGACAAGCTAGAGCATGTTCCTTCGTTGTTGGAAACATTACAAAGCTACTGCAAGCTCTTGGAATACTTTGTTAATTCTTCTTTGATGTTAATTGTGCCATCTGCATCACAACTATTAGTGCAACCAGTTGTTGGAGGGTCTTTCACTGTTCCAAGGGAGCCAGAGGCTTTTGTCCGCACACTACAAGCTCAGGTTCTCTATGTTGTTCTACCTATCTGGAACAATCCAATGTTTTGACGCTACAGTCCATCTTTGATTACCTCTGTGCTTTCCATTATTACCCATGTATACTCTGCCATAGGTGATTCCAAAGGAAGCAGAAAAGGTATTCCTGGAAGCACAAGTCAACAACGAACGTTTTAGAGGTCATCCACCTGATGATTCTACCATTTCTATGATGGTTGACATGGGATTTCCAAGGTCTAGGGCAGAGGAAGCATTGAGGCATGTTGAAACAAATAGTGTTGAACTAGCTATGGAGTGGCACTTTAGTCATCCCGAGGAGCCAACACAAGAAGATGATGAACTTGCCCAAGCTCTTGCCCTATCACTGGGTAATTCAGAGGCTCCCAAAGACAATGCCAATGAAAAAGGAACAGAGGCTTCTTATGAAGAGAAGCCTCTAGAAAATCCCCACGTTGAGGATATCTTAACCACGTGTATGAATCTGTTGCAAAGTACAGATGCCATTGCTTTTTCCATGACTGATTTGATTGTGACATTGTGCAGCCAAAACAAAGGCCAATACCATTTGAGATTTATTTCAGGCTTTCTCATTCAACAACTAAATCTTTGTAAGGTGGAGGGATCTAAAAAAGACAATAGTCTATTATTAAGTATTTCTCATATTTTGGCATTAGTTTTGAGTGAAGATAGTAGTACAAGAGAAATAGGAGCAGAGAATGGACTTATTGGTGTCACATTGGACTTATTAATGAATTTTATGCCAATTTACGTGACAGGGGAAAAAGTTTCATTTCCTAAGTGGGTGACTGCCTTACTGCTTATACTTGACCATATGCTTCAATGCAATCTCCAGCTTACTCCAGATGTTCAGAACACTGTAGCTATGGGAGGAACTTCAATTGTGTCTAAGTCTGAAGATACAACCTTAGCTGGTGCAAGTGCTATGGATAACAGTAAAAAGTCTTCCTTGGATGACAACATCAAAGGAAATAGTCCATTCATGAATATTTTATGAAAATCTTTGCGATACATGACAACAGATGAACAACATAGAGTAATGAATATTTCTTGCAACTATTTGTAGCTGCACCTTCTAGCAGCTACAGTACAGGCAGTTATTAAGTTGTGTGCTAGACTAACAAAGTTGCATTCCATGGCAATGCAGTTTCTAGAGAGAGGTAGATGTATCCCCTTTTGAGTCTTCCTAGAAGTTGTTTTTTCCCAAGTTTCGATAGTGTGGCAGCAGCTATTATACGCCATCTTCTCGAGGATCCTCAGACTCTTCAGATTGCCATGGAGGTAGAGATACGCAAAACTCTAATGAACATTTTAAATTGTCATGGTGGTCATGTTTCTCCTTGAACATTTTTTACGTCTATGGCTCCAGTCATTTCTCGAGATACAACAATTTTTATGCAGGCTATTGCTATGGTTTGTCAATTACAGACAATGGGAGGAAGGCCAAATATCATTTTGTCAAAGGAGAAAGAGGATAAGGAGAGAGGTAAAGAGAAGGAGAAATTGAAGGAGAATGACAAAGAAAAAGATAAAGGAAAAGGTTCTGGACTAACTAAAGCAGGAGTTCCATCGGTTGATTTTGGTTGGGTGCCTCATGTAAGCAAGCCACATGATGGGCTGGGTAAATCTGCCAAGGGTAATAAGAAAATTCTTCATAGCTTTACACAAGTTATAGATAAACTTTTAGAGGTTATATTGCACTATCCGCCACCAACACAAGAGGGTGAATGCACAGGTTCAACAACAACCATGGAGGTTGATGAATCTGCTCCAAAGGAAGAAAGAAAAGCAAAGCTTGATGAATCAACAAAATTAGAAAGTGACAAGGTTTCTGAAAGCTCTGCAGGGTTGGAAAAAGTTGCTTTTATTTTGAAATTGATGAGTGACATTCTTCTCATGTATATACACGCAGTTAGTGTAGTCCTGCGACCGGATCCAGAAAGTAGTCAAGGTCATGGGCCTTGCCAAGCTTGGTTTTTGTGTAAATTGTAGTTTTTAACATCCTAATCCCATTTATGAATTTTTGTCTCAGCTTCACGAGTATGTCTAGTTATTTCTTAGTTGGATTAGATATACATGACATATTTTAACTCTTTCCATAAGGGATAAACTTGTACATTAGGGTTAGAATTCTATCTATTCCTGGATGTAATCAGGAAAGTCTTAGAAAATACCCTATTGATATTGCAATATTGGTATTTTCATGTATCCTCAAAGTTATTGATGTTTGGATTTGCTATGAAGGAATTCTTTTTCAATATATTCCATTTTGGATTTGAGAGCATGACAAGGAACTTAGGCTCGTTTTTCAATACTTAACCAATTTTTTCAATGGCGAGCATTTTTCTGGCATATATGTCATGTCTACAATAAGAATCACTGCACTATGTTATGAAATGCATATCACATTATTGAAACTTGTGTCTGCAAATTGTATGCAAATTTTTTCAACATTTTTGTTGTTTTAGTAAGTAATCGAAAAGTTTGGAATTATAGTTCTTATACCTTGTGAGGATTGCAAAGAGCAGGTTTCTCTTGCATGATAATATGTAGATATTTGGGTACATGTGGATATCTTGTTACAATCATCTCCTGAACATTCTTATTGTCTTTTCTTAGACTTAAAAATAATGCAATATGGATGTTAATATTGCTCATCTTCTTATTGTCTTTTCTTATTGTGTTAATATTGTTAATATTGTTAAAGGGTGCTAGCTTAATGGTAGAGCGCCTGCCTTACAAGCAGGAGGATGGTGGTTTGATTCCTTCGTACCCTATTGATATTGCAATATTAATATTTTTAATAAAATAAATTTTATTATGATTTATTATGGCTATAGAGGGGGTTTCAAACCATATTTGTATGTTTCTACGAGGGTAGTTTTAAGCCACCTTCATATGTCACTGCGAGGGGGGTTCTAATCCACCTTCATATGTCTCTACGAGGGGGGGTCCAAACCACCCCTATAGGAATCTACGAGGGGGGTTACAAACCACCCATATAGGCATCTACGAGGGGGGTTCCAAACCGCCCCTATAGGCCTCTACAAGGGAGGTTTCAAACTGCCTCTATAGGCCTCTACGAGGGGGGTTCAAAACCATCCCTATAATCCTCTACGAGGGGGGTTCTAAACTACCCCTATAGGCCTCTACAAGGGGGGTTCCAAACTGCCACTATAGGACTATACGAGGGGGCATCACAATTGCCCCTATAGGCCTCTATGAAGGGGGTTTGAAACTGCCCCTATAGTCCTCTATGAGGGGGGTTCCAAACCGCCCCTGTAGGTTTGTATGAGGGGGATTATGAGGGGGCTTCACAATCTCCCTGGTAGGTCTCTATGAAGGGGGTTCAAAACCACCCCCATAGGTCTCTATGAAGGGGTCTACGAGGGGGGTTTAAAACCGCCTCCGTAGACCTCTACGAGGGGGGTCACAAACTGCCCCCAAAAGTCACTTTTGGGGGTAGTTCCAATCTCGTCAAAAATTGCCCTTAAATGGAAAAACTTTTAACATTGGTCCCTTTAGGGACGTTTTTTCCAAAACCGCTCCCAAAGCCAACCCCCCCCCGTAGGTCACTTTTGGGGTCAGAAGACAACCCCCCCTAAAGGCCAAAAATGTAGTAGTGACTAGTCCCTTTTATTTAACACTTAGTTAACTGAAATCATGTTGATTGATTTACTTGAAGTGACCACTGTGAGTTCTTTAGTTAACTGAGACATGTCTTTAACTGATGCTTTAACTAAAGCATTGATACTTAACTGAAGCTTTAATAATTTGAGTTCTCTTTAATTAGTTGAAGTGTCTGCATGGGCAATTTCGAATTCTCTTGATCTCTATGCTTTATCTTTTATTTCTTTATCTCTTACTGCATGGTCAATATGTGCTAACTTTAATTATCCATCACATTACATTATACTAAGAAGAATTATCGGATGATGTGATCATATTATATTATTCCAGACCAAATGATCATATGATAAAGTAATTCACTTTAGAGGTGATCAATCTCTAAAGGAGAGTTAATAGCAATTTGGTGATCATGGTTAATAATATATCACACAACATTAAATGCTTTTAACAAGTAAAGCATGACCTTTATACAGAAGGTCCACCTCTATACGGGAGCTCCATCTCATGGATACCTTTATACAGAAGGTTCACATGATAATCATGACTTGACACACACAAGTTCGGAGCCTTGTCCAACAAGAATTTACAACATCATTACTTTGATCAATTACCTCTATATGGGAGGAATAACCTTTACACGGAAGGCAATCAAAGTGCTCACCTCTATATGGGAGGATCAATATTGACTACACAAGATTGGTTCGGAGAATGTCTCCTGATTTTATATATTTAACACTCCCTCTCAGTGAGGGAGGCATTCTCTGCTATACCAAGCTTGTATCGGAAGTACCTGAACTTCGTCACTGACAGAGGCTTTGTTAACACATTTGCAATCTGCTCATCAGTAGTAATGTATTGAAGTTTCATTATACATTTATGAACAATGTCTCGAATGAAGTGATACTTCATTTCATTGTTCTTCAAATTGTCATGAAACACTAGGTTTTTGGAAAGCTTGATACAACTCTGATTGTCACACCTAATAACTGTAGGCTCAAGTTTTTCACCGAACAACCCTGCAAGTAGCTTTCTAAGCCACACTACTTCTCGACAGGAAACACTAGAAGCTATGTATTCTTCTTCGGTAGTGCTCTGGGTTACGGATCCCTGCTTCCTGCTGGACCAAGATATCATAGTTGATCCTACGCAATAACAGATGTCGAATGTGCTCTTACGGTACACAATGCTTCCTCCCCGGTCTGAGTCTGCATAACCAAGTAACATGACTCCTCGACTGGAGACATATATGAGTCCATATGAAATTGTACCTCAAAGTTACCTAAGCACATGATTAGCAGTTGTCCAGTGTCGATGTCTCGGATCGGACATAAACTGACTCAGAATGCTCACAACATAACATATATCAGGCCTCGTATGTATCAAGTACATTAGCGAGCCTATAAGTTGTCTATACAAAGTGGGATCTATTGGATCTGATCCAGATCCTGACTCATGAAGTTACCTCAAATTGGAAACTATCAATGTAGTCATATATTTGCAATCTATCATGCCAAACCTACGCAATATATCCACACTATACTTCCCTTGAGATAGAAAAAATTCATCTTTTCTTTTACAGATCTCAAGGCCAAGAAAGTAGTGCATTAGACCTAAGTCTTTCATCTCAAACTCTAAGGTGATCTCCCGCTTGCACCACGCAATCAAATGTTCCTCGCTAGTGAGAAACAAATCATCAACATACAAAACCAATATCAATAGTTGGTTTTTCACTACTTTGAAGTACAAATTTGGATCAGCTTCACTCTTATAGAAACCCAGCTTTTGAAGGTAGCTATCAATTCTAGAGTACCAAGACCTGGGGGCTTGCTTAAGCCCATATAGAGCTTTATTTAGCTTGCAAACATGGTACTCCTTCCCATGTACCAAAAATCCTTCAGGATGTTGAATATAGACCTCTTCCTCAACCTCACCATTGAGAATGGTTGTCTTCACATCCATTTGGTGAAGTTTCCATCCTAGAACAGATGCAAGTGCAATCATTATCGGATTGTGGTGTACCTTTCCACATGGGAAAAGGTCTCATCATAATCAATGTCTTCTTTCTAAGAGAAACCTCTAGCAACGAATCTGGATTTATACTTCTCAATTCTACCATCCGCAGCATGCTTTATCTTATAAAGCCATCTGGAAGTCACAATGGAATTCCCATCAAGTTTGGGAACAACCTCCCAAACATCATTCTTCATTATAGAGTTGTACCCTTCTGTCATTGCATCTTTCCAAACTTCCTTCTTTGCAGCTTCTTCATACGAGAATGGTTATGAATCATTGATGTGACTCATCAATGCAACATACCCTGAATATATGTCACGTTGCTTGCGCTCTCTGGATGAGCCTGTTGGTGCTCCATGTTTCTCTGCATTTTCTAAGATGTCTCAGCACCAAGTAGTTCTTCTTTTACTGGGAGGTTCATCAGGTGACCTCTCAACCAGTTCTGCTGGTTCTTCAGGAGCTAGACAGTCTAAGGCATCTTCTAGTTTCTCCCTCTCTAATTCTAAAGGGGGAGAATCAGACTCAGGATCCTCCATCTCTGAACCATATTGAATCTATTTCGATCTTTTGAAAGCAGCTTCCTCATGGAAGGTAACATTCCGTCTGAATTCAATGTGTCTCTCACCAAATACATATATTCAGTATGCTTTGGATGTCTCGCTAAAAACCACAAAGGTGCCTTTCTTTCCAAAAGGCTCCATCTTTGTTCTCTTTTCTTTCGGTACATGAATGTATATTGGGCTCCCGAAGATCCTCAAGTGTGAGATGTCTAGCTTCTCATCGATAAACACTTCTTTTGGTGTCTTCTCATCTAGAATGGAATGCGGGATTCTATTATGGATGTACACAGCTATACAGGTGGATTCTGCCCATAATGAGGTGCACATATCTTGATCATGCATCATGGCTTTTGCAGCCTCACATATGGTTCTATTATTTCTTTTGGCAACCCCATTTTTCTTAGGGTTGTGTGGTACTGTTAACTGTCTACATATTCCTACATGACTACATAGCTCATTAAATGCATGTGAATCAAAATCACCTCCATTATCAGACCTTAATGCATGGATGTGATTTTCTTTCTAATTTTCAACTAGGGATTTAAACTCTTTAAATTTGCTAAGAGTTTCACTTTTAGCCTTCATGAAATAAATCCATGACTTCCTAGAAAAATCATATATGAACAGTACATAATATAAGAAGCCACTCAGGGAGGGGGATGACATGGGACCACATACATCAGAATGTATTAAATCTAAAATCCCTTTAGATCTAGTAGAACTGCTAGAAAACCATTTCTTAACATTCTTCCCAAGTGCACAACCCCGACATACACTATCATGCTCAAAATCAAATATGGGCATACCTTTTACCATCTTATGAAGTCTTGGTAGTGCTTTGCAGTGTAGGTATCCAAGCCTTTGGTGCCATAGCTCGCATGGACTGATAGTGTGGTGAATCATAGCTTGAATGTACTTCCCAGGTACCTTATAGAGTCCTCCCTCTCGAAATCTAGTCACAACAGCAGATTCTGGGTTTTTTTTCTTCGGCCATAAAAGTGCTTTGTTATCCATGAAGATAACTCGGAAGCCTTTGTCTTCAAGAACTGAAACTGATAGGAGGTTCTTCTTCAAGCCTAGAACAAATAGAATTTCCTCCACATGTAGAATATCACCGATGCTTAGTTGGAATGAGGTTGATCCAACTCCTTGGATCGAATAACTTGAGTTGTCCCCCAACTATACCATGCATGTGAATTCTTTCTCTTTTAGATTGGTGATGGTACTCTTGTAACCAGTCATATGTTTGGATGCACCACTTTCAATCAACCATCTGTATGCATTTGTGATGACGGATCCATAAAGGGATAAGATAAGTTAATACTCCCTTCTTGTATCATTTTCTTCGGATGCATTCTTTTGAGTGATTTCATCTTCTGTGGTGGTAGAAACATGAAACTTTCCTTTCTATTTTGCTCTACAATCTCTTGATAAATGGAATTTATTATGGCAATTGAAGCATCTAGCTTTTGACTTGTCAAAGCCTTTGTTGAACTCCTTCTTCTTTGAATGAGAGAACTTCTTTTGGAAGAAGGGGTTCTTCCCTTTCTTCATTCTTGTTGTGAGGGCAAGATTTTCTTATTTGATGCACACTGACTTGCTCTGGATTCGCCCCTCCTCTTGGAGGCAGTCATGCCACAACCTTTCGAAGTTAGGTTGTACCTCTAGGCCATTTACCGCACCCAAGAATGTCTCCCATGAGGATGGGAGACCATCAATAGCGGTTTGGAGAAGATCATCTTCATCCACCACTACTCCAATACTCGCATGTTGATCTCTTACCTCAGAGATCTTGGAGAAGAAGGAGGCCATTGTCTCATATGTCTCCATATTTAAGTTTCGAAGCTTATTATTCAATGCCCTCTTTTGACTTGGGGCCTTCTTCTCATATATATTAGTCAATGTATAATAACATTAGTCCGCGGTCTTCAACGGTGTGATCATGAGCATCAATTTATCTTTTGCGAATCATAGATGATCTGTTTAGCCTTAGCTTGATTCCTCTTGAAGTATATGTGCCCTGCATTAGATGTAAGCTCCTCCACCATAGTGGATACATAGTCATCCAACTCCTCTAGGATGTTGAGAATCCTAGCCTTCCAAGTGTTGAAGTTTGAGGTTCACTCAAGACGGTCTTTCGGTTGTACAGAGACTGATGCCATAGTCTTCAAATCTTGTGCTCAACTTCTGTTGTGAGAAAATCTCCCTACGGATAGGTAGATATCTCCTTGGGATTAGAAAAGGCCCCTAGTTGCCTACCCAAGACAGAGATGAAACAAATAGACACTATAGTCCTCCTAGATCTAGCTCACACATCAGCTAACAAGCTATGGAAATACAAAGCAAGTAGATGGCATACCTTACTTTGATGGTTGTCCTGCTGTTCCTAGGTTGCTACAGCTCCAGTCTTTGATTATGGACTTATGGACCTGTTCACAAAGGAAATACAACACCTTCTCCAACGCAATATATGTATAAACAAAGATCTAACTATATAAATAGAGACAATTTCATGCATTCATCATTAAAGACATGAAAATGAGAGGAATAGGCTAAGTTATATTAATGATAGAAAAGCCAAAAGAAGTTGATTACAATGTTATACCTTGCTGTCCAAAGTAGCAGCACCTCTTTCCAAGCTCTCCAACACCACCCTTGCAAGACTCATAGGATCATAGGTTTAGTGTTCCCAAGATCACCCCCCCTAGCTCATGGATGGCTCTCTTTAAGTAGGATTTGGGAGGCCAACCACTAAGAGGAGATTATGGATCTAAGTGAATAATATGTGGATCACAGATCTAAATCATGCCAAGGAGGGAAAGTGAGATGGGATTCGAAGGAGTACCTCATCTCAAGAAAATCTCCATGAGATCCAAGATCCAAAATAAAAGGGATAAGCCTAAACCAAAACTACCGCTCCCCTATAACTAAGCAAAGCGCAGTAGTACCGCTCCCCCATAGGCATGCAGAACGCGGTAGTTTGACACTACCGCTCCCCCATAGGCATGCAGGGCGCGGTAGTTCCAGAAGACTTAATTTTTGGAGGTGGTTAATGTGGGTTTCGACCCCTTGCTTGTTGGATTTTCTTCCAAGTGTGACTAGGGAAGGTACCAACATTAGAATGAAGGGTCCTAACACCCTTAGGAGGCATAAACATCATGTTTTCCATGGTGGTGAAACATGTATATTCTCACTTACACATGGTGTGGCAATTTGAGGTACAACAGATGCCTCCTAAAGTGTGAGGTCAGAAGGAATCTGATAGCCGAAACACTTTACAAATAATAAGTCTGCAAGGATATCTAAAGGAGAGTTGGAGAAGAGATGCAAGCAAATATCGGCAATATGTCTAACGACCTCGAGGCGGGCATACCCATGCTCGGAACAACTGACTGAAAGCATGGCTGCCGACCAATACATTGCAGATCCATGATAATACTGACTTAACAATGACTGGAGACAAATCCTGGCTACTAGACTACAAGCGTAGATCCATGAAAAGAAAATGACACAGCCACAACCAATACAAGAGTGGACCTGTGTGACAGTACATCAATGAGGTCACCAACATAATATGTGGGAACCTACTCAAAAAATCTCCATCGCAACCTGGATGTGCTAAAAAGACTTCAGAACTATCCAGGGTCTTCTACTCGATCCCAAATCAATACGAATCTAACCATGTGATTACAAGGTGTTGAAGTCGAACATGGTAGAAACCACTTGATTACCAGTCAATGATTGAAACCGTTAACAAGTGCGAGGGAAATCACCAATGATGAAAATGACTCCCAAGGTATCATAGTACATCTCAACGAAATGTGAATAGATGATTTGATGTCGAACATCCGCGAGATCATTTGATCAGAGGTCAATGATGAAAACCTACTGTCGAATACGAGGAAACCTGCCATTGAGGCATGCAGGTACCAAGGTACTAAGGTTGGTTTCTAAGACTAATTCCTAGATAATGAGTTGAAGTCGACAGGAATAGACTCGTCAAAGGAGGGCCATAATGGATCCCACATCATCGACACGAAACCGACATAGGAAAGTGATATGAAGTAATGAATCAGATGAGTATGGACTGACACAGGGATGTAAAGGCTAACAATATTGCAGAGTATGACTAAGGTAAACTTCCCTTGAACATGAATGGCACGACAATAATGACTCGACAGCATTGACTCAACGAGGCAGAGACCAAGACATAATGCAACGATGACTGAGGCATTCTTCAAATGATTTGAAGGAGTGGGACAACTCATAGAATTGGCATGACTCAGAGATAAGTAGATTACCCAACTGTATGACGAGACGCAAAAAGGTGCCATGTTCAAGGGCGACACAAGCTGCCATGAAGCTTTCTAAAAGAAACTTAACTTATTCTTCCCCAATCCCCATCATGTTTGATGAGTACCTCTTTGTTTTTTAACGAGATTGAGGAGGATAACAGATGCCCGATATAGCTCATCCTTTGGACGAGTCCAATCCCACATGTTTTACGAACCTGAGAAAGGAGGGCTTAGGTCCCAAAAGGGTCCTTCGATGTTTTATTTTACGAGTCCAAGGAAGGAAAACTCGGCAATTTTTCATGTTTAGAGAGTCTAAAAAGAACTAAAGAAGACTCCAACGGTCCTTTTTCGTAAAGTTAGCCTCATCGCCCGAAAAAGGGTAAAACCACGCGGGAGAGGACTCTTCCAGTCATGATTGGATGAAGTATTCCTTTTTCGTAAATAGTACTTCCTGGTCCGAAAAAGAGGTAAACTATCACCAGAAAGACGATCATTCAAATGCTTTTACAAGCGTGAAAGTATCAAGTTCGCTTGGCAATCTTTTCCTATTTAGGGATTTTGAAAAGAGATTAAAGAGGACTCCATGTACAACTTTTTCATGGTTGATGACCGAGTACGACAAAGGAGAAGTAAACTCGGCACAGTTCCTTTTCCGTAAATAGTCTAGCGAGGCCGGATAAAGTGATAAACCTATACTCGTTAGACACACCTTTTTACTCCAATTTGTTTAACGAGCACGATAATGGTATCAAAAGCACTCGGAATCTTTTTCATGTTTGGAACCAGAGCATGAAAAAGGAAAAAGTAAGCTCAAACCACTTTTCATGTTTTTAACCAGAGCACGAAAAAGTGAAAAGTAAGCTCAAACACCATCTTACTGTTTTTAACAAGCTCGAAGATAGGTTGGAAGAATGCTCATGATGTCTGCTTCATTTTTTAACGAGGTCGTAACAGAAAATGAACTATGCTCGGGATAATTTTCATGGTTTAATGAGCTCGAAACCTAAAAAGGAAAGTATGCTCGAAAATGTTCCCAATGGTGAACTTCTTCCCGTCATGAAATCGAAAGGTTGGTACATGCCCCCCAGCATGATTGCTAGAAGTAAATGACTTAGCTCCAACGTGGTGTGGAGAGGCGATCGAGTTGACTTCAACGTAACTTCCAGAGGTTGAAGACATGCCCCCAAGCTTCATTTCATTCGCCTGAGGTATAGGTGAGTGAAAAGAAGGTTCAGGTACTAAGTCTACGAGGAGACTCGACTCAAAGGGAAAGGATATGTTTCATTTTTTAATGAGCTTGACACAGGATTAGAACTTTGCTCAGACTACTGGTTTCATTTTGTAATGAGCTTGAAGCCAATGGTAAACTCTGCTCACGGTTAAGGCCCATTGATGGGTTCCTTCCCAACATGATGACCAGAGGTTGGTAAATGCCCCCAGCATGAATTCTAACGGCTAAACATGCCCCCCAAGCTTCGTTTCATCTGACTACTCTTCTTCCTTACCCAAAAATCCTGGCTACTAATCCAAATGTGTTCACCAAGGGGGTAGGGAGAACAAGGATCAAGTGACCCAGGCAGATGAAATGAAGGTTCAAATCCTAACTCTAGCGAGAGACTCAAACAAATGGAAAGGAGATCTATTTCATTTTTACACAAGCTTGAAATAGATAATAACAATGCTTGAAAGGGTCCTTTTTATTTTTTAATGAGCTTAAAACAGAAAGAAATTATGCTCGAAGGTAGTTTCATTTTTACACAAGCTTGAAACCGAACGTAAACTATGCTTGGGATTGGTTTTGTTTTTACACAAGCTCGAAACCAACAGTAAACTATGCTTGAGGATCGGTTTCATTTTTTAACGAGCTTGAAACAAAGAATAAACTATGCTCGTAGGTAGTTTCATTTTTACGCAAGCTTGAAAAGGAACGTAAACTATGCTTGAAATGATGGTTGGTTTCATTTTTACACAAGCTTAAAACCAAAAGTAAACTATGCTTGAAATAATGGTTTCATTTTTTAACGAGCTTGACACCGGAATAGAACTTTTCTCCAAGCGTCCCCCCCCCCTGGGGGGAAGAAACCACTAAAACATGTGGAACATTTACGGAAGTCTGGTGACTAGGAGTCATGCGATGAGTGGGTGTCACAAAGGAAAGTTGATCGATGGTCACAATATTCCCATGATGGGGAAAATACATCACTCGAAAGAGTGAGGACACTACAGCCTTCATTGAATAGACGCAATCACGTCCAAGGAGTAGATTAAAATCTAAGGGACATTGGACGACCATAACATCAATACAGACATTTTTCCCTCCCAAAGTGATAGGTAACTGAGCTAGGGACCCTAAAGGTCCAGTAGGCCTTCTATTGAAAGCCAGTATCTGGTCAGTGACGGGCACAAGCCGAGGAGAACCTAAGGCTTGCCAAGCAATTGAGGATAGAATACTAACAGAAGCTCCTTCATCAACTATCGTACGAAAGATTTCTTTATTGAAAACTCCTACAGATATTTGAAAAGGAACACTCGAAGGAAGACGAGATTCTGTTAAACCATTCCAATCAAAGGAAATAACCTCAGTGCTTGGAGGGGGTCTCGTGGAAACGGACAGGGTTTCCCCTTGCCGAGGACATTCTGAACCAATAAGGAAAACATCAGTGGTTTCCAATTCACTCTCGCTTGGAAGATAAGAATGAGACGAAGATTGTGTCAAGATGATTGCTTCAGTCTAGACTTTCTTCAATGAAAGAGTGGGGTTGAGTGGAGATGACAGCAACTCTATCACTTCACTCTCGGAAGGGAGAGTGGGATCAATTGCAAATGAAACTGAATTGATCACTTGGCCAACCAGCGGGGGGTCGGGGGACAACTTACTATCGTTTGTTGGAAGCACCAGTTGAGAACTAGTAATATCTTCCAACCATCGTGAGGCTTCGTCCATGCTCAGACAAAGGAAAGTACGGTGCATACCCTTGCATATCAAACAGGGATATAGGACTTTACCCTTCCGACCCTTCACCAAGGGATCACTGGTCGAAGGAGTGTCATCGATATGATGGTCAGAGGTCGACGATACAAGTGGTTTGGGTTTTTTAGACCACACTTCTGATACATGGGAAAGATCAGGGCAATCCCTGAGAAGGTGATCACCCTTACAAAGTTTGCAAGGGAACTTGGGCTTACGGGGTGTTTTCGTAGAATGAGTGCCATTAGGGGCAGCCGGTTTACGCTTGGTCTCTTCTTTATCCTTCTTCTTCTTAACTTTCCTTTTCTTCTTCTTCTTATCCACCTGATTACTAATACTATTTCTTTCATCAGGCGAGGAAGAAGGAACGGAAGAAGATTTATTCGATGAAGAAGGGGAAGGATTAGTTTGGGTTTGACTCTCTCGCGGTGGAGAGTTAACATTCGAAACATTGTGTGCAATCAGAATTACCGGATTGAATAACTATACCGGTAATCCTATGGTTAATCCAGGAAGATTTAACGTGGCAATAAAGGGAGGACCAATATCTCCAACTGGAGGAAAGTAAAAGGTACCCCTTGAAAAGGGGTCTCCGGATTGGTAGTCCCAGAAGGAGCATGGGTGCATGGAGGTAGATTCTCCATGAAACAAAACTAAGTGATGTGGACGAAGTCTTGTTAAAAAGAACTCAAAAACCCTCAGGCAACCGAGCGTGCGAAAGGGGAGCTAGGAAAATACAAGGCTCACAGGCCAAAAGAGCAAGCTCAAAAAACTATACTGAGGCCGCTGCCACAGTAAGCGAGCTGTACAACAAAACGGCTAGAATGCCAACAAGCAGCCCTACAAAGAAAAAGACCCTCTACAAGATAGCAAGCAAAACCTCCTAACTAAGAGCTGGAGACCTCAACAAATTGTATCCTTCACAAGGTGATGAAATCCAAGTCGAACAATACAAAATGAGAGACCAATAATGGAAGGATATCCCTCTACCGAAAGGGATTCTGGGTAAAGAGCCCTAGAAGAAAAGTCGCTAAGCTAGCTCATTCATGACACGTTGGAAAAGGTTTTCGGCGCTTCTGCCTTATCACCCTTGCATTACTATGAATTACAAGGAAGACAATGATCGATGTTGCCTTAGGGCTAAGTGGAGTGCGGCATTCCACAAAGTCCGTCCGGTTCTCAATCTCGCGACGGTTTAACCCCTGAAAGTTAAAAACAGTCAGGAGGCCCCTCCATAAACTGGCTGTGACCGTGTCAATAAATACTAGAGGATTTTAGTTCCGTAGAGGACAACAACTATGTCTCAGATGAAAATGACAAGGGGGAATTATTTTGATGCCTATCCCCGGTGTCCTACCTAACTACCAAATTCTTTTGATTTCCTTAAGTGAGGTTACTGTTGGTTTAGTTAGGGAGATTAATTTTAGTGGTTGTATTACTCAATCGGGTAAATGGACGTGAAACTTGGTGGTGTTGTGACGACCCAAACCATGCAAGTGAGAATGAATCGAAATGAGCCTTTCTCTTCGATGAACACTATCTAAAGTAAGGACGAATTCTTTCCGTTCCCAATATGCACAACCCAATGCACATGCAATTTTATTTCTTTTCAAAATGATAGAAAGAAGTAAAATATGTACCCAAGACTAACCCAAAGTAATGAAAAAGTTCTTCATATGAACACCAAACGTAATGATTCTAATCCATTTCCTATCTTTTCACACTTGAAAAAAACACATCCAAGCTACGGAAAGAAAGATTCTACAAAGGCTTCCAATCAAATGCAAGACAAAGAGAAGAACCTAATAATATCGTCTAACTCAAATGCACATAAATATGAAACAAGCATTTCTTCTTCTCATGAATGTAATACCAAGAATGTCAAATGATTAAATTAAAGCAAGAAGAATACCTATGTGTTTCAATTTCATGAATATGGTAAAAGAACGACAAAATCAAGCTTCTCTTTGAACTAAAGCGGAGGCAAGGAATCAATCTTTTCAAACAATCATTAGATAGGATGCAAAAGAAATAAGATGCCAAGCAATCCAAACATGCCAAACACACCAAACCAAAAATGATCTCAAAACCTTAATATGGGTCAAAACGACTGTAGGATGCACGATTCATGGCCCCCCCGGGCCATGAGGGGGAATTTTTTTTTCAAAAATAGAACCCATTTCGCTTAAAAATGCAAGCAAAACACTAGTGTTTACTCAAAGGGCCAATATGGATCCAAATCTCAAAAAGACCCAAAAATAACCAAACAAACCAAATAAACACACTTTCCAGGAACTACCGCGGGCCTGCAGGCAACCTGGGAGCGGTACTGATAGAGTACCGCGCTCTAGACAGTGGTTAAGGTGCGGTACTGATAGACTACCATGCTCTAGAGAGTGGTTAAGGCACGGTACTACCGCTCTATAGGCAGTTACGGGGGGCGCGGTAGTGTGTGAACAGGGAAAAAGAGGCAGAATTTTGAGAAAAGATTTCAACTTTTCAAGGGTTTTCCAACCCAGAGGACTTACTGATCTGTAACAGAAGTCTAATGCAGAGAACAAGGAAGTGAATGAGGGTAAAAGAACCCAATTCTTACAATCAATGAGTGAAATTGAAATCAAACTTCACAAGCAAAGAAAATGGATTCAGCTTCCCCAGCGGAGTCGCCAGTTTCTGTTGTGAGAAAATCTCCCTGCGGATAGGTAGATATCTCCTTGGGATTAGAAAAGGCCCCTAGTTGCCTACCCTAGACAGAGATGAAACAAATAGACACTATAGTCCTCCTAGATCTACTCACACATCAGCTAACAAGCTATGGAAATACAAAGCAAGTAGATGGCATACTTTACTTTGATGGTTGTCCTGCTGTTCCTAGGTTGCTACAGCTCTAGCCTTTGATTATGGACTTATGGACCTGTTCACAAAGGAAAGACAACACCTTCTTCAACTCAATATATGTATAAACAAAGATCTAACTATATAAATAGAGACAATTTCATGCATTCATCATTAAAGACATGAAAATGAGAGGAATAGGCTAAGTTATATTAATAATAGAAAAGCCGAAAGAAGCTGATTACAATGTTATACCTTGATGTCAAAAGTATCAGCACCTCTTTCCAAGCTCTCCAACACCACCCTTGCAAGACTCATAGGATCATAGGTTTAGTGTTCCCAAGATCACCCCCCCTAGCTCATGGATGGCTCTCTTTAAGTAAGATTTGGGAGGCCAACCACTGAGAGGAGATTATGGATCTAAGTGAATAATATGTGGATCAAAGATCTAAACCATGCCAAGGAGGGAAAGTGAGATGGGATTCGAAGGAGTACCTCATCCCAAGAAAATCTCCATAAGATCCAAGATCCAAAATAAAAGGGATAAGCCTAAACCAAAACTACCGCTCCCCTATAACTAAGCAAAAAGCGGTAGTACCGCTCCCCCATAGGCATGCAGAACGCGGTATTTTGACACTACCGCTCCCCCATAGGCATGTAGGGCGCGGTAGTTCCAGAAGACTTAATTTTTGGAGGTGGTTAATGTGGGTTTCGACCCCTTGCTTGTTGGATTTTCTTCCAAGTGTGACTAGGGAAGGTACCAACATTAGAATGATGGGTCCTAACACACTTAGGAGGCATAAACATCATGTTTTCCATGGTGGTGAAACATGTATATTCTCACTTACACATGGTGTGGCAATTTGAGGTATAACAACTTCTCAGGATCTACGTAGGCTCTAACTAGCAGGAAAGGCTAAGCTCCTTCATGCCCTGAGCTCTGATACCATGTTGAGATTTGGTTAAGCTTTGATCTTTAATTATTTTAAATGCAAATACTTGAAGCAATGAGAAAATTCAATCCATGAAATTCATGCAACCATAACACAAGATATACCCTGGGAAAATCCTCAAAATTATGAGAACAAAAACCCCAGCAACTCTTCTCAGTATAATATAATGGATATCAAAGAATGTATTTCTTTTACAACATAGTAGATTGCATTCGGAAGATAAGAGATCACCAAACACTCTTGGTGAAGATACAGAAGCAATAGGGAAGAGAGATCAATCGGATGTGTGCCCAGCACAACAATAACAAGCACGAACAATACCTTGCACAAAGAGAAGCGACTTGCCTTCAATGGAGAAGATAATTTGCTTCACACTGGAGTCAACAATCATGTATATCATATTTATACATTCTTCTCTTATATTTTTAACTTCTAACTTCAGGATAAACTCGCCGTCAAACTGGATGTATTAATCTTGCATGGAGTGGTGCACCCCACTTCTCATGCAGTGCTTCATCTCACTGAGTTTTCACTTAGGATGAACCACGGATGAACTCGCCTCTTAACTGAAAGATTTCCCACTTAGTTAGGTGGCTAACTAGTCCCTTTTATTTAACACTTAATTAACTGAAATCATGTTGATTGATTTACTTGAAGTGACCGATGTGAGTTCTTTAGTTAACTAGTCCCTTTTATTTAACACTTTATTAACTGAAATCATGTTGATTGATTTACTTGAAGTGACCAATATGAGTTCTTTAATTTTAAACTCTATATGGAGTCAACTCCATACTTTTAAATACCTTCATATCGTTTTAACATTCATACAGGTTTAAAATGCCTCGATCCTATCACCTACGAATTTATTGTTTTATACCATTTTTACCCCCACAATAAGTTATATAGAAATCGAGTTCATACTCAGATTCATAAAATACTACACTAGTATTGCTATTTCCTCTTTCCATAAATACACTTTGTTTCCTTAAATCATAACTCGACATTTAAAGAAGTTGTCGTAAATAACAAAAAAGAAAACATAAGTAAATCGTTGGTTTTCAAAGAGTCTTGACATAGTTGTTTTAAAGAAAAATAGTTACATATGCATCGACCAGGTAACCATGAATATTTCCAATAAAGAACAGTAATAAGAATAATTGCTTTCCCGGTTAAAAAATTATAAAAGATAGTAGCGAAAATAGTTAAGATTCTTCCATTGAAGACATACCAATTCCATACAACAAGAAGAAAACTTACTTGAATACTGCGAGAATGGATACTCGGAGAATCACCTCCTCCCAACCATAGGAGAGAGAAACTCAACTGTTTACCCAACTCCACTCCCGAGATGGATCACCACCATGCACTAGAACGTCAAGCAATCACTTCCACACGGCACTCTCTCTCTTAGAGTCCGTAACAAGAAATGATGGACTTATGAAAAGAGAGAACACTCAACACAATTCCTCTATGCATAACACGGTGTCCCATGCTATCTCAGTGCACTATTATATATAGTTTTTCCCAGGGCTTGTGCCATCCCAATCAAATATTCAATCAATCCATAAATCCCTATGATTTAGGATCTTGTCTGGTAGTTGAGTTTTAGATTGGATTTGATTGGTAAAGATCTATCTTGCTTGATTACACATGTTCTCTTTGTCATGGTGGTGTCTCCTCATTATTTGAACTTTCCAAGTGCCCTTTTCTTTTATTTAATAATAATAATAATAAATAGTTTGTTGTGCAAAGTGTCACTTTGTGTTTTTGAGTTTTAAATAACTCATACATAAAAATAATTGTTACAAATATTAAAATAAAAATTGTTTTGGGGGTATCACAACAATTGTCCCATTTTTCAATTCTCCTTCCCCATCAACCTACACAATGCCAGGAACAAGCTCCATTCTCTAAGCTAACAGTCCCTTAACCAGCCTCCAGTTCCCTTCTAGCGCTCCAGCGCCACAGGTTGGACAGGAAGTTTCCGAATTGGGACTCCATGGAACCAGCTGTAGGTCAGGTTCCTCTCTCACACTAGTCTACCCAGGTTAAAGGAATGCATAATTCATTTCCAACAATGGCTTCTTGTGTCTATGTCACAGGTACCAATCTCTGCAGTTCAAGGTGATGGAAAAGAAGAGGATATCAATTCAAATGGTGGGAAAACCATGAAGGAAGGAACCCCTCTCTAGCTTAATTTCTCACTTTTATATGCACATATCATATTTCCATGTGGCCACACAACATGGAACCACTTTTCCCCCGTTAATCCCCTTCTTAAACTAATTAAATAATGCTTAATACAATCATGGCTCTTAATGAAGGTTTAACAACTGGGTTTAAATGGCTAAGGCTAAGGATATAAGTTGATGCCCATTACCACTTCCCCACTTGTGGATTCATATCCCCCCCTATCTTCTTCGTCCTTCTTCCTCTACTTCCATTAAAGATTTATATTAATATTGAAATGTACATATTTACAATGTCGTGGTCACCTTGGACCATTTTTTTTATGGCTTCTAGCCTTTACATCAATAATATAGAAATTACATTATGGGTCAAACTAGGGTGTTACATTTCCACACAGGGGTGTTGGTCACATGCAATAGAATCATCAACATCTTCAGTCACACTTCAACCATCTATGGTCAAACAATCATCATCAATGATAATAATTGACATCAGTGGCTCATTGCATATGTAAAACCATACTACCTTTATGAATATGCAATATCATATGCATGCACAAAAATATTCACATGCATTATGCATTATCTCATAATTTTCCCACTGGTGCATATGCATTTCATCTATCTAATCTCTTGAATTTCCAACATTCCTATACCAAAATTTCTGTATATAAAACTTATAAAATATAAATATATTATCAAGAGAAGAGTTGAGGGATTCTTCCCTTTCCAATTCCTCATCATAACATGAATTTTCCTCTTCCACATCATAGTTGATCCACTTTATGACCTCTCTTTATCAATGTTTCCTTATGGAGATCATTATCCAATTTATGTTATACCATCTATCAGCTTTATGTAGCATTCATTAGTCATTACAACAGCTCTCGTTGCCTTGTTTCTCCAATTGCTTTGGGAAATTCTAGTTAAGTACACCTTTCTCTTTCCATGGATGCAGGTTATAATGGCAGCCCCATAGTATGTGTGGGAGCTGGACTAAGGGATACATCTTCTCTCCACGTGGATATCCCTCCACCTGCTCCTCATGCGAATTAACTAACTGCATCATTCGAGGTCGAAGCCATTCAATACTCTGGCTCTTCGACCTTTGTGCAGGGATACTTGTTGTTGCATGGAAATCATGTCATTTTAGAGCGATATTTGGGTTCTTTCGAAGGATGGAAACAGTCACTCTACCTTAGAAATTTTTTGGCATTGTTATCATATTGTCTGGATTCTTTTTTGCATTCCTATTCGGTGTATTTGTAAGGTAAATTCCTCCGACTGGTTTTTGTTTCCAATCTCTGTATGTTATTTCTCTCTTGACTCTAGCCCAATTTGGGCCAGCATCACTCTTCCTACGTGATTTTATACTCAAGAGCGAAGCACTGGTCATTTGCCTCTTACAGTGACGATGCCGAGGAGATTGCACTCCACCCCCCGTCGTGGAAGTGGTGGTTTTGCTCGCTCTATCCATTCTGGCCTCAGAGGCACAACAGTAAAAGGTTATGACTGCTCAATCCCTAGGAACCTGAGAGACATGTTAGATGATTGGGAAGAAGAGGTTGTGGTTCCACTGTTGGCTGGCCAAAGGGCTCGGACATGCAAACAAAATTATTGGTCTGTTAAGAATATGTTGGCCCAAGTCTTATTGCACACCCCAGGCATTCCTAGGAGAGTAAATCCTCTCCCTCCTCTTCCCCTTCAACTCATACCTCTTCCTTGTTTATCCCTTCTTAGGCTCCTGATATTCTTGAGCAACAAACCCCCAGCAAGGCAAGGCGCCCCAGACAGCTCAAGACAAGTCAAAAATTGGGACTTCTAGCATCCATAAACGGAAGCATGCGCAATGCCAAGGATTGTACGATCCCTCATCATTTTGTAATATGGCTAATCTACCCACCAAGAAATGCAAAGATATCTCCTCCTATTCAGGAGCATACCATTGTCCAATTCTAGAGGAGAAGCCAGAAGATGTAGCCTCCAACTGCCCTCCCAAGTAATCTCATGGTTTTGGTTTTTATAAGTAGTCATGTAGCAGACAACCTAGCTAGAATTTTGTTTACTGTAGTTATTAAGAAGTGTATTATCAAGTGTCATTTTGAATCATGTATGCTTGGTTTCCCATTCATAGGCAGGCTTTCCTACATAGGTTTTTAGCGTTTGGTTTCCCTTGCATGGGCGGACTTGTTAGAAAAACAGGATCGCAGAGCAATAACAATAAACAGAAATGCAAATATAATCACACATACACATTACAAGAGAGACACAGATATATCGTGGTTCACCCAACTTGGGCTACGTCCACACTGAATTTGCCAGTCCTTATTATTATTACCGTCCAGCAAGATGAAGGGATACAACCTGCAGCACAACCGCTGCACTTCCTCTTCTCTGTTTCACAGTCTCTCTCCAGATCTCAAAGATCTTTACAATGCATAAAACCTAATACATCAACCCTAGCCGTATTACAATGTCCTTCTTTTATAAGGGAAATACAATGGGAAAATACCACGGGATACCCAAAACCATGGGCCCGCAAAACAGCTGGCGAAAACAGCCCCAAAAATTTCCTTCGGGGGCGCTGCCCCCGGACCCCCCAGCCAGGGGGGATGGTCCCCCCTGGAACCCCGTGGGGGGGCGATGCCCCCCCGCTGGGGTGAGTGTACAGTCCACCTACATATCATATAGAACTGGGGTACAAACACGGCTGATACAATATCATTTATGAGACTACAAGATCTGGCTCCACAACCAACAGGACTTACTATTGACATTAGTCTCATGCTTTGATTTTGTATGGGGCCTCTAAGGCCATCCTAACACTCTGAAACTCTCTTGCTTGTATTTTTATTTGTACAGTAATAGAATATCGCTCTCGAACTTGCAAAAAAAAAATTCCACCTTTCTCTTTCTTGGACTTCCTAGCACTTAATAGTGCAACAATTTATTCCATTCCAAATCCATATGGAGTATTTTCAAGGTTCATTATATGTCCTTGTGCCTTGTTCAACTATGAGACTTGCTTTCCTTTCCCATGGAAATATTTCTACAATTATGAACCACGCAATAGATTCACACACATGAATGCCTAATTCCCTTATTTGTAGCCTTTGCATGGCCACATTGTCACTATCACGAACCACATGATAGGTCCACATACTAGAATGTCTTGTTTTGTCAGTGACAACTTCTAGGAAATGGAATTTCCTTACCCATTTTCATTACTTACACATAAGTTGATGGTGCATATCCTACACCCATCCTGCGACTTCTTTTAGTATACATGCACTTTCCCACAAGGTTGATTCATCTATCACCTTTACAAGTTGTGTGTCCTTACCTTCTGGCCTATTCCATACCTCGTTGAGCATTCTCATATGGAATACAATATCCATATCCAATAATTAATAGCTGCCATGGATCTTCCTTGCAATTCAAATTGCACATATTAATCACAAGAATACCTCAGATGTATTTTTATCCAAGGCACCAATGTCCATTATTGGTCTCTTTCATTCTTCCATGATTATACATGGTTGTTAACCCTCCATTATGCATGTTTCCCAACTATGCCTCCACTTTAATATGAGATCACCATTACCATGGTATGGGTATCATCACATCTACTCATTTCAAGTTTCCCTCACCTCTGGCACACACCTGTACCATCATACAAACTTTTCAAAATAAAATGCTCGCTTTGGAGGTCACCAACATTGAAAATTTCTTGCCCAATCAAGTCTATAGGATCTGCTATTTGAAACAACTAAAAACCTATTTCAAAAATATGAACCTCCAGTTTGATTTCTAAGAATGTAACCTTCAATTACATTCTTAGAAATTCACAAAATTAATTTTCAAGCATTCTGGGAACTAGCCAAATTAACAATTATTTGTCAATTCAAGGTTATAAGCACTTTTTTGTTCAAAATTTTGAAACATGTAAACTCCCATTTTAGATTATCATTGTGCACCATTGTTCCTCTACGGATAAGCTTTCTAACACCTATCTCCATGCTTCATTTTGACCTTGGAGTTGAAAGTTGCATCCTTCTAAAACTGTTGATTTTGCTAAATTCGGCACTTTTTCTACATATGTAATTAGCTTCAAAGACCAACTTCAGCTACTTGTAGAAGAAAATCTAGTGAGAAATAGAAAATATTTATATCGGTCGATGATAATGCATATACTAAGGATCACTCAACAACTTTCAAATCTTTGATCCGATGTTCCAGTCAACTTCTATAAAATTTTGGAATTAACAACTTTTCACTTTTGCACTTTTTCCCATACTTGAATTTATAGCAAAAATGGCCATCTCCCAAACTAAGTATTTTTGGAAAAACTTCGTCTAATTAAAGTTGTTTGTTTTGATGAGCAAGTAAATTTCGAGTTTAAACATTTTTCTACTTTCGACATCTAGGGTTACTTTTACCTCCTACAAGCTTTCCAAAATCCCCAAAAAGTGCTCTGAAAAAATGGATTTTGACCTTCTTTTACATCTCAACATCACACCTTTTGGAATTTCGCTATGAGATTCCATAGTTATATAGGTGCCTATTCCATGATAGCATCATAGAAATTTCGTCCCAAATCAAGCCCCCATCAAGTCTATGGACACTAATTCATAAAATTCACTATTTTGAATTTTCTGTCAAATCAGAGTAGGAGGGGATTAGGTCTATCACTAATGTTTTTGTGGCCTTCTTCAATGGCATCCCAACACCTCTGGTCTCATCAAATTCTGAGCTAAACTATTCTTGTTATGACTAAAACAAATTTCGGTCTCCAACATTTTTTTTAGCTTTTCTATTTTTTTATGCCGTGGGATCGGGCCTTCCCCATCGGCCTTTCCCTATGATTACTTCATTGCAAACCCCAGAGTGGAAATCTCAAGTGGAATCGATAATTCCTCACAGAATTTTCCTGGGAATATAATTTTACACCCCTGTGGATGTGTTCCAACGACCAGCGCAAACCTCTTTATGCAGCCTATTCCTTGGGACACGATTTTGTACCCCCGCGAATGTACACCGACGACCGCCACACACCTGTACTCTACTACGCCACGCAATTCTCTCTACAACCCCCGTGGACAACTCTTCTTGGTTGCACCTCGTAAACTCTCTTTGGGGTTCCCACAAACTTCTATTTTCCACGTCCTTCAAACTCTCCTCAGTTGCTTCCATGGACCTCTTCTTCATTGCACCTCATAGACTCTCTTCGTCGCGCTTGTGCACCTTTCTCCACGGTACCCCTGTGGACTCCTCTCAATATCTCCTGAGGAATATTCTTCTCTATGTCGCGGACCTTGATCCGTAGCACCCACGTACCCCTTCTCTGTAGCACCTGTAGAATCCTCTCTACAGACTCCTGTGAACTTATTCCCTACAACGCCCGCGGACCCTTCTCAACAGCTTGCCCACAAACTTTTATTTGTGGTACCCCCGCGGACCTCTCTCCACATTTCATGTAGATTGTGGACGTTGGTTACTCGCATGTCCTTCTGGTGTGATTGGTCCACATCATACCCCTCTTGCTCACATGGCAGGAGTGCAATCCACCTCAAATTTCTCCAAATTCTCTATATTTTTATAATAAAAGAAAACCTTTTGTTTTCCTCCACTTATGAAATATACTTGTTGCATAACATAACAGAAATCCGTTCCACTACTAGCTCTGCAGAATTGGAATTTCCCCAATTTTTCCTAAACCCAATCTACTACTCATGTTGGAAGCATATAAATTAAATTCATTGGCTTCATAAAAACACCATCTGTAAATTGAAACCATGAATTTTTACAAAAATATTATCAACACTTCCTATGCATTTCTGATTTTCTATTTGTGAGTGTGGATTTTGTCCCAAACAATCCCAATGTTGCAACCTTTAGCTGTTATACCACTATGTCACGTCCTCGCCCATCATTCCGACCAACAGAGGGGACATGAATGACTTATGGGAGTAAACACTTGTATTTTCAATGAAGTTTCCCAAGCAACTGCCTATGGAAGAGAAACATTCCACCCAACCGTAGGCACTTTTTTCAGCACTTTATCTCTTTGCTGAGAGGCCACCCCCAAGTTGGGCTATGTATCCACTAAGGAGGAACTACATAGGATCACTCACAGCCACAGGCAAAGTCAGTTCTCATCTCAAACCAACATAGTAGTTGGGTTTAGCAAGCATGTAGAGAGACAAAGAAGGATGATGCTAAGTCAATGAGCTCAAGCACAGAGCTACAAGAATCTCAATTGGATTCAGACAGGCTTGTCACCCATATTACCTACCCCACCCAACACAAGGAAGGTCCCTTTCTTTGCTATACAGTCCCTCAGGTGACCCCTTCCCTCCAATGTTATTTAGGGTGGGAATATAGAGGCCCAAGTTGCTAAACCTTTAAAGATTTATTTCCTTCACTTGGTTTATCAAGCACTTCAAACCTCTGGTCTCTCTCTGCCCTAAAGTTTTTGTTGAATTCTTGAGTTTTTGCCACATTAATTTTCAGCCACAAAATTCAATTTCCATACTCCCAAATTTCGGTTTTCCCACGGATGTTTTGGTCTCTACCACTCCCAAATTCGCCCTATGATTGATATCTATGAACCCCCCACTGGATTTCACAACCTAGATGAATTTCTGGGTGTTTTTTACACTTTGAAACGTTGTTTTTCCTCTGGTTACAATTTTTGTTCTCTTCAGTGTTGGGAAAAAATAGCTTCCTAAAAATGGGAATTTGATTGCCCAATAATGAAATGGGAATGAAGGGAAATGAATCCCCATTATGGAAATTTAATTATGGGTACATAAAACTGAGTTCATACTCAATCATACGAATTTATGGGTTCATCCCATGCTCCGCTAAATTCCTGAGTTGATTTCTCAATAGCCTTCTTACAACAAAATTAAAGATTAGCAAGGAGGTCCACTTGGGTGGTTGCTTACCATTTATGGAACATGGGTTCTCAAGATGACATTTGGAATTAGAGGATTTAATCCCACGCACCCCTCTCCTTTCCCTAGTGGATAAACATAGCCCCTCATTTTTAGTTGCCTCTGTAGCGAGCTCTTAGACTTCTATTTTTATTATAACTATTTACATTGTTTTTACATTTTCCCATGGCTTACTATCACATGTCCACAAAATATAAAATACTTGCCTTTATAGGTCAGGCATTCACTAGCAGGGCCTTGGCCTTGAGTTCCACGCTAGGAATCACACATCGCATATTTACAATATTTACTTATCAATCCAATACATTCCAGGGGTCAAAATTGTTAGGATATTCCTATACTCCATCCTAGTCCTACTAGCTTTCCAGTCATTTTCATTTTCAGTCATGCATGCAAAACTAGGGTTTGCATGCATTTTGCATGCATTCTAGGTCATCAGTCCCAACACCTAGTCCTCAGCAAACTATCCCCCGGAGCTTCTTTCAGATCATTTCTAGGCCTCCCAGTGACTAATGCGCCCTCCTTTGCTCCACTGCATGACAAGGGCGCCTTCTTCACCTACCAGTCCAGTTATATTCAGTTATATTGACTTATCTTCAGTTATTTCCTTGATTTAAGGATTAACTGACTCTTTACTGAGTTTATCACTCTGTTGGACCTCCAGTGAGACTAGATTGACCATTCTGACTCCAGTTAGAACCTATGGTGCCCTCCACTGAGCCTCCTTCACTATATTAGTGCTTCCATGTGCCAGTTACACCAACCACATTCAGTTAGACTCAGTTTCACTCTCGGTTGACCATTACTTGTGCATTGATGACTTCACTGATGAGAAGGTCGACTCCTAGTTAGGCATTGATGACTCTCCACTGATTATGGATCTGTGCATGAAGGCTAATTCGAATTCCTCCTAGTGAATTCGAATCTTCATACTCAGCATTGTATATTTACCTGTTTACTATTCAGTTTAATGTAACATGTGTAATTATTCTGCCTCAATCAGAGTTTCTTTGGATCTAAGTTCTATTGCTTGTCTCTTCTTCTATTATTCCTAAATTCTTTCATTGTGAGGTTTACATCATCTCTTTGGATCTTATGTGGGAAATTTCACAAAAATTGGGAATATTATAGGACTAACCTCAAGTTCTCTTCATTCTTTTCCTCTAATTTTGAGTAGATAAGAATGTCATAAAAAAAAATACATTGACAAACTTATCCAATTATTGCCTAAATATTTTGTTCATCAAACACGTAATAAATGTAACTAGTGCATTTATTAGACCAAATGGCACCACTATAAATTCATAATGTCCCTATTTGGTTCTAAAAATTGTTGTGTTTATGTCTTGTTCTTTTATCCTTACTTAATGGTAACCTAATCTCGAATCTATCTTTGAAAAGATATTTGCTCGTCTTAGCCGATCAAACAAGTTATTGATTATAGGTAGAGGATATTTATTCTTCACAATGAACTCGTTTAATTTTCTGAAGTCAATGCAACCCCTCAAGATTCCATCATTATTTTTCACATAAAGTATTGGTGCTTCCCATGGAGATGCACTTAGGTGTATATATCCTTTCTTAGATAATTATCCCAATTGCATCTATAACTCCTTCAATTATGGTGTACATGGAATCTTAGAAGCTAAGGTTGATCTAGGAACCCAATCAATAGATAAATCAATGTCCCTTTTTGGTGGCAACCTTGGTATTTCATCAAACACATTTGAAAACTCTTGCACCACTGGAAAATCCTCAAGACTAGGGATTTTAAACTTTGTTGTCTCTCCACATGAGCTACATGCAATTAACATCTTCTTTTTAAACATATTTTCAACTACAAAGATGAAGTCTCTTTTATATATAGAAATAGGCTTTGGAATGCCTTTCACAATATTTGGTTCTCCTTCTTCATCAATACAAGCAAAGTTCTTATTATGTCAATCTAATACCACATGACGTGCATCCAACCATTCTATCCCAACAAGGACATCATCTGAGCCATGTGGAATTATGTTCAGATGTGCATAAGTATTGAGTTCATTCATATCTAATGGACAACCCTATACTAACTTATCATTCTTCCTTTTTGTTCTAGTATCCAACTAAACCATCCATGGTTCATCATGCTAACCTCTCTTGAGATGAAATATTTTAACCAAATTAGGAGAAATATAACTGACTTGCTCCTTGTTGCTGCTACAACCTAGTCCCCAATTTTTTCTTAAAATTGTAAGGCCCCTCCTTTAATTTTTTTATTTACTTAGAATTTTGTTCATCTTTGATAGGCATAACTTTTGTCACTTAGATTTTTTCTTGGAAACAAGTGAAAAGGAAAATTTTGGAATCAGGATAACTTGTCTTTTTCCATCGAAATGGTCGGAGTAACTTCCATCTCACGCCGAAACGGTCGGAACAACTTGGAGTTCTCCGCTGAAACGGTCGGAGCAGGTAAGAAAGTTTTAGAGCACTTAGATTTCGATTTTGGAGTTGGTGTTTCGGAGCAAAATCGGAAGTTGCACCGATACGATCGAGAGGCAAAAGGGAAAACCGACGAATCGACATGCAATGGAAAAACACGCTGAAACGCTTCGGCGTGAAATGGAAAGGACACAAAAATGATTCGGCATGAAATGAGAAGGGCGTCGAATAAATGCTTCGGTGTAAAAATATCGGCGAAGGCACCGACACATGTCGCTGCTAAAAGAAAAGGACGTTGAAATGCATCGCTGGAAAATGAAAAGCCCTCCGATCTAAAATGAAAAAGGCGTCGAAACGCATCGCAGGCAAATGAAAAGCCCTCCGATCTAAAAGGAAAAGGGCTCCGAAACGATGTAAACGCATAATTAAAAGGCGTAAGTTTAAAGAAGGATGTCGAAACGCTTCGGCGCAAAATAAAAAATCGTTGCGAAACACGATCGGTGGAATATTTGAAAAGTGTATGAAACGGCCTCAATCGATATGGTGGGCCCCGTTACAATGTGTACCTTGTGCATTTATGACTAGGGTTACGGTTTGTTGTATATAAAGGGTAAAATTTGTTTGTTGTGACATACCATTCATAACGTCGTTCACAATAGGAGACTATCATTGGACGCTAGCAAGCACCCAACGCCGTTGAGAATCACAGTTGGACCAATCTTTCACCGCCAGGTAGGTTTTTATATTTACCTTTTAGTCCATGTTTGGAAACAGCGTTTCTACCCTGGTTAAAAGTAATATGCGACCCAACATTGGCGCCCTATGTTATGTTTAAACTGTGATTTTTGATAGGTTATGAAGGCAGAAAACCTTAGGGGAACCATTGTGTTTTCTTTCTTTTTTTAGTTACGAATAGGGAAGTGATTGTTTTGATAACCTCTGGTGGCATTTTAAGTTAAAAAAATTAACTAGAATATATTAGGTTTTTTTTTTTTTTCAACGAATGCCTTGGGCCGTCCCTATATTCAGAACTTATACATTCAGGCTCAGAGCATAGGCCTCAAATTTCACCACTAAAAACTCCTCGATCTTGCTAAGTTCAACTGAATTCCTTGTGTCTAACACCCACATCGCTAGATGTTCTACTTCCCGCCTTCTCATGACAGTGCACCATCGTAGAGGCAAGCTCAATTGGGTTCATCGTCGCGGTCATTTTAGGTGGAAGGGACCTCTTGGAAATGAATGAGAGAGTTGGGTTTTGATGCACATTTAGCAAAGGAGCCCGAATCCAGCTGAAGCTAGGGAAGTTTCTCAAGTTGTTCGAAAAACTTGAACCTTCCCCAGTCACTTAAACAATTGAAACATATGTTTCTGTTTGGAGAGAGGGTCTAGGTTTTGCGTCATCTTAACAATGGCATGCTAATATACCTTGTTCGATAATTCTGTGTAGGAGTAAAGGCATATTTCCATTGTTATTATTTTAGCTAATGGTGCATTGGAAAATAAGATTTACTTCACATAAGGATCCATGGATGCATTGTATTACTCACTGTGAATTAGGTTGTGAGTACTATGATAAACCATAACCCACATCAAACTCAGCAGACACCATGGAAGTAATGGATGTCATAACTTTGTTTTCTTGCAAATAATATTGATAAGGGATATATTTGCATGTTGATTAAATATGTTGTTTTAAACATTAAAAGTACGCTTACACAGTGACCTCGTTGTATCCTTAGGACTCTGAGATGCCAAATAAAACTTCCAAGTGAAAGCTCAAAACAGCGGAATTGGATTCTGACGTCGAATTTATCTCAGAAACTCAAATGGAGACAGTATTTGAAGACACCAAAGCAATGATGGGGATTGTCCCTGAATATAAATGGGGGGAACTATATCACCTCATCAGGGATCTGAATGTACTAGATGCGTCCATCGAGGAGATGATGGTATATCAAAACATTAAAATATCTGGTCTTCACAAAGATTCCACCCAACCAGAGCTCTTCCCATGCTCCGAAGTCATTGGTTGGATTATGCCTCATGTGGACGTGAGCACCAGGATCATAGCTGGGGTAGGTGGGGAAGGATTTGCTTCATCCCAACCCGGTCATATTGTTGGAGCATACAAGTTACCCTCTCCCAAAGTCATGTTGACAGATGACTTGATAAGAGGAGTCAACATAGATCACTTTGGATATGCCAAGAAGATGTTGATTCCATGAAAGCAACTAAGACAAAGGGTAAATCAAGAACATGACACTCAAAGTTTGAAAACTCCATTCAGAATCATAGCCTTGATGTTAAGCAGAATATTCGGTATGGCGAATGGAAATATATATAAGCTCAATTGGGTACCCCTTATGTATCACATAGCATCCCATGGTATTGTCTTTAATTGGGAGGATATTATATCAAAAAGTATGGCATCCATGATAGCAACATATCAAGGAGGAATCATCCAGAAGAAAGCAGAGTTATGCATGTCTTCATATCTTATTGACTGCATCCTGGTAAAACACCCATTCCCTAAGTTGGATTGTTTTTGGGTCCCAACTGAGAAACCACTCTATGTGGCTTACCAGATCACATGGGCTAACAAGTACACAAGCTACTACAACCTCATCTGCGAAGAACTTATCATCCCTCTGTATTGGGAAATTTTTAATGAAGAACCAAATTGCTTGTCAAATAATGTCATGAATGTTATAAATGAATATGGGGATTTCTACTTTTCCCCATAAGGTACTTATATTAGGATGTATGGAGGTACAAAGGCTCCCTCTCTAATGTCGAAGTATGTAACTGATTAGGTGGTGCACAAGGAAGCAGTGAGACAGGTTTTCATTAACAGGATAGGTAGTTTTTTAAACGAACATAAGAAGGCCTCCTATCCACAACTGCCTCTGGTCATTGGGGCGTATAAATTCCCCAAGGTCAAAGGAGCAGAAATCTTTGTAAAATACCTAGAGGAATTTCATTTCGGAGAAAAGGTCTTCGTAAGGAATGACAGTCAGCAAAAGGTCGCCCGACATTGTGCGTCTTGCAAGATTCATTTTGAATACACAGACCATTTTCTTAAAGATGAATAAGTGTATCGGAGGGCGAATAATATGACATCGTTAAATAAATGTTTCGTTCGGAAGAATGGAGAAGGATCTAGTCATTCCATAGATATTGCCAACGAAACTGAATTGCAGAAATCAAGACAGGAAGCAGAAAGGATGCAAGTAGAGGAAGCGGAAAAGCAACAATTAGAGAAAGCAAAAGTGTTGAAGTGGATAGAAGAAGCAGAAAAATTACTGGCAGCAGAAGCAGAGAGACAGAAGAAAGAAGAAGAAGACAAAAGAAAAGAAGAAGAAGCAAGAAAAGAGAAAGAAGAACAAGAAGCAGCAGAGAAAGCAGCGGAATTAGAAAAGCAAAGGGAAGAAGAAGATAGGATCAAGAAAGTTGTGGAAGCAGAAGGTGGCCAAAACCTCCCAAATATGGACATAGACTCACCTTGTGTTCTTGGAATTACACTGACGGGAGGCCACCTCCCATTCGCAGGTCTTGGGCTCACTCCTTTTACTCCATCAAAACAACATTTAGTGGCAAAGCTAGATACTAGAATCTTCGACTCAAAAAGGAAGACCATAACCAAGAGGTCAGAAAAAATATTGAAGATGGGCACGCATCCTGATGTGGTGACCATCCAAGAAAACACTATAATGGAAGGCACCCATAAAGACACAAAATTCACAACATCAATAAACGTAGCAGCCGCTCAAGCAAGTGCGGAAAATGTTGATAAGCTAATAAGTGACTTGGAGTACAATAAGGAGAAGATGCTAAAGCTGAAGGACAACCTAGTAAAATCCAGGGGTGAAGGAATAGAGTTGAAAAGAAAACACGATGTTATCGTAGCCGATAAGAACAGGTTAATGTCTGATTATCAGAATCTCGAAAATGAGAAAGACGCTCTAAATGTACAACTTATGATTATGGAGGGTGAGAGAAGTGATTTTGACGCCCGCATAAATGAATTGGAGGGAAAATAATTAACAGCAAATCTGCAAGTAGAAACCTTGAAATTTCATATAGATGAGTTGGTTAGGGAGAAAGAGTCTCTATTGGAACAGGTCGAGTTGGCACAAAATCAAAAGCAGGACATGACTCCTTTTCATGAACAAGTATGTAAGATACAGGAGCAGATTTTCCACTCACAGGAATTATTAACTGAAGAAATTTATAAGATGAAGCGGATGATAGTTTAGATGAAAGAGATCTTAGCAGATGCTTTGTAAATAATAAAAAAGTTGGTTGATACTTATAAAATGCTGAAAAGAGTGTTGGCTTGGAAGGGAGAGCATCCAGATGTCCCTGATCATCTGTCGAACAAAAGAGCCGTTGAACTCAAACTAGACATAATGCTTCTAGAAAGCTGCAGGAGAGCTTCTAGGAAGATGCATGTGGAAATACCAAAATCCATCACAAAATGTGAAGAGATATACAAAATAATTCATGAGATACATGAGAAATGCCACATTGCACTGACTCCAAGTATGGACGAGTTGCCCACAAAAGATCAACGCTTAATGGAGTTGAAGGATGGACTGAAAGAAGACCTGGAGTATATCAGAAAATTGTATGTGTTGAATGAAGAAGATATCCACCAGTATATTGGGCAGGCATCTACCAATGCTTATTCTTAGAAGGAATCTACCAGGCTGCTTCTAAAGGAGTAATAAATGTGGAAAAGGAGTTATCAGTTCATGAAGTGTCCTTAAAATTATTAGAGCCAGCACAAAATAATAGTATATTTCAGGAAACAGATTTGTGGGATAATTACATCTCTATCTTGGAGGGCCCACCATAAATCTGATTTTTAATTGTAATTAATTGTATTTTTTGTGCAAACACAAAAGGACAAATTTTGGTAGTCCAAAGGTTAGGGGTAGCTGAAGCGAATAGTCATATAGAGACAAACTCTAGTTTAATATAAATATAGGGGGATGTATACTAAGAAAAGGACTTTTGCTAGTGAATTAGAAACTGGACACATTTTTTAAGAATACTATTTTTTTGTTAATGAAGAAAGACTTGTTCGGTGGGAAAAGCTTGCACAGATTTGTGTGTGGAAAGTTGTGGTGGACGGAGCATAACTATTTCTTCTTTTGTTTATATTCATACTATGAGATCTTTTTTATTTTGTTGAACTATTTCAATAATGTTGAATGATTTCTTTATCTATGCAAATGTCCATGTGTTAACAGAGTAATGAATTGTGTTAATTAACATCAAAGCTATCTTTGGTAATTTCTCTGCTGGGAATGTGCATATTTTATCTTAATAGCTATCTATTGGATTTGTATGAGCATTTTCATATTATTACTCTTATTCAAATTTGCTCCTTGCAAGGATAGGTTAGTTTAGTGTAGAATAGGATTAGATAATTGATAAGGTAGGAGTGATAAGATGGGAGGTAAGAACCTACACATCACTAGTGTGGTTTCTACCTGTCAATTATATGCATTAGTTAGGAAGCACTTGCATATTCATACTCTTAAACATAAAATCTAAACGGTGGGTCGGGCCGCAACCAGTACATAACTAGACAAACACACCTACGGTAGTCAGACCGTTAACCGGACGGATTCCCCATACCAAACAGTAAGTGATCTAATTGGGATCATCCATTGGGGAGAATCCCTACCGTAGATGCTAGGATTTTTTGGGCATCAACACTCCTGAATCAATTAAAATAGCAATAGGTTGTTTGAAAATGTTACCTTCAACCTCAATCGTGTTTGAATGATGATCCACTTGTCGATTGTCCAAGGCTTCATATATTCATGGAATGATTCTAGCCACATATTCCATTATAGTTGCTTCTTTCATGTTGTGCATATTCCTCATTTTGTCTTCTCTTAGAGGAAAATATCATAGAAATGATCTCCTTCACATTCCCAACATTTGATTTGTTCCCTTGTTCTTTTTCCTAAAGACTCTGCCATCTTGGATCCACTCTGAGATGGTTGGATTTGTTGATATGTATTAGAATTGTTTTTTAAGAAAGGAGGTTTAGAGCCTTTCTTCCTTTGATCCTACTTATATTTCTTCTCATCCCTTCAAGGCTTATGAAAATCTACCCTTCCTTTGTTTTGGTCATACATACATTTGGCCTTCCTAATTGTCTCTTCAAGAGTCTTGGGATCATCAAACTGAATTTTTATCTTTGTAGAATGCAAGCAACCCTCTCTTGGTAAATTTTGAATTTTTACCTCCTTATTCTTAATAAACCCAACATATCTCAACAACTCCAAAAAACAATTCCCATATTCCTCCTGCATGGTCATATTTCCTAACTTGAGTTCAAAGAACTCTTGCATCTTCTTTTCATATTAATGATCTGAGAAGTAATTTTGTTGGAAATAATTATTGAAATGTCTCCATGAAATCCTCTTCTCATTAATGTGTTTCACTTGAGTCAAATGATCCCACCAAATTGAGGCACTTCCTTACAAATTATAAATGGAAACTCTAGCTTCCATGTTAGATGAGTAGTTGTGCAATTGAAGATGCTTCCTCGTCCACAATAACCAAGATTCAACATCTTCTCCCTTCCTCTTTTCACCATCAAAAGTGGGTGGATTAATCTTTATAATATCGCTTTGCAAATATTTGTGTACATGTATTCTCTTCTAATGTCCAATTGGGGACAATTCTGGACTACTCCTTGATTCGTCAAATGTGTATGACTTCTTGGTTGCATGAGGTGATGAGTAGTGATGTTTATGAATCTTGGGAAAACTTATGTATTGCATGGATATTTCATGAGATATACTCCTTGTGTAGTATTTTCCTTCTTTATCATGAAATGAACCTAACCCAAACTGCATTTACCTTTGCAATAGGTTAAGCTTCGCATTAGTTGAGTGTTCAATTGATTTTGTTGCTTGTGATCCCTTAATATTCTTCATTATCCACTCTATATCTTTGTCCCTCCCTCTTCAAAGTATTCATTGTTTCCACTAGATCTAAGGGTTCAATACTTCCTCTCTGCCCATTAGATCATGTCTCTTCATTTACAACACTAATATTTAGACCTTTGACTTCTTCATGGTTGTATGGATTTTGCCCTTCTTCCATTTTCCTCCTCAATATTGATCTGGAAACTTTGATATGTAAATTCCCTTAATGCAACTCTATATTTGCAAAGTTTTAATACAATTCATTTGTTAGATTTACCACATTTCCAGAATTTTGAAATTTTTCTTATATATATTAGGATTCTAGAAACTACCCATTTGACAATTTGTCAAATCAGGGCTACATGCCCCTTTTTCAGTCCAATTTTGGAAACATATGAAGTAATTCTTCATGATCTAATTATTTATCTTTATTATCCTATTCATTAGCTTTCAAATGACTATTATCATACTTATTTCTAATCTTAGGGTTGAACGTTACAATCCTCCAAAGTTAGCAATTTTACCTGATTCTACACTTTAGGCTTGTGGCTACACTTAATCTCATAGAACAACTTCTGCCACCTGTAAAAGAAAATATGAGAAGTAACACATTTTTTGTATTGGGAACTAATAGAATATATGATTGTGAATATCTAGCAACTTTCATATCACGGATTTGATGCTCTAGTCATTTTCTGCATAAATCTGGAATTGCCTACTTTGTCCTTTTTGCACCTCTTCCGAACTTATAATTTTTGGGGAAAATGTCTATCTCACAAATGGAAGGGAACTGGAAAAAATTCACTTGAATTTTTTTGTTTAAAATGTTAATTAGATGAGAATTTGACTGAATAACTTTTTCTAGTTTGGAAATCTTGGGTCGCTTTTATCTACTCCATGTTTTCCAAAATCACCAAAAAGTCTCTTGGAATAGTGGATTTTGACCTATTTTTGCTTCTGTGCAACAATCCCCTTGGGATCTGGACAAGTTATCCAATGAGTATCTCTGTGCTTGGACACAATTTTCACTGTCCAAATTTCACCCTCACTAGGGCCCCTGTCAATGAGACAGGTCCAGGTCTTCAGAAGTCCCTAATCCTCCATATCCTTAAATCTAGAGCTAAACAGGACCACAACTCTCTCTAGCAATTTTGTAGTCCAAATCAATGTGTAATTGCCCTTGATAATGAATAATGCATATGCCATGTCATCAACCCTACGTTTCCAAGTCACCCTACCCTATCACCATCACTCCTTGTGATTCTTTTCTAATTGACACATATCACGAGGGTGATGTGACTAAGGGGTCCCATCTCTGTTGTTGGATTCTCGGTGCACATGTTTTCCTATGTGCAACCCAGATCAATTTCCGAGGATAAACTCATTGACCTTTAACATGATTCTTTCCCTCCAAAATTTCAGAAAAAACCTTTACTTTTGGTACATTCTCATCATTTCTGAGCTTGAAATGTGGTTTCCAAAACCACGAACTATGGCTCTAAAAAACACTTACCACAGTTGTCGAAAACCAACCTTTTTATTTACCATGCAATGGGTTCACCGGACACATGGAATTCATCTATCAATTTCAAGGTTGAACCTTATTGACCTTTAACACCCACCTTTGCCTCAGAATTTGGAATTCCACCAAGACACATTGCAATCACACAACCATTTAAGAGCTCAATAAGTGGTTTACAATACCACTTCCTTAGCCTCCAAAAGCCACTTACCACCACTATCTAAAACCACTATTTGTATTTCTCTTGTAGTGGATTCAACTGGACACGTGGTGCAAATCTATCCACTTCAGAGATTGAACCTATAGGTTTTTAATGGGACCTTCACCCTCCAAAATTTTAAACTACTCTTACACGTGGCATTTCTTGGTCAATTTCAAAGCTTGAATTGTGGTTTCCAAAACCACACTCCAGGGATCTAAAAACCACATACCACCATCTCTAAACCTACCTTCATATTTTATGCATCATGGGTTCCATTAGTCACATGGCGCACATTTATCCATTTTAGAGGTGGATAACTGGTTTCTAATACCACAATTTGAGCCTCCAAAAACCACCAAACTACCTCTTTGAAACTGCCTTACTATTCCTACAATGATTTTACCTTGTACACTCTCTTGATGGAAGTTTCAATTCGAGTCTCAATCAATTCATTATGATATCATCAAAAATGAGTATTTTAACCAATATAAACTCCATTGTTGGTAAGTTTGAGTCCAACAATGGCCATATAAATTGTGTATTTCACTAATTTGCCCTTTTTTCCACAAAGCCAAATTTATAATTACCATAATTATCACCAATAACATTTCAATGTCATTACTCTCTATTAATTATTGGTTGGCACACTTCTCCTCCTTGACATTTTAACAAATAGATGGCCTTTAAACTACATTTTTCCCTAATTTGTTCTCAATGTTGACATGTAATGTGTATTTGTTTCTTGTACAAACATATCTCTAGCCCAAATAGTGCCAAGTGTTCTAATCTAGAAGTCTTATACCACTATTTCATGTACACATTAACCTTTGGTCACTACCAAGGCTATGGGGTACCTTAAATTTTACCTCTTGATTTTTAAATCGATGTTACCAACATCCTTATTAATTGTTGACTAATTTTATTAGTTGAAGCAAGCTACAATAGCCCTAATTAGTTCACTACAATGCCAAACATGAATTCTACCATGCATACATTCATAACCATGATAATTTCATTCCATAAACATAATTGGACAATCTAGAAATAATTCGCATGCATAACAAAGCATACATAAATGGAATTCCATTAACGTCATTAAAAACATGAAATTCTAGGATACCTTCAAATGCCTATATTTATGGAAATAGTCCTCCAAATGGATGCAAATGAAGGATGTTCCTCCTATCCTTAGGCACTCTATCACACTTAATGTTTCAATTATAGAAGAGACCCTCGATTTGAGGTTGTCATTTTACAAGGGTGAAGTTGTTACCTTGGTATTGCTCCACCCACAACTAAGATAACTCTTTGGTGACAAAACCCCCTCTACAGCTACCCCAATCAGCCATCACTCTTCCCCCTAAACCTGCACAACACCATGAATGGGATCTCCTTATCTACATGTAGTCCCTAAGGCTATCCCAATTCCCATCCAATGCTCTAACACATGTTGGCCAAGGAATCTCACTATTGGGACTCCATAGATTCTCAGTTGTAGGTTAGGTTCCCTCCCACCAGGGCACAATAATCATCAATACCAATTTCCCCATGGAATTTTGCATAATCTTGCATGGAATTACAAATAACAACATAACTATCCTTCATCCTTTCTTTCCCCAATTCCTACCACCAAGAAGGATCCTGGAAAATGATTGTAAGAATGATCAATTCCCCGCATTTATTTTCATGCTCCCAACTTGCCATGTGGCTCCTCATGAGGAGTTCACTTTTCACCTTTTAACCCTAGCTTAAGATAATAAATAGTGATTAGTTAAATCCTCTACCACCAGCATAGATCCATCTTAAATCTAAATCTATCAAGCATCGAGAGGGATCCAATTTCTTGAGGTGTAAATTTTTTTTATCTTAAATTTTTTACACATTAAGAAAAAATTTACGCCTTGAAATATTTGATCCACTGCTTGATATATCTAAGTTTAAGATTAAATTAATATAATTTAATATTGTTTGTTTAAGCCAACATCATTTGCATTTTTATTTCTTTTTTATGGGAACGACATGTTACATAACATTACGCGTAAGTTTACGATGAAATCAATATAATTTAATATTGTTTGTTTAAGCCGACATCATTTGCATTTTTATTCATTTTTATGGGAACTACATGTTATATAACGTTACACATTACAACATCTCCCCCATACTAGATTGTAGAGCACCTCGCTACTCTCAGTGCAATAAATATGGCTTAGGGACTTTAGGGTATATTTATTACTATGGTTTACTAGGAAGGCTAGGGACTTAGGCTATATAACTCACTAAGGTCCTCTCCCATTAGCCCCCTTTTACTTCCCCGACTTGTGGAATCATAGCCTCACATCTCTTCTTCATCCTTGTTCATTTGCAACTGTTGGGGATTTTTATATTATCAACATGTGTACATCGTTACAATATCTTTAGTCATCCTAGACCATTTAGTTTGGCTTCTATCCACTTCACCATTAAACACATAATTACATTGGATAAAAAATTGGGTGTTACAATCGCTATGCTAAATATATCGTTGAGGCTATTCATATCCAATTATGTGACTTCCAAAGTTATAATCATTTAGATATCAATCCTACCTTTTTTTTTGTTTCTTTATTATCAAGCTACATATTTTGAGCATTTAAAACTTAGGAAGCTAGATGATCAAGCAAGCCCACTTCCAATTACTGAGTGGACATCGATTGTGAGATATCATGCTAAAAATTAAGGTATTAAGAATTCTATTGACAAATTCGTATATATTTCTCATATTGTTCTTCATGGAGATCATCCTCCAAGGATGTTAGTAGAATTTAAACAATTGCATCAATTAAGTCTTGAAACCATAGTAGGAGATTGGTACATTTATGAAGGCTATACTGTCCTCTGAATTTATGGTTCAGAGCTCCAACCTTATTAGTTGCCAATCTATCTTTCTCCTAGGATTTATGCCCTAGAGTACATTAGGCAAAGGCTACATTCTAATCAGTTGCACTTTTCCTCTCAGCATTTTAAATGTTTGTTACTTTGCATGCTGAGGTTTTCTCTTTCATCATCAATAATACTTCTGCCTTAACTGTTAAATTTTTAGTATTAAATCACAATACTATAGGATCTTTGCTGAGAGAATAACATCTACAGTATATCAATGCATGACAATCATAATATGACAAGCATCACAAGAATCAAAAGCATAGAGACAAGAGACACAGAGTTTCCGTGGGGAAAACCCTAAGGTGAAAAACCCCACAACTTCCTCAGAGATAGAGAGAGCAATGGCTCAACCAAAATACAACCAAATAACACTGAGATAGTCTCCTAGCAGATGATCCTCCTCCTCCTCACTAGTGCGCCACTTTTCAGAGAGAGAGATAGTTACTTTTCCGAGTGAGTAAAATAGAGATCTCCTATCTCTATTTATACTCACCTTTTTTCCCAGTGACCTGCTGGGGCCGACTTGTCTACTTTGATACACCCACATTATATTATATATTAATCAGGGCCGACCCCATAAGGTGGTCTAATAACCCATCGGCAAGTACACACACTTGCGACACTTGTCAATCCACATGACGACACTTCCTTATAGAGGAATAACACATCTCTTATAAGGGTACAATAAATATATATATGATATACAGATGAAATACATTCCGAAGTTACATATACATCAACACTCCCTCTTAACTAGGAAGGTATTTCTCGACACAGATCTGCTAGACAAGTCTTCTTCTCTGGATCATCGTCATCGATGCATCGTCATCATCATCGTCACTGCTGCTACTATCTCAACCAATCTCTGACTCTACTCGTCATAGGAAGTTCTACAGAGCCAGTCCTTTTTCATACTGGATGTAGGCCCACCACCTGCAGGTCTTCATCATCACTGGCCATACTGTGGAATCCTCAGGACTTATTACGTGCGTCACAAAACCTCGAAAGAGCATCCCAGGCTGTTACGAGCACACAGCTCTACCTATAGGATCTCCCAGGGCACCGAATTACATGTGACCTCACCACAAAACCTCGCAAGAGCATCCCAGGCTGTTACGAGCACACAGCTCTACCTATAGGATCTCCCAGGGCAACGAATTACATGTGGTCATGGAAAAACCTCGCAAGAGCATCCCAGGACTGATTATGGGCACACAGCCCAACCTATCGGATCTCCCAGGGAAACGAATTACATGCCATAGGACAAAACCTCGAAAGAGCATCTGCCATATATCCCAGGGAACCGAATTACATGCCATAGGCAAAACCTCGAAAGACTATCTGCAGATCTCCCAGGGCACCGAATTACATGTCCTCCCAGAGCAAAACCTCGAAAGAGCATTTGCCAGATGTCCCAGGGCACCGAATTACATGCCATAGGCAAAACCTCGAAAGACCATCTGCAAATCTCCCAGGGCACCGGATTACATGCTCATCTGCAAAACCTGATCCACGGCCACAGAGTATCAACCTGATACTCACCATACATCATCCTGATGTATCCATGATCATCCTGATCATCATCACTGCAACGTCCTGCTGCATGTCATCTGGAGCAACATCCTGAAGCTCGTCATCTATGATCATCCTGATCATCACTGCAACATCCTGCTGCATGTCATCTGGAGCAACATCCTGAAGCTCGTCATCTATGATCATCCTGATCATCACTGCAACATCCTGTTGCATGTCATCTGGAGCAACATCCTGAAGATCGTCATCTATGATCATTCTGATCATCACTGCAACATCCTGCTGCATGTCATCTGGAGCAACATCCTGAAGCTCATCATCTATGATCATCAATGTATCCACCTGATACAAGTACAAATACATGATACATATCACCATACATGATCCACCTGATCATACAATGTATCCACCTGATACATATACAAATACATGATACATATCACCATACATGATCCACCTGATCATACAATGTATCCACCTGATACATATACAGATACATGGTCCAAGCATCCAACATGATGCATATACAAAATACGTACACATGATCCAACTGATCATATCCAGCATCCAACATGATGCATACATACATAAATGATCCAACTGATCATATCCAGCATCCAACATGATGCATACATACATAAATGATCCAATTGATCATATCCAGCATCCAACATGATGCGTACATACATACATAAAAATGATCCAACTGATCATATCCAGCATCCAACATGATGCATACATACATAAATGATCCAACTGATCATATCCAGCATCCAACATGATGCGTACATACATACATAAAAATGATCCAGCTGATCATATCAAGCAGAAACCAAAACATCATCCTGATGCTCATCATCCAGCGCTTACATCCACAGCCATGTGAAGGATCCTCCTTCCAACATGCTTGGAATGGCTTCAGCAAATGTGTCCATCACTTCTTCCTCGAAGTGTCCTCGATCTGAAGAACGCCAAGCCTCTCTCTGAAGTACTCGAACTTCACTCTGGCTAGTGGCTTCGTCAGCACATCTGCAATCTGCTCGTCCGTCGCAACATACAGGAGCTTCACAACTCCTCTCTGCACCATATCCCTGATATAGTGATATTTGATCTCTATGTGTTTCGACCTGTCATGAAACACTGGGTTCTCGGACATCTTCACACAACTCTGGTTATCACAGAAGATACCAGTAGCCTCCAACGGGAGATCAAATAACTCAGACAGTAGCTTCCGTAGCCATACTGCCTCGCAACTAGCTGAGCAGGCTGCCACATACTCTGCCTCAGCTGTACTCAGTGCTACGCAGGACTGCTTCCTGCTAAACCAAGAGATCACACCTGATCCCATACTGAAGCAGCACCCAGATGTGCTCTTCCTATCTGCAGCACTGGCAGCCCAATCTGAATCAACATAACCTTGTAGGTTAAACTTTTGATTCGCTTCATACTTGAGCCCATAATCCACTGTACCCTTCAGGTACCTCAGAACATGCTTTACAGCAACCAGGTGAACACTCCTCGGATCCGTCAGGAACTGGCTCAATGTGTTCACAGCAAAGCAAATGTCTGGTCTCGTGTTCGTCAGGTACATCAAGGACCCAATCATCTGACGATACATAGTGATATCAACCGGCTCAGATGAAGCATCACATAGAAGCTTCAGATTCGATGCCATAGGTGTGGCCATGGCCTTGCAATCCATCATCCCGAATCTCTTCAGGATATCTACTGTGTACTTCCCTTGACCAAGGAAGATCCCCCCTGCACTCTGCCACACCTCCATACCTAGGAAATAGTGCATCATTCCCAAATCTTTCATGTCGAATTCAGCTGCAAGCTTTCTCTTAGTATCTGCAATCAGTCTGTCATCTCCTGTCACAAATAGGTCATCAACATACAGGAGTAGAATCACTGGATTCCCTTCCTCAACCTTGTAGTAAAGATTGGAATCTGCTTTACTCTTGGTAAATTCCAAGCTAGATAGGAAACTGACCATCCTACCATACCAGGTTCTGGGAGATTGCTTCAAGCCATACAAGGCTTTCTTCAATCTGCATACATATGACTCCCTGTCAGGTCTTGGGACTACATCCCAAACATCTTCTTCATGATCTATGGATCATGGCATTCCATTTCTTCATCCCAGATCCTGGGAACTTCAATATCTTCAATAGATATCTTTCTTGCTGGAACAAATGTTGTAGTCCTTTTGTAGGTGAAGATATACGGTCTTTCCTACAAAACAAGTTAAATTGCATGATTAGAAACATCTCATAATTTTCAGAACAAATTCTTTAAACATAAAGAAATATGTCATGCAGTCATGCAGTTATCTTAGCCAATGCTTCAATACAACATTTATCCATGTTCCACAAATTTCTAGATGCCTTCCAGTCTCTACCAGAACATTGTTAAGAGTGTGCACAACTCCCAACATGTCAGCAAAGAGGTTTCATTCTAGATAAGTAGCAATGGAATGTTGTACAGTTCCATAGGCCACTTACCCAACACATACATATTAGTAGTATACTGTTCATTAATTCAATCATTCTAATATGCACAATACATATCCTAAGTCTAGGAACATGAGCATATACATCATTGAACAATTTTATTTAAGCAAACAAATATGAAAGAAAATTAAAATACTTATCTTTGTTTGTTTGTTGGGTGGACTCCCTCTAAGTCTTTTCTTCCTTGCAGGAGCTACTAGAGTCCTTCTACACCTTCTTGTTGTGGAATGTAGAGAGATGGACAACTCCCTCTGAATATCTGCACCCTTGCAGAAACCACTGGAGTGTGCTCCCTCTTGATCTTTGCTTCCTGGATTGCCTGTTCTTGAACTCATATTCATCCTTGGTCCCTATGCATGCTTATTAGTATCATGATTGTGTTATCCTTGTGATCTCATACAAAATCATACATTCACAATAATCTCAAGTATGTATATTCATGATCATTTCAAACAGAAATAATAAGCATTAGCATTCAAGGTTTATATAGGACTCTTATGGTTAGTCATATAAGAAACATAACATGTCTAAACCTGTAATTACTCAAACCTATGACTCTTCTGGTTAGTCATATTATTAATTAAGGTAAGACACATAATATGCATATGCCCATGATTATTCAAACTTATGACTTTATGAACAATCATCATCAATCATGCCATGCATACTTATATGATAGATCCTATGATATAAGAAACACATACCTGGTCACCATATTTGCTAGTTATGTCTAGCAATGTGTTCTTGTTCTCTTCAATGACCTGCATAACTCATTAGTTAACTTTTGCAAAAACAAATTATACATACCTCTATGTGATCCATGACTATGGATGAATCTTTGTATTTATGTCACCATGGCATGTTTAGGTTGTCCCTTCAAATTGTACAAACCTCCCTCTTGCTTTCCAATCACTACTGCATCATCTATGGTCTTTCCCTTTGGCCACATTAGGACTTGGCCATCCACAAAAGCAACCCTCATACCTTTTGCATCTAATGCAGAAATGGAGAGTAAGTTCTTCTTGAGCCCAGGTACATAAAGTACTTCCTTCATCTTCAATGATTTTCCAGAATCTAGGTTGTAGGAGGCTTCACCACTTCCTTTGATTGGGTATTGATAATCATCCCCAAGTTTCACCTTATGGGGTGATTCATGTTCAGATAGGTTCACAAAGGATTCTTTAAACCCAGTCATGTGTTTGGAAGCCCCACTATCAATCAACCAATCATTACATCCATGGGAGATGGTACCTGTAAGAGCAGAAATTAGAACATATTCTTCTTCACTTGATGAGTCATCATCACTACTACTTTCTGCCCTAGCCTTCTTCTTTGGAGGTTCATCATCTTCGGCAGCATGAGCATGAAACCTTATTTTTCTGCCCTTCTTCTTCTTACTGGAGTTGTTGTTATTATCCCTTTTGTTCTTGGGACAATCTGAAGCAAAGTGACCCTTCTCATTGCATGTGAAGCATCTTAGGTCCTTCTTACTCTTTTGATGGAATCTTTTGTGGTGAGAGTGATCCTTCTTGGTTTTGCTTCTCTTGGTGTGAGCTGCAAGAGCTTGATCTTCTCCTCCCATCTTTTCCTCACGAGCTATGAGTCTAGCTTCTTCTTGAGAGCATTCTTCCCTCAATCTGTTGAAGGAGATCAATTTCTTTCTTGCACAAATTCCTTGAATAAAGGAATCCCATGACCTGGGTAGGCCATTTAGAGTGGTCATCACCACTTCACCATTCTCCACCATTTCATCTACTGCTTCTAATTGTTCCTTGATCTGGGAGACCCTTGAAAAGTAAGATTGAATGGTTTCTCCATTCTGAAACTTCACTGCTTTCAATTGGTTCCGCAGGGTCATCTTCCGATTTATGTTCTTTCCTTCAAATAGCTTGGTCAAAGATTCAAACATCTCTTTGGGTGTCTTAAGAGAAGACACATGAGGAATGAGATGGTCTTTGATAGAATCAGCAATGATTCTCTTTGCCTTGACCAAGTTCTTCTTGTGCAATGCCTTGGCTTCTTCATCCTCTGGGATAGGGATGTCTTCTTTCACATATGAGTCCAACTCATTCTCTTCCAGGATTAACCCAATCCTATACTTCCAGGCTTGGAAGTTATCAGCCCCTTCAAGCTTATCCTCAAGCTTAGTGTGGAGAGACATATTTAAGAGTACTTCAAATGGAAATAGAAAAGATTTAGGACTTACCACTTGAAGTGCTGAAAACTGGATCTGGTCCCGGATTAGGGTTTGTCAGAGAAACCCTAAAAATTCAAAATGTGAATTTAAAAATTCCGAAAGGATAGAAAGATGCGCCTTGGAGAGCTGATCAGCCTAGTACATTCAGAATTTGAGATCAGCAAGGTCTTGCCCTTCAAAATTGCCTTTTTGTCCTCCCGGGTTCACTGGGGAGAGCCCTGAATTAGGGTTTGAGTTTCCCGGAGATCTACCCAGCCAAAAATCTCGATCCAAAGCTCAAACCTTCGATTTTTGCAAGGAGCTTCCAGTTGTGCCTTCAGTTTCCAGAAATTCCTATTTTTGTGGAAACCCTAATTTTTAGGGCCAAATCTGAAAATGCTCGGAACTGAATTCTGATTGGACAGATAGATGCGCCTTGATGAGTAGATCCAATCTACTATACTGAATTTCAAAAATCTGTGGAGAGAAACCCAATAAACAAGGAATACAAGCTTCCGTCACTGCAAAATGTCTTCTTCTCAGTTAAGCTCTGATACCATGTTAAATTTTTAGTATTAAATCACAATACTATAGGATCTTTGCTGAGAGAATAACATCTACAGTATATCAATGCATGACAATCATAATATGACAAGCATCACAAGAATCAAAAGCATAGAGACAAGAGACACAGAGTTTCTGTGGGGAAAACCCTAAGGTGAAAAACCCCACAACTTCCTCAGAGATAGAGAGAGCAATGGCTCAACCAAAATACAACCAAATAACACTGAGATAGTCTCCTAGCAGATGATCCTCCTCCTCCTCACTAGTGCGCCACTTTTCAGAGAGAGAGATAGTTACTTTTTCGAGTGAGTAAAATAGAGATCTCCTATCTCTATTTATACTCACCTTTTTGCCCAGTGACCTACTGGGGCCGACTTGTCTACTTTGATACACCCACATTATATTATATATTAATCAGGGCCGACCCCATAAGGTGGTCTAATAACCCATCGGCAAGTACACACACTTGCGACACTTATCAATCCACATGACGACACTTCCTTATATAGGAATAACACCTCTTATAAGGGTACAATAAATATATATATGATATACAGATGAAATACATTCCAAAGTTACATATACATCAACATTAACTATTGTTAAGAAGATGTTGATTTCCTTTTAGTTCAATTTGGGTCATGTACGGAATTATGATCCCCATTACTTAATTTCAAAGTAAAAAGTTTCAAACAAATTTGATCCTTATTTACATCAAGAAAACCTCGACCTAGAAAGACTAGGAAATAAGGATAGTTGAGGAGAGATTCATAATTTTGATTCAAGGAAAGCAAGTACAAGTTAGATAAAGGTCAGATATTAATCATACAACAATCCCTCATATTACGGGCATACCTAAGCAATAGAATATTGATACTTAGATTTTCAAGGCTAATAAAACAATGTATCAAAGGAAGTAGAAGTAGTGAAATCAATATCTAGTATGGTTGTTAATACATATGGGAATGAAGCTACACCACAAGAAGACCAAAGTCAATCCAAGTGAACATGGTCATATTAATTCAAGCAAGCCTAAGTTCAAATGATGAAAATGGGTTGAGCAAAGTGGAAAGATGGTAAAATTGATTTGAAAACCTATTTTTATAGACTAAGAAATGATCGGTGATGAAGAGTTACTAGTTGAAGAGGAAAATGAGTAGGATAAAACTTATCTATTTCAAAAGGAAATTTTCCATACCTACTATACCTATGATGATGATTGCATCATTGAGAAACACAGTTGTTCTAGATATATCCAAAGGGAAAGCTTTGTTATATGTTAACACACATGATAGCAAATTTGAGGCACATTAAAAAAACCAGTGCTGATATTTTTTTACAAATGAAGGATATTAATAATAGGTCAAAACTATTTGAGTTACAAAAATATTTTCAAGATTTTCCAGAGGAGCCAGTAGTTCCAAGATTCCTAACTTCAGTGGATCGTGAAAAGAGACATTTTAACATGTCATTTCTTCAACCAAATTTAGTCAATAATGAAACTGAGCTTGAAAAGGTCAATTGTAAAGCTATAATTGTTCGAATGGATTTGAAACAAACAAACTGGATAAATGGTCTCAAAGTAATTTATCCAAACTACTATTGACGTGAGAAAGCTGCAAAAGATGTTTATTAAATTGGATAAGTAGTTAAACAATGAAAGAGTGATTAATAAAGTTAAGATGACAAGAAATTAGTATCGAGAAGAGGAAATTATCGTTTTGGAAACTGAACCCAAAGTAATCAATGTGATTAAAGATTTTATAAAATAAATAAAAAACACAACAATGAAAGATTTTAAGTCAAAATTGAACATCACAGGGTCATATATTCTACAACCAAAGGAATTGATAGTAGCATATGAAGAATAAGAGTTACCAAACTTGGAGAATGCCAAGTTAAGAGATCTTTTTTTTGTTGGCAAGTGGTATCCCTTACTTGCAGGGTTTTCCGTTGGCTAAGAAACCATGAACCAGGTGCATCTAAGTCGTCAAAATCACTTGGGGATCGCACCCGTCCTAGACCGCACTAGCCCTTAACATGGTTGGATTTTTGGTATACGCGGGTTTTTGAACCAACAACCATTCAGCTTAGGGGTGTCTTAACTCATCACCCACCACCAATTATTCTACATCTCACAAATGCCAAGTTAAGAGATCAAAACTATAAACATGGATGCAAAATTGAATAATTGACTAAAGCAAAGGATAAGATTACAATATTAAAAGACAAAAATTTGGAGAATTAGAATTTACATCATAATATTACAATTTTGAGAGATAGAGAATTAGAGAATTAGAATTTACATAATTTGGTGTTATTTAAGGAATTAGAAATTTGTGCAACAATTATAGAGGCAAGTATGAGGTAGACATTGTTTAATATCAGTAAAGAGGGAGATTTGGGACAAAATAATGGTTTTAATGCATAAGGTCATACCTTATTTCGAGGCTTTCCAATAGATGGAAAGTTTGATTCACATAATGTGCAAATCGATATCAATATGTTGTGACGAGGAGTATCTCTAAAGGCTAAAATTGCAAGTTAAGTAATCAAATTCTTTAATAGTCTAACACAACAAGCACTAATTCCCATTAGGGTAAATGATCAAACATAATGATCACGAGTGTTGAAAAGGTCATTACAAAGAGGAACTTAATAAAAATGGCCCATAACAAGTGTAACAGTGTAAGAAAAACTACCAAAACTTTTAAAAGAAACAGTGTAAGAAAAACTACCAAAACTTTTAAAAGAAAATTTTCTTCTCTTTGTCAAATGGATTTACCTTCTCCTTGGAACAAGGAATTAAGAGTATTGGGAGTTCAAATATATGAAGAATATTTGAAAGCATGAAAAAAAATATGGAACATTGGGAGAGTGGACAAAACCTCTTGTTATAAATCAAGTTGTTGATAAATTGTTGTCTGATTTCAATTTATTACACGATGTAAATGAACTTTATGAGTCACAACCTTCATTATCTTTTAATCTTTATACTGATCTAGACACTGCTCATAGAAAAATGTGTGGCCTCGTTTTCTATTAGAGATATGTGGTCCAAGATTGCAGAGTTGAATTTTAATGAGTTAACATCACAGAGTAAAGACACCTTATCCTTAGCAAGCAGGAAATCGAACAAGTAAAAGTAATTTAATGGGTTTATAGTTAGTAGATGTGTTCATATATTATCGGTAGAAGTATCGGGTGATCTTTATACTAGCAAAACTATTTTGAAGCATCGAATCCAACTAAATTTAGAAAGACTATTATCCAGATCAAGAAGAAGTGGGTTGAAAAATCTTGTTTTCCCTGGAAAAAATTCCTTCTATTGATATTTCAAAGAGAGAAATCAAATTTACATTGGATTTTCCATATGGGACTCGGCTAATCTAGAACAAATTATGTTTCTGAACCGACTCCTCGTAAAGCCTTCAACTACCCCAAACTTGGCATAAAGGAACAATATATGCTTTTCCACCTTAACTATAGAATATACCTACTCAACCCCCCAAAAAAAAAACAACTCGATACAAAAAAACAAAAAACAAAAATCCATTCCAAAAACACAAAACAATATTATAGTGAGGTTGATATAAAGATGATTCAAAGGTATAGGTAAAAGTGCCTCCTCTAAATTCCACAACCTCCAGCGATCCCTTAGTTATTTTCAAGGCTTCTTTGGATAGTGCATCAGCCTTGGTATTGTATTCTCGGTAAATATGGGTAAATGTAATGTGCTCAAATATGTCAATTATTTTATGTGCATGTTGTAGAATGTGAGTCAAACCCAATAACCAATATTACACCAATGAACAACCCAATCTATGATGATCTTGGAATTCTTGAAGACCTGGGGAACTTTGATATGCTTGTCCATTGCGACTTTTAATCAAATCCATAGCGCAAATATTTCTACCATATTGTTTGTACCATGACTTGCTACATATAAGATGTGGTGGTGTTGATTATCAATAAAGAGAACAACCCCAACACCACAAATGGTCGGATCTCCTTGACTTGCACCGTCGAAGAAGCACTAAGGCTAATTTTGCTCAATAATAAGCATCAAAATGCTTATAGTTGATTTCACTTTTGGAAGATGCTTATTATTATCCATCACCATCCTGATTCTACAAGCAACCATCATAGGAGTGAATTCCTAATCCTGGAAGATCATACGATTTCTTGTCCACCAAATACCGTAGACATAAAGACACGAGGGTGCCTTGTAATACACCATCACAATTTTGGAGATCCAAATCTAACATGCGGTCGGCCAAAGACTCCTTATTCCATTTTTGAAGTCCCGCTAGAGCCTTATATACTTCCTTCCAAACCACCTGTGCAAATTTGCAAGAAACAAAATTCAATTGTTTCAACTTGGTTCTTGCATAAGATGCATTGTTTGGGTCTCGACCAACTTTGTTTCTAACCATTGTCCTAGGTAAGGAGTCTATTGGCCATTGCAAATCACATATTTATTTAAGTTTTTAAAGGTCAATTTAAATGCCAAATTGCTTTCCACCACCACTGTCGATCATGTGCCACCTATTCTTTTTCTTTAGCAGTGTATCCAAACATGACTATATATTCACCCAAGCCACTATTCTTTGACCATTTAAATTGGTCATCCTCCTCTAATATTTTAATAGCATAGTGACTGAGTTGTTTAGTGTAATTATTCCATTCCTAAACCATTGATCATGAATATTTAAATCCTCTGCCCTCATCCATCTTTATGATGATGTGTTTCTTTGATCCTCATAAACAACCTCCCAAAGCATGAAGATCCCTTCACCATGTAGTTTTTCCAACAATGCAGTGGATAATTTGTAGCTACTTTTAACCATGATCCAAGGGTCCTCTCCAATGCACACTCTACTACCATTTCCCGCTATCCAAGCCATCCATTTTCCAACTAGTGGGAAATCATTTTCCATGGCTTTCAATACAATAGACCCCTTAACTTGTTTCTGTTCAAATATGAGCCAATCTTCAATTAAGTTGTTCATCATGAATACGTAGTGAAAATATTAATAAATAGAGACTCTTGTGTCCTCATAATGAGCCCAACCTTGGGCTCTAAATGTTGAGAATAAAAACACAGAGATCTTCTCTATTTATCAATCTTCAATTGTCATACTTGATAAATATTTAGAGGTCATCACCCTGCTCCATAGTCCATCGATTCTAATCATACGCCATAGACTTTTGGTAGCCAAAGCAGAGATAGAAATATAGATATTTTTAAGGCCTTAGCCTACGTCCTTCTTGGGAAATGCCAATCTGGACCACTTGACTAAGGGGATACCCTCTAAAGTCTTCTTCTCTACCCACAAAAACTTAAAACATAATTTCCTAATTTTGGTTAATATTCCTTTTGGTATCTTGACAATGGTAATCCAATACTAAGTAGACTGAGATGCTCACCAAAATTGCCTTTACCAAAACCAAATGTCCACTCCAAGACAAAGTCTTGTCACACCTAATCGAAATCCTTGCATCTAGCTTATTGTAAAGCCATAGCAAGTCCCCATAATGAAAATTATGAGGCTTTAACCTAAAACCAAGGTATTTCAATCCTTGGTCCATCTTGCACTTGTTGATAGGGAAGAGAAAATGAGCTTGGTTCATTGCATCATCGTCTAAATTATGGAACAATAATTCTGATTTATTTATATTTATAACCATAACCATGGCTATGCAATAAATATCCAATAGTTCTTCAATTTTTTCTAGCTCCATGATCAAACCCTTACTGAAAATCATAATGTTATCAACAAACAAGAGGTGGGTGATGTAAATTGAATTGGATACTCTAATTCCCATCAACTCCCCTCTTATTTTTGCATCCCTATAAGCGTGCTTAAAGCCTCTGCCATAAATAGAAAAATTAAGGGAGATAGAGAACAACCTTATCGTAAACCTCTTGAGGCATGGAAGAATCCAGCTAGAGATTCATTAATCAACACAACAAAGGAAACAAATTCTAAGCATCCCATGATCCAATTCACTGTATTCAGATTCATACCCATATGTAACAGCAAGAATCTAAGTAAAAGTTAGTTCACCCTGTCGTATGCCTTGGCTAAATCGATCTTCAAAACAATAGTTGATCATTTTTGTGTTCTGACTGTGTAGGGACCCCCATTTTGGGGTCCCCCAAAATGACTATCTAAACAATACTAACATCACATGAAAGATTTTTAAACTTGAAAATCAAATGTGAAACCGTAAATAAAATGCTAAAACTCAAACTGTGCATAAAATGGAACCATATACCTAATTTCTAGAGGTTGTAGGTGGTTGTAGCTGACATCCCTTGCCACTTTGATCCAGACATCCAATCTCCCGATTTACCCAAGACCTCTCGGTTGACCACCCTACCATGTCGGGGTTACTCTCCTTCACCCCAAACCCCCAAGCATTTTGGGGTCGTAAGAACACACTAGCAAGCTTCCCGCTGGGATCTCCCAATCCCCGGTCTAGCTAAGCCAACTCACAAAAACCACAAGATCAATTCTCGATTCCGGTGCCCATCCAGAACTAGGGAGCAAGAGATCATTTTCTCCTTCTCCTCCCTTCTTTTATAACAAAAGTCTGTGTGTCATGTGTCCTCACATGCACATAATTGATTTAATTTAATATTTTATTACTATTTATTCTCAAGTTACAAGAGTTTGTGTGCCATGTGTCCTCACATGCACATAATTTATTTAATTTAATATTTTATTACTATTTATTCTCAAGTTACAAGAGTCTGTGTGCCATGTGTCCTCACATACACATAATTTATTTAACTTAATATTTTATTACTATTTATTCTCAAGTTACAAGAGTATGTGTGACATGTGTCCTCACATGCACGTAACTTATTTAATTTACTATTTTTTCACTCATTCCAAATCTTTTCTTTTCTTTTTCCTTTATAAAAGAAAATATTTTATTTAAATCAATTTCTAATTTATTTAGAATCTTTTCTTTTCAAAAAATAATATAGTATAAGTAAAGAGAATAAAATATTTAAAATTCCAATCTAGTTCTTCTTTTTCAAAAGTGTTAAAAGTATAATGAGTAAAAATAAAGAAAAAAATTATTTTATTACAAATTCCCATTTAGTTCAAGTTTTCCTTTTTCAAAATAATAAAATGAAAATAAACATAATTTATTTTATTACTACTTACTTCATTTCAAATTTCTTCTTTCAAAACGATATATAAAGAAAATCATAAAAAAAAAAATTAAAATAGTTTTTCATAAAAGAATTCCAACCTAATCTAAATTCTTTTTCAAAATCATAAAATAAAAGTAAGAGTCAAATAATTATTTTATTAATATTTCATATTTTATTTCTAATTATTTTTCCTCTTTTCAAAACAAAATGGATTAAAATATTTCTTAAATCTTATGTGAAATTTCCATTTATACAATTGATTTATTTCTTCATCTTGTTCTTGTCTAGGTACCTCTTCGGTGGGCCCTTCCGACAATTCATTTTCTTTCTTCATGTTCTCGTCTAGGTACCTCTTTGGCGGGCCCTTCCGACAATTCATTTTCTTTCTTCTTGTTCTTGTCTAGTTACCTCTTCGGCGGGCCCTTCTGACAATTTCTTTTATTTCTTCTTATGGGGAGTACTGCGTAGCGATCGGGAATCTTTACCGCGACCTTCCAACTATGCTTTCTTGGAGACTAAGGGTTGTTGAGGGATAAGGTCCTCCTTATTGTGCGCCCCTCAACTCATCGTACGCGACCAATTCGTAATGGCCTCGCCCGTACGGCACACGCTTCCCCGGGTGAGTTGAAATGGATTCCTACCCGTGCATGGATTGTTATTTCAAGGTCGATAGTCTGTCGTCGTACCCCTATGTGTTCTTTCCATTCTTACGACCCCTATAATTCCATTGTGGTTCAATTGGTAAATCGTCATACCTACCACTGCACACACACATACTCAAGTGCACATTAGTAGCGGTGCACTATGAAATATTTCATCATCCATCATAATAGCTCAGTCAATCAAGCATATATTTCATTCACCCTTTTCTCTCAATCAGTACATCATATCTATCATTCATCATTCTATCTCAATCAGTCGAGCATATGTAACATTCAGTCCTCCTATCTTAATCAGTCGAGCATATCTAACATTTAGTCATTATATCTCAATCAGTCGAGCATATATAACATTTAGTCGTTCTATCTCAATCAGTTGAGCGTATGTAACATTCAGTCATCATATCTCAATCAGTCGAGCATATCTAATATTTAGTCATTCTATCTCAATCAGTCGAGCATATCTAACATTCAGTCATTCTATTTCAATCAGTCGAGCATATGTAACATTCAGTCATCCTATCTCAATCGGTCGAGCATATCTAATATCCAGTCATTCTGTCTCAATCAGTCAAGCATATCTAACATTTCAGTCATTCTATCTCAATCAGTCGAGCATATCTATCATTCAGTCATTCTATCTCGATCAGTCGAGCATAACATTTAGTCATTCTATCTCAATCAGTCGAGCATATCTAACATTCAGTCATCATTCGCTTCGTAAATTTGTAAATCATTAAGCAGAGCATTCATTTATTAAGTAAAGTATCAATTTCTATAATTGTCGTTCATTGCGTCGCTTTTGTTTATCATTATCGTCATGCAAATCATCATGCGTTCTTCAGTCGTTCAAGTATTTTCAATATTCAAAGGACCAATTACTAGAGTTTATTTGGTCGGGTCACTTGGCATGTGTCGTCAAGTTTACGGTCAGTCATTGTACCGAGGTGGGCATTAAAAACTGTGTGTATCCTTTCTTTTGCAATTCCAACTACATCATGAATTTGACGGTTAATAACAAAACCGAACTACTCATTAAAAACAACACATAACAGAATATTCTTTAATATGAAGCAATGATTTTGGAGATCAACTCGTATATAAAATTGCATAAAGAAACTGGTCGAAAGTCTTCAAAGTAGCAATATCATGTTTATTGGGAATGAGGGCAATGAAGGTGGAGTTAATATGCCCCAAAAATTTCCCAGATATTTTGGGTCCTTCCACCACATGTTGTAGGTTATGTTCTAACAAGTCAAAAAAATCTAGATAGAACTAGGACCAAGGCTTTTCCCTTTGTTGAAAGAGTGTAGGACACTCCTTAGTTATGGACTAGTAATGTTTTCTTCCAACGACTTATTCATCTATCCATCAATAAGTCAAGGGAAGAGCCCCATAATCCTAATAATTTCACTTATATTATAATTCTTAGGATCCTTGTAATTTTTTTTAAAATGCAAGATCATTGCTTCAACCACCTCATTGAAAGAACTTACCATATTTCCAATGGGATGCCTAATTTCCCAAATAGTATTGATTTGCTTCTTGTAATTTGTAAAATTGTGAAAAAAATTATGTTGTTATATCCATCTTGAACCCAAAGGGCGTGACTTTTTAATCTCCAGATAATTTCCTCCTTTGCCAAAAGATCCTTCTTTTTGTTTTCAAAATCCTTAAGCATCTGATCCTCTTCCTCGGAGAAAATACCTGCCTCATTTTGATAAAAAAAAGGACTATAATACCTTCTTCTAGCCTCCTTAGTTCCTCCTGAGATTTTGTTGTTTGTTCTTTCACCCATCCTTTCACTAGGATCTTAATTCTTTTAAGGTCATCAACAAAGTGTTTCATGTTTGATAAGCCCCCTTGGATATCAAAAGGAATCCATTTTTTGGTTATGAGATAATTAAAACTACCCTCCAACAACCATGAGTGGTTGAATTTTAACAATCTAGCTAGCTTTTGATCATCAAATTCCAAGTACAAAATGATAGGCAAGTGATCTAAAATCCATCGTGTTCCAATCCTAGATTTTATCTTCACACTCACAATGTATAAAGTCTCTGCCACTAGAAAGTTGTTCAATCTCTTGGAGATGCTAGCTAAAGTGCCTATATACAAAATTAAAGCTTAATTGGGAATTCTAAAATACACATAGATATTACCATATTAAAAAAAAAATCCAACTGTCTTTTACTTATATAAAATGGAAATACTTACTCTAAATTACAGTATAGAGAAAGAAGAAAGTGATATAGTATAATTCAACATGAAATTTTATGTTAATTTACTTAGAGGAAAATTATACTTACCTGGATAATGCCATTGTAGTTTTTTCTCTTGATATATCTGGTTGTGTGCATCTACCTCTTGTTCCAACTGAATTCTTGGGTACCTCTTTCCACCCAACCAATCCCCCCCGCTTCCGCTGAGAGCCCCCAACCAGTAAACTATGCCCAGTAGATTTCCCCCTTGAGCTCACAACCACCAGTTTTCCCCCTCCTAGCTCTCTCTCTTCCTCCAGCCTTTCTCCTCCCCTCAAATGGTTGTCCTTCCCCCTTTTGGAAGGGTGACCCCCTGCCATTTATCATCCATGCAGGGCCTTTTCATGCATTAATCAATTTAATTCACTTTAATTAGACCTCAACTTGTTAAATTAATTATTGGACCTTTTGTAACATATTATTATTTATAAACATTATTATATTTAATTATTATTGCATTTATTCTATTAATTAAATAGTTTGGGCATTACACTATCCCAACCTCTTTTGGCATTTGTCCACATACGGACAATCTTGGCAGGTTCAATGTCTGTCAATTGTAGATTCTCAAATAGGTGAGTCAAAAAATTCCCAAGGGGGTCCCTCCTAGTTGTCTCCCTCCAAATATCCCACTGATTTATAATAAGATTTAAATCACCTCCAATAATCATGTTTTCCTTGGAGAAGTACCCCAAATCCCTGAGAGACTCCTAGTAAAGTCTCATGTCCCCATAGAGACCATGGAGGTTAACAAGTCTCAAATCTTTCCTGAATTCCTTTTAATGCAACTCTACCACAATACCTAAATTCAAAACTATAGAAGTCATGGAATTATATTTAACGTTCCATCATGTCATTAAACCGCCTGACAACCCATTGTATCCACTATACAAAAACTCCATTCTTTTAGAAACAATGAATATAAAACTAGTGCTTTTTGGCTAGTGCACAGGGTCTTTTTGTTAATTTTTTATCCTTAATTCGGAATTGCAGTAGTACTTGAAATCAATAAGTAGTCATAAACATAAGCATTCACATACGACACATAAATTTACCCTTGGGAAACCCTCTATAACATGAGGGAGAAGGTGCTCCAAGAAACCAACGCATGACCAAACGCAGGGTGCTCCAAGAAACCCTGGACATGGCGGTTTTTGGGCAATGTATGGGCGACGGCCTGCGTAAATCTGGAGGACCGGCTCTGATACACTGTGCCGAGACTGGACCAGGAAAAAATTGAAGCGGGTGGTCATCGAAGGACTGGTTGGACGCCGTTCGAATTGCGCTTTCGGGGGCTCCATGAAACCCTGGGGACAGCTTGGGTTGACGAAATGTTAATTGGGCTTTGGTGGTGCGGTATATTACTATGGGGTCTGGCTGTCCCAGCAGCATTATCCTGAAGCGTTGTGGATTTTGACGGCGTGGGCAAGTGGTTATAGAACCTGGAGGACGCGTGAAGGGAGTCGAGGTAGAGCGGGGATTATTTTTTAACAGCGTTTTGTGTGGGGTCTTCTTGAACGGTGGATTGGGGTTTGGGCCCTATCTGGGGATCCATCCATTTTTCTTGCTGCTTGCTTGGTCGGGGATCGAAATTTCCTGCCGTGAAGGAACCACTGGAGTGGTATGGAGAATGGATATGTGCAGGAGGTGGACTACACCTCGGATGGGGATGGGGATCAAGGGATTTTCGACCTTGGAGCGATCAATTCATCGGAGATTGGGTCGACTGTCCATTTCTTGTCAGGCGGGGGGACAGGGGTTGCATCTGGGCCCGTGGGAGAGATGGATTTGGATGGGCACCTCTTCACCCCACCGACATCTGCCAGAGTCACTTCGCCGGTCATATCTCTGGGGTTGGAGGGTTTAGAGGCGGATTTAGCGAGCTTTCGGTCACCTGCAGGCTTTAGGGATAGGCCAGACTTGGCCGGTCTTCTGGGGAGGACACTGCAACCCCAATTTGGGTCTTACTCAATCTTTCCTATTCCTTCAGAAGTCGCGCGAGAGGATAGGCTCGAAACCCTGGATGGGTGTGACAACAAGCGGTCGGAAGGTGGACTGGCTTCATTCTCTGTTGGCAATTTGCTTAAGTCGGTGGAGTGCCGAGATGTCGAGGACCGGGGACAGGCCAGCGGTGGACAGGGCTACTCAACTTGTGGACAAGCAGCGTTGGCTCCTGGGGTTGGGGAAATACCCCCTAATGATGAATCCCTGTTAAGTCCAAGAGCAGGGGCTCCTGCACAGGCTGTTTCTCATAAAAGTTATGCCAGAAAGGTGAAGGAAAGGCGTCGGAAGGACAAACTTGTGTTGGGCGTGGATGTCTCGATGGAGGAGGCGGTGGACTTCTCACATATCGCGGTGGTTGGACATGTCCGTGGTAAGAGGCTTGGGCGGATTTTTCTCCAGAGATGGGCGGCTGAGCATTGGAAGGACTTGATAGTTCCTGTACCAGAGATTAGGATCTTGACGAAAGGCTGGTTCTCCTTTATCCTGTCGAGTCCTGGAGAGGTTGCAGCTATTTTAGGCCAACATTGGACGATGTTGGGCATCCCCATTGTGCTGAAAAGATGGTCACCTTTATTTGATTCAAAAACAGAAAAAATCGACAGAGAACCAATATGGGTGAAGCTACCAGGGCTCCCCATGCATCTCTGGACTGAATCTCGTTTTGCAGCAATTGGGAACTTCCTTGGCGACTATATATGTGCGGATTATTCTCATACTGTAACAGGTATTTACTCGGTGGCTAAGATTTTGGTCAAAATCGACCTTAGGTAGGGGTTATCGGCTGAGATCAAGGTTCAGACGAAGGACGGGGATTTCACACAAATCTTAGACTACGTGGGGGTGTCGTTTCGATGCCATCGCTGCCACGCTCATGGACACCTGGTCGCGGATTGCACGTTACCGTTTCGGGGCAGCAGACTGATGGATACTCCTGTAGCAGATGTTTGCTCTGATCCTGCGAAGATGGGGAACCCACTGGTGGTGGGGGTTAATGGATTAGCGACTGATATAGACACCGGGGCGGACCAGGTATCGGTGCTACTAGTGGCATCGTGTGGGATGCAGGGAACAGGGAGACCTATGGCATCATTGGAGAGCGAGGGACAGGATATCATTGGGAGAAAGGAGACGGTAGTTGTGGGGACTACCTTGGGCACCACGACACCTCTGACGCGGGCAGCTTCCAGAAAGCTACATGAGCAGGCCATCTTTCGTCGGGGTTCATCCTCCAATCCCCCGGGTATGTCTCACCAGATCTCTTCTGATATTTCTTTATATGCTGTCTCTAATGATTTGGGGGGGGGTATGTTTAGAGCCTCATTCTCCCTTAAGCTCTGTTTCATATGCCCTGCTCCTTGTATATTACCTGTAACAAATTGTGCATACACGCCACCTTTAGTAGCAACTTTACCCTCTCCCAATTCTGTGGGTTGTAGTATCCGATATGCCCTTAGAAATAGGGTGATCTCTGATGGATCGGGGGGTAGGGGACTTCCTGAATTGACTGCTAGTACTGTGGGGAAAGGTCGGGGACGAAAATCTCATCTGTCTAAAGCACAAGACCGGGCAAAAGTTGATTTGGTAATGGGCGCACAATCCTCTATTGAATGGGCACTTAGAGCAGCAAAAGCCCTGGAAGGGGGTCACATATGAAACTTTTGTCATTCAACTGTCGTGGGTTGGCGAGCCCCATTAAAAAATCGTCACTTCGGAGGTTGGTGGATCTAAATCAACCTGATATTTTACTTTTACAAGAAACACTGGGCGGCAATGTGGAGGTTGTTAGGGTTCTGGAAACTTTGCTACCTGGATGGAAGTTCGTGGGTGTGGATGCTCGTGGACGCTCTGGAGGGCTGGCTACAGGGTGGAAGGTGAAGAGCTGCAGATATGATAGCTCTTGGGGTATCTCTTCTGGTATTGGGCTGGAAGTATGGGATGCAGAGATTGGTCGGATGATAACGATTCTCAATATCTATGGACCCTATTTAAATAGGGCTGGATTCTGGGACTCCTTGCTAAGCATGGATCTCTTTGACGGAAGGGATGTGATCTTGGGTGGGGATCTCAACCTTTCTCTGGGATCTTCTGAAGTTTGGGGGCCTAGGGCTGCTCCGGATCCATTAGCTAATTTTTTCATACAAGCTTTCGCCGGGAAGGATCTACTTGACATACTGCCAAACAAGTTAACCCCTACCTGGAGGAATAAGAGAACAGGGGATCAAAAGGTGGCCAAACGACTGGATCGGTTCCTGGTGGCTGATGTGTTGGTACTGGGGGTTGATGTTGTAAAGCAATGGGTGGGGTCAGGGGGGGTTTCCGACCACTGTCCCATTCTACTGGAGATAAGAGGGAGTAGAAACAAACCCCCTAGTCCTTTCAAGTTCAATCCTAGCTGGTTGAAGGAGGAGGATTATATTAAATTAGTTCAGAATCTGTGGGTTCATCGACCTTTGGAGTCACAGGAGCATGTGGGCGCACACTTTCAACTCAATCTCAAGCGTATAAAAGAGGCCACTATTCTCTGGGCCACTGAAAAAAGGGTAAAAGATGACCAGAATCTGAGGGCTGCTGAGATGAATATTGATAGACTTCTACATTGTCAGGGTATGGGATATCTGGATGAACTGCAGAAAGGTGAGCTGTTGGACTGGGAAAGTAGCAGGAATGTGTTACTGTGTGAGCGAGAAGAGATGTGGAGAATGAAAAGCAGGGCGATTTGGTTACAATGTGGGGATGAGAACACAAAAAAATTTCAAGCATATGCAAAGGGGAGAAAATTCACAAACTCCATCTGGGAATTATCTTCACCTGAAGGGGATCGGGTCTCCAGCTTTGATGGTTTGGCTGAGATGGGTGTTCGACACTTCGAAGACTTATTCACCGCTCAACCTGGGGCCTCTATAGCTGAGGTTATCAGGATGGCTCAGCTCTTTCCACGTTTTGTGGGGGAGGAAGAGAACAAACTTTTGATGGAGGAGGTGCTGCCGATTAAGCTCTCGCAGGTAATGCAATCCTTCCAGAAAGATAAAAGCCCGGGGCCTGATGGCTGGCCTATTGAATTTTTCTTGGGATTCTCTGATTTCTTTGGGGAGGAACTATTGGATGTGGTGGAAGACTCAAGAAAAGCTGGTTTTGTTCATGGTCCCTTTAACTCGACCTTTATTGCTCTCATACCCAAATCGGACAAGCCTGATAGTTTTGATGAATTCAGACCTATTTCACTCTGCAATTGCATATATAAGATCATATCTAAGGTAATGGCGAGGAGACTAAAGAATATCCTGTCTCAGCATATTTCATGTGAACAATTTGGATTCTTGGAAGGTCGTCAAATTCATGAGGCCATTGGAGTTGCACAAGAAGGTATACACACTTTGAAGGTGCAGAAGCAGAAGGGTGCAGTGATTAAGATTGACCTATCTAAAGCATTTGACAGGGTTAGCTGGCTCTATATCCGGATGCTTCTCACACACCTGGGCTTCTGCTATGAATTTATTCGATGGATTATGGCCTGCATCACCACGGTGAGTTTTGCAGTATTGATTAATGGTTCTGCTAGTCCATTCTTCCATGCTGGCAGGGGGCTACGACAAGGTTGCCCACTTTCACCGTTGTTATTTCTCCTTGTTACTGAAGGCCTCAGTCGTTTTATCCTGAAATCAAAAGCTGATGGCTCCTTTCGTGGCATCTCCATTTCTCAGGTATTGTATATTACCCATCTCCTATTTGTTGACGATATTCTCATATTTTGTGATGGCTCGAGACAGGATATTGATAAGGTGGTCGAAGGACTCAATTTACTGCAAGAAGCCGCGGGTATGCTAGTGAATATTGATAAATCAACAATCACATGCTCGCATTTAAATGAGCAGGAGATTCACAGATTAGCCATCAGACTTCCCTATCGGACTATGGATATTGATGATGGCTTAAAGTACCTTGGATTTCAATTAAAACCTAATGCATATTTGAAGGCATATTGGCACTGGTTAATTGCCAAATTGGAGCAGAGACTACATGGATGGAGCCATAAATGGCTCTCGCGGGCTGGGAGACTGGTTCTGGTCAAATCAGTTTTGGAAGCAATACCGGTTTATTAGATGTCACTTGCCTGGATTCCCAAAGGAGTCCTGGAGCAGATTCGTCGGTTGGTTTTTGCCTTCCTCTGGAAGGGTAAGGGAGCGAACCGAGCCTTGGTGTGGGCTAGATGGGAATTGATCGCGATCCCCAAAGCACTGGGAGGGTGGGGATTAAAGAATATCTTTCTATTTGCAAAAGCGTTGGGAGCAAAGGTTGCATGGCGAATTATTCATACACGGAGCCTCTGGACTAGTGTGGTCTATCACAAATACATTGCTCCCTTAACCCTACTTGATTGGATTAGGCTGGGCAATAAGACGAGGGCAAATTGCTCCGTGGTTTGGAAAGCGGTGGTTCAGCATTTTCATCTGGTGGGATCGGGATTAGTCTGGAGAATTGGAAATGGGCATTTACTTCGTATCGGACTGGATCCTTGGGTAGGAAGTAGAGGGGGACATACCCTGCCGGTGGACTTAAGGACCTTTCTGGCAGCTAGAGGCTGTCATTTCCTGGCTGATATAGCCCAATCGGGATTATCCACTCTCTGGCACCAGGGGTGGCTCTCTGCCCAGCGTCTTGAGGTTCCTGTGGAATTGATCGGAGCTTGGGAGGATTACATCCGAACCTTAAGATTCACCAATATTCGTCTGACAAATCGGCCTGATGAACTTCTCTGGGATCACCATACCTCAGGGAAATACACACCAAAACTTGGATACACTCAGCTTAATGTGGAGATGCATAATAGGGCAGTGGTGTGGTGGTGGAAAACCCTGTGGAAGTTTAAATGCCTGGGTAAAGCAAAAATACTTTTCTGGGCGATTTTGGAACAAAAGGCACCTACCTGGGACATACTGAAGAGACGATTTATACAGGGCCCGGGTATTTGTCCACTCTGTAGGGAGGCGGACGAGACTATCACACATCTTTTTGTTCACTGCCGGTTCTCTCAGGAGGTTTGGACAAATATATGCAACTATTTGGATCTAAATGCGCGCTGGTGGGGAGAGAGTGTTATTGACGCATTCCATGATTGGTGGTCTGATCAACAGAAATCAAACATATGTGCAGCCCCATGTATTTTTGCATGGGGCATTTGGATCACACGAAACAGGATCATTTTTCAGGACTGTAGAGTCCCGATGGAGCAAGTTGTGGCTCAAGCTGTGGCTATCATTTTACATTACAAAACTACACCCAAAGCGATTAGAACACGTCCTGTGATCGCTGAAACGATTGATAAATCCATACCGTGGGCTTTTTTCGATGGCGCATCACTTGACCATCAATCGGTGTGCGGTGGGGGGGTCGTTCTTCACAAATCTGAATCACATTATTTCCACATTGTAGCTGGATTGGGTAGCGGCACAAACAACTACGCATAAATCATGTCACTTAGACTATTGCTGTTATTTGCACTAGAACAGGGATGCCTTTCACTACAGATTTTTGGAGACTCACTGATTGTTATTGACTGGGCCAATGAGAATACACAATGTAATGTGATGGTTCTCTCACCTATACTGGAAGATGTTTTACGGTTAAAGCGGCATTTTAATCTTATAACATTCACTCATGTCTACAGGGAGAGAAATGGCATGGCCGACCTTCTTTCCAAAGAAGCGTCGCAGCAACGTCTGAATTTCGGAACCTGGAGGATCACATCACACTCTACTGCTGGATCATACAGTTATTATCATAGGCCTTTCAACGAGGCCTTGGAGGACCGGGAGGGAACATTTGGCTTCTGATAGATCAGTCTTCATAACAGTTCGTTTTTGGTTTTTGTATTTTGTATATTGATAATATCACTGGCCTGTTAATGAGGCTTTGGTGGCCCGAGATGGAGCATTGGCTCCTGTGGATTATATATTTCTGTTTGGTGTTGTAGGGCTGTTTGGACAGAATCTTCTGATAGGAACTATTTCATATTGAGACTTTTTTTTTGACATATGTAACCGGAATTATGAGTGCTGTATGGACAGCAAAGTATTGAATTTGTATGGGACATTAGACTAGTCAGAAACATGAACTGATGATATGCGATAATGTAGGAATCTCAGTGATTCTAATACATGTGCAGAATGTAATTTTGTTCAATATATTTGAAATAAAATTACGACTTTTTCCAAGGAAAAAAAAAAACATGAGGGAGAAAACCCCAATAAAATCTTCCTTAGTATATTGATAAATAGTAGAGAATGTCTTTTACATCAAGCACCCACGGTGCATAAATCAAAGCAAGAGAGAATATGGAAGAATAGAACTCAGAATAATATCCTGCACAGAGAAAAGTGCATTACCTTCAAGAGAGAAGAGAATTCGCTCCATAATGGATTCATCAATCTTATATAACATATTTATATATTCTTCTCATGCATCGTCTTCTATTTTTAGCTTTTGATTTTAGGATGAACTTACCCTCCATCTGCAGCGTGAACGAGACTGCTACGGTTTCGCTGCTACAGTTACAGTGTATGGCGATCCCTGGACGGGGTAGATCCCCCTCCTCCTCATCCTACCGGAAGGCACTTCCGTCACCCTTAGACGAGCCGATCCGCCCTGAAGACCTGCGCGGTAATGATTTGGAGAGAGACAACAATGGCCGCGCCAAGCAGAGCTCAGGGAAAACCCCCGGGTGTTGTCTTCCCAGGGCCAGAGAGATCCATCCCTACAGATCAAATCGGACAAGCTACAGGAGCGTGTTGAGCAATGGAAGGAGAAAGCCTTGATTGGGAAGTTCATTAGCATCTGGCCCAAGGAAAAAGACCTAATCAAATGGATCAAGACTACTTGGATCCCAAAAGGGCATTATGACCTACACTTAGGAGCCAAGGTTTTTTTTACAATTGTGTTTTTTAACCAAGAAGACAGAGATCGAATACTGGAAGGAGGGACATACTTTTTCTTCTCGGTTGGGCTATATCTATGCCCATGGAAGGAGAGATTTAACCCAGACAAGGAGAATCTTAACATCGCCCCAGTATGGATCAGGTTGTACTCCCTTCCATGTGAGTATTGGGAACCCAAAATCCTGCAGGATATTGGTAATGCGGTAGGTAAGTTCGTTAAGGCTTCTGAGCAAACCGTTCTACGGCGCTACACTTCCTATGCCCGCATCTATGTATACATGGATTTGGCACAAGATCTTCCAAAGGCCATTAACCTAATGTGGGATGACGAAGAATGGACCCAACCCTTGGACTACGAGCACCTCCCCTTCTGATGTCGCAATTGCCATGTGTACGACCATCTCAACAGGGATTTCCCGAAAAATGCCATTGGCCCCGATCTTCCCATTGCGACTTCGGTGAAGGGGAAATCGGTCGACAATGAAGGTTTTACCCTGATCAACAGGAAGAGATCGGGCATACGACATAATAGTCTTCAGGTTCATGATCCCTGGAAGGCCAAAACCCCCACCTTATTGAATCATTTTGACACCTTAAATAATGTTGGGGAATCCGTAGAAGACCTAAGAAGCAAAAAGTATGGAAAAGATCCGATCTAGGATGTTGCGATCCCTACCCAAGCTATAGCAGAAGATTTTCTGGAGGACATAGAGGATGACTTTTCGGAGGACGCGAAAGTCATGGATCTAGGATATTTGGACCTAGATGTTATTGAAAAGGAATGCAATAAGAAAGGTAAGGGGTATGTCTCACGAAGACAGCTAGAAATCCTGCAAGAAGTGATCCTCAAGGCCAGGGCTAAACCCTATTTGGGAATTGCAAAGTATCCTCAAAAGGGGAGCAAAAGAAAGCTACCAGAAGAAGGTTAGAAGCGAGGCCGAAAATTGAACAAACAAAGTATTACGGAGATAGGAACCAAACTCATTAAGTCAGGGCAGTACCCCACTATCAAGGTTGCCTTCACAGAAGCCAATAGAAGTTAATCAATGAATATTATCACATGGAATATACGAGGGGTGAACCACCCGCGTAAAATAAAGAGTCTGAAAAACAAGATCAGAATGGAGAAAACAGATATTATTTTTCTCCAAGAAACAAAGTGTAGCATGGAGAAAATGCAAGAAATTGGGAACAAAGTGTGGAAGGGAAGCCAGGTGGTTGCCATAGAATCCCGTGGGTTAGCTGGTGGGATTGCGATCATCTGGAAATCGGACGCGATCACCCTAGGGAATTTATGGGCCACCAGATTTGCGCTCTCAGCAGACTTTGAAATCATCGATTCAAGAACCAAAGGAGTGATATCAAACGAATACGGCCCAAGCATTCACCTCCAAAAGAATACATTTATGAACTCTATATCCTGGATGGCTACCTGGATTGGGGAGAAGCACTGGCTCATACTTCAACATGATCACCTCCCTAGAAGAGAAGAAAGGAGGCAAACGCATACTTGGCCCTACCAATGAAGCTTTCAAAGGCTTCATTGAATCTAGGAGGTTAGCAGACCTGGAAACCAGGAACGGTTGCTTTACGTGGAATAACAAACAGGGGGGACCATCATGTGGCCAATCGGTCGGATAGATTTTTAACTTCTGAAGATATCATCACAGAAGGGGGTGAATGGTCCACTTCTGTCCTTCCTTCGCCAGGATCTGATCATTGGCCCATCAACCTGTTGTGGGATAGGACAAGGCTAAGTGGTAGGAAAGCATTCAGATTCGAACAATTATGGATGGAACACAAGAACTTCAAATCATTGGTCCAGTAGTGGTGAGAACATATTGTCCCCCCAAGCGGAACACGTATGTACCAATTCCAACAAAAGTTGAAAGTCTTAAAAGCCAAGATTCGCACATGGAATAAAGAGGAATTTGGGAACATATTCCAAGATAAAAAAAAAAATAGTTAAATTAACAACTGGAAGGCCTCCAACGTGAAAGCATGAACAATGTTTACAGTGAGGATTTGAAGGAGCGGGAACAAATCCTCATAGAACAAATTCAAGCCAAAGAAAAGCAGGAAGAAATCTACTAGAAACAGAAGTCCAGAAACCAATGGCTTCAAGAGGGGGAACGAAACACCACCTTCTTTCACCACTGTGTCATCCAAAATAGGCAAAATTCAAGAATCCATAAAATCAAGACAGACAAAGGCCACTATGTGGAAACAATAGAATATATGGAGTCAGAACTGACACAATATTTTGGAGATATCATGAAAGAGGACCAACACAACCGCTCAGAGCATATTACCAGAATTACTCAGCTTATTCCCCAAACTGTCTCTACTGAACAGAATGAGCTCCTGAAGCAACCGGTGACCCTCATGGAAGTTGAAGAAGCTCTCAACCAAATGGCAGATGGAAAAGCTCCTGGCCCCGATGGCTTCACGACCAACTTCTTCCACCACTTCTAGGATATGATTAAGCTAGATGTGTGGCAAATTATTGAAGATTCCAGGAGAAATAGAGGGGTTCTACGTGCTTTCAATGCCACTTTCCTCACTCTTATTACCAAGGTGGAAGGTGTAAACACTCCAGGTAAATTTCGTCCTATTACTCTATGTAATGTTATTTACAAGCTAATCACCAAAGTCATGGCCAACAGGATGAAACCCATTCTTCCCCATCTAATTGCCCCAGAGCAATCTGGATTTGTAGAAGGAAGACAAATATTGGATGGGGTGATTCTTATTCATGAATTCATTCACTCCCTCAAGATCAAAAGAATCCCAGGAATGTTGCTAAAACTTCATATCTCAAAAGCTTATGATAAATTAAGTTGGCAGTTCATGAGGGAGATGCTTACAACCTATGGCTTCAATGAGGAATGGATTGATTGGGTTATGAGCATGACCTCGACAACCTTTTTCTCCATTTTTCTTAATGGGTCCCCTACTAGAACCTTTTTTCCATCGAGAGGCATCCGCCAAGGTGACCCCCTCTCCCCCTTCCTCTTCATCTTGATGGGAGAGGGCCTCAGCAGACTTATCAAATCTATGGTGCTCAACGGAGAAATGAGAGGCCTCAACCTTCACCCCCATGCAGCCAAAAAAACCCACCAACAGTTTGTGGATGATACGATGCTCATGGGACATGCCTCAATCTAGGAGGCAAGATCTATCAAACACTGTCTTAATACCTTCTCTAAGGCTTTTGGTTTAGAGATTAACAGAGAAAAATCGCAAGTCTACTTTTTCAACACTCCCAACATCTCCCAAAGGAATATCCTTCACATTTTGGGCTTCCAAGGGAGCTCCCTTCCATCCAAATATCTCAGTGCCCCCCTGGCGAAAGGTGTCATCAGACGTGTGCCTTGGACTGATGTCCTAGATAGAATGCGAAAAACACTCAACAACTGGACACTCAGGCCCCTAAATTTGTCTAGCAGACTCACTCTCATTAAAGTTGTCCTCCAAGCAATGCCCATTTATCTCTTTTCTATTCTTGCTGCTCCCAAATCGGTTATTAAAGAAATTAGAGCCATCCAAAGAACCTTTCTATGGGGAGGTGACATAGGGAAACAAAAGTGGGCTCTTGTTAGTTGGGAAAAAGTATGTCTTCCCAAACTTAATGGCGGTCTCGGTCTGAGAGATCCTAAGAAAAATAATGAAGTTTTGGGAGCTAAAATCTGATGGAGATGGTTCACTTATAATTTTGAACCTTGGGCTCAGTTGTGGCATGCTAAATATGCTCCTAATAGACCAAAGCAGGAACTTATCATATTTAATATGGAACTTCAAGGCTCTTACATCTGGAAAACCCCCTCTCAAAACCGAAGCATTATCCAAGATCATAGCTTTTGGGAGGTTCATGATGGTTCCTCTGGCGACCTTTGGGAGGACTCCTGGCAACAATGCCCAGAACTTGTTTCCTCCCCTCCCACCCGTGATTTCCAGGCTCTCTGTCGCACCATTAATCTTACCAAAGTGGCTCATTTCTGGAAACTTGAAATGGATAATGCGACATACAAAGAATGACAACAAATGGATTGATGGCTTCAAAAATATACGCCCGAGGGCAGTCGCCACATGGAAGAAACCCTTCAGGAAAGAATCATAAAAATCCAGAGAGGTCATGACAGACTTCAGTGGGGGTATTCTACCAAAGGAAACTTCAATACCAAGGAAGCCTATGATCTTTGGGAAAACAGAGGGGTTGATCCGACTCATGGTATATGGAAAAAAATTTGGATATCAAATCCTTGGCCAAAGGTGGCTTGTTTCGTCTGGTTAGTCATCTACCGTCGAATTCTCATGGGTGAAAACCTCCGAAAAAGAGGAATAGTTGGCCCCTCTCAATGTCCCCTTTGCTCTGAAGCCGAGGAGTCTATGAATCATCTCTTGGACTCCTGTAATTTCTCATCTGCCTTATGGGATTGGGGAGCGGAATTATTTAGACGCACTAACAAGCACCAGGGAAGTCCTAACCAGACTATAAAAGCTTGGGACACTAAAGCTTTTGACAACAACATAGTTAATTCTGTGTGGCTTATGTTTCCCAGCTTCCTCATATGGGAGACATGGAAAGAGCGCAACCAACGTATTTTCAGAGAAACAAGAACTTCTGCTTAAGTTATTTGGAACAAGATTATGAATCATATTCAAGAAACCATCAAGATCACACCCTGGTCAAATAAGGATTGGGAGGTCAATAATAATGAAGATAGGATTTTGACGCAGCTTGGTCTCAAGCAATCGGATCTTGGTTGGTCCTACAGGCCTAATAAATCCCCTAACCTCCCTAGTCCCAATTTCTAGACCCCCCCTGGTTGGCACCATTAAGCTCAACTTTGACGGAGCCTCAAAAGGTAACTCAGGGTATGCGGGTTTCGGGGGTGTTTTCTGGAACCACGATGGCCAAATCATTCATATTTTTCATGGTAATATCATATACGACATGAAAAACACATCCGAGCTTGAAGGTCTCCTACAGGGATTAAAGATCGTTGAAATTAACAGGTGGGAACCCCTCATGTCAGAAGGGGACTCGAAGTTGATCATCCATATGGATAAAAAGCTCAAACTTGGATGCCTCCCCAACCAAGTCTCGTATAGCTGGCGTTTGGCGTATAGGGTGGAAGAATTGGGCACCATTCTTCGCAATCCCCGTGATTTGACCTTCATCCATGTCAGAAGAGAAGGGAATAAAGTGGCGGACACCCTGGAAAACGTTGGAGTCACATCCCTTCACAGACTCTGAGATGGGCCCCTGTCTCTCTTTATGAATTTTACTTGGGTGGCGCAATGCATTCAATTGGCCAATAATGATGATCAGGATAAGAGACAACGTGGGAGTGACACCTCAGCTAGCCATGATCCTCCGAAAATCTCCCACGAGGTCGATCGATCCGCCATCTCTCAGTTACATGGCCCAACATGTGACGCAAAGGGGAGTTATCACAACGACTACCAGTACTGTCTAGAGGAGTTACACCACGAAGTGGGTTTTGATGATATTGGGATGACGGAATGTCCTTCACACCCGGATATTCAATATAGAGAATGATTGTTTATAGTGATGCCTATGGCGGATCAAGCGCTGAGGTACATTGTTATACACCAGCATATGATGGAAGGATGATGGCAAGTTGCTTGAATTGGGTTATAAATTGGGGCCACCCTCGGCTTCATGCTCGTTTATCTGCTCATGTTTTTCCTGTAGTTATTTTGCTCCACCTTACCTTGCTCCTTCGAGTCGTCCATGTCCCCCTCAGTTGGCCTTCCTTGTGCACGTCTGTTAGTATTTCTCTTCCCCAGCCACTATCCTTGTTTCCTCTCTTCTTTTGCAGCATCCTTTTCCCTGTCATGGCCCCAAAACTCAAATCTTCCTGGGCTCCCAAAGCTGGGAACCACTCCAAAACCACCCGCATTGCCAAGAAAATCACTTGTGAGCAAGCCAAAGCCTCCCAAGCTGCCCAGTTCTTTCGAAAGCGCATCCCTCGCCAGATCCGTGAGGAAATTGAGGTTATGGAAAAGGAGTTGTGGCAGCAGGTCACAACTGGAAATTTAGAGTGCATTCGTGAGGATGTGGAGGAATGGGTTCAGGACCCTGGCACCACGGCGAGGCGTCTAACGGATCATGACCGCATTATCTCTACCTATTGGGTTACAAAGGGTCTGCTCACCCATGTTTTGATGGATCCCAAAAATAAGGCCCTTGGAGATGCTGAACCCGTGCAAGCTTGGGGAGAGCATCACAAAGACTGTAGGCTCATGCACAAAAAGGTGGATCTCATTACTCTGAAACTGGGAATTCCCTTGTATCCGCCTCTCGACTATTCTCCTGTCATCCCGGGAAGCAGCTCTGGCATTCCTGTGTGTCCTGGTGTGTGGATCAGAGCTTCTACTGGTGACACTGCAAATACTCCCGAAGTTGCGGAAAATCGCCCTGGGATATAGTCTAGACTCCTTCCTGTCTCTGTGGTGAGGTGTTTCTTTGTTCCGGTCGTATGATGTCTCCAGTTTATTTTAGCTTATGTCCGTTTGCTATGTCTGTTTTTATATGATGTATGTTGTTTCGGTTGTAGTCGGGGTAGGTGAGTCATCTATCCAAACACTTATTTTTGTTGTTAAGTCTGGTTTTTGTAATGTTTCCTCAATAGATGACAGACAAAGGAATTTTGACCCTTTTTGGGCTCTTGTAATGGGTAGTGGGGGTGATAAGAACTTTCAGGCAGATTTGGAAGATACTCATCACATTGTATCTGCAGCTATGTAATTTTACAGTCATGTACCTTTTGACAATACAATAATATGAAGCCCTTTTACTTATAAAATAAAATAAAAATAAAAAATAAAAAAATAAATAAAAAAAAAACTTGCCCTCCATCTGGATGGATCAATCTTGCATTAAGAAGTGCGCCCCACTTCTCATGCAATGCATTAACTCACTGAACTAACTCTTAGGATGAACCTGCCACTTAACTGAAATCTTTCACACTTAGTTAGGTGGCTAACTTAAGTGTCGTCATGCAAGTGTCACAATTCAAGTGTCATCTTTTAGTTTAACTCAAGTGTCGTCATGCAAGTGTCACAACTCAAGTGTCATCGTGCAATCACTTAGTTAACTAGATCTTCTTTGTTATCACTTAGTTAACTCTTTTCACTGAATTCTTTCTTGTTAACATCATTGAAGTGATCAATTCGAGTTCTCCTTTAATTGACTGAAGTCTTCTTTGTTAACATCACTGAAGTTATCAATTCAAGTTCTCCTTATTTAACTGAAGTATTTATCATCACTGAAGTTTAACAAATTGAATTCTTTCTTATATTTACCATCACTGAAGTCTGCAAATCAAATTATCTCTTATTTTATCACATCTTATCTTTATCTCTTGTCTTATTTGCATGGTCCACATGTGCCAACTTAAGTTAATTTATCATATCAAATATACTAAGGAGATTTTCCTAATGATGTGATCATCTTGTTCTATTATCGTTCCAAGTAGTCATATGCTAAAGTAATTCACTCTAGCGGTGGCTAGTCTCTAGAGGAGACTTAATAACTCAACCATGGTTAGTAGTACATCACACGCCATTTATGATTCGACATGCAAAGCATCACCTCAACACATGAGGATCTGTCTTGACACACAAGACCTTAGAATTGACTAGCAAGATTGTACAACATCATCACTTTGACATACAAAGCACTTGCCTCAACACATGAAGCTTATCCATTATTGAGTCCAACTCAAGATTCTTCTCCAAGATTCCTGAGTCCAATTCAAATTCCTATAAGGCACTACCTCGACACACGAGGCTCAATCTTGACACACAAGATTGACCCGAAGAATGACTCGTGATGTTGTAACTTTAACACTCCCTCTTAGTGAGGAAGGCATTCTCTGCCATGCCAAGCTTGTCTCGGAAGTACCTATACTTCGTCATAGACAGAGACTTAGTCAATATATATGCAATCTGCTCACCAATAGCAATGTACGGAAGCCTTGTGGAACCTCTCTGGACCATGTCTCTGATGTGGCGATACTTCATCTCAATGTGTTTCGATCTGTCATGAAACACGGGGTTTTCTAAGAGCTTAATGCAACTCTGATTGTTAGAGCGAATGACAATAGTCTCAAGATTCTCACTGAACAACTCAACAAGTAGATTCCTAATCCACACAACTTATCAATAGGTGGTACTCTTTGCAATATAATCTACTTCTATAGTACTCTGGGCTACGGAGCCCCACTTCCTGTTGGACCAAGAGATCATATTTGATCCCAAGCTATAAAAAAATCCGGATGTACTCTTTCGGTCAACAATACTACCACCCTAGTGGGAGTCGACATATCCAAGTAGCATCACTCCACCACTAGAAGCATATCTGATTCCATAAGCAATAGTACCTCGAAGGTATCTAAGCACATGCTTGGCAGTGACCCAATGTCTATGTCTTGGCTCAAACATGGACTTACTCAAGATACTCACTACATAACATGTTTTTGGTCTACTATGTATCAAATACATCAAGGAACCAATGAGCTGTCTATACATGGTAGGATCTATTGGATCTGATCTGGAACCTGACACATGTAGCTTCCTTAGACTAGACACCATTGGAGTAGACATGGACTAGTCCATCATACCAAATATGTGCAACACATCAACTGTGTACTTTCCTTGTGAAGAAAAATATCATCTTTTCTTTTCCAAACTTCTAGACCAAGAAAATAGTGCATAAGAGAACTAAGTCTTTCATTTCAAACTCAGAAGTGAGCTCCCTCTTACACCGAGCTATCTATTGTTCCTCTCCAGTAAGGAACAAGTCATCAACATAGAGAACCAAGATCAATGGTTGGTTCTTCACAAACTTAAAGTACAGGTTCGTGTCAGCTTTTCTTTTGGATAATCCCAAGCTCTAAAGATAGTTGCCACTCCTTGAATACCAAGCCCTCGGGGCCTGATTAATCCCATACAAGGGTTTCTTAAGTTTGCATACATGGGATTCCTTCCCATGAACTACAAACCCCTCAGGTTTCTGTATGTAAACCTCTTCCTCAACTTCACCATTTAGAGAAGCAGTCTTCACATCCATCTGGTGAAGTTTCCAACCCAAAAATGAAGCAAGGGAAATTAAGGTTCGGATAGTAGTGTACCTGGACATAGGAGCGAATGTCTCATCATAGTCTATCCCTTCTTTATGTGAGAAACCACGGGCCACAAATCTTTCTTTATACTTTTCAATACTTCCATCAGTTGCATGCTTGAATTTATAAATCCACTTGGAAGTTACTATTGACTCCCCGTTAGGTTTAGGAACCACTTCCCACACATCATCATGCATGATGTATTTGTATTCTTCCACCATGGCATATTTCCATACTTTTTGCTTAGCATCTTCTTCACAGGTGGAGGGTTCTGAATCACTAATGTGACTCATATGTGCTACATATCCTGAAAATATTTAAGGTCTCTTTCGCTCTCTGGATGAGCCTAGTGGTGCACCATGCTTTTCTGCCTCTTGCAAAATGTCTCGACACCATGCAGATCTCCTCTTAGCAAGAGGTTCATAAATAGATATTTCTATCATATCTACTGGCTCTTCAGGATCAAGCGGATCTATGGACTCTTCTGGATTCTCCCTCTCAACATCTGAAAGGGGAGAATCAAAATATGGATCCTCCATCATGGGAGTCTCATGCTCCTCCATATATGAATCACACTGAATTTCTTTGGAGCACTTGAAGGCAACCTCTTCATGAAATGTTACATCTCTATTGACTCCAATGTTTCTTTGTCCTGGAGCATATATTCTGTAAGATTTGGAGGATTCACTATATCCAACAAATGTTCCTTTCTTTCTGGATGGATTCATCTTTGTCCTCTTCTCTTTTGGTATATGAATGTAGACAAGACAACAAAAAATATTCAAGTGTCCAATATCTGGTTTTTCGCCAATGAAAACCTCTTCAAGAGTCTTTTCTCCCAAGATAGCATGAGGAATTATGTTCGGAATATAAATACTAATGTTGTAGGCTTCTGCCATAAGGATGTGGGCAGATCCTAATCACACATCATGGCTTTTGCAACCTCACATATTGTTCTGTTCTTTCTTTCAACAACCCCATTCTGTTGGGGGTTGTAGGGTACACTCAACTGTCTTTTTATTCCTGCATCTCGATAGAATTCATTGAATTCATGGGATTCAAACTCTCCTCCATTATCATATCTCAAATCATGAATGTGCTTTCCAATTTGATTCTCAACCAATGATTTAAACTCTTGAAACTTGTTGAAAGTTTCACTCTTTGCCTTCAGAAAATAAACCCATGACTTGCGAGAGAAGTCATATATGAAAAGTACATAATATAAATAACCACTCAAGGAGGGTACAGACATAGGAGCACATAGATCAGAATGAATCAAGTCAAGGATCCATTTGGATCTTTTGGTACTACTTGGGAAACTCTTCTTAATGTTCTTTCCAAGAGCGCAACCTCTACAAACACTATCAAAATGGGATTTAAATATGGGCATACCTTTCACCATCTTTTGCAATCCAGGTAGCGCTTTGAAATGGAGATGACCAAACCTTCTATGCCACAACTCACATTGACTGATTGTGTCATGGATCATGGCTTGAATGAGCTTTCCGGGAACTTTGTAGAGGCATACCTATCTGACTCCAATCACATATGCAAAGTTCAAGTATTCATGCTTAGGCCACAGGAGCGCTTTGTTTCCCATAAAGATAACTCTGATTCCTTTATCTTCCATAACCAAAACGAATAAGAGGTTCTTCTTCAATCCAGGGAAGAAAAAAAATTTCATCCACATGCAATACATCTCTTGAATCAAACTGAAAAGAAGTGGATCCAATACCTTGGATTGAATAGGTGGTATTATCTCTGAGCTCCAACTTACAGGAAAACTTCTTTTCCTTCAGATCTGCGATAGCGCTCCTATATCCAGTCATGTGCTTGGAAGTGCCACTGTCCACCAGCCATGTCTCGGCACTAGTGGTGATGGATCTAGAAAGGGATGAGATAAGACAATACTCCTTCCTCATATCTTAATCGTCGAAAGGGTTCTTTCTTGTAGGTTCATCTTATGTAGTAGTAGAAGCATGAAACCTACCCTTGAACTTTCCTCTTTGCTTTGCAGATAATTCTATTGCATAATGACCCTTATTATTTCAATTGAAACATTTAACTTTAGACTTATCAAAGTTCTTGAAATCATTCTCCTTTTGATGAGAGAATTTGCCGTGAGATTTCTTACATCTTTTCATCTGTGTATCAAGAGTGAGGTTCTCTTCTTTGGAGGTAGTGTACTTGCTCTGGATTCGCCCTTCTTCTTGTAGGAAATCATGCCACAGTCTCTCAAATTTAGATTGCACTTCTCAACCATTTATTGCAGCGAAGAATGTCTCCCATAAGAATGGAAGACCATCAACAACAGTCTTAATGAGATCATCATCATCGACCCTCACACCAATGCTCATAAGTTGATCTCTTACTTGAGAGATCTTTGTGAAGAAGGAAGCCATGGCTTCATCCTTCTTTGTCTTCATATTTCGAAGCTTATTATTCATAGCTCTCTTTTGACTGGGCACCTTCTTCTCATAAATATTTGTCAAAGTGTCGAAGCATTCCTTTGTTGTCTTCAGTGGAGTGATCACGAGCATCAAGTTGTCTTTCATGGAATCATAAATGATTCTCTTTGATTTGGATTGATTCTTCTTGAAGGTAATGCGTCATGCATTAGAAGTAGGCTCTTCAATAGCACTGGATATATATCCATCCAAATCATGATCTTCCAAGATATTAAGGATCCTAGCCTTCCAAGTATTGAAGTTTGAAGTTCCTTCAAGACGGTCTTTTGGTCTCATTGAGATTGAGGTCATTGTTCTTCAAGTATTGTGCACACTCAAGATCTATGTAGTCTCAATATTGATTGTTGAACTTAGCTCTTTCATGCCCGGATCTCTGATACCATGTTAATTTTTTTATCTTTAATTCGGAATTGTAGTGTAATATCCCGATTTTTTACTCTATTGCATTAAAATTGTAAATGATGTAAATATTGCTATAAAATCGTGGTGAGGAGCTCAAGGGCAAGGCCCCACCATCAATTTATTTGTTTTATGTATCGGCAATTAAAAATCGATGCATATGGTTATCGTGCTAGCCAGGTACAATAGAAATTACAACATAATGTAAATATGCATTTTAATAAAATACCCACAACTAGCTATGCAATGCAACAAGAGTATGGGAGCATGGTTTTTACAAGGAATAGGGAGGGAAAATATTCAAACCCTTGAGACAATAGATTCAAGCCAAGTGTCAATGAGAGAACCCATAAACCCTCAACTACCCATTTTGACTTATGCCCCCAGTTATTTATTTCTTCCAAGAGTTGGTTGAGGTAGTTAATGATTTGGGGAATGGAGAGGTATGGCTGCCCAATCTCGTGTATGAGCAAGCCATCAATTTTGAAAATCGCGTTTTTCCCTCTTGGGCAAGAAAGGACACACGAAATTGCTCCCCAAGCCATTATCCACGCATGGTATTTTCTCTCTCACGCCATCTGAGCTTCCTGGGCATTTTCCCTCACGTTTTTCCTGAGTTTTCCCTCATTTTCCATAGCTAGGAAGTCGTTTTTGTGTTGTATAACAGTGGGGAAGAGGGGAAATCCATTTGGGGGTCCATAGAGACAGTTTTTGGCCATCTGAATGCTCACATACTTGTGGGAGGAATCGTTTTCTCCGCTATGGTTATTTCTCCATCCCACAATTCTTTTTTGTTGTGCCACGATTTTGGAAAACCCATGGCAATCTCATTTTGTTCATTCCATAGTTACAAATTGCTTTCCATCCTCAACAATTGTGTAAATTTGTGTGTTTGAGATATAGCCTTGGCTTGGTTTATACGTATCCCTTGATTTTGCTTGATTTCGGTGTAAGAAACCAAGAGTAGAAGAGGATTAAAATTGGCTTGATAAACCTAGTGAAGAGTGTAACCTCACCAAAGATCAAAGGGTTGTTGGTTACTTTTCTATGCACACCCTGAAGAGCACTAGAAGGGAAGGTATGGCCTGAAGGACTGTGTAGCAGTGAAGGGAATACTTCCTTGTGTTGGGTGTGTAGGTATTGTGGGTGCCAAGCTAGCTAAATATTCTAGAGGTGCCAATAGCTCTATGGTTGAGCTCACTAGCTTAGCAATTCATTCCCTTCTATTTCCTTAACAGCCTAATAAACCCAACTGTGGATTGGCTTGATTGAATTGTGAAGTATTACTTGGCTATGTGTTAGTGGTGGTTCCCTTATTCCTTGTGGAAATCATGCCCAGCTCGGGGGGTGGCAACTGTGTTGAGATATTGATGAGCACAGTTGGCCTGTGGATGGGTGGAACGTTGCAGTTGCATATCCAGTTGCTGGGGCTACTTCATTTCAAGATAAGTAATATCTCTTGTATTTCAGTTATGCAATGTTTTTAATTGATGCATGTTTTAATTATGATTATGCTGGAAATTGCATATAAATGAGGGTATTATAATTTATTCTGTTGTGTCAAATTTAATCATGCATCTGCACACATATGTATTTTATTTGCTACGAATTTTGTTAATGATCATGGGGCTAGAAGCCCAGACTCAATGCCATGTTCCCTTCTTGGAGTGGGATTGATGGAAGGGGACGTGACATGTAGTAGTACTTGAAATCAATAAACAATCATAAACATAAGCATTCGCATACGACACATAAATTTACTTGGGGAAAGCCTCTATAACATGCGGGAGAAAACCCCAGCAAAATCTTCCTTGGTATATTGATAGATAGCATAGCATGTATATTACATCAAGCACCCCCGATGCATAAATCAGAGTAAGAGAGAATATCGAAGAATAGAACTTGGAATAGTATCATGCATAGAGAAAAGCACATTGCCTTCAAGAGAGAAGAGAATTCGCTTCACATTGGATTCATCAATCTTGTATAACATATTTATATATTCTTCTCATGCATCAGCTTCTATTTTTAGCTTATGACTTCAGGATGAACTCACCCTCCATCCGGATGTATCAATCTTGCATGAAGAAGTGCACCCCACTTCTCGTGTAATGCATTAACTCACTGAACTAACTCTTAGGATGAACTTGCCCCTTAATTGAAAGATTTCCCACTTAGTTAGGTGGCTAACTTAAGTGTCATCATGCAAGTGTCACAACTCAAGTGTCATATTTTAGTTTAAGTCAAGTGTCGTCATGCAAGTGTCGTCATGTAATCACTTAGTTAACTATATCTTCTTTGTTATCACATAGTTAACTCTTTTAACTGAAGTCTTTCTTGTTAACATCACTTAAGTGACCAATTCAAGTTCTCCTTTAATTTACTAAAGTATTCTTTGTTAACATCATTGAAGTTATAAATTCGAGTTCTCCTTATGAAGTCTCTATCATCATTGAAGTTTAACAAATTGAATTCTTTCTTATCTTTACCACCACTGAAGTGTGCAAATCAAATTCTCTCTTATATTATCACATATTATCTTTATCTCGTACCTTATCTGCATGGTCCACATGTGTCAGCTTAAGTAATTCATCATATCAAATATACTAAGGATATTTTCTCAATGATGTGATCATATTGTTCTACTATCGTTCTAAGTGGTCATATGCTAATGTAATCCACCCTAGAGGTAGCCAATCTATAGAGGAGACTTAATAGCTCAACCATGGTTAGTAATACTTCACACACCATTTAGCCTTCGACATGCAAAGCATCATCTGAACACATGAGGATCTGTCTTGACACACAAGACCTTAGCCTTGACCAGCAATACTGTACAACATCATCACTTTGACATACAAAGCACTTGCATCAACACATGAAGCTCATACATTCTTGAGTCCAACTCAAGATTCTTCTCCAAGTTTATTGAATCCAACTCAGGCTCCTATAAGGCACTACCTTGACACACGAGGCTCAATCTTGACAAACAAGATTGACCTGGAGAATGACTCATGATGTTGTAACTTTAACAATTTTGAATCATTACCACATCTGATTTATAAGTGTCAACTAGTCTATGGAGGGCTAATTTCTTGTGGGCGCCCCAACCCCTCTCTCAATAAAACATAGGATAATCATTTGAAAACCCTATGCATGGCTTTCCCTTCTTTAAGGGCCCCATTAATGGTGTGTTGTTTACCTTCCTTGACCTCTTTTTTGGCTTTGGTCTTTGGCAGTGAAATATGAGATCTCCGCTCCGCATTTGAGGGGAAATTTGAATCCATAGCTAGTCCCCCTTCTATCCCCACATGATATTTTTGGGATTTGTTTTTTGAACTCAAAAGATAGTTTGATTTAAGGTCAGACTAGGGGATGGGATTCTTCTGCCTATGGGAAAATTTGGGATAAGGTTGAAATGTCTCAACCACACCCATCAGGTTTTTCGATTCTAGAGCTACCAAGCCCAAATCTGAGGAGGGATCCAAATGATTGGACCAAGTATTTGATGATCCATATAATACTCTTGTGATGGGAGTGTGGACTACACCACCTACCTAATCCTCTAATATATCCAATTTAGGCAAATAAACATTAGGTTTAGAAGCCACTATTATGGTTTGTTCAATAAGGTATAGGGGTTAAGGCCCACTTTCAATCTTATGAAGAAAGATAATAGGGTTAGTTGGTTCCATAGCTATATCCATGTAAGTGCTTCCAACTCAATTGACCACATCTTTCCCTAGTACAAATCTTCTCGCTCCCTGTCCATATCCATCTTTTCTTTCAAATACTTCTCTTTTAATCAATACCATCACCCCCTGCCTCTAGGTCTCTTCTTGTTCTTTTTCTTGCCCACCTTTTTTGTACCATCATTTTTTCTAGAGGTGAGGCTCTTGGGTAACTTTAAAGCAATATGCCTTTAAGTGTCCCACTAAATGACAAACATTGCATCGAAACAGTAGCCTCCAGTAGTCTAATTTTTTGTTGTAAGTCAATCTACCCCATTCTATCCCTATATTCTCTAGCAAACCTTGTCACAAGTCTAATTCTACTAGGATTTTTTTCCATGTGCATGTCAAAATTTTCTTCCCATCCTTGTTTAATCATAATAAAACGACCGAATGCATTACCTACCCCTCCAAAATTTGACTGTGCCAAAGTTCCAATGACAAGCCAGGTAATAAAACCCATGTTTTCTTAATATAATTGGGCTCTCTTCAAGGAACAAAACCCGGAATCCATCTCTTCATCCTTAGCCGTGATAGACCTCACATCCACTCCTCCTCCAATAGTCACTTGTTATCCTCCTCATAGGATAAAATGAGGAAAATCCATTCATGAACAAGCAAATGAATTTTGGGGAGGTATCCTAGCATCTTCACCCAATGTTCCAACATCCAAAGTTTGAGAGTCTTCCCCTAACATTATTTCTCATAAACTTTCCCACGACAGTTGTAGCCATCAACCCTTCAGCGACTTCCGTATTAACATCCCTCCCAACCACCATCTTCTCCTTATCAAGCCTAACCCTAATATTTTTCCTCTTGTAACTACATGTACCTTGGTTCTCCTCCTTTAAAACAAGGATTAAGTCTGTTAGATACATACAAACCCTTTAAAGAAACCACCAAGGGCATTTGTTTCTTAGGAGCAATGGGTATTCTCTTCCCCTAATTGTAAAACAATAGGGCCTTCTCTACCAGAAAGATGTCGAGTATCGTCCCCCAACAAGGTTGTGGGTGCAATATTAGTCAAAACATCTAGTGGCGTAGGGTTCAAGGGTGAAGTACCAGTTAATTGAAATGGAAGCCTGGTTGAGTCAGTGTTCTTAAATGAATCATATGAAGATCTTATCCGAAAAAGGATGAAGAAAGTGTCAATAACCTCCCCTTTGCTTTGAACCATCTACCTTCATTCGACGACATCACCAAGGTTAACTTTTCCACGGATAGAGACTCATTAAAATCCCTAGATCATTCCCATGTCTCCACCAATTCTTCAAGGATGCAAAAGATCGAATTAGATCATGATCCCTCCTCCAGCTCATAGTCTACAAGGTCCAAGGATGTATCCATTATGAAATGATTACACCTATCACGGACAACATATAGAAACCCTAATCCACCTCATCCCCATACCGCATGCCACAGTGCTCTTTTTCATCAACTCAACAAGTGGAAGAATCTATAAAGGAAATGGCAAAATATATTCCTAAGGATGTTTTTTTTAAAGAATAAAGTTTATAGCTTGTATCACAAAGAAGAGCATGTATTAAATATCTGAAGCATATCATTTTGATATGTTTTTTATGTTTTCAATGGATTCATCCCTTTGGCTATCAGTTTTCATTTCTTACGGCTTTGTAAACTCCTTGAAGTTTCATAAACTTTTTGTTTGGTTGTTCAATGTGTCTATTGGGCATAAAAATTTATATGCGCAGTCAATGAAATAAATCTTTGAGATCCAATCTCCTTGTTTTTTTTTCAAAGGAAAAAAAAACATACTTTTGGTATTCTTATTGAATAAAAAAGTATTACATTGTTCCAAAGTAATTCGATTCAAACTGATCAGATCAAAAATACTAGTCATGTGTCCAAAAAGAGGGCCAACAAGAATCTTGTGTCAAACATAGACTAATACCAGTCAGTTACACAAGATACAAAAAGGGATAAACCTAATCATTAAGAAGAGGGAGGCTTCCCAATTCTGTAAGATTATCATCCCAAAATTCCTCCCATGGAAGAGTCCCCTCCAAGCCTTTCAGAGTTGCATTCGAGAGGGAGTCTGCCAACCTGTTATGTTCCCTGTAAATATGAAAAAGTTCCAGGTGCAGAAATTTTTTGAGTTCATCATTGATTATGTGGCACCATGGATATAAATTGGTCACTTGTAACTTGCAAACACCACTTGTCCATTTAATAGTAACTTTGGAGTCTCCATAGATAGTTAAGGTCACAATGTCGAAAATTGATGCCATTCTGCAAAGGACCCATAAGGCTAACAACTTAGCCTTCATATTGGTGCTCGAGCCACATAAGAGTTTAAAACATAATCTATGATTGTTGTTGATGAAGAGAGCAGCACCTGCAGCACACCTACCATCCTGTGTTGCCCCATCAAAAAAGCCAAGTGCTCCATTATGGAAATGAATTTGTTTCAGCTCCTAATCTTGTAAATTTTAGAATTATCTAGTTTGAAATCCTTTACCTAATGAAGAATCTGCATAACAATAATTTCCAGCTGATCAAGTTCATTTTCAAAGATAAATTTGTTCCTTGCTTTCCAAATTCTCCACGAAACAATGGCCGGAAGGAAATCAAATCTCCTTGTTATAATGAGGTGTTAGTCTTATTTGAGATTCAAAATTTATATAATGCTAGATGATTTTTATTATCCTTTTCACATTTCAAATATAATATCTCAACTAAATATTTGAAGTATGATTGATCTTTTGTCATGATTGAATACATGATATTTATTATTTTATCAATAATATGATAAATGCATCTATCTACTAGAATCAGGATGACCATGAATAACTTATAAACTTTTGGATTCTTATTGTTCATCCAATATTTTATCTCGTTATATTAGCATATGTTAAAGACTTCCCAACCTTAGTTGGCATTGTTGCATACATGTTAAATATCAGGTACCTATACATGACTTTCTTATTGACAATGAAGTTATCTAACTCCCTTTAATATTCTTCCAAGTTTTTCATTTTATTATTCAACCTTTGATTGTCAAAGGTAAAGTTATCTTTGAAATCATGAATTTGTGTTATTTTGTTATGACTTTATTTAGCCAGCTTCTTCTCGCTCTTTGAATACAAATAATTTATTATTATTATTATTATTATTATTATTATTATTAAGTTAATAGTGAACTTCATTGAATATATTTTGAGTTGAGGGCTATCGTTTCCAGCTACTAAATATTCCCAATTAACTTGAAGTGGGGAGGTTATTTTTTCCTCCAGTAGATGCCTTGACATAGTTCCCAAGCCATGATTTGTTTGCTCCATCCTTTTGGAGATCATGTACATGATAATATTTTATCTATATAAAGGCCCATGTAACCTTATTTCCATCACTTGGTTTTTCCATGATAACATTAACTCTATGTATTACTAAAATTGATCTTTGTCACCTAACAAACAAAAAGGGTTTATGACTAGTGGAATTTCAATTCAATGCCTATAAACAAAAATACTATAGAACCCACAAAACCATTGTATCACTCATAATTTCAAAGTTGACAACCAATATTGAGCTAATTTTCGTGTTGAGCTTGTTGAACACATCATGCAATGCCACTTTGTACTAGTTTTGACTCATCTCATAATCCATCATTGCATCAAAATTCACATGCAATTGAATCCATAAAATATTGATTTCTATTTGATTTAATATGCATATGGTAAAAATGAATAAAATATAAGAACTCGATGAAAACCTAATTATAAACTATTCAAGGCTCGCGCTCATTAGTTAGATCATGATGTGGTTGTTCCATTGCTACCTCCAGCTTCTTTTTGCTTTGATAATTCTTTATTCTCTATTGACGAGGCCAACCACGAGAGGAAGCTCATGCGGCCCCTCCCCAACCCCCCCAATCCCCCCAACTCACATCACTCTCATTTCCCCATACCTAATTTAATTATAAAACAATGCACTTACACATCATAGTGGCAAAGAGGTAAAATTGAAATAAGAACATCATATATACCAATCAAAAGTAACATAAAAATTTATTGATTATATTAATTATATGTCAATGCATTTCAATCATACAACACATTATGTGTACTATATTATTTCCTCCTAGTTTTTTCCCCATCGTGTCCATAATTCTTATGTCGCCATCTTCTTCTCTTAATGGGAGTTGTTGTTGAGAACTCAAAATATACTAAAAAACCATGAAATTTGGTCATTTGCGACTATACTCATGGGATATGGGTCATAGCTCAATGACTTACTCTATGTAGATAATCCCAAAAATAATGGTATATGATATGTTAGACTATGAAAACCCCTATACTTAAATAAAAAGAGTCAAGGGATCTCTAACTGAATAGTTCATAAAGCACAATACTTGTTAAGGTTTTGCAAATGGGGTAGCAATCTAAGTGGACTTGATTATGGGGGAAATTCCATAGTTAAGTGTGCTTGAGCCAGAGGAGTCTTGGGATGGGTGACCTCTCGGAAAGTCTTGGTTACTAGGTGCAAGCCCCGTAAGTGATGATTAATGCTATGCGATTCATTTTGCTAGTCTCAATCCCACTTCTTCACCCATGTGATCATCACCCGATGCAATGAGTGCTAAGTGGACTATCAAAAAACCATGAGATTGGTTAGTTGTGACTATACTCATGGGATCTGGGTCATAGCTTAATGACTTACACTACGCAGATAATCCCCCAAAAAATGATATATCATATGTTGGACTGCGAAAACCCCTATACTTAAATAAAAGAGTTAAGGGAGCTCTAACTGAATAGTCGATCAGGCACAAACTTGCTAAGCACATTTTACAAATGGGGTAGCAAGCTAAGTGGGATTAATTGTGGGTAAAACTCCACAGTTAAGCATGCTTGATCCAAAGGAGTCTTGGAATGGGTGACCTTTCTGGAAGTCCTGGTTATTGGGTGAAAGCCCTGGAAGTGATGATTGATGCTATGAGATTCATATTGCTAGTCACAATCCCACTTATTCACCCCTGTGAGCATCACCTGATGCAATGAGTGCTAAGTGGAATATTCAAAACCATGAGAATTTGGTTAGTTGCGACTATACTCATGGGATATGGGCCATAGCTTAATGACTTACACTACGCAGATAATCCCAAAAATAATGATCTATCAACTTGAAATATGTCGATGTGCACATGATCAAGTAGGACCCACATCTAGAATAAAACCAAATTATTTATAACTCACCTCATTTATATTATGAAACATTATATATATATATATAATTTATTATTAATTAAATGTCTAATTTAGTACAATTTGTTATACATATAATCACTATGATTAGTACATGGAGTAGTAGACACAGTGGTATGATCAACCTCTAGTTGATTACTACTAACATCCTCTATAATAGGCACATCATCCATAACATCATCTTCATGCCCAATATAACATCAATAATTATTTTATAATCCATAAACCCTAAATTCATTTGTAATTAACCATTCAAAATGTTTTTCATTTATTTATCTCCATGTTCATAGTAGGAGTATTTTGTGCCCCTATTTTCTTCATTTCAACCAAGGATTTGTATCCACCTTTCAAGGCGATTTTAGATCACCTATGATGAGCATCTTGCCATACTCAATGCCTACATATCATAACATAACAATTAATTTTGACATAGATCTAAATAGTAGTTGAAAAATTTAGTCTAAAAAGATTTTAAATTACAATACTTTCATATCTCCCTTTTACTTTAACATAGCCTCCAAAGGCAAGTTTGCATTTTGCAATCTTGTCCATTCTAGCATTTGCGGCCTTTGAAGTGTCTTTAAGTCTATCAAAAGTTTGAAGTGAATGTTAATGTTACTTATTTGGTCAGGTCAAATAAAAATTTACAAGTTTAGTGTATATGATATTACAATTACCTTTCTATCTCTCCTGCTCTTAGTTGTATTCCCTCTTTTTTCATCTTCTTCTCCTTAGAATCCTCCACCAATGCATCTCGCTCACTTTTGAGATTTAGTGAATGGCACTCATGAAGATGGTAGCATACTAGGTTTATGCAGTAGGTATCCTACGTAGTCTTCAAATACTTCTCTGTCACATGCAAATCCACACTTAAAATGGATACTTGACCAAAAAGGTGCACCACGTTGGCTCGATTTTAGGCTACGATTTGCATGAGGGGTCTAATAGAAGGGGTTTGTTGTAGTCTAAGCAGTGGCATATTTAATTTCGAAGGAGGGGAAGGCCTTACCCAAAGCATTATGCCAGTGCTAGAAATAATATGGGGATCGTAGAGCATGGCAACCATGAATAACACTTACGTCAACTAACATAGGATTTCCTACTTGCCGATTAGTTTACCGCAACCCACATTAAACAATATAGGGGAAATATAAATTAAGGCATTTCATTCCATTTATTCTACTTGTAGACACAACACGAATCAAGTATAATCGATCTCATTCAAGATGTGAGGCACCTGCAACAATAAATTAATACGAATATGCGAAATACTAGAAATGACAGAACTCAGAATCACTTTTATATTGATCACAGGCCACTTCGAGGGGGCAACCTCCTATGAGCAAGCTCAATACAAATAACTTCACGGTGCCTTCATAGGTCTCAACACACACTTATATACTAATTCTAGGCGCCAATACTATGGGTCGAAACCATGGGCCGTTACAAACTATGGATCAACAATACTACGGGCGACTTACAAAGCATATGCGCCAACAACAATAACACGAACTATTGATCAACAAATACTACGGGACGACTTACAAAGCATATGCGTCCAACAACAACATACTAACAAAGTAAAGACATGGGTTCCTAACATCCCCTCCCCCTTGAAAAAAGCTTTGTCCTCAAAGCTTTAGATGTGGAAATTGTTGTTGAATCTGAAGGAGTGGTTCCCATGTAGCATCCTCTGGTTGCATGCCGTGCCACTGAATTAAGACCTCTGTGATAGAGCGAGAGAGAAGCTGACGCGTGCGCCGATTGAGGATGGCCTCTGGCTCCAAAAGGATGGATCCTTCATTATCCAGTTCGGGTAAAATCGTTTGGCCGCTGATGTTGGTGCCAAGAACTTTCTTCAAACAAGAGACATGGAAGACTGGATGAATGCGGGAAGAAGGAGGAAGTTCCAATTTATAAGCAACGGACCCAATCTTCTGAAGAATCCGATATGGCCCATAGAACTTTGGAGCGAGCTTATGACGCCCTTTGAGTTTCAAGGAGGATTGTTTGTACGGCTGGAGACGAAGAAAAACCATATCGCCGACTTGAAAAGTGCGCTCCGAACGGTGCTGATCAGCTTGTTGCTTCGTGCGATTTCTTGCCATGTGAAGATTGTCCCGCAAAATGCGAAGAATCTGATCGCAGTTGCGAAGGACCCTGTCAACTTCCTGAACTGGTGAACTGGTGGGGGTGTATGGAAGAAGAGCTGGAGGTGCCTGACCATAGATTGCTTCATATGGGGTCATTTTATAGGCAGTGTGGTAAGAGGTATTGTACCACCATTCAGCGAGAGGGAGCCACTTTGCCCACTGATATTGTTGTTCCGAGGTGAAGCAACGAAGATAAGTTTCCAAGCATTTATTGACAATTTCAGTCTGACCATCTGTTTGTGGGTGATACCCTGAACTCATCTTCAGTTTGGTGTCAGTGTGGCGAAATAGTTCTGTCCAAAAATGACTAGTGAAAGTCGCATCACGATCCGAGACAATGGAAGAAGGGATGCCATGAAGACGAAAGATCTGATCCATAAAAATTTGAGCGACGGAGGAGGCTGTATAGGGATGGCTGAGAGCACAAAAATGACTATATTTGGAGAGACGATCAACCACAACGAGAATCACTATCTTCCCGCTAGATTTAGGGAGCCCTTCAATGAAATCCATAGAAATATCTGTCCAAATCCGTGTAGGTATGGGCAAGGGTTCAAGCAATCCCGGAAGGAGTGTTGTTTCACCCTTATTGCGCTGGCAGGTATCACATTCGGCCACCATCTGTTGAATTGTCCTTTTCATGCCCTGCCAAAAGAAGTTACGCCGTGCTCGTTCATATGTTTTGAGGAACCCAGAGTGCCCAGCCGATGGAGAAGCATGGAGTTCATAGAAGACAGCCTGTTGAAGATCTGTGCTCTAGGGAAGCACCAGACGACCCTTGTATCGCAAAGAAGCACCATCCCAAGAGTAATGTGGAACAACAGAAGGATTGTTGGTCAAGCGTTGGATGATCTGAGATAAGGAAGAGTCATTGACATAACCCTGTTGAACAGATTGCAACCAATTTGGAACAAGCATAGAAATAGCTGAAAGAGAACCTTGGGCATCAAATGTGCGAGAAAGAGCATCTGCCACAATATTGTCTTTACCCTTCTTGTAAGTGATCTCATAGTCATAACCCATGAGTTTGCTAACCCATTTCTGTTGTGCCGGGGAGGAGACACGCTGGTCCAAGAAATATTTCAGACTCTGGTGATCAGTCTTGATGCAGAAATGATTCCCTAATAGGTATGGATGCCACTTCTGTACTGCATGCAAAATAGCCATCATTTCCTTCTCATAGGTAGAGGCAGCTAAATTCTTACCTGAAAGGGCTTTGCTGGTGAATGCAATGGGGTGTTCATCTTGAAGGAGAACAACACCAAGTCCATTGCCGCAAGCATCACTCTCAATAGTGAAGGGCTTGGAAAAATTGGGCATAGCTAGCACAGGTGTAGTACACATAGCTTGTTTTAGTTTGTCAAATGCACACTGAGCAGCAGGTGTCCATGTAAAAGCATCTTTTTTCAATAGAGCAGTTAATGGAGCTGTAATCTTCCCATAATCCTTGACAAACTTGCGGTAGTAGCCAGTCAACCCCAAAAAACCACGAAGGCTCTTGAGTGTCTGAGGATGTGGCCAATTGTTCATGGCATCGATTTTGGCAGGATCCACGCGAACCCCTTGTGCTGAGATAATGTGCCCGAGATACTCAACTTCCTTTTGTCCAAAAACACATTTAGACTGCTTGGCATGGAGATGATGGTCAGAGAAAAGTTGCATGACAAGATCCAGATGCTGGAGATGTTCATCCCATGTTTTACTGTAGATGAGGATATCATCATGTGTGCGGAAAGCTGTTTTAGGAATATCATCCTCATGAACCCGAATTTGATGATACCCAGAACGAAGATCCAACTTGGAGAAAAAGTGAGCCCCATGAAGCTCATCAAGAAGCTCATCAACAACAGGAATTGGAAACTTATCCTTGATGGTGAGGTGATTAAGTGCTCGAAAGTCAATGCAGAGGCGCCATGACCCATCTTTTTTGCGGACAAGAATAACTGGAGAAGAAAAGGAACTAGTGCTTGGGCGAATAATACCTTGCTTCAATAAGTCCCGAACGAGCATTTCAATCTTCGTTTTTTGGTGAAATGGGTAGCGATAGGGACTGATGTTGGGAGGAACGCTGCCAGGAAGGAGCTGAATACGATGGTCTTCTGGCCTGGAAGGTGGTAATCCCATTGGTTCAGCAAAGACACCTGTATATCGATCCAGAATTTGTTGTAGATCCAAAGGGGTAGTGGAGACCGCTGATGGTTGCATCTGGATGGAATGGATTTGAGCGATGACACCATGTGAATTCTTCTTGAGGAGTTTTTCCATGCGATGTGAACTGATGATGTTGAAAGAACCTGGTTGTAATCCTGTCAATGTGTGTTTGTGTCCATTGAGGGAAAACTGCATCCAAAGTTCGGCAAAATCCCATGAGATAGGGCCGAGTGTGCGTAGCCATTGAGTGCCCAAAACCACATCACATCCGCCTAAGGGCAAGGCAAACATGTCAGAGCGCAAGGTATAATCTCCCATAGAGATACGCACATTTCGACACTTCCCTTTGCAAGGTAAGGTGCCCCCATTGGCAATCATGACTTCAAAGTTGGAGCAAGGATGGATAAAACAATCAGCTTGTTTGGCGATCCGAGGGTCAATGAAATTATGAGTGCTACCAGAATCAATGAGGATTGTAAGAGGAAGCTTCTTGAAGTAACCCCTGACCCGCATTGTTTGGGGGGTGGTGATTCCAGCTAAAGCATGGAGAGATATCTCTGGCTGGTCATCCTGAGACGGAGGGTCAATAGGCGGTTCCTGAATGTCGACCGGAGCATCCAGTGTTTCTGGATCTTCGTCACCCATTTCAAAGGCAGGCGGAGACTCCACATCCAGGAGATAGAGCTTTTGCTGAACACATCTATGTCCCCGAGTGAATTTCTCATCACAATTATAGCAAAGCCCCTTTTCTTTGCGTGCTTGCATCTCTGTTTCAGACAAACGCTTGATAGGAGTCGGTCGAGGAGCCTGCGGTATAGGTGGTCGCTGAGAACCCATATTTCTGAAGGGAACAAAAGTGGGCTTGGAGCGTTGTTGGGCTGCAATCTTGTCTTCTGCCAACTTAGCCAAACCGAGTGCTTCCATCATTGTGTTGGGACAGAACATTTTGACCTCAGAGCGAATGGCATCCTTTAGACCACTGATAAAACAACTCCGGTAAAATTCATCAAACAATCCTTCGGTGTGGTTGGCTAGATTCTCAAATTCGGTTTGATACTCTCTCATAGTGCCAGTTTGGCGAAGTTTAGTGAGGGCTCCTTTGAAGTCATCAAAAGCACTAGGACCAAATCGTTGCAAAAGGAGCTGGCAAAAGTCTGGCCAGTTGGGCTCTGGATGAGCCTTGATGTACCAACGGTACCATTGAAGAGCTTCCTGTTCCAAATGAAAGGATGCCAACGGAACTTTGTTGACATCAAAAGTATTATGCAGACTGAAATACTGTTCTGCACGATAGATCCATCCAGTTGGATCGGTACCATTGAAGCGAGGAAAATCAAGCTTCAGACCACGGAAATTGCTGGAAGAAGAGAACCCATTGTCTACTGAAGACTCGGACTGCCGTTTGTTGTTCATAGCTGAATGTTCAAGATGGAGACCGAGAAATTTTTCATCCAGATCCTGGAGTTTGGCTTGGATGGCTGTAAGTGCTTCCTCCATGGTTTTTGCTCCTGCACGGGTGACAACCATAAGCAGGATTTTTTTTTTTTTTGGTAAGAAAACAAAAACAGGAACTACTTCAGTAAGGGAAAATTTGGATTTGGGAAAAAATCAGAAGGGTAATTGGGGTTTGACTAGGTTTTGGACACTGTTGGATAGACAGGGAAGCAAAAATGAGGATTTCAGAAGCGGGGTGAAAGAATGGGAAAATTTGGCAGAGGGGAACAAAGAAGCAGAATTCAGAAATGAACTCTGTGGTAAAATTTGAAGGTGATTGGGTGAAATCTGAGGAAGTTATGGCAAACCCTAAAAATAGACAAATGTGGGATTTCGGACTGTAGGAAGGGGAATTGGGGATAGGGTCCTCAGGAATGAAATATGCAGAATGGAATGACAGGGGTTCCCTGAAAATTTCAAGGGAAACAGAGGTAAAACAAGGGAGATATGGAGAAAAAACTGAATTTTATACTGTTTTTTTTTTTTTTTTTTTTTTAGACTGGAGCGGCTACGGCTCGGATTTTTTTTTCTTCAGACTGGAGCGGCTACGGCTCGGATTTTTTTATTTTTTATTTTTACAGACTAGAGCAGCTACGGCTCGGAAGGAATCTGGAACAACGCCGAACGGCTTGCAAAATGGATCTGAAACAGCGCAGCAGTGATCGACAATAGTTCAACTGAAAGTAGATATGGACCCCAGGTATGTGCGGCTTCCTAACAGTTCAGGGTTTTCACTCGGCCACTAATGTTGTCTGACGGCTTGCGTATTGGGGCAGTACCCCTCACTCCACGGCTCAGGTAAAACTGATAACCGCTTTGCCACAAACGACAGCTCTTGGTTTACCTCACGGGTGGGAACTAGTCAATTAGGTAGGGGTCGTTGCCCTTTTCGCTGGCAGGTCCTCTCAATGGGCCAGCTACTTCGGGGTTCCTGTGGTACTCCTCACAATGAGTTTTAGGGATTATGCCCAAGTACTTCCCACAGTTAAGCGGATAGGGATTATTCCCAAATCCGAACCTGCAACAGATGCGAAAAAAAAATTTGGCTGAAATTTCATCCAGCGAGCCCAAGAAAGTGCTCTGATACCAGATGTGAGGCACCTGCAACAATAAATTAATACGAATATGCGAAATACCAGAAATTACAGAACTCAGAATCACTTTTATATTGATCACAGGCCACTTCGAGGGGGCAACCTCCTATGAGCAAGCTCAATACAAATAATTTCACGGTGCCTTCATAGGTCTCAACACACACTTATATACTAATTCTAGGCGCCAATACTATGGGTCGAAACCATGGGCCGTTACAAACTATGGATCAACAATACTACGGGCGACTTACAAAGCATATGCGCCAACAACAATAACACGAACTATTGATCAACAAATACTATGGGACGACTTACAAAGCATATGCGTCCAACAACAACATACTAACAAAGTAAAGACATGGGTTCCTAACACAAGAACACCATTGCCATACAAATAGACTGCAATCACAAATTTTAAAAGGGGCCTTCTTCCATTGATATTTAGAATGATCCAATACATTAAGGATGCTTCAAATTACATGAAAATGATCATCTAATGGCTAGTAACTACCCACTAGCAACTATCATATGTATGTTATAAAACATCAACCTTCCACTGGCCTAAGCCTTTACAATATATAATATTTTCCCATAGGCAAGACAATACATGTAAAAATCTTCCAAATTCATCGTCTCTTCGCGTATCTAAGCTTGATTTACTTGTATTCTTTTCCCTTTTCTTTTTCCAGGGTGGCATCCTACTTTTGCCTCCTCTTCCTTGGTCACATGATCTCTTGCTCATTGCCTTGATCCTTGTCAACCTTTAATACCAGTGCTTTTCACTACTCCCAATGGCCTATGTGATATGTGGCACAACTCATATATGTTTTTGTCGATTGCTCTTGTACCATCCTATCCTCCTTCTTGGCGTGTCTATTCTTCAAAATTCCAAATTAAAAAACGAGGAAAATCAAACCTTGACCACAATTGTTGACTCATCTTAAAGTCAACTTCCATTGACCTTGCTTGATTTGACATTTTTTGTTGTTTCCTTCTGTGTTGAGGTTGATTCCTTCTAAAAAAAACAAGGGTCCCAACTCTTGGAGCACCTCCAAATATTTGTCTTTGAACCTTGCAAAACCTTTGAAATGATTTCACCATTTACAAACCAGGATGTTTAATTATACCAAGTATAAATTATCTCGGTTGGTGTCTGGTGTTTGGGGTTGTGTGCCCTGAACAACTAGCCATTTTAATTGCTTTTGTTGCGACATTTGTTGAAGCGATTTGAAGTGTCATAGTGCAACTAGTAAATTGTTGCAAATTGGACTGGACCAATCTACTAGATTAAAAGACTTGGTCCAATTCTTCGTCAACCTTTTGTATGTTGCACAACTTTTTTTCTTAGATAAGTAAGTCTATTGTTGGCTCTGCCTCTTGTTGTAATCGAATAATTTTTTCATGGATGGATTTCAATGATCACTCCTTCTGGTTCACTAATTACATCCAATTTTGTACGGTGGAAACAATTGCCCTAGATTGATCAATCACTTTTTGCAACTTCTCCCTTAATTACTTAGTTGTTGTTGTGGTTGTCTTCGAACTTTGTAGCATATGGACCATATTTTATTAATTTTTGAGCATTTTGTGCCCCATATCTCTTTCATCTTTTATTTCCTCTTTTTTCATCTGCTACATTGCCTGTTGTAGCTAGTCAACTATCTACAGTAGGAGGCATTGACTTATAGGTTGTCAATTTATGTGTCCTCCTCTTTTATGGTTGACCACATCTATACAAGCCATCTCCAAACTAATTCAATTGGATCCTCCAATGAAACCTTTTCCATGTGTAACCCATCTGCTTCTTGAATGAAATCATCTAGTTGGATATATAGACTCGTGTTCTCTACACGTAATTGGTTAATGTCCCTTTCTACTTGGATGAACCTATGTCCAATTCCATTCCTAGAAATGCAATGTTGATGGATTAAGTCTTTAGTGGGTGGGTATGATTCCTGTGAATGCAGTTGTGCTATAGGATTTATTCTTACCTATGTTTGCACCACTTATAGGGTAGCTTGTGGCCTGCTTGTTGCTCCAATCAAATATTGCTCTAATGTGGTACTACGGGCAATCCATATGTGCTCTTGGACATTGATAGTAAGGTGTTGCATGAAGTCAAAGTTATTTTATCACTCCCCCATAGTTTCCAATTGGTAATGTCTATCTTATGACAACTTTGAAATGGGATGCCTTGGTGTATTTGGGTCTATTTGAGCTGATGGACTAGAAGTGGAAAGTATTGCTTGTGCTTGGGTGGCATTGGTCTTTGGTGCTCTCCCATTCGCTTATCCATGCATTAGTTTGTTTATTGTTTTTATTGTTGTTGTTTGTTCTCATATTTTTGTTTCTATTTCTCCTCTCCTTATTTGTCGATCTATCGGTTCACCCCATCATCAAGACCTTTTTTAAGGTCTTGGTCATCTTCTCCCATAGTCACTTGTTCTAATTGGGTTAAGCTAACCTAACCTTATTGTGAATCATCTAATGTGCCACCTCCATTAGCAGGGGTATGCTCCTCTCCTCTATGTTCTTACTGCTTAGTTTGCTCTCCCTTGGTTGGGTCTCAAGGTTCCATTGTGATTTCAATCATCGATGGTGGGGAGCTAGGTTGCTCCTCTTGAGTGAGCTTGACGACTTCACTTGGCTTAGAGAGCTTGATCTACAAGGGAAAATTTCTCAATGGTGGCATACTTACAGAAAATGCCAAAGGGACGTCTCTTGTTTTTGTGGTCAATTGAGGTGTGGGTTGCAGAGACTATGTTTTTATCTTCTTGGTAATAGTTCTCACATGCATCTCCATAAGTTATGTGACTCCTCTTTGCTCTTTGTCAAACATCCAGGTGTTTTTGTGGGTAGTCATGATGTTTAGTAACTACATAGTTGACATGGGAGGGGTTGGATCGAATAATGTATGGCCCTGCTTGACTACTTGGCTAGATGTTTGCTTGGGATTTAGGTATTTTCATTTCGTCTACAACTACATATAGAGTAGTGATGGTGGTTCCTTATAAGGGAATCATGATGGGTACCTCATCAAACTCCTCATCTCCTTCCTATAATTTCCTCTTTGGAAATAGAAAATGTCACCTTTGTATGTGGTCGTTATGTTTATTCCCAGCTAGTTGCGCACTTCCCCTCGGATGTCCTTTGTTGTGATGATCTGGGGCAATGGGTTAACCTCAATTCTTTTAGCTCCCTCCATGCTTGTCCATATTTACTTGTTATCTATGGCAGCTTCAAACTTTAACCACTTGAAATAGTGGTTGATAATCTTGGTAGGAAATATTGTTTGTTGTTTGGTAGCCTCTTCCATTACTCTTTACTAGGTCATGAAGATCTTGTCATTAAACTGTATGTGATCCAATTCCTTTTTGACCCTATGAGACCCATAAGTTACTAATACTAAGCCCTTTCAATTGGTAAGAGTTGGAAACCTTGCAGTGTCTCCCAGTTCAACATGGGAAAGACAATAAGAAAACAATTGTAATTAAGAAATAAGTCTTTTTCGTAGGCCTCCAAGGTGGCCTCAATGAACTCATTTATGTAAAAGAGGCACAAATTGAATCATTGGCCCTGTGCACAACCTCCAATGCCGAGAGTATGTCCAAGCTACATTCTCCTTTGAATTGCTTGCAAAATACATGGCATGCAATAATCCTTGCCACCATTCTTATTGGTAGTGAATTGATTAAGTTGATTTCCAGTCCCTTGTTTCCTCGACACATTTCATAGTGCATGTATAGGTAGTATTCTCCTACCTTCTTGGCTCTTTTATGTTGCTAGAAAGTCATGTTGACTTATAGAATACCCATCAAAAGGCTAGTGAGGTCTTTGACTAGCTCAATTGTAAACATGTGTGGCTAGTCAAGCCATAGCTTGTCCTAGTACACTCTGCATAGGAGGAATTTAATACACTTTTGTATTGGAGCCTATGTGTTGAATTAGGGACCCAACGCATATTGAGCAATGATGAAACTTTCAAGGGTTGGACCTTGTTGATGACTTCTTCTCTTATGTCCCCATTGCTCAAGGTGACCTGATGCATGCAACACAAGTTCTATAGGTTGAGGAATTTCTCTGCATTGGTGAAGTCATACTATGTGATTAGGGTCATTTTAATTTTACCATGAAATATCCCCTTACAATACTCAAGGATCCATGGGTTCTTCAATGACAACCTATTTTCTCTCTGACACCATTTTAACACTCACTTTCATTGTTTTAACATAGTGCATTGTTTACTTTGACATAAGATAATTATAGAGGCGGATTTGTTTTCCCTTGGTTGAGCATTGGTATCGACAATAAAAAGATGATAAACCAAGCTTGAACACCAAACAAAATAGGGGTATCCATTCATGTTGGTTAGCTCATAGAGAACATACGCTTGAACTAAACTTGACATTAATCACAAAGACATTACTTTTAAATTCCATGTTGGAGATCTGTGTTGGTGAGATGGATGGGCCATAGGCCTAACATTAATGGATCATTCTATCATGAAATTGGTGGGAATTTATTTATCACATTTGATCAAGAAAAAACCCTTTCCATACCATATTTGATTGTAGAGAAAAAAAAAATCCTAACTTTTGGGCAAAATGCCTTACATGGTCAGATATGTTCTTGTGTTGATTTTCTTTTATTCATGTGTTCTCCTCTCATTGAATGACCTCTCTCCATGTTTCTACCTTTGAACTATCTATTATTGTATTCTTCTCCTTCCCTCTACTCCTATTCTACTCATGGCACATACAACAAAACCTTGATGCATGCCTGTACACCCCTAGTTGTTTATTTTTATTTTTTACAATGTCATTAATTATGTTGCTATAATGACTAAATTAATGACATAGGAATTGATGTGCATAGACACATCGAGGTTACCGATAATGAAGGGGTGAGTGGACCATGGACATGGCAATGGTTTAGTTAGTGGGTCAAGCATATATGGCTAGTTGTGGCAAGTCACCTATGCTAACAATGGGTTAGTGAGTGTAACACCCACATTATGTTATTGGACAAATGATAATGATTGGTGGGTTTTTTATGTTGCATTTAAATAATTTGTCATCTTCACAACATTGTGTGATGTTTCCCAGACGTTGGATTAATCCTTTTTATGAGAAGTGACACTCTTATTTTTCTCTTTAGTAGAGGTGTTTGAGCCATACATATCAAGGCAAATTTAGCTTAACATATTACTATGCGTATTATGGGTTATGTTTTACCCATACATTATTATTATGATTCATGTATTTCATGACTACTATCATTATTGCGATTTATCCTTGATAAATTATTATGTGTGTGTATTTTTATTGGTTAACCATACTTAGATGAGTGTAGGATGGCAACTATTAACATGACCCACATTTACCTTTGTCAGATGTTGTGAGCAACCTATTCTCCTACTTATCTCGTTGATCTAATGCTCCTTGTCCATGGAGACTTCTCCATCAACCCTATATGTATCTCCTACAAATTAGGAGGGGCGTGGTTATGGTTTAGCCACTTGAACAAGGTGTATTAAATTACGATCCTGTATTGTGTGTTATCCTAAGTGCTTAAACCCTTGCGGCTAACAATGTGACCTATATTCAACAGCATGTGACTGGGAGGTGGAAACCCTAACCCTAACTACTTATGTACCATGGAGTTTTATTTAAAAACTATTTAGACCTTTGGAGGAGGCCAAATGTTGTTGGAAATTGAGTTTAGTGATGATTTTGAGTTGCTTCCTGCCTTAGTGAGTTGAGAATTGATTTTTGGGCTTGGACATTGTTGCCTTGTTTTTAGTTGGTTGAGAAGGAGGGGGTACTAGATCTCGCGATAGGTCCATGGCCTTAATCCTTTTACTCTAGTTGGAGGTAGATGGTCAATAAGAGGCAACCTAGTATTGAGGGGATTGGCTTCTAGTTGACAGGACATCCATCCTTGTTCCCGTGGTGCTTGCTTGAGAGTCTATATAGGGGATATCCTCGATCTCAAGGATAAATTGATAAAGTCGAAATGTGCAACCGAGAGCATAGTTTCTTTGTGACCAACTTGGATAGAGGACCAATTGGGAGGGAGTGAAAGTAATGTGAAGATTGTCAAGAGTGATTTCATTATGAGTCAATCATAACAATGATTGGTATATATGGTTAATAATGGTTAGGTGTAAGCGAGTTATGGTGATTATTGGGTTAGGGGGTTATAGTAGGTTAGGTTGCTAATGGGATAGTTGGTGGGCCAATGGTAAGTAGTTATAAGTTGTGACGGGACCATTTTGACATTAACCAACATGGGCCAATATGGGTTAATAGGCTATCCATGACTAGGTTGCTATGTTAACCATGGTGAATGATGGTTAGCAATTAACAAATATGGTCCACCATGGTCAACATTGGTAAACCATAGCCAATAATAGTCAACAATGGACAAGAATGGTCAATATAGTCAATGAGGGTGGAGGGTTAATGTGATTTTGGGGTTATTGGGTAAGGAGATTAAATCACATGGTTAATCAATTAATGGATAAGAGGACACACCATTTGTGGGTGAGCTAGGGGTGAGTGGGCTGATGAGGTGAATATGGTGAAGCATGTTGGATATGGTATATATAGTAAATATGGTCAACCATGGTAAAAATTGACTGACATGGTTAATGATGGTCAATGGTTAGTGAGTTACTGAATTTAGCGGGTTGGGGGATTATAATAGATGAGGTGGTTAGTGAGCTAGTTGGTGGGTCATAAGTAGGTGGTTTGCTATGACAGGGGATCAATGTTGACTAATAGTTGGCTCTCACCAACATAGGTGAATTTGGATGAGGGGGTTATGGGCGAGTGGGTTACTATATAACCACGGTGAACAATGGTCTACCATGAATGTTTATAGTCCACCCCAATCAATAAGATCGACAATAGCTAACCACGGACAATGATGGTCAATAATGCGAAACATTGGATAATATGGTCAATAAGGGTCAAGGGTTGATGGGTTATTTGGGTTACTAGGGTAGGAGGTGTCACAAATTTACCAGGTTGCACAATTATTGGATTATTCTATAAGAGGGCAACATCAATGGTTGCAAAGGTTAATAGTTATTGTGTCATTGCGGTTAACATGGTGAAACATGGTGGATATAGTTTATATAATCAATGTGGTCAACTACATTTAACAATGGTAAATGGCAATTGATATTGTTAGATGGCAAAGGGTTAGCGGGTTGTCAAGGTAATGGATTAGGAGGATATCATGGATTATGTGTAAATGAGATACTTGGTGGGTCAAGGGTAAGTGGATAGGTATGACAGGGAACTTATGTTAGCTAATAATCAACATTAACCATCATGAGTTAATATGGGTTAGGAGGTTATGGTTGAGTTAATTATTGGATTGTTAAACATGTTGAATGATGGTCAACCATGAAAGACTATGGTCCATAATGGTCATAAGGTTGAAATTCCTCAATAATAATTAACCATCGCCAACTATGGTCAATATGGTTAATGTGAGGAGAGAGTTGAAGGGTTATTGGAGTTATTGTGTTAGAAGGTTCATGGGTTATGCTCTTTGTTTTCCAACTCTTCCTACATAAAATGCGCATCATCTTTGATGTCGTCAAGGTCTTAAATCCACAATGATCATAAGGTCAACATTGCTCAATAATAAATAACCATGGCCAACTATGGTCAATATGGTTAATGTGAGGAGAAAGTTGAAGGGTTATTGGAGTTACTATGTTAGAAGGTTCATGGGTTATGCACTTTGTTTTCCAACTCTTCCTACTTAAAATGTGCATTATCTCTGATGTCGTCTAGGTCTTAATTCTCTTGCCTTGGATAAAATGGCAAGGGTTGTCCATGTTGTTAAGCCTAAACCCTTACGACTTACAATAAAGTCGCGTCAAGTTTAATTCTTTATTTTTCACTTCTTGCATTACTAGAAAAAAACAAGAAATGCCCCTTGAAAGTAGTAGCCTACTTAAGTGGGTGCTTACTGGGAGAGCATTAAATGCACAATGGCAATGCTTATTTTTTTTAATGGAAGGTTAACATTATATGGCTCCCCTAATCCTATGATGTAACACAACCTAATGGTAAGTGCTATGTTGGTTTTATTGTGCATAACCATGTCACTACTAAGGAATGCTTATAATAATAGTCCATTGTTTGAAACACAACCTTTTGACAATCTCTACATTGTGAAATGAAATAAGAAGAGGTGACATGTAACATGATTGAGAGCTAAGATTTTGTCCATAATTTGAGCTCTACCCAATGCGCTGCATTAGATGTATTAGACACCATGATGATAGGGACCGAGGCCAACATGGGTCTCGTTCTTGTTATGCCTATTTCTTCTCAAGTAGTTGTTGCCTCCTTCAACATTCATTTATTGATTATGGGTTGCAACCGTGTATCAATTATGGGTCATTTGATCGATCTCGTCTTTGCTATGAAGTACATATGAATAATCACAAAGGTCAATCCACGTGGTGCATGTCAATCAATGGTTGGAGTGTTATTGATGGACGGTGGAGGAAGCATGAAGGGCACACATGGTTGATTATTGGTGGTCAATCCATTATAATTTCCAATGGAGTTTTGTCAGAGGACTTCAGGTAGAGGATGCCCAAAATACCATTAGGATTTGGACCATCCGATCTTGCTAAGATCCATTGTCTAAGGATGAAAGGTTTGAGGGTGGACAGAAAGGGGGGACCAAAAATCTCACTACACATGTGGGGGCACTATGTGGTAGGGGCTCGGTGGTTATGTGAGAGTGGGTCCAATGGGATATGGAAGGAAGTCAATGTAGAATGAGGACCATGAGATGAACTTCGAGATGGGTGTGGAGCAAGCCTCATAGCCAATGAAAGAGGGGGGAAATTGCATGGGATAACTATGTTATGTTTGCTACAACGAGCACACTAAAATGTATGCCACCAATAAGCATGAAAACCATTGAAAAATTCTCTACTCAATTCAAGTCCGAGGTCACCATTAGTGATCAAAGATGATATTAATGGTTTCACGACAAGCTCCTACTTCATATATGATAATTCAACTATAAATGAATTTGGAATACTATGCAACACAATGCATAAGGTTCGTGAAACATTTTATGTAATTGGTAAAGCACGAGGGATGAGGTTCTCTAAACGTAGAATGTTTATATAATACACTTAAATCTTGCCAATTCACATAATTTTCCTAAGGAATAGTGCCCTTACATGGAATGCCCAAAAAAAACAACCCCCTTTATGCAATATATCCATGATCGATTCTTGCATCTTTATACAATATATCCATCCCAGATTCCCACCAAGGTTCCCTTACACCCATTAAAGGTGTACACTATTTATTATTATCTTTATTTATTAATTAATATACGAGGTTAATATATGAGGAGAAACCTTTTGTGCCAACTCAAACTCTAGTGCGGTTTGACCCCATATTGCGGTGAGGTTAAGATAAAGCGAAGCAGCTCAGGAAGAGCTATATATATACCCTTTCTTTAGGTTAGAATTTTCATTCATGTTCGAGGGCGCTTGTTCGAAGTAGAGGATTTGAACACTCATATCTGTAAACAATGGAAGACGCGTACAGGAGATACGCAGCCGAAAGAGGTTCGTCTTATTGCATTTACGCTCTATGCCATTGCATGCTTATTTTGTTTCCAAAATACCCTTAAGAAGTACAGACTACGTTTACCATTCTTCTGCTAAAAAATTAATTTTCCAGTCATTTTTCTTACATGCTAGCCAATATATATCCCTATGCATGTATTTGTCACCATGCCGGAAGTGGGTCTGAGCAGCTCGTAGCGTGTCCCATTTTTAAACCACCGGTTATGGGTTTAAAAAATATCAGTGTCGTTGTTATCACATATTACGCTTCTCTACTAATATTAAGAATACGAGGTACACACCTCTGGTTGGATCATTACAGTCTTAAATCTACTATACATACGAACTATTACATCTACTGTTTGAATGTTTCTCTAAAAATCTTCCACACCCAGTTTGGTATGTAATCCTGGTGAAAGCCCTTTTATCCCTGAGTTAAATTGATGAGTTATGAAGCAAAGAAGCTTTGGAATAATGGCACAATAAACTTGAAATATGGGTGAACATTACTATCCTAAGTAGTTAGCAAAGTGAACATCCATTTATACATACGTCATGGTATAGATGACAATTGTAACCTGTAATATGTGCTATACATCCTACCCAAGAAACAAGGAACGAGGATATCATCAATCACTGGGTAGGCTCAGAGAGCCTATTGTTGGTCTTTTGCTTCTGAGTGTTGTAACAGATCTTCATTAGCATTGGTGTCAATTCCAACCTCACTATCACTAATAGATTCATCTGTCCCATCAAAATACTCATTAGCACCCAAAGCAAACCCTGTTGCAATCTTGCACCTTTGTCATCATCGATCAGTCTACTCTGTCGCCATATCCCGTTTCATCATCGGGTATTGAAGAGAGTTGACTGCCTTTTTATACTGAATAAACAGGCAAATGTGCAGTACGATTAGCCTCTTTGGTTTCCGAGAGAAATGTTTTTCCTCTTGATACATTGAATGGAGCTATAGGTGGAGCAATTTCTTAGTAGCAAAGCAATTAGCAATTTGCGATAGTAACTAAATAATAAACTGTCAGGTCGTCTTGAGCCCCATTCCCATGTGTCCTCACCCATCCAATCAGGTTGACCTAGGGTATGATTAGTCACTTCTCCCTCACCTCTGATACGTGTTGGAGGAACCACTAAGTTTTGCAAATGAAAGGAATTGTTGTTGAAGCATCTTGCCCTCATAGATGGAGTAGATGGAGACATCTCCCAGTTCCCAATAACAGGTCAGAATCTATCCTTCTTGACCTCTGTATATCAGTTAGCAGCACTTCATCAAGCCTTCTACATACCATTTATGATTAAATGCACAGGCAACCATGTCTAGTGGTGTTTTTGTACTGTTCTACTTGGAATGGATTATGCGTTTCTCTTATCCTGTGTAGAACTTTGATGTGGGTCCCCCTTGGAATTGTTGGATCTGATTTGACACAACATTGCTATCAAACACGTCTCTTATCTTTCCAAGCCGAGGGGAAGCTCTGTGTGCTTTTTGCACCGATATCCCAATTGCATGCCAAACATATTGCATTTGTGCCTACACCACTTCGGAGGTCGAATCACTTCATCGAAGTAGTTCAAATTGAATCCTTTCAATTTCTAGAGTAAGCTACCTAGAGAATGAAGGGATCTACTAAATAGTAAATATGTGATGATGATAATGACAAGTTGCATGTGACTGATATCTGTTCATTTAACCATAACAGCAGGATACCCCGTATTAACCCAATTCTGTCTCATCTACTTCTGTACACTAATACTAGAAATCTGTTCAGCAATGGTGATATAAGTTTGGTTCATACCTAATAAGGTATACCCAGGCCCTACAACTAAAGTCTTTATTAAGTTCTTGTAGAAGGGAGAGTGGCAACACTGAAGAGTATTGCATTGCCACATAAAAGTCTCGCATAGCCATCATCATTTACATCTTATGTAGCTGAATGTATTGCTTTCTATTTCTTTTATTATGATCCCTATAGCAGACTTTTTTATTGTCTACAATTGATGAAGCTCCCATTACTTGTCCAACTCCGCTATACTGGCCAACCCCTATGTGACTCCCTACATGCTCCATGATTATACATTGGGTTGAGGAGTTGAGGTATTTTTTTTCTGAAAAAGAGACTTTGAGGCTATAGCATGCTACTGTTATTTGAAATCTAACTATTTCGACCTCTTGCAGGTACTGTTTTGAAGATGCCTTAAAAATTAAGTGTTTTGAAAATGCCTTAAAATTAACCCATAGTGTTTTGAAGATGCCCAAAATGTGATTCTTCACCTCACAATAACTAAAAAATACTAGTATTGCAAAAACTGGCACAACCATTTATTGAGTCGTCATTGTTTTTTGCCCTACCCTATATTTAGTTACAACTTACAACTTACATATTATAGAAGATCGTTTTGCTCATTTATCTTGTCTTATAGTATTTAAGATGGGTGTGAGATTCCAGTTCCAACTCCACTTCCACTTCATGTTTCTCTATTTTTTTATTTTTTAAACTTTTCACAACCAGAATACAAGTTACTTATTTTGTCTTTAAACATTGAATTTTTACCAGAAGTTTTGAAATTTCAGGGTGTAGTTGAATGCAGGGTTTTAGGAGAGGAAACAGCAAATCATAAATATAAAATATGAAAATTTGGAGCTTGTAGAGAAAACTTCAAATTTTGAAATCAGACTTGTCCCCTCCTTTTTCCAAGTGTTAACCTTATTAATTGAAGCTCCAAAAGTATTAAGATCCTGGTCAAAGTTGTCATCTGCTGCTTTTCAAAATTTACACATGCATGACTGGGATAATTGTTGGAAATCTATTGTTGGGATTGATCATTGAACAGTGCTAGTCTTGCTCTCCTTCTGTACTCGTTTTTCTTCATCTGCAGGATTTTAAAGCGGCTGCCATTCTTTAACTCAGTTTTTGATTTTGGATATTATATGGACTTTCCTTATTCCTACCCGTTTTGTGTACTGTCTTTTCATCTGGTTTAGATGTCTTTGAGGTTCCTTTTAAGTTTTTCGGACAACTTCTGCAAGATGTTTTTACTCTAGAGTCTAGACATGCCCTGCATTTGAAATTCGAATGGCATGCTTTAGTAATCTACCTACTACCTGGTTTCTAGCTGCAAGCAAGTAGCTGTAAGTCAAGAGAAGTTGGTGGTCACTTGTCTAAACAAGTGCTACTATACCTGCACTTTTATTTGGCCCTTCTTTATTAAATTATTACTTTCAGAAATTTCTCTATGACATTGCCAATAATTTTGAAGGTCAACTAATGCCAAATGTCTTAGTGCAAGTTTGCAATATTACACAAATAGGGTTTGTTCTGAGTCCAGACTCTAAGAGAAAAGAATGTACAAATAATCTAGAGTTCTGGGCAAACTGTCCTACAAAACAACAATACATTCTAATTTCTGATATAGGAACATTATATTCAAGATTTATATTGGGAGGAGACCGACCCCCCATCTGACCCGTTCACCGTACCTGTAAGGACTCATGAGGTGTTTATGATTTTCTTCTTGATCAGAAACACCATCACCTACACCAGTCCAACTGGATGTATTTGGCATGGGGCTGAGGATAGGCACAATTATTACTATAAATGTTACTTGCCCCTCTTTTTCACCATTTCTTGATTTGGACTCCATCCTTCATTGTATGGAGGAACTCTGCCAACTATAATGGCTTGATCTCAAATCATCCAGCCGTTGCTGCAAGGAGTCTATTTGAAGCTATTTTTATTGTGCACTCTTGTACACATGTTGTGACCATGCTATACGATGCATTTTTATTTGGTTAGTAAAGTAAGAGCATGATTGTTCTTTGAAAACATCACTTCCTTCATACATTTCCAAGTGTGAAAATAGAGCTTCAACATATATTTTTGGTAGATTTTTGAGTTACTCCAAAAGTGTTTACACCATGTTTGGCGGTGCTTAACGAGATTTGGGGTACATGGTGTATGATCAACCCAATGTTACAAAAACCGAACTGGTGGTTGAACCGGCTGACCTTGAGAAGCAAAACCGGACCAAAACCGAGAAAATAAACGGATCACAAAACCGGTCCACCAAAAATACATAAAATGTTCAAATTTTGAAAATATATATATATATATATATATACATTGTATATACATATACATAAAATGTTCAAATTTTGAAAATATATATACATATATATATATATATATATATATATATATATATATATATATATATATATACATATCTATACATATGTTACATGCTTGGGGGGGAGATGGAGCTTCGCGGAGAGGCGCAAGGAGTAGAAGGCGTGAGAGGGACAGAATTCAGAAGGGAGAAGGAGAAGAACGCTTTTTTTTTATAATTTTTTTGCAAAGATGCTGGGGATCTTAATCCGGGAGACCATTTTTAAGGGATCGGCTATTAGTAGACCATTATGCAGCTCACCGAAGTTTGATTATCAAACAGATGAGTGGGAGGAGTCATTTTTTTGTACGAAGGAAGAGGTGCATTGTTCGAAGAAGCAGATGGAAAAGATGGCAGAGGAATTGCGCAGTTCGACAGCAAATCCTAATAACGGGGCACTTTCTAGCAGTTTTCCCGCAGGCGAAACATTGATTACTCATGATCACGCGAACGTCAGCGCCAAAAAACCAAAAAAATCTAAGGGAGTTAGGCCCTTGATGAACGCCGCGGAATTAACAGTCGGCAAGGACATTCAAATTAAGCAACTACCGGAATATCTGAGCTTAGCACTGGTAGGATGGTTTTGAGGTAAGAATCCGGGAAGGGAAGCATTGCAGGATTGGATGAACAGTAATTGGGAGGGCGAATTAGGCTATTTACCTGACCTCCATGTTTTGCCGCGAGGCTGGTTCCTATTGAAGCTACGACAGGAGGACGACGGGCGTAAGCTGCTAGACAGGAAATGGCAGTGGGGACCGTCGGGACTTATTCTAAAAAAATGATGAATAGACTTTGACGCCAGGAAGGAGCCCCATAACCAGCAACAAATATGGGTGATATTACCAAGGTTGCCCATGGTTTTCTGGCAAGAAGAGTGTCTTGAAGTAATAGGAAACAACCTAGGGAAGTTCGTGGCTTTGGAGGATGGATGGGAAACCAAAATCGATCGCAAGTCTGCAAAAATCCTGGTGGAGATGGACTTGAGAAATGGGCTTTTTGAAGAATTGGTAATTAAAACGCACGATAATCAGTGGAGACAAAGATTGAATTATTGGAAAATCCCATTTCGCTGCTATGGATGTTGCGAAGTTGGGCATCTGCAGAAGGACTGCACAAGAGGAGGGAAGGAAGCTCGGTTCAAAAAAGTCTGGGTAGGGAAGACAGAGGCGAAGAAGGAAGACAAGGCTGGTCTAAAGAATAGCACGGAGGGTGGCGAAGAGGAATTTCCCGGTGAGCCTCGTGTAGAGAAAGGTGTTGAAGAGGGCGAAGGTATTGAAATGAAACATATAGGAGGTGAGCAAGAAAGTAGCAGAGATAATTTAGAAAAGGGCTTAGAAGGAGGAATTAGCAGTGGCGAATCGTGCGGGCGTCAACAGAAGGGTGGTGGAACGGTAATAGGTGGTGAACGCAAATTAGAAGAGGTCGTAAGGATGCAGAAGGAATTAGGAGAGGATCAGAAAGTTATAAAGAGGACGGTCAGTGGAGCAAGCACAAAAGGCGGACAACTTAGCAGCGGAAAAGCAATCTTAGGAGTAGGACAACTCAGCAGCGGCGACTCAAGTGGTCCATAGCAGAAAGGGACACCGAGCAAGGGACCAAAAGGTAATAATGTCGAAAAACCCAACTTTAGCCTTGCTTCTTCAGATATTAGTGTGTCATTAGAAGACGCATCTCGAGGTTTTCATATGATCAGCAAAACATAAACAAGGGGTTCTTCACTTAAAAACTCGAGGAAGACTTACAACTTGTGCTCCAAAATCCCTATAATTTCAGAAGAGGAGTGTGTATCTATGGGAGGAATGGCCCCCTTTTCTTCCCCAAGCTTCAGTTAGGAAGGAAAACGCTCCTTTCTAAGGTCTAGAAGCAAGCGTTAATAGATGTGAAGGAGGGTAGACAAACGACAATTACAAGGGCGCTTAGAGACAAAGCCCTAGGAGGGGCTGTCAAATGAAAATCCTCTCCCTGAATACAAGGGGGATAGGGGCGGCCTCCTAAAAAAACGCTCTGAAGAGGTTGTTAGCCAACACAAGACCAACGATTTTACTTTTGCAAGAAACTATGATGGAAGGACGAAAGGCTGAGGAGATGCTTAAGGAGTCTTTTGGGGATTGGGGAATGACAAGTATTGACGTAGAAGGACATTCAGGAGGAACTTTAACTGCTTGGGGCCCCGCAATAAAGTTAATCTTTGTCAATCGTTATGGCCCGATTTTGGGAACGGAGGTAGAAGATAGTGAGACTGGGAAGCATTTCATCATCCTAAACATGTACGGGCCCTACTTCGACATAAAATAATTCTAGGAAAGGGTGGAGAAGTCAGGAGCGTTGGATCTCCCATACGTGATTATCGGAGGTGACTTTAACCTGACCCTCTCCAACAATGAAGTTTGGGGCAAAAACGCGAGAGGCGATGCCCTAGGACCCTTTTTTAATCATCTCTTTGAACAGAAAGGGCTAATTGAACTGGCTCCAACAAAAATGGTGCCTACTTGGAGAAATAGCAGGGGAGGCGAGCAGGCCATTTCAAAAAGACTGGATAGGTTTCTGATATCAGAAAACCTAATTAGGACTGACCTTATTATACAAGCCACTGTGGAAACAGGAGGCAATTCGGACCATCGTCCAATAGTCCTATCAGTCAGAACATTGGAGGAGAAACCCCCCTCCCCCATTAAATTTAAACCACAATGGCTGGTAGAAGAAGAGTATCGAAACCTGATCTTAGAAGCTTGGGAACCTTTGCAGGAAGTCCAGAATCATTCCCTTATGTAGCAATTTGCGGACAACTTGGCCAAAGCCAAGAGGATTTCAAAAGAATGGGATGAGAAGTTTAGAAGAAGGCAACAAGAAGAAATGAGACAGGTAGAACATCAGATCAAAGAGATATATGAGAATAATGAAGCAGAAGTGTTCACGGAAGCTGATTTAGTGGTCTTAAAAGAGTTAGAAGGGAAGAAAGACTCAATGCTTTTACAGGAAGAGTATAAATGGAGGCTTGAGAGCAGATCCCTTTAGCTGGAGGAAGGGGACCAGAACACAAAGTATTTTCATAGATATGCCTCCCAAAGGAAGAGTACTAACACAATCCATGAAATTAAGTTAGTCTAGGGGTCATGGGCCAGGTCCTTCTCAGAAAAATCTCAAGCAGCAGTGGAGCATTAACAATTCAGCCAGGACTTATAGAAGGAGAGGTTGTCGTAGGAGGCGAAACTACTTTGTTTTATTCTCCAATTTGATAGAAATTCATTGATAAAGAGAATAGCGTGACAGTAGGGCTAACGGGGACAAAAAAAAGAAGAATTCAAAGCCAGGAAACAAGTCTTGGGTGGTAGAGACAGATTACCGTCTGCACAAAAGCTTATCTGCGCGTTACATGGGGAACGAAGATCGAGGGTTGGGCGTTTGCTTGGATCGCACAAACAGAGCATTCATTTTTTATTCCAAGATATGCACAACAAATAAGGATGAGGAATATTGAAAGCTATGTGAGCAAAGGATGTAAAAGTTTAAGATTAAGCTTTGGTGTAAGTTGTAAGTTCTAATGAACTTATCAAACAAAGCAGTGATGTAAGCTCTTATGAGCAGGCCATGTTATTCTATGAATAAAGGATTTTTTTCTCTCGAAAATATATATATATTAAGCAAAAAGGGCTCCTGTATGTATTTTGCTAGGTGCCATACTGAGCATATTTCACTTGAATCATATGTCTTAACATGCTGAGGAAACTGTTCTTCTTGAACAGGTTGTTTCAAGGCTGTTCTCCTGTATGTATTTTGCTAGGTGCCATACTGAGCATATTTCACTTGAATCATATGTCTAACATGCTGAGGAAACTGTTGTACTTGCAAAGGTTGTTTCAAGGCTGTTGTAACGGACTGTCACCTTGGAATATGCCCACAAAAATTTCTTTTAACTACACAGTTAGCTCAGAGTTGCTGTTAGGGCTACTCAAAGCCTCTTTACTACTGTAGGTAACTACTATTAAGTGTATTTTATTTTATGATGATATAACCAGGACTGCTGTCAAGAATGATTCTTAACTCAAAATACTCAAGCGAATAGTGTGAGAGAAATAGAGCGGTTGGGGTTGCTTTTATATTTTTCTTAGGGGTTTACTGGTTTAGGGTTATCTAGAACCTTCCTCACTCAACCAACTTTTTTATTTTTTAAAAAGATTTAAAAAATGGCCTCTTAAGCGTCGTTGTATAGTTCTGTACTGAACCGATCAAAACTGGAACCGGAACCGGAAAACCGGTCGGAACTGGTAAAATCGGCCGCAATCAGTCAAAACCGACCGGTTTCGTACGAAACCGGTCATTTCCGGTTTCGTACGAAACCGGTCATTTCCGGTTTGAGACATTGGTTTGAACCGGTGAGGCCTCTGAACTGGTCTAACCGATCGATTTTGCCAAAACCGGTTCGGTTTTTGTAACATTGGATCAACCCTTGGATTGTCCAATATGGATTGCAGCATGTGAGATGATCCATGATGTATATGCACAATTGAGATATCTTGCTTAGTGGATGCTTGACCTTGGGATGGTATTTGCTCAATGTTCTTCCCTTAGGCATTGGAGATCTCTTTTTTGGATGGTGGACGCCCTTCATTGTGGCCCTAGACAACATGGGTGTACTTGGTTGCTTACTTGGAGGCGTGGAGTTGACTAGGAGATGCCTGGGTTGCAACATTGGTTCTTATGAGGAGATTGGAGTCCATGAAGCATGGAGGAGTGTTAGACCTTGCTTAAGGAGTGCCCTAGCCTTTGGAGGCTTTATTGTGGACGACATCACCTAGGAGCTTGACATGTTCACTTGGAGTGGAGTGCCTCACTTGTTTGTGGCTTGCTTGTTGGGCTAGGCCCACATGTGTTAAATTGTTGGCCTCCCTTACCTCATATAAATAGAGGAAGGAGAGAGTCCTTTCAAACAACAACTTCATATTTTCCTTTTTATCTTCTTCTTAGCTCGTGTTCTCTTGGGATGATGCAGACTAGTCACTAGTGTTCATGAGGAAACACTAGTGGAGCATGTGAAGAAGACATATTTCTCTCTCCTAGTTTTCTTATTTGTATATTTGATCTCTCTCTTGAAGGCACTAGAGTTCTTGGAGGCATCTTGAAGACTAGGGTTAGGGTTTATCCTTTGGAGGATTGATTAGGGTTTGGTGAAACCCTAGAATGTATTTTGGAAGAAGAAAAGGATGTCTTGCCTTGAAGTCTTGCTAGGGTGATCTTAGCTCGTGGAGCTTCTTGGTGGAACTACGTTTTTCATTGTTTCCCTAGTTTGAGGTTGGAGAGCTTGTTGGGTGTATGCTAACTAATCTAGAGCTTGGGTATGTACTTAGAGTTCATCATTGAGTTATATATATGAGCTTTTCATCTGTCTACATCTTGTCTATATTGTAGATTTGATTTGAGCATTTTGTCTTCTTGGGATGGTTATTTCCAACACTTGTTTGTCTTCCTGATTTGACAGACATAAGAAGGAAATTGTCAAGGGACATAACACTAATATTGAAGACAATAGTCCAGCCATCTCCTGCTGTTTGATTGCTGTAATATCTGCTATTTATGATGAGTTTTCAAATCTGGTTTATGCCTAAGCAATTGTCCCAGAGGGCTGAAAACTCAGCACTGTTTTGGTATCTTTTCTCCTTAAACTGCCCAGAAGTTTAGGGCTGTTTGGAAGTGAATTATTGTACTTCTTCTGCTGCTGTTTGGTACTTTAATTTACAGCAGTCCTGGGGCAGAAAAATCTAGGGATAAGATCCAGGAAACCTTCTAGGAAGTTAGAATTTTGTGTTTTGCATTGAAGTGTCAATTCCAAGACATTTACAACATTTTGGCATGAGGCTGAGGATAGGCATGGCCACTGCTATGAATGTTACCCCCCCTCTCTTTCACGACTTCTTGATTTGGATCCTATCCTTCATTGTATGGAGGAACTCTCAACTGTACATATCCATGCTATACAGGTGCATTTTCATTTGGTTAGTAAAGTAAGAGCACGATCAATCTTTGAAAACATCACTTCATTCATACATTTCCAAATGTGAAAATAGAGCTTCAGCATGTTTTTCTGGTAGATTGCAATGACTAGATCCATCAATTTTTATGGGTGCTTGTTAGACCCTAATGATGCTTTTGAAAGAATGAAATGAGATATAGCCTGCCAAGCAAGAAGGATTTATGATCTCATTTTATTTGGGAATGTAATGGAGGTTCATTGGGACACACCAGAGCATCCCCAGCTGTGTCTGCATCACTCTCCTTTTTATAGGAGTCTTATCAGCCTTGTAATGTATGAGAAATCTCAGATGCCTAATCCCTTGCATCTATGGTATAAAGTTATAAACTACAAAACTTCCCAGGTTTGCACAACAGGATCACATGGTTGCAGGCTGTTCAGGTTCTGGAGCATTATACAATAGCACCCAAGGATTGACAAGGCTCTCAACTTCTGACAGTAGTTAGATGACAAGCCTTGTGCTTTATCAGATGTTTTCATACACGGCTATACCATTTCTTGTGAGATATCTTTTCTAATATTTAATTGCTTTACTTTTAAGCAACTCCCTTCAACCTTGCTATACTGTATGTTCCTGTTATTAAGTGATTTTTGGTTAACTCTGAGCATTAATATATTTCTCTTATTCTGATGTCTTTGGTCCGGAATAAGGAGTTGTAAATTGTAATATATACCTCCTTACCACTTAGATCCATGGGCATATATTGTCATGTTTAGAATCTAGATCTAGCAACTGAATTTTGGATGTTACTTTCCAGAAATGTGCCTCAACTTCTTCTTGAAAATGTTTTTAATTGATAAAACTTTTTACAATTTTCTGGATTTTACAGGTGGTCTTCCACCAACTGGCATTCAGACTGGTCGTGATTTTCCTGGTTATTTGCCTCGTGAAAATCCTCAGCTCAATGACAGAATTGCTTCGACATGGAGGACACATGACCTGCTTGGTGTTCCTCCTGACGCTCTACGAAATGGGGTAATCAACCTAAGCTTGACTGTTGTTTTAAGTTTCTAACTTCTCATTTGTGAGTACAATGGATTCTGTAAAGTTAACACTATGTAATTTTGTGCAGATACCTCCCTATGGTGCAGGTGGTTTAACTGCAAGTGAGCTTGCTAGTTTGGGTGGCAGTTCTGTATCTGGGTTGGGTGGATTACCTGGTGGCGTAGGTCCAGGAGTTGGCTCTAGAATTGGTTTGGGTGGGGTACCTGGAGGTGCAGGTTTTGGAGGATTGCCACCTTCTTTGGATGATCCAGTTCTGATGGCGCAGAGGCAAGGATTGTTGGGCATGGATCCTGCTCTTGCTGGAAAGTCTGCCGCTAATTCAGAATTTTACAGTGCTAGGACAGATGCATCTTTAAGACTGCCTGACAGTGCAACATCCGATCCATCTTCCAGGCTACCTGACCATCTTAAGCCTGATGCATCCTCCAGTACAATATTTATTGAGGGGCTTCCTGCTGACTGTACCCGCAGAGAAGTTGCCCGTATCCTTCCAAAGTTCATTAATTTTTTGGTGATTGTTAGATAGCTTGAATTGGGAATTAAAAAGGTGTAGTTCTTGGGTTAATATTTTGCAGTGACTATCCTTAACTAGTTGTTACAGACATTTTCCGCCCTTTTATTGGTTATAAGCAAATCAGAGTTATACACAAGGAGCCTAGACGAGTAAGTGGAATCATTTAGATCAATGTTTTCTACATATTGCTGATTTTTACAATGATAATTAGGTCTGAACTTCAAGATTTTGCTTTCTTAGTCATGAAGTAGTTATTATTGTGTGCCTGCTCCTAATATAGGAACTGAGTTCATTTAGTTACAGTCACTGGAAATTAGGCATGTTTTTTTGGAAGTGCTTCAAGAAACATGCCCTGAGGGGTTGCAATGCAAAGAGTGGACATCCTTTGGCTTAGGTGTTGATTTTGAGGGGTGGCTATTCTGCCCAAATCACCCAGTACTTGCAGCTGGCCTCTTTCCTTTAAAACTCATGCCATACGCGTGGGGCAGACCACAGAGAGAATTGAATATCGGTGGATGGCTTAGCAGTCCATTAACCTCACTAGTTAGTGAGCACCTTGTATGCTGTTAGGCATGTTATTGATAGAATCCTTGACCTTAAACTTTTGACTAGTTGTCAGATATGCATTTAGACCACCCATCTAATATCTGATGCCAAAGTAAAGGCAGATTGACACAACAGCAATATACTTGTTGGATGTATGGCTGTTAAAGCTACATAGTCAAACCTAGGAAGTTTGGAGCAAGTGTTTTATCTTTGTAAACTGCTCTGGTAATATCCTTGGTCTTTTGTCTTTCATAATGGCCTTTAAGCAAAAGTCCCAGTTACATGTTTCTTCATGTGGATATTTTGCAGTCAAGGATCTTGGCTTTCTTGTCTATTTGTCACTTTTTTTTACATGGCACATTTTTCCTATTGCAGTTCAAATCCTGTCTTTTGTGGAGTCCAAATTGTTAAGGTTGACACTTTGTTGCAAGACTCTAGAACACCATATGTTAAAGTCCTGTAATAATAATGAATGCTTTAGCAAACATGACCTTTTCAAAATTTCTAAGACCTGATGAAGAAACAAATGAAGGACTTGATAAAAACAATAATAACTTGGGACATGTAATCGTTCCATGAGGGTTGATATTTTTCTTCTCTAATGTTTGACGTGGAAACTTTTCTCCATAACTCTGTTAATTCATTTCTGGTATTTATTCTGTTTTGCTTTGGAGTCTGGTAGTATCTAGTTGTCATAGGCATGATATCAATAGTCAAGATAACTTCATAGAAACTAATCCGTGTCTGGCAATGCAACAGTTTAAGGTTAAATTTGAGCACTTGATTTCTATCTAATCAAAGTTTGGTCTCATGATACAGAATTACATATGATACCCATTTCAATTGGTCTTTGCTTTCTTAATGTTCTGCTCTATAATGTACTACTTTTTTTCTTCTTCCAAGTAACACATCCTGGGGAAACTTCCCAGACACTTCTCTTCATTTTGAGAATGGTACCTGGGGTAAACCCTAAATTCTTCAAGGCACAAGGCCAAGTCAACAACTCATGGGTAGATCATATATAGCCCATCAACAATCGGTTCACTAAGAGCAAACATATCACAAAGTGGAATTTGAACCTGGTGGGGAGTGTAAAAACTTTTCCTGTCAACCACTTGAGGTACACCCAGTTGATATCTACAATGTACTACTTATGACTGACCGAGGGCATAATAGGTAAATACATTACAAGTGTGGCAGTTGATGGCAATTCTGAATAGAGTTATGCTGTTTTTAATGGACTGAACTCGTTGGAACATGTGGTACAGTTCTAGACATAAGACAATAAATAGGACTCAGTAGTGCCATATAGCTTTTGTGGCTTTACTGATGTCTCCCCGGTCAACTGTAATAACAGTAGCAAAAAAAGTACCCATCCTTTTAATACAATCCCTATTATAGTAGCAGTAGCCCATTACGACAAGAGCGAGGCCTAGTGTCATCATTGACATGACTATTATACCACCTATAAGAGCTGGTATGACAACCTTTTCGTAAGGTTATGGGGACTAGGCAATGATGTACACACCCTTTGCTCTCTACATGTTCTTAAACAACAAAAATGCGTAATTATTTCAGAGTCAGCGTGGGAACATATTGTAAATTTCTCAGTATTCAACAAACTGAAATTGTTTACAGGATTCAATCATTTAGGCAACTTTTCTATAAATCTTGTGCAATTAAGATCCTTACCAAATATTTTTAAAGGTTTCTTATTAAGAAATATATATCTTATTTTATAGTATTCAATCTATTTTTCAATTTACTTTTATTTGATTCTGGATGTCTTTGATATGTACAGGCTGATGGAGTGCCTTATGTTCTGTGTTTTGTGGAGTTTGCTGACGCAAAATGTGCTGCAACTGCTCTAAGTGCTCTACAAGGTATGCCAGAAAGCTTCTCTAGAATGAGTTTGATCTTAGAAGTATTTGTGTTTCTTTTATCTCAATGACTAGATAATATGATTGTGTTGCTTGATCTTTGTTTAGCCTTTTAGTGGAATCCGCTGTGCATATTCTAGGTCTGTGCCTGGAAAATGTATGCATTCTTTGCTTTAAAGAATTAAAATATATGTTTTTTTCATTCTTATTTTATGGGACATGCGAGTAAGTGATGAGTTTTCCTTGTTGGTTTTGTTGTCAATAGTCCATGGTATATATGTTGATTGAAATGCCATCTCTCAAATGTGCAGGTTCATATGTATACTTAATATAATAATTATAGCTTTTAAATTAATGTGGGTAAACCATTGCATACGTTTATTGAGAATTCTTGAATCTTCAGAGTAAAAACTAAAATCTTGTTCAGTTTGTAATTGCCTGAATATTCTGTTTATGTTTAGAATTTTTGAATTTATTCTATCAAGGCTCCATTCAAAGAGATGTTATAATGAAAAATTCAGATGTTAGTGGATATAATGTATGTGCCAGTTTAAAATAATTGTAGAACCGAATCAAGGAATATAGTATAGCTGATGTGTTTTCCATGAGATTGCCAAGTTGCTGCTGCACTAACTCCATCAGGTGGCCAGCTCCTCCTGTATTGCCAGTTTGTTCTAGTATTGTATATCAGAAAAATAACACATTCTCAACATTTTCCAACTCCAAGACCAATTAGAAGGTTGCAGTTGATGATCTAGTCCTGTATATCAGAAAAATAACACATTCTCAACATTTGCCAACTCCAAAACCAATTAGAAGGTTGCAGTTGATGGGTCCCAAGATTTTCATTGGAAGAGATAAAAGCACAAGGTTGTAAACTTGGACCTACTTCCAGATCATTTTATCCAATGGACACCACTAAAATAAGTTCGCTGTATTTTGTATTCAATACCTGGGCATTCCATAGCGTTTTTCTTTTTTTCAAAGAAATTCAGCTCTTTTTGCATATTTCTGAAGCTGTAAGCTCCTTAAAAACCATGCACACTGCACGCCGAAGTGCTGTGTCCAAAACCATCCCCTGGTAGGCAACACACTCTTTGGACATGTACTAGGTCCCCTAGGTCCTCACGGTATATCGGGAGCTCCGATTTTCCCTTTAATTAACTCATCTATTAATAACTCCTAAAATTGACCAAGAACACAATTGCAAAACCTTTACTTTTACGGCAGCATTTAATTTGACTCCACGACACTGGTCTTTGATATTGGTTATTTGCTCTTAGTTATATCTTGTCGTGATATTTATATTCATATGTGCTGTATAGTTATTTTCATCTTGCAATAATCTTGATCAATGTTTTATTTCCAAAAAACTCCTAAATAATATTTTTCATCCAAAAGAACTGAGTAGCTAAACCCTTAGTAATGTTAATAGGGTCTACCTCCCTTGGCATCGTTAGGAGTTAAGCCTAAACGGAGGAGTCAAGATCAAGTGACAGTACTTGACTCAGACTTGTCCCCAAGGACGCACCTAGCAGCTTGAAGATTTCTGCTGCGTTAACCCCAGGTGCATAAGAGGAGGCAACAAGTCCTAATGACTGAATATGGTCATGTGTACTTCGCCCTTTATTTTTTGTTAATTTTTTTGTGATCAGATGTAAATTTGTGTTGAGATAAAAAAATCCTTTCTTGTTAGTCATCACTCAATTCTGTGGCGATTTTTAGAGGTCTTTTATACTTGTATCTATATTTTTAAACAGCTCTGTAACATCAAGATGGTTTCTTCTAATGTGGAACTCTACATCATTGAGTTACAAGGGGTGGTATTAATCTCATTTGATTTTGTTGTAGAAGCTCTGTTGTCTCTCAGTAGTGAGCTATTAACCAAGAGATGTTTTGTGTTGCTCTACCATTTCTAAACTTGAATGTATCAAAATATTGTATTATGGTTGTTATTTTTACTATATTCTATGTATGATGAATTTCACATAGGCTTCTGTCAGATTACGCTTCTATGGAATACTCTCCTGAACTTTGTTTGGAATTTCATTTATTTACAGGGTACAAGTTTGATGATGCTGAACATGATTCAGGTCCTTTAAGAATGCAGCTTGCAAAATTTCCTGGCTCACGTCCAGCTGATGAGCATCGCTCTAGAGTCTAGTATTCATCATTGATTTCTCGACTACCATTGATGGTACTATTGCTATGAATTATCCCTCACTCTGTGCTGAATCGCTGATATCATGGTTCTCTAGTTAGGGCACTGATTATAACCATCTTGATAATGGGCAAGCTTGTTGCAGTCTGTTGTTTGAATTTCAAGCCTGTTAGTCCTGCTATTGCTCCAACTATACTTTTGATTATTTTATCAACTAAATAACTTGAATGAAGAAATGGTGTATTAGACATAGAGATTATAGATCTAACCATTGTTATACTTTTCAGTTTTCACAGCTGATCCTCTTTTATCTGAGAATGGGATGTTGCCTATTATTAAATGAATTGTCTTATTTTTCTGGGTATTTTCTTAGGATGGGATTTGGCTTATCGAGTAGAAGTTACTGTAGAACATTATCCTCTAAATAAAGGCATAGGCAGGATAAATTTTAATTTTGAAAAATTCGTACAGTGGATCTCAGTTCTAAGTTCTAACCTAGAGCTGCTCCTAGTGATTACTGTCTTTTTTCTCTATCAAGGTAGTTTTCTTGGTCTTGCTTAATATTGCATCGTCCTTAATTTTGAACAGATTCTAAAGTATTGTAGTAGTTCATCCATCCTTGAAGGTCCCTTCTGAAGGGTTGAGTCGGATTTCTTGAATTTAAAGTTCTTTGATTTTGTGCAGAATGCCTCTGGATTATCTGGCATCCTTTGAGCATGCACAATAAATCAGATCCAATGTTACTCAGCTCTCAGACATGAAGGATTTGTGGTGTGAGTTGTGACCTCTTATTGCGCTTGATTACACCTGCATCAGATTCTACTTTTGAAGGGTAGTTTATCTGTGCATTGCCAATGTTTGCATCTGTATTGGCTTCCTTTTTTAAAAGCTAGAAACTAGAAAATATTGAGGGAATATATTTTTGTATTACATAGACTGTGGTTACTTGGGAAAATGAATTTCTGGATCAAAATTTATAGTAATTTGTGAAGCACATCCTAAACGGTATATTTTGAGTCTTGATACTGGTAAATGTTTTGGTTGATCTCTCTGGACATGGATGATAAATTGTTAATTGTTTTTTCTGCTATTTAAGGATACCATGTTTTTCATTCTTGTATAGTTTATAGCCAGTTTTATGAAACAACTGTGGCTGTTTCAAATCCACATCATATTCATCATTTGTAGTAGATGTAGCTTACTGAGATGGTGGATTATCGTCTTCAGATATATTATATGTATGATATTATTACCCTTGGGGGTGATGCAAGAGTACATATGTAGAGTTTTTTCAAACTTACTTTGACATATATATCTTTATTGTTCTCCAGTCACAGTTTTCTGGAGTTACTGTTTTATTTTTTATTTTTATGGTGACTTGGTATGCTTAAGCAAGTAGTCTCGTGGCATATTTTTGTATATGCATGAAATAAATACAGAACCCAGAAGGACATGACTTCTAAAGCATACTTAGCAAGATTCACGACAGAAACATATGACATTTTAAGTATAATCCATTTGTCATATAGAAATCAGAGAACCATTAGATAGAATGCGAGTAATCTGTAATTTCCGTCTGGTTAAGGTTCTGGTACATTGTTCTCAAGGCTCCCTTGAATACATCAACTCTTACTTTCTTCAAATGGTGAGCACACCTTGCATTTGTACTAGATATTTCTTTTCCTCTAGAATTTCCCTTTTGAAATGCTTTTGAATCTTTGTTACACTTACTGACAACATATTGTCCCACCATCCAAATTGATGGCCTCCCAACAATGTTGCACAGGAACCCATACCCCCGCCCCCCGTGTTTCCATATCCTTGAGGACTTGGGGACTGTGGGGAGAAGACTCCCTTCGGAGGGGGATGTCCCTTAGGATGTGTGGGACCAACACATCCCCTGGTTCTTTTCCTGCCAAAACTGGGAATTCTGGGTGACCTCCCTAGATGGTTTACATGCACCCATGTTTCATAGGTTCCTGTGCCCTATATCTACGCTTTTTAAGGGTTTTAATATCCATGCAAACAATAACCCTTGGATCTTTTATTTATGAAGTGCTACTTTTATTAAGCTGTATCTGGTCCTATTTTCTAAAATATCTGTTTATATATTTTTAATATTTTTTAAAACTAATTTTTAGTCCCCATTCCCTTATAAAGTGGAAATTCAATGGTGAATTGTGGTTATTAAGTGTCACAATATTCTTGCTCTTGGTTTTGTGCCAAGTATTATTAATAGTAGGTCTAGTCAGATTTAACTTGAACTCATGATATGTTCTAAAATCTCTGTTTATATACTTTTAATATTTTTTAATTATCTATTTTTTAAAAATATTTTCAGTCTCCATTCACTTATCAACTGGGAATTCAATGCTACCTTGTGGTTGTTAAGTGTCAAAATGTTCTCGCTCTAGGTTTTGTGCCAAGTATGATTAATAGTAGGAGTTGTCAGGTTGAACTTAACTCATGATTTGTACCCAAATTGATGCCTAAATTGAGCCAAGTTGACACATTGTGGCAAAAACTTTGCCTCTAGCAAGTAGTTGTGATTCAGGATCTGACTTCAGCTCACGAGTACTTGTGATTCAGGATCCGATTTATAAGTAATGTGATTCAGGATTTGACTTATAAGTAATTTGTGATTTTTGATGCTTGACGAGTTTGACTCAACAAGCCTGAGCTAAGGCCTCGTTGGCATTATACTATAAAAACAAAAAAAAGGGTCAATCAAATGAGCTAAGTTTCTCCAGTTCAAGTTTGTGCTCTTACACTCTGACCTTGTTGAGCCATTTGCAGAGTCGAGCCTCCGACCTTGTTGAGCCATTTGCAGAGTCGAGCCTCCGACCTTGTTGAGCCATTTGCAGAGTTGAGTCTGGCAACTATGGATCTGAGTGTACTATCAATCTCTGAACTTGTTTTCTGTTTGTCTGCTGGGTATTGATATAAGCCTTAAACAATTTTACTACCTCAAAAATTACATATAGAGACTACATTAGGATTGATCTTTTTGTTGTCCATCATCATTCCAATTCTTTGACTTGTCTGGATCAATTTGCACCTTGTTCCATATTATAAATTTATATACAGCATGTACATTGTATACCCTGTGGAAGATTTACATGATTCTTCACGAGTTCATCTCACAAGGTCTATTGGTTCATTTTCAATTAGTGTCCTGAAGACAACCATTATTCCATCTGATTTTTTGATTTTCTAGTGTTGTTTTCTTGCCAGGTATGGAATGGTCGAATTTAGAACTAAAGGTCCATTTTAACTAGACTAGGTTGTACGTTTGACTTGAATAAGGGTCATTCGAATGGAGTTTCAATTTTTTAAGGTCGTCTTTTTACCAACTAATTGGACGATAGGAACAAATGGCCATATTTAAATTGAATAGCTTTTACTCCTATTCCTTAGATAGCAGCTATCAAGTAAACTTTGGGAATCAATCTTTGTTGTAATAACATTGTCTACTTGAGCATTTGATTCAATGTAATATCACCCCAACATTGTAATATTGCTCTTCTTGTAGATGGAACCCCAAACTTCACGAGCCTAATTGGTTTTTAATTGTACTCCAATTGAAAACGCATATTTTACATTATATTTTGCAGTATGCTCTACAAGGAGCTCTTGTTGTAAGTTTAACTGATTTTTTTCTCTCTCACTGGAAGTGGGGAGAGGTGTGGCCTTGGGGGCAAGCAATGAGCTAGGTATTGTCACCTAAATCCCAGCTCCTCTGTTTAGGCTAACTCCTAACGAAGCCAAGGGGGTAGTCCCTATAAGAGTTTACTCTGGCTCTTATGTTTAAAATGTCTTTGGGTGTTGAGTGATGCAGATGGGTGTTGTTTAAGAGTTTTTTAATGGTGATGATCACAGTTTGAGATGAAATAAACACAAGATAACAAGCAATCCACGTTGCGAAACAAGATTATAAGATTGAAGAAACAACCACTTGATAAATTAAAGCAAGACAACCATGATAATATAAATGCTCCAAATAGATAAAAAGCAAATGAAAATGATGACAAGGATCGGTGCCTTATGGAGTTGAAGATAGTTTTGAGTGCTTGGGCTGCTTGATACAAGAGTTCAAAGTGGTAATGTTTGTGAGATCGTTTTGCAAATTATCTTGGTTTATTGAAAATTTTAATGATCTTGATTATTAGGGCTAACAAAGCAAGGATAAAGCGTCCAACGGGAAAAGTATACCTTCAGTGGCTTCCCCTCTGGTGGTAAGATGGATTGTCTAGTTATCAAAAGGGTAGGTGTCCAATGATATAACCACCCTCGAAGTCTAAGACAATGGTAATTTCCGGCCCCACTAGGTTTAGGAACTTTGCCCACTACCCAAGTATTTCTCGAAATAACAACGCTGGTTCGTTGGTTGTGGGATAAAATTTTATTATGTTATCACTTGCAAAGATTAACAAATCCGTTCACTGTTCTGAGTACGAGTCCAACCCGTTAGGGTCGGCAGAGCATACTAGGTGAGGGATAACAACGAAAGTGAATTTTATTGGGGAATGTGGGTTGAAATGTTTTAAAATTATTAGAGCACATAGTTCAACTCTCTGATAGAGAGCACTCTTGACTTCGTCTAATGACGGAAGTTCAATAGATTTTAACTTAATTATGTGCTTGATGCAAGGATATGCAGTGGGAATGCTCTTCGATAGAGAGCGCTCTTGACTTGGGTTATTGCAAGTTCAAGAGACTTTGGTTCTTTGTTAAGATAGAAGCCGTTAAAGCAAAGAACTAAAGAACATAAATATGAAGCTCAAATAATAAAAATGAACAAATGAGATGGCTAGACTAACAATTAGTTTCTACTTTGCAAAAATTGAAAATTACTCTAAGTACTTAAAGAAAAATATCTAATCTAAAAACAAAAACACTCTTCCCCAAATAGGGAAGAAAATCAAAGTGTGGGAGGCTTTATCCCACTCAGCCTTTTTATTACTAATCTGATACAATTGCCTTTGGGATTGAAACCCTTGAAAGGACTTTGAGAGAAGAAGAATAAACTTGAAAAGACAAAGCTAGCTTGTAAGAGCTATTACAAAGGATGGTAGATGATAATGTCATGTTTTGGATCATCCTTATGGTCTCTTCACTTTTTTCTTGGTTTAGATCTCTTTGTTTTAAAACTTCTCAAGCTTCTTTTCTCTTTCAAGCACCTATAAAACAAATCAACTCAAGGCACCCATTATTTGTTAGGTAAAAAGAAATGAAACTTGAAACTATCTTAATCTATAACTTGCAAAAGTGAAACTAGATGGAATAAAGCGTATAAAAATGATATGCAACTACTAGCATGGAAACATAAACAAGATTTTGACAATGCAACACTAAGAAACTAACATATAAACAAACAAAAAGATTCAAACTACAATGCAACTAGATATGAAATGCAAGCTATAAGATCCAAATATGCCTAACTATCAACCTTTCAAAGCATGAAACTACTACCAAATAACCAAACCTTAAAGTCTTAATTCGTTTGTGTGATTTTAGGGCTCTTTTTGGAGAAGGACGAGAGGAAAAAGAAGCTATCAAAGGAGGGAGACGAAGCTTCAAAAGTAGATCCAAAGATGGAAAGGTTTTGAAGCAAGAGAAATACAAACGAAAGGAGGAAATGAAGAGATCCTAAGGTGGACGAAAGGAGAAGAAGACAATAAACAAGAAGACAAAGGCAAAAACGAGAAGGGAGAAAAGGGGCTCAGAAGGGAAGAAAAGGAAGTGGTGAAGGAGGCAAAAATGAGAGGAAGGTAGAGGAGCAAACTAAGGCAAGAAGAAAGTGGAGGAATGAGAGATCTAGGGCAAAAAATAAGAACAAGGAGAGAATGAAAGGCCAAAGCAAAGCAAGAAAACCAAGCAAACACAAGGTGGAATCAACCTCCGAACAAGGTAATCACTAGAACCACTAGTCCCGAAAACCTTCCAGCTAGCTGGATGTCTGCAATGATGCTAATGGGGATAGAGAAGCCACCACAAAACAATGTGGCCCTTGGGCCCTTGGGATGAAATCCCAAGGTTGCTATCTCAAGTCAAGACTTGGAAATAGAATGCAGAAAGAAGATAAAAGTGTTTGAGTAACCAATGATTTAAGTAACTTTGTTGATGGAGGAAAGGCTAGATCCCTTCTTGTGTTTCTTTCCTTTGAAAATAGAATGACTTGGAGAACCTGCAAGAGAAGAAGTTAGAGAGGAAAAGCCATTGTGTGAGCAAAGAAAAGCTCTCCACCTTGAATGATCCCTGCAAAACCCTCACAATCAAGCAAGCAAAACTGAACAAGATACTTCTAACATGTTAGAACATAAATTGAATAATGAAATGCTTGAAATAAAAGATGAGGTGAGAGAGATATCACCACCAAGACAATGTGAACCAAGTCTGAAAACTCATGCATAGACCTCCAAAGTCGATTCTTATTCCAATAGCATAAAACAAGTATCACAATGTAATTTTGGCAGAGTATTCGTGTCCAAAATCTCCATCATTGAATAGCCAAAATGGCCTCCTTATATAACAAAACAAGAGACTAGCCTAACCTAAATTGAATTGGCACAAAGGAAGCCATTGGCACTGAGTCATCAGATTGAATTCCATCAATCTCCATCAAATCCATGTCAAATAGTCAATTAACTCAAGCTTGGAGCTCAAATCCCATCCATGTAACTCGAGGTTGTATTAAGTGTAGGGTGGGGAGGTGGCCTCCACCTAGGCAAGGCGCCCCCCATCCCAACTTTGGAAGTATCACCATCGAAAGCTTAAAGTCACGTGTAATATTCGAGCTCCAATAGAGACATACGTGAGTTAAGGTAGGGATTTGAGGTGTTAGTTAAGTGGGAGCCAAGCTTTAGTGATTGCATAAATATAGGAAAGCGCCCACCCATGCATTAACTTTATTTCAACCACCCCAAATTTGAATGGCAAGTGGAGAACTCGAATTCCAAAGGAGATATGAGTGAGGGTTTAAGGAGAAACACGTGAGCATAGGGTTAAATGCATGAGACATTAGTGGGATATGACACAAAGGGCATGCCATGTGTAAATTCGAATGGTGAAGGAGTATCACGTGAATCTTTGAAAGGTGAGGCTTGGAGCTTTACAATAAATGATAATTCGCCTCTATTGAGAGCTAAGCCCATGAGGTGGCCATAACATAAGAGGGCGCCCACCATTTAAATAAATGTCAATCCAACAACCCATTAAAAGGGTAACACATCACCAATTCGCATATCTCTTCACTCTTTGACATGAATGCATACAAAATCTTGGAGTTAACTCGAATTTGCTTTGATATCTTGGTAGTTGAGAGTGGGAGGCGGCCTCCACCTAGGCAAGGCACCCCCACTCCCCTTAATGTAACTCAAAATTTAACTCTTTTACCATTTAATACCTTTGCCATGTCACAAATTTGATTTTGCACATGAGGAGGGCGAATTCTTTTGGAGTTAATCATTGGATGCTGACTGTATAATTGACTGGATGATGACTGAGATGATTGGAATCTTCCTTGATGCCTTGTGCCATGTCATTTAGCCACTGAAATAATCCAATATGGATTATTTTGGAGAGAATTGGACTTTTCTTCAATTATTAATTTTTTCAAATTAATTAATTAATAACCCTCTTTTATTGGTTTTTGAGGAATTATTAATTAAGTGGCTAAATAATGATCCGAAACTTAGGATAAAGGTGTCCAGGGTCTAAGTGTGAATTTTGGCTTAGGAAACAAGCCTCCATTCACTGAAAAACACCCCAAGACGACTGACATAGTACAAATCGAATTTTTCCATTTAAACTATGGAAAAAATAATTATTAAAAATAATTAAAAACCCAAATCCAATGCGTCTAGTAAATTTTTTTTCAGACAGTGTTTTTACTGGACGGGGACCCTATAAAATGACCATCTAAGACATACATGGTATCTAGTAGGCTTATACACATCAGTTGGGCTCTAACAACCCCCCATGTCTCAATTTTCAAAATCGGGCATTCCAGCTTTGGAGGAAGCGGGAAAAAACCTCTTATAGCTCGGCTATAGGCAAAGTATAATTGGCAAGGGAAAAAACTCCATGGAATACCTTAGTTGCTTAACCAAGTCATGGGGGACCAAACCACTCAAAAATCCTACTAGCACACTTATTACAAACCCTGTGGGGCCATGGTCATTTTGACTGAAAACAAAAACTGACTAACCAAAAATGGCTAGGCACAAAGGATGGATCATCTGATACACTGGAACACAAACATTCATCATGTTTGTCAAATGGCGGCTCTTCAGATAATCCAACTATGGTACAAATAAGTTGGTAACAGAGCTCTCGTAGTCAACCAAACTCAACAATCACATATTCAAGCCAGATGCTTGCAACAACTTTTGTAGTTTCTGTATCACTTTTTTCTTTGCCCAATCTCTAAAAATAACCTGCAGATATTATAACCTGTGATCTTAACCTTATCACTAGATAACACATGGCTCAACATTTTCCCAAATCACAATGAAATGATGCTTTGTGAAGTAACACCTTTGCTTCTCTTCATCTTGTAGACATTAGTCTGTGGAAGAATTATGGATACCTTTGCTTCTCTTCATCTTGTAGACATTATTCTCAAGTTGTAAACGTGTTCCGACAGCCATGCAAGTCGTGCTCATTGTCCAAATGTATCTCCAAGAATTCCCAAGTTGTAAACACATTCCTAGAGCAATGCAAGTCGTGCCCAACGTCCAAATGTATATGCAAGAATTATGGATTAATCTTGTGCATTTGGATTGTAAAATGCAAGTGTTGAGGCCAAAATTCATCGAAGACTTGGGGGTAAGCACAAAAACTAAACAATTAGAGGCAAAGGCATTGCTCACAAGAATGATTGCCGAGCAAAGCTGTTGGTCTACTAAAGGGGTTGCCTTGTTGAGCAAAGCTTTGTGCTTGGTAAGACAAATAATCCGAGTCTTCGAGAGAAGGATAGAGAACTAAGTCGTGGACATCGAGAAAAGCAACAGGAAAATCATCATAAGCCATCAACTTAGAGAATCAAAACCAAGGAGCTATCATCAAGGGAGTGAAAGCCAAGCCAAGGTGAGTCAAACAGGTCAAGTGCCAGGGTATAAATTAAAATCTTTAGAAATGTCGACAAAATTTTGGAGAAGCTACAGAAATCAAAACCATTAAATAAATTCGACATAATTTTGGAGGAACAATTTGGTTTCATTAAGTAGTCCTAATGGCATCTTATTTTATGCAATTGTCCCCTCCACGGGGAATGCTGTTGGGATGTTAATAGTTTTCTTGAGTAGTAGCGTTGTTTTATCTTGAGTAACGAACCATCCATCAAAGAGTAAAAGCTTTGTACTAGTGACATTCTCCAAAATTTCCATTGTAAATGGTCCTTCGCCATTTGTTATTTCCACTAGGGAAATAACAAATGCATCACATAATTCTAAGAATCTCCTTGTGCACTTTTGCTTCATTTTTTGATTCATACAGGGATTCTAATAATAAATTGATCCTTGGGGCTCCAAATTCAAGTGGATCGCCTTTCTAGTAATCATAGCTCTAAACAAATTAACTGGACAATTTCCTAAAAAAAAGCTTTAGGTTTTGCTGTTCTAGCTTTAAACTAATAGTAGTTCTAAAATTCACTGATTTTCCTTTTTACTCGTTTTGATATGCATTAGGAATTCCTTCAAATTGCGTTGATGTTTTTCCCACACTTGTCCATTGAACATTTTTGGGTGGACTTGATAGGGTTGGTAAAATTTCTTGTGGTGGACTTCTTACCTTTTAAGGGTGTTCTTTTTTAATCTTTTTGAATTGCTCGATAATAGGGGTCATGATTAGGTGATTTGTAGTGTTGTGATAAAATTCCTCCCTCACTGTGGTACTAACATCACTAACATCATTGAGAGATGCTTATGTGCTTTGTAGATGTCCTATTGAATGCTTTGTAGGTATCCTATTGAATATTACCTCTATGATGTTTTTTTAATTGCAATATAGTTAAAACAAGTGGCATATCTCTTAGTAAGGATTTTGTTATGTTAATATGACTATCTCCTATATAAATTAAGGTCAAAAGAAGTGTAGTAATAATCTTGCATTAGCAACAATTGTGAGATAACGGTGGTTTACGTAGTATTACATGAACCAAAAGCTTTGCCACTTTTGAAGTTGGTCTTGAGTTGAAATTCCTTGGGTTGATGTGATAATATCCTCCCCAACTTTGTTACTAACATTGCTTTAAAGTTGACATGAGATTTGTGGGCCCTCTTGTGATTGTTGTCTGTCATTTCCTCTTAATTGCAAGCTTAATAGAAAGAAGTGGCATGTCCCTTGCTAAGGGTTTCATTCCACATTGATATGACTATTTCCTTGTATCAAATTCTTAAGCAAAAAAAAGTGTTGGCAAGCCTAAAAATCTTGTAGTTTAGCCTCAAGGGTTAGCTAAAGCGATCATGAGTTAGATGCTAGATCTCTACCTCAAGTTGAGGAGGTCACGCGTTTAACTCATTTGATGCCATTGTGTTAAATTGCTTGTAATGTGGACATTGATGGTTTACCTTGGTTACCATTTGTTGACGCTATTCAATTTTTGAGGATTTCTTGTGCTTGGTTATATGGGAAAAGGCAATCATCCTCTTTTGCTTTGATAATAACATCGAAGGTACTTGTGTCTATTATGGGTCTCATTCATTGTGCTTGGTATCTCTATGATGCGTTCTTAATTGCAAGCTTAATAAAAAATGTAGCATGTTGATAATATGATATGTTTTGTTTTGTGGGCAATGTGATTCTTATTTTGGATGGTTTCTTTACCATTGTGCCATGTTAACCTTTTGTTGTATTTCAAGGACCATAAATTTGTTGGTTTATCCAACAATATTGAGGGGGGGTGAATCTGTATTGCCTTCTTTTTCTTTTATTAAAACAATTAGTATTTAAAACAAAATATGCTATGAATCAAACAAGTAACGACAAAGAATTTTATCGTGGAAACTTCAAAGAACAAACCATAAAATCAAACTCATTAATAAAATGATTTCTACAAAATTGTTTTTCTGCTACAACAGAAAAGATGCATCAACATCCCAGTTTTTTATCTGCACCAATAGATAAGGATGCTACAACACCCTTGTTTTACTCCTACTATTGAAAGGAGGCTACAACCTCCTTGCTCCCAACACCATCCTGTCTCCCTGATATTTATAACTTCACAATCTTTTCTTAATTCATCAATTATGCCTTTGGAAATTCTTCATGCTTCTTGGTCTCTTCTTTTCTTATTGTTGCTGCGATCTGCACTTTTGAGACGCTTTCTTCTAATTCAAAAACTTCATTTAAATACTTCTTATATTTCAGGTCACACCTCTGCATTCCGCGTCATTTCAATTCGCGCCTTTCTAAATCTTTGTCTACTAACTTCTAATTTAAATCTTTGTTTATTACTGATTTTTAATTAATTAATTAATTAAAACTTTGCGTGCATATTGACATCAATGCCAACACATATTTTAACATTCTCTCCCTTTGGTATTGATGTCAACACCAAAGATAGTCTCCCCCTTTGACAACAATGACAAGGGCCCCCTGTCAACATGTCTCCCTTTGACAAGGTATTTTCTTCCTTTTATCTACTGTAAGGAGATTACTCCCAATTTTTGTCTTAAGATACTCAAAGGCTTCTTTGGGTAATGGCTTAATGAAGATATCAGTTATATGTTCCTTTGTATCAATATATTCCATTTTGACAACCTTTTGTGACACTTGATGTCTTAGAAAGTGATATTTGATTGGAATGTGCTTAGTCTTAGAGTGCATGATAGTGCAATGGAGGGTTGTTTCTTGCTTAGCCATGATACCAAACAATCTCCCAAGTAGAATGCTGCTCCACTGGTACTCTTTCGCCGTATCAACACTTTCTGCTCAATCTGCATCAGTTAAGGCTTTTAAAGTGAAGTCTTGGCCTTTTGGGTACCCTAAACCATACTCCATAGTACCTTTCAAATATTTGAGAATTCTTTTTATTGCTGTTACATGTGTTTCTTTGGGGGTTGATTGGAATCTAGCAACCAATCCTACAGCTTGCATCACATCTGGCCTTGTAACTGTCACATATAGAAGACTACCTATCATAGATCTATACATAGCATGTTCCACTTCCAAAGATTCATTATCTTTGCTTAACTTACAGCCAGTGATCATGGGGGTACTAACAGGCTTGGAGTCTTCCATCTTAAATTTTTTAGCATCTCTTAAATGTACTTGGTTTGAGAAATGAAGATCCCTTTGTCTGATTGAGTGACTTGTAATCCTAAGAAGAATGTTAGTTCTCTCAACGACATTTCAAATTCTTTCTTCATATGTGAAGTAAAGTTTACACCTAGGACTTGTAGATCACTTCAAAATATGATGTCATCAACATAGATAACAACAATAATCATATTCTCATTTTCAAATTTTATGTAGAGATTACTGTTAGTGGCCCCTCTTCTTATCCCTGTTGCTTCAAGTAGTTGTCAAGTCTTGAGAACCATGCCCTTGGAGCTTGTTTGAGACCATAGAGTGCCCTTTTTAGTTTGCAAACATAATCTCAGTTTTCTGATAAGAGAAAACCTTCAGGTTGTTCAATATAGACTTCTTCAAGATTTCCATTCAGAAATGCAGATTTAACATCCATTTGATATACTTTGAAATTTTTGTAACATGCAAAAGCTAAAAACATCTTGATTGCTTCAAGTCTTGCTACAAGGGCAAACGTTTCTTCAAAGTCAATACCTTCCACTTGAGCATATCTGATGTTCTTACTAGTCTGGCCTCGTTTCTTATTACTTTACCATATTCATTTAACTTGTTCTTGAAGATCCATTTGGTCCCAATCACATTCTTATCTTTAGGTCTCGGTACAATTTCCCAGGTTTGATTCTTCTCTATTTGGTCCAGCTCCTCATTCAGAGCTTTGATCCAATCATCATTTTTGCTAGCTTGTTTAAATGTTTTAGGATCTACTAGTGAAAGTAGTGCTTGTTCTTAATCATATATTAACCTTCTTGTTTTAACTCCAGTATTTATGTTACCAATAACTTGACTTTCAGGATGTTCTCTTTTGAATTCTTCTTGATGGTGCTCTTGTATCAGGTTTTGGAGAATCTTCTTTGTCATTTTCATGAGATACCTCATCTTCCTTTTCTTCCTGTTCAATTTCTTCTTCATCTTGTGAATCCTCTTTCCTTTGTGAGTCTTTTTCGTCCTTATCATTATTTGCTATCTCATCGTCTTGTGTTCTAGTTCTTCTTGGCTTCATGTCATTTATTCTTACATCTACACTTTCTGTGATCTTGTGTAGTCTTTGATTGTAACATCTGTATGCTTTCTTGGTGGATGAATATCCTAGAAATATTCCCTCATTGGTTCTAAAGTCAAATTTACCAAGATCATCCTCATTCCTCTTTAGGTAGCACATACTACCAAACACTCTGAAATATTTGACAAAGGCAGGTCTTCCATACCATAGCTCATAAGGAGTCTTGCCATAATTTACTATGAGTTGTCCTCTACTGAGTATATAAACAACTTTATATATTGCTTCTCTCCAATATGCATCTGAAAGTTTTGCTTCATTAAGCATGGTTTTGGTTGCTTCTTGGATTGTCCTATTTTTTCTTTCCACAACGCTATTTTGTTGAGGAGTTCTAGGAGCCAAAAATTGTCTTTTAATCCCATGGGTTTCACAAAACTCATTGAATTCGTTTGAGGTAAACTCTCCTCCATTACATGACCTTAAACATTTGATTTTCAGATTTGTCTCATTCTCAACCATTGCTTTACAAATTTTAAACTTCTCAAAAACTTCTGATTTTTCTTTGAGGAATGTCACCCAAGTCATCCTTGTATAATCAACAACGAACAACATGAATTAAGATTCTCCTCGCTAGCTTTTAGTTCTTGTTGGTTCACAAATATCAGTGTGAACTGTTTTCAATGGATGTGAGGATGTATATTCCTTGATTCTGAAGCTGGCTTTAGTTTGTTTCCCATGTTGACAATGTTTACAGACTGAATTTTGCGGCTTCACAATATTTGACAAGTCTCTTACAACTTCTTTCTTACTCACCTTTATAAGATTGCCAAAATTCAAGTGTCCCATCCTTCTATGCCATAGCCAACTTTCATCAATCAGACTCATGTGGCATTGCTTGTCATTTTCTAGGATGTATACATTACTTGAATTCCTTACAACAATCCAAATAAGTTTTCTTGAGTTTTTCTTCCTGATTTCACATTTTTCGGAATGAAATATGCAGATGTGGCCTTGATCACATGTTTGACTCACACTGAGAAGATTAAGCTTTAAATCTTTTACTAACAACACATTTTCAACTCTGATTTTATTTCTGATAACAAGTGTACTTTTTCCAATTATCTTAGAAGACATATTGTTTCAAAATGTGACTTTTCCCTTTTGATCTCTTCTTAGGCTTATGAACTTGTTTGGATCTCCCATCAGGTGTTTTGAACATCCACTATCAACATGCCATATATTTTGCTTTTCTGTTGCACCTAGAGCTATCATGGATTCTGTCCTCTCTACTATATCCTTTTTCTTCTAGACCTTTCTCTGCTCTTTGTCTTGAAACCTTTTTGCAGTATTCTTTTCTGTAGGAGTCATCAGTTTGCATTCTCTAGCTATATGTCCATGGTTATTTCATTTGTAACATTTTATATCACAGCTTTGTAGAGGTGCGAAGGAGTTATGGTTTCCTCTTCTTTCTTTTGGATAATTGTTAGATGTATTCTTCTTATGAAAATTAACCTTTCCACATGCTTTGCAATTCAGGGCTTAATGTCCAAAATTATTACATGAGTAGCAGTGACCCAAAAAGATCTGTTGATACCTGCTTGTCATTGATCTTCTAGGCACCATATTTGTCTCATGTAAGCGAGGATTAAATTTCTGACTATCCCTTGTTTTGGTTGAATTCATAAGTGCAATGAAATAACTTTTTTTGTTATATCCTAACCCAGTTTTGTCACATGATGGTCTTTGGGCACTTAGGATGTCATCTAGAGTCTTCGAGCTCTTCTCAAATTTTGTTTTAATAGATTTCTCATAAAGTTTCCTTTTAAGTTGAATAATTTCTGCTTCAAGTCTTTGAGATTCTTGCATTCTTTCTTTGAGTTGCAATTCTAGATTCTCTTCAATCTTCTTAGCCTCTTGGAGATGGATCTTCAAATCTACAATGATTTGGCTTGACTCCTTATCTCGTCTTTTGTCTTTCTTCATAATTAGCTAGTTGTGTTCTTAAATATTTAATCTTCCTTTTACTTTTTTTTTCCTCAATTCTTCAAGAGCACTTATGAGTTCGGCCTTTAGGTCCACCTCTCCTTCCATATTTGATTCATCATCTAGAGCTTGAGTTTCTATTCCCATGAATAGAATTTATGTTTTCTCATCTTCTTCTTCTTCATCTTCACTATCTTCCATAGTGTAGAAGATCTTCTTCTTCCCATTAAACTTTTTGTTTGCTGCGGTGTTCTTCTTGATTTTCTTAGACGTTTCTCTATCATCACTATCATCTTGTTTGGGATAGGGACATTTTGAGGCAAAATGCCCAATTCTTCCACAGTTAAAGCACTTCAAGAGTAGCTTTCCTTTGTACTTTCCAATACCTTTCTCAAGTTTCTTGATGAAAAGAGCTTCTTCATCATTTGAGTTCTCAGAGTGGTTTTCGGGTAATGTTTCAGATTTCTTTGACTCTTTCGTGGCTTTAAATGCTGCCTCTTTTCTTGATGGTCTACTCTGTTATGTTCTGATCTCATAGACATTGAAGATTCCATGTAAATCATCCACTGTTAGAAAGTCAATATCATCTTGATCTTTTACAGTAGACACTTGAGAGTCATACTTCATTGGTAGTGTTCTTAGTACCTTTTCAACGACTTCTTTCTTCTGTATTTCTCCTCCCAGGCCATTGATAGAATTGACAATTTCATCTACTCTTAGAAGATATTCTGCAGTGTTTTCCTCTTTCATTTTTAAACTTTCGAATTGTTCTTTGATTGTTTGGAGTTTGGATTTTTCGACTTTGGTATCTCCTTCATACACATTTTTTAATTTGTCCCAAGCATGCTTGGTTGTCTTACATTGCATGACTTTGACAAACATTGAATTTGACAATCCATTCAAAATTGCATTCAATGCTTTTGTATTGGATTCATATTTATCTTGTTCATCTTTGTCTGGTATTTTATAACCCTTTTCAACAACATTCCAAACTTTGCATCCAAGAGACATTAGATGGCATCTCATTCTTACACTCCAGTATGCATAATTTTCTCCTGTGAATAATAGACGTTTGTTAGTAGCTAAACCTTCTTGTTGATCCATAATGTTTCAATAGGATCTCATTTCCAGTGATTAAACTACAGTGAAGGATCCTACTCTGATACCAATTGTTGGTTTATCTAGCAATACTAATTGTTTTAAATACTAAAACAATTAGTATTTAAAACAAAATATGTTATGAATCAAACAAGCAATGACAAAGAATTTTATCATGGAAATCTCAAAGAGGAAATCACAAAATCAAACTCATTAATAGAATGGTTTCTACAAAATTGTTTTTTTGCTACAACAGAAATGATTCATCAACATCTCGGTTTTCGATTTGCACCAACAGATAAGGATGCTACAACACCCCTGTTTTCCAGCTACTATTGGAAGGAGGCTACAACCTCCTTGACAGGCTTCAACTTGCCCCTAACACCACCCTGCCTCCCTGATATTTATAACTTCACAATATTTTCTTAATTCATCAATTTTGCCTCTGGAAATTCTTCATGCTTCTTGGTCTCTTCTTTTCTTATTGCTGCTGCGATCGACACTTTCTTCTAATTCAAAAACTTCATTTAAATACCTCTTATATTTCAGGTCGCACTTCTCCATTCTGTGCCTTTCCAAATCTTTGTTTATTAACTTTTAATTTAAATCTATGTTTATTACTGATTTTTAATTAATTAATTAATTAAAACTTTACGGACATATTGACATCAATGCTAACACATATTTTAACAAAATTTGCAAGTTTTAGGTATGGGATGATGTCCTTAACATGTTAACTTTTTATATTTTCCAAAAACCACAAATTTGCAAGTTTTAATGCTTGCCATTATTTATTAGATATTCCTTGTTCTCAATTTTATGCAATATATTTATCAATAGCTCTCTCAAAATGATGCTGCTATTGTTTAGATGTATGGGTACTATTGATTCACTAGCTCTATTTCTTTTATAGCCTAACTACAATCCTTAAAATTGGTACATGTCCTTTAAATTTTTTTTTGGGTGCTATTAATTCACCATTTCTATTTCTTTTCTAGCCTAACTATAATCTTGAAAATTATGTTTTGATTGAGGTAATGGTGTTTGGACCCATCCTTTGACACACCTCTTATTAGTCCCTGCCCGTAAGGGTAGCAGGGATGTTAGAAACGGGTGACAACCAACTATGACGGTAACTATGTAACTGACTAACTAAATATGCAGTTATTAGTATCCGTGTAAGAAATGTATATGTTTCTTGTATTTTCGTAAGAGAAGATATTGGAGAGTTGTGAGCTGTTGTAAATCTTCAGATTCTGAATAATAAGATACCGATACCATTGCTCCGTGGATGTTTCCCTAAGAGAGGGTTTTACCACGTAAATCTCTGCGTATATCTCATGTGTGTGTATTTATTTTCTTTCTTGTTTTAGTTGCTTCCGCTGCATATTGTATTTTGTGGCTGTTAGATCCAACAAGTGGTATCAGAGCTTGGTAGAAAGACACAGAGAACGAGAAAGCTGAATGATCATTGTTTTGAGAAATTTAAATTCGTTTTACGGGTCAAAAGTTACCGGAGGAGAAAAACCAGAGGCCTGAACCTTGAAAACCTGTGCAAAGGAGCAGTAATATTAAACTACCGCTGGTCTTGAGCTTAGTGGGGCGTGACACTTTATGGCACACTTCTGAAATAAAAAATTCTTACGGACTACCGCGACCTGAGTTCATCGAGAAGAGCGGCACTGTCTTTATTACCGTGAAAAGGTATTACCATGAAAAGGCATTTTTCGTGTAATGGTCATTACCATGAAAAAGGTGTTTTTCATGTAATATATAACCTTTATTTAAAGCGTGAATAAGGCTTACGTGAAATTAAAAAATAAAAGGTGACATATTATATTGGTTTGAACGTGGATATGATAGGTGGTTGGTATAATAAGGGAGTTATAATGTTTAAAGGTGGGAGTTATAAGGTTTAATATATTATTTCTTGATTGTTTAAAAAATAAGAAATAAAATCTTTATTCCATTGTTTTTTGGAATTTTAAATTATAAAACCTTTATTCCATTATTTCAAAAAGGGTTTCCCTTATAAAGTTTTTTGACCTGGTGTTTTCTTGAGAAAATGACAAAAACGCAGAGTGTTAAGTTTGAAATTGAGAAGTTCAATGGGAGCAATAATTTCGAGTTGTGGAAGGTCAAGATGCGGGATATGCTCGTGCAGCAAGGAGTGGCGAAGGCACTGGCAGGGAAAATAAAGAAACCCGCAGATATTTCAGATGGAGACTGGAGTGAGATGGATGAAAGAGCTCTCAGTGCTATTCGTCTGTGCTTGGCCGACGATGTTTTATTTAACATCATGTCTGAAACTACAGCAGCAGGTCTCTAGACAAAGTTGGAAAGTTTGTACATGACTAAATCCTTGACGAATAAAATCCTCCTGAAGCGGCAGTTGTTTAGCTTGCGTATGAAAGAAGGTACAAAGATTTCTGAACACTTGAATGCGTTCAATACTCTTATTTGTCAGTTGACTAATATGGAAGATATTATTACATCTGAAGACAAGGCGATTTTACTGTTGTGCTCTCTACCTGAGTCGTGGGCACATTTTGTAACCTCTATCAGTTTTAGTTCTACTGAGTCTATTACCTTCGATGAAGTTGTGGGAGCCTTACTTTCTGAGGAAACTCGAAAGAAATCTAGTTTTGAAACCTCGACATCAGAGGTAAGGCCAGAGGAAGAACCAGTGAAAGAGGACAACATTCAAAGGGTACATCAAGGTCAAAGTCGAAGGGCAAAAAGAGTAAATTGAAGTGTTGGTACTGCAATAAAGCATGACATCTGAAGAAAGACTGCTAGAAACGCAAGCGAGCTTCTGAGGAGGAGGACTCTACTAAGGAGGCAAACATAGCCGAGAATGATTCAGGTATGATCGATGAGGTATTATCTACATCTATTGTTTCACAATACCATTCTGACTGGTTAATTGATTCTGAAGCATCTCACCACATGTGTCTTCATAGAAATTGGTATTCGTCATACCAATCTATAGATGACGGGGTAGTTTATATGGGAAATAATGTTACATGTAAAACTGTTGGGGTAGGGAGTATCAGAATTAAAATGTATGATGGGACTGTTAGGACTCTAACAGATGTGAGACATGTACCTGAATTAAGGAAGAACTTGATATCAATGGGAGTTCTTGATGATGCTGGTTACAAGTTTACAGTTCAAGGTGGAGTTATGAAGATATCGAAAGGTATCTTGGTTGTTATGAAAGCAAACAGAGTTGGGAACCTGTATAGACTTGAAGGGAGGACGGAAGTTGATCACGCAACAATAGCATCGGTTGGTGCAGCAACAGACATCACTCGTCTATGGCATCAGCGGTTAGGTCATATCAGCGAAAGAGGTATGAAGGTACTTGCTGGTTGAAAGTTGCTTCCTAGTTTAAAATCTGTAGATTTGAAGTTTTGTGAGCACTGTATTTATGGTAAACAGGCTAGACAAAAATTTAAATCTGTAAAACACACTAGTAAAGGTATCCTAGACTACATACATTTCTGATCTTTGGGGTCCATCTCCAAAAATTTCTTATGGGGGATCGTCATATTTCGTCAGTTTTATAGATGATTACTCGAGGAAAGTTTGGATCTATTTATTGAAGAGAAAAGCTGATGTTTTTGATATATTTAAGTAGTTTAGAGCTTTGGTTGAAAAGAGCACTGGCAGGTTCATTAAATGTCTTAGAACAGATAATGGAACAAAATTTACTTCGAAGGAGTTTGATAATTATTGCAAGCAGGATGGGATTGAGAGACATAAGACCACTGTTTACACTCCGCAGCAGAACGGCGTTGCTGAATGCATGAACATGACTCTTCTTGAAAGAGCAAGGAGTATGCTTAGTAATGTGAAGTTGCAGCAGGAATTGTGGGGAGAAGCATTGCTTACACCTTGTTACTTGGTCAATCGATCACCATCAACAACAATTGACTGCAAAATTCCAGAAGAGGTATGGACAGGTCAATCATGTGATTATTCTAATCTTAGAGTATTTGGTTGTGAAGCCTATGCACTTATTCCGAAAAATCAGCGTTCCAAACTAGATCCTAAGTCAAGAAAATTGATCTTTGTTGGATATGGTGATGCTGTTAAGGGATATAGGTTGTGGAATCCTACTGTCCACAAAATCATTATAAACAGAGATGTAAAATTTGATGAACTTTCTCTGACAAATTTAGATGTAAATAATGATTTGAAACAGGCTAATGCACCACAGTTTCAGCAAATTCAGTTTGATACTCAGTCATCTGCGAGGGGGACTCATGAGGATGTCCAGGAAGAGGATATTCATGAGGACACTCCTCAGGAAGAGGATGAGCAGACATAAATAGAAGAAATACCACAGCAAACTCTACGGAGATCTACGTGGAACATAACTTTTCCAAAGAGGTATGATGATGACACTCCTCAGGAAGAGGATGAGCAGACAGAAATAGAGGAAATACCACATCAAACTCTACGGAGATCTACGCGGAACAGAAATTTTCCAAAGAGGTATGATGATTTCGTTTTCATTTCTAATGAAGGAGAACCTAACAGTTATAAGGAAGCATTAGAAGTGTCTGACAGTGACAAATGGAAACATGCAATGAAAGAAGAAATGGATTCTTTGGCAAAGAACAAAACGTGGGATATTGTGGAACTTCCAGAGAGTAGGAAAGTGGTTGGCTGCAAATGAGTGTACAAACTGAAGAAAGGAGCTGATGAAACTGTTCCGAAGTACAAAGCGAGATTGGTTGCAAAAGGATTTTCTCAGAAAGCAGGTATTGACTTTCATGAGATTTTTTCACCAGTTGTAAAACTTGTTTCTATCAGAATTTTGTTAGCACTAGTTGCTTTATATGATTTGGAGTTAGAGCAGCTAGATGTCAAAACAACTTTCTTACATGAAGATTTAGATGAGGAAATTTTCATGGAACAACCAGAAGGGTTCGTTCAAAATCGCAACAAGAGGTTTGTTTGCAAGCTCAAAAAATCATTGTATGGCCTGAGGCAGTCTTCCAGGCAATGGTACAAGAAGTTTGATTCTTTCATGGTGAGTCAGAATTTTACCAGGAGTGAGTATGATCATTGTGTGTACTTTAAAAAGTTGGAAAATGACATGTTCATTATTTTGGTATTGTATGTTGATGATATGCTTGTCGCAAGCAAGAGCATGTTTGAAATTAGCAGGTTAAAGGCTCAGTTGGCTAGGACGTTTGATATGAAGGATCTAGGAGCAGCAAATCAGATCTTGGGCATGCAGATACACAGAGACAGGAAAAATGGCAAGTTGTGGTTATCACAAAAGAAGTATGTGGAGAAAATACTTCAGAAATTCGGTATGGATAAGGTGAAACCTTCTAGTATCCCTTTAGCTTATCATTTTAAGCTTTCTTCAGGTTTGAGTCCTAAAAATGATGAAGAAAAGCAGTATATGTCTCGTGTACCATATGCTAATGCAGTAGGAAGTTTGATGTATGCGATGATAAGTACAAGACCAGATATTTCACATGCAGTTGGTGTTGTCAGTAGATACATGGCAAATCCAGGAAAAGAGCATTGGGCAGCAGTGAAATGGGTGCTTCGGTATCTTAGAGGCACAAGTGACTATTGTATCACTTTTGATGGTTGCAGTGATAAAGTCTGTGGTTATGTTGATTTTGATTTTGCAGGTGATTTGGACAAGAGGAGGTCCACTTCAGGTTATGTTTTTACTCTTGCAGGTGGAGCTATTAGTTGGATGTCAAAGCTTCAGAATATTGTTGCTTTATCTACTACAAAGGCAGAATATATAGCTGCTTCACATGCTTGCAAAGAGGCAATCTGGTTAAAAGGTTTGCTGGATGAGTTAGGAAAGGTTCAGAACTCTATAAAGATTTTCTGTGATAGTCAAAGTGCTATTCATTTGGCTAAAAATCCAGCTTATCACAGTAAGACAAAACATATTCCTGTAAAATATCATTTTGTAAGACATGTTATTGATGAAGGTGGAGTGGTTCTAGAAAAGGTCCACATTCAAAAGAATAGTGCAGACATGTTCACGAAGCCAGTTACTTCAGAGAAGCTACGGTGGTGCTTAGCTTCTCTAGGCTTGCAGAAAAGGTAATCAATAGAGCAATGGGCAATGGTATCAGGCAAAATTGTTGTCAAGGTGGAGATTGTTAGAAACGGGTGACAACCGGCTATGACGGTAACTATGTAACTGATTAACTAAATATACAGTTATTAGTAACCGTGTAAGAAATGTATATGTTTCTTGTATTCTCGTAAGAGAAGATATTGGAGAGTTATGAGTTGTTATAAATCTTCAGATTTTGAATAATAAGATACCGATACCATTGCATATTGTATTTTGTGGCTATTAGATCCAACAAGGGACTATATAAATCGATTTTGCACTGATATATTATTAGTTTGTCCCTTTTTTCAATGCAATATAACCTAAAGTTTTGTTAATAAATTTCCCTTCTAACCAATCAGGAATTTCCAAGCCTTATTTGGCCTCTTTTCTAGGCAGAGACTACTTTTCCGTGCTCTAATTCCGTGCTTTCCTTTCCCACGCCACGTGAACTTCGACTGTCCTGCATGCCATGCATGCCCTCCACCTACATGCACCACTACATGGCTTTACTTCTGCTTACTGTCACTTAGCTATCAAGTGGTCAATTAATTGGTGGTGGTTTTAATCGGGTGACTATTGTGCCTGGATTTTTCGCTAGTGAAACTGGTGTTGTGCTAATCTCCATAACGAACTAAATAATATATATCGAATGCCCAACTGGAGCCTTTTATTTCGAGCTTCGGAGGAAACCTGCCCACGCAGGAGGTTTCCGATGTGCTGCGCTACCATGTACTTCCTGTACTTCTTGAGTATTTGGACTATGAGCGCCTCAAAATGATGCCCGCCACGGGTACTCTAGTGACAACGCTGTACCAGACGACTGGGCGGGCGCCCAACAACACGGGTGCTATCAATATAACCACGAGTGGCAACAACGGGCAGGTCCGGATAAGCATGCCGGTACCGGGCGCTGGTTACAATGCCACGATCGACGGCCTCGTTGATAAGCTCCCTTACACGATCAACATTTCCAGGCGCTGGTTACAATGCCACGATCGACGGCCTCGTTGATAAGCTCCCTTACACGATCAACATTTCCAGGATTAGCACCATGACTTTTCCCTTCAGCTTCGATCTCTCTGGCTCCCCGGCGCCCACCCCTGTCCGGATCAATGTCACAGACGTTCTCGTAAAGGCCATGAACTTCAACTTCTTGGTTTCTTTGATGGAGGCCTCCGGGGTCGTGTCGGAGTTCGAGTCTGAGGAAGCCATTGCTGGAATCACCATCTTTGCTCCCTTAGATGACGCCTTCTCAGCCCTGAACCCCGAGACTCTGCAAGGCCTCGCGGCCGAAAAGAAAGCCGTGATTCTCAAGTATCATGTTCTGCTTTCTTATTACCCACTCGGATCTCTACAAACCATTGTGAACCCTGTTCCGCCAACCCTGGCGACCCAGGCCATGGGTGCTGGGAGATACACACTCAATATTACGAGAATGGACGACATGGTGGCGGTTAATACTGGGATTGTGCAGGCGTCTGTGACGGAAACGGTCTTTGACCAGAAACCCTGTCAATATTCCAAGTGCCCAAAGTATTACTTCCCATAGAAATCTTCGGTGCAAAATCCCCAGTTCCTTCCCCTATGCCTACTCCGGTCTCGGCCCCTGTTTTCCCCGTTTCCCCTTTGCCATCTCCGGTCTCGGTCCCCTTTACCCCCGTTTCCCCTTCCCTTTCCTCCGTTTCTCCTTTTCCATCTCCGGTCTCCGTCCCCGTTTCCCCTTTGCCATCGCCGATCATGGCCCTTGTTTCCGCGTTGCCTTCACCATTGCCTTCTCCGGTTTCTGCCCCTGTTTCCCCTTTCCCCGGTGAAGAATTATTCTGTATCCCCAACTCTGGCTCATTCCCCATCAACTGCTCCAGCGTTCTCCCCACTTATCGCATTTTCCCCATAAAATATTCCGGTCCCGCCCGCCAATTTTAGCTCCGACATTTACCCCATCAACAACCTCTACTCCCATGCCCACAATACTTGATGGACCAGTAGGCGATACACCGTCCCCATCTCCCTCACTGTTTCCTATAACTATGGCAAAGATCTCCAGTGGAGCTCCGGTAGTTGTGACCTTTGGCAGAGGTTTGATTTTGTTAATAGGTTCAGGCAGATTTTGTACATTGATTTCAATTCTGTAGCGGTTTGATTTATTTATCATCAGTCTCGGCAAATGCTAATCCAATCCGGATACCTGATTGTATTATAATAAGAAAAGTAATTGTGTAGCCATCAACCTTATGAGGATACATATTTACACTGTGATTCAGAGTGAAAGCTGCATTGATAATTTATTGAGAAAAAATCATACTGAAAATTGGATTCCTACTATCATAAGTTGCCTTTATTTAGTGTGTTTGTCTTCAGCAATTATACGACTGTTTTTTGATAGAAACTGAGAAGGCAGAACTTTGTGAATTATAAAGATGTTGAATTTTTTTTGGGGCTAGATTGAGCTTGTCCCCAATTTTGAGTTTTTCAGATCTACTATTTGCTGTACAACATGCATGTGAATACATAATTGTATTCTAATAAGAATGGGAGTCGTGAAACTAGTAGCTATCAGTCTCATAAGGAGATAATATTTACACAGGGATTCATAATGGAAGCTGCATTGATAATTTATTGACAGAAATTCATACTGAAAATTGGATTCCTACAATCATGAGGTTGCCTTTATTTAGTGTGTTTGTTTTAAGTGATTGTACGATTGTTTTTTTGATAAAAATTGACAAGCCAAAATTTTGATTGCCTTTATATAGTGTGTTTGTTTTCAGTGATTGTACGATTGTTTTTTGATAAAAATTGACAAGCCAGAATTTTGATTGCAGTTGAGAATACTTATTGATTGCCGCAAGTCTGCATCCTAATTATTATTTTTTCATGTGCATTCAAATAAAGTTATTGATTTCCTTTTCAATCTCTTTTCGGTTTCCCACTCAATTTTAAAAAACATCGAACCAAAATTACTAGCAATTTTTAGATTGAAAGAAAATCCAAATATTACATTTTTGGATGATTTCAGCACTTTCAAATATATTTGATTTGAGTAACCAAATTCAACATTACATCATCAAAAAGCCAAGTGGCTCCCATTACTTCACTTGTATCTAACTCCATCTTTTAAAATGAAAAAATAAAACAAATGTTACTACTGGTTTTAGATGAGTTACTTCACTTGTATCTAACTCCATTTTTTAAAATGAAAAAATAAGGCAAATTCGGTGATCTCCAGAAGAAGCTCCACGGGATGGCTGTAAATTTGTTGAGATTGGAGAGGCTGAGTGTGGAGATCATGGAAGACATACAGAACCTTCTGCATACCACCTTCCTCAAATGGGAAGCCAAGGAGGATATACTTCTTCAATACTAGTGTCGACAAGAGAGTAGCATTTCTATTTTTCAATTTTCACATTTAATATTTTTAAATTTAATAATTCTTCTAAATTAATAATTAATATTTATAATTTTTTTAAATTTAATAATTCTTCTAAATTAATAATTAATATTTATAATTTCAACGATCCTTTTAAAGTTTTAACCAAATCAAAATAATAATAAACTAAATATATGACATCATCAACTTCGAATCAGATTTATAAATTTATTTGTTTATATTGGTCTCTCTAATCTTTAATATAGAGAGTTAGTTTCGTTTTCAATATAAAGAATAAGTCAGATTTATAAATTTATTTGTTTATATTTGTCTCACTAATTTTTAATATAGAGAGTTAGTTTCGTTTTTAATATAAAGAATAAGTTTTGTGGATTGTCCTTGTGTTTGGTACTAAATCTCACTTTAACATGATTTGTTAAGAATCTATTTACAAATATGAATAAATATGGTTACATTCGTATCAAAATTTTCTAAAAAAAAATGCACCAAACATTCGATTTGTTTCTCGTGTAATATTATAGCTGTTTCTGAAACTCAGCTACAGGCAGGGACTAGAAGCTCTGCTTCTATTTATCTTGTTATATTAAGATATTATGGTTTGATTTGTGTAGTTTATTTCCTTTTAGGTGTAGTTGAGCATAATAAGATTATTATAACAAACAATAATTCCAATCAAATATAAATAAGCATGTAGTCCCAATTTGAATATTGTGCTACACAATTATTCAAAAACTTAGGAAATACAATATAAACGAGAGATATAAAAGTTGTAGATAAAGATTTTGTTGTTGTTATTATTGCATAAGTGGATATGGGTTCAATAAAAGGAGACAACAATTAGAATCTTGAATCTATATAAATGTTGCAGCTAGAGATATTGTTGTATGCTAGCGCTACCCTAGACCATCTAACCAAAAGGATTCCTTCCTTGTCTCTCTTCCTTGTCCATAAGAAATTGAAACCTTTTTTTCTTATTTTTGTTAGAGTTCCTTTAGGATTTTTTGCAATTGACAACTAATAGATTGGAATGCTTTCTAGAACCGCTTTTTATCAAAACTAAGCATCCAATGCTTGATAACCACCTTTTGTCCCAAACAAAGATCTTTGCTTCCACGTTTTTATCCTCCATCAAATACTTTAGGATTAAGAAAAAATGCAAATATTTTACTCCTTTATCTAATTAACTTTTTTCCATAGGCAATAGAGAGGCTACTTGCAACTTTGTCTGTATAGATAAATCATTAGTTAAAATCTTTGACTTATTCAAACTAATCAGTATTCCAGTAACCTTGCAATATATATTAAGGAGTTCTTTAAGATTCCTAATCTCTTGAACATAACCATTCCCAAGAGCATTATGCCATCTACAAAGAGCATGAGTGATGGAGACAAAGTGATGGTCCTCACTTCTATTTGCATCGTTTATCAGAATGCTTAGCCCTTCTGTAACAAGGAGGAACAAGAAAGGGGACAAAGGACCCTGAGGGAGCACCATAAAACAACAAAGGACACATAAGAGAGGCATCCCATTATCCAGGAAATAGTTTCAATACCCATACCCATATGAAGAAGCAAAACCTTATATACAACTAGTTAACTTTGTTAAAAGCTTTGGCTAGATCAATCTTTAGGACCATAGTTGACTATTGCGTTTTGATGCAGTGCAATCCTTCCTAAGTTGCTGCTATTGCATCATGGATTTGCTTATTGCATAGGAATTCAAAGTGTTCTTCTATAATTTTAATGGACAAGATTATTTTCAAAATGTTTGCAATAATCTTAGCAATGAGCTTATAAATCAAATTGCAGAAAGAGATGGGCCTGTAATCTTCAAAGGAAGCATCACCTTGCTTCGTAGGTATAGGAGTAGCAAAGGTTGAATTGAGGACCCTTGAGACTTTTTTAGGGATTTTGGTTTCTTCCATTACTTTCAGGATATCCTCCTTCAAAAAATAGGTAAAATTCCACAAAAATCCCATCAAGGTTTGGGCTCTTTCTTATCTTGAAGGAGTTAAGGACCACCAGAACTTCCTCAGATGATACCTCTTCCATCAATGCTTTATTCCTTTCTTCAACAATGAGATTGGGTACTAGGCTTGAGATCATTATCTCTCCTATGTTGTCTTTTTTAGGGTCCCTAAGAGGTTTTTGGAATGAATTCTCCTAACATTTGCTCTCTCCTTAAAGCAGATGACCATATTACCATTGGGATGTTTGACCTCTCAAATGGTATTGATCGACTTCTTGAGATTGGCATACATGTGAAAGAACTTGGTATTGTTATCTCATTCCAACGTCCATACAACTCTACTTTTCATCCTCTAGTCTATCTCCTCTTCTACAAGAATTTTCTTTTGTCTTTCCATCTTTGTAAGAGCCTTAGCTTCATCCTCATAGAAGTCTCTTATCTTATTATCCAAAATACTTTGAATCTTGTCTTCCACTTATATTAGCACTTTTATGATCCAAGCGCTAGGGATTTGGCCCAACCCTTCATTGACCTTTTGATCTAGAGGATATTATTTGCAAATTGCTTCATGACTGACTCTCCTACTTGTAGAATAACACAAGTCTAGTGTGACATAATAAGGGATTTGGAAAGTTCTTTTAACAACTAGGCATGATTGAATTTAGAGGGCTTGGTGGCTTTTGATCCTCCCTTCTAAATTTGAGTAGTATTTTGAGATGATTAGAGAGACCCTCGAGCCCACCCAAGACTTGATGATTAAATTATCACTAAGATTCCCCTCTGCTAACATGAATCTATCTAGCCTTTTGGAAATGCATTTTTTGTCCTCCTAGCATTCCTCCAAGTAGGGAGCACTTTAACAAGTTCTACATCCACCAAGTGAAGATTTTTGAACAAATTGTTAAAATGTTCTCCCATGGGGTCTTTCCCGACTATCTCTCTCCGTATTTCTCTAAGAGATAAAGCTAGGGTTAAGTCTCCTCCAGTGACTAGATTACTCCCACTTAGACCTCTAGAACTTTCAACTTTTTCTAGATTTCACCGCAGGGCCCATAGATGTTAATAAGATTGAAATCCTTTCAATCTCTTTGGAAGTAATCTCGGTCATGATAAAATAGGAGAACTGAATAAAACTTTGGTTCCAAGCAGTTACAGGACTACCAGAAAGACCTTCAACAATCAAGGAACAAAATGTCCAATCCTTTAGAAATGTGGACAAAATTTCCACCACTTTACTACCTACTTACACACATGGTTTCTTGAAGCATGATTACAACAAGCTTGTACACATCGACAAGCCTCTTCAGGGCTAGTTACTTGTGGGTTCCTCTAACCCCTCTAGTGTTCAAGGAAAGCATAATTATTTAGGCATCTTGAGATGGGTTTTCCTTGATTTAAGGGCCCTGTTTATCGTGGTTTGCTTTCCTTCTCTAATCTTCTTTGAGTTTGAGATTTGGCTAATGAAATGTGTGATTTTATTCAACTGATAGATGAACCTACCTTTTGTTTGGATCTATGCTATTGTCGAGCTTGAGATTTGGCCAATGAAATATGTGATTTTCTTCCAACTAATGGATGAACCTTTTGTTTGGAGCTATGTTGTTGTCAACCTCCTTCGGATCATCCTCCTTGATCCTTGTAGATCATGAGAGGTAATTTGATTTAACCGGGGGCTTCTCAATTTTATTTTTAGAGGGTGGAAAAGTTATAGGTACCCCTTGGCATTCAAGGTACTCTATTCATGGGATGTATGATTGAGGGGATGGATGATTCGAGAGAGCACGGTCTCTCGTGCATGGGGACCTTGTAGCTTAGGGAGGCATTACTATGAGCCCGAGAATGACTATTTACTTCCACCATATTCAAACCCTCTAGGGAAACAACCATAGAAATGTCACGTCCCCATCTTGACCCTATCACATTAAAATTGTAAATGATGTAATCTTGTTATATAATCATGGTGAGGAGCTCAAGGCCAAGGCCCCGCCATCGATTTATAGATGCATATGGTTCACATGCTAGCCATGTGCAATGGAATTGCGAATATTATGTAAAAATGCATTTTAATAAAATACCCACAACTAGCTATGCAATGCAACAAGAGATGAGGGCATGATTTTACAAGGAATTGGGAGGGAAATATTCAAACCCTTGGAGCCAATCAGGTCAAGCCAAGTGTCAATGAGAGAACCAATCAAACCCTCAACTACCCATGTTGACTTTTGTACCCAATCATTGATTTCTCCCAAGAGTTGGTTGAGGTAGTTAATGCCTTGGGGAATGGGAGGTATGGCTGTCCAAATTCAGGTATGGGAAAGCCACCCTGCATGGAAAATCGCGTTTTGCTTCTTAGGAAAGAAAAGAGCCATGAATTGCTCCCCAAGCTATTATCCATTAACAAGTCTTCCTCCCTCACGAGTTGGAACTACCTGGGCGTTTTCCAACCATGTTTTTGGGTGTTCTCCTTGATCCTCAGCTGGGATAGGGGCGTTTTTGTATTGTATACCAATGGGGAAGATGGAAAATCGAATTGGGGTTCCATAGGGACCATTCTGGCTGTTAAACGCTGAGATGGTTGGGGAGAAATCGTTTTTCCTCCCTGTGAATGTTTTTCCTCATCCCACAATTCGTTTCTGGATGGAAACAATTTGGGAAAGCCCAAACCCATGGCCATCCTGTTGGTAAATCCATTGCTTTGGCTTGAGCTTGAGTGTAAGCCTCCAAGGTTCAAATGTAGCCTGATAAACCCAGCTGTGAATTGGCTTGGCTAAGATGAAATGGTTAATTGGCTGTGAATGAGTGAATGTCCCATTTTTCTTGTAAGAATCATGCCCAGCTCGGGAGTGGCCTTCGGACGGACTCAGTATATGCCGTCGAAGAGCCTACGGTTGGGTGGAACATTGCAGCGACATAGCTAGTTGCTTGGGACAATTGCGAAAGGAAGATAAGTATCTGATGTGTATCTACTTTTGCAATGTTTAATTTGATGATTATTTTGATGTGTGTGGATGAGTTTTAATTCCGCTGTGCATACTTGCTTGATTTGCATCTGCACACTCTTGAATTTATGTGTATGAATCTAATGCATGGGTTGAGTTTATGTAAAAGCCCAGAATTTGGCATCATGTTCCCTCCCTTGCCTTGGATGGATGGTTGGGTACGTGACAGATGGTATTAGAGCTGCTGGTGGCAGCATTGGGCCTTCATGGGCTACCTATCACAGCTTGCAGAGGTAAGTATGTTTCCTGCTCAACTGTGGTCATTAAGAAAATTTGAAAAATTATCTAAGTGTTTATAGCGGAAAAGAATTCGTAAGTTTCCGCCGAAACGGCGGAAAGAACTGGCGAGTTTGTGCCGAAATCGGCGGCAAGACTCAGCGAGTTTGCGCCGAAATTGGCGGCAAGACTCGGCGAGTTCATCTGCAACGACAGAAGGAACTTGCAAGTGTCTGCCGAAACTGCGGAAGAACTCGGCAAGTTGGCTCGAAGTTGCGGAAGGACTCGACAAAGTTGTTCCACAACGCGGTAGAAAGTCGATAAGTTCGGCGGAAAAATGGAAAATTTTTGGAAGCAAAAGCTGAGTTTCGGTCGGAAGAACTCAGCGAGTTCGTCCGCAACAGCGGAGAAACTTAGCGAGTCCGTCCGCAACGGCGAGTTGCGCCGACAAAAATTGCAGAAGTGCCCGGCGAAAAGAAGAAGAAAATTTTCTAAGTATTTTCGGCATCCAATAGAAAATTTCGGAAGAACTCGGCGAGTTGGTCCGAAACATCGGAAGGACTTGGCAAGTTGGTCCCCCCAAAAAAAAAAAAATTTCAAAAATTTTCTAAGTGATTTTCGGCATCGAAGAAGAAATTTCGGAAGAACTTGGCGAGTTGCTCCGAAACAAGCGGGAGAACTTGGCGAGTTCGTCTGTAACGTCGGAAGAGAATGACGAGTTCGTCCGCAACACAGAAAGAGATGAATGAGTTCACAGCGGCGGAAGGAACTGGCGAGTTTCCGTCGCAGCGCTGGAAGGAACTAGCAAGTTTTCACCGCAGCGCCGGAAGGAACTAGCAAGTTTTCACCGCAGCGCTGGAGGGACCCGATGAATTCGTCCGTAGCGTCGGAGGAAGTTTCAGAAGAAACTTGGCGAATCCATCCACGAAACCGGAAGAACTCAGTGAGTTCATCCGCAATGGTCGGAAGAGAATTTCCAAGTCTGCTGAAACAGGAAATTTCAGTGGCTTTCCAGGGTGAAATTCAGTCGCTAAAAGCTGAAAATGGCTGTGAACTTATGTGCCAAATTGCGCGAAATCGAAGGATTTACAACCAAAAAAAAAAAGCCACAAGGGGGCAAGCCCCCTTGACCCCCGTCGTCCCCCGGAGACAGTCGTTGAAAGTGTGAAGTGCATTCTCTATGCTTGGGATGAGAAGCAGGGATTGCATAGAGGGTTGTGGAATTCTCAGCAAGAGTAATGGGTTGTAATATCCATTATAGAGGATGAAAAGGAAATTCCTCACCTTAAAACTAATTCTGTTTGTAGCATAAGAATTGCATATGGAAAGAATGAATGTTATACACGCATGTATATGTTGAATTGCTAATTCATGAGAAGATCATAGCTAATGATTGCTTGTATGCTTGGTAGGGAAGCCAATAAAAGGATCAACTATGATGTGGAGGAGGAACTCCATGTCATGATGAGGAATTGGAAAGGGAAAATTCCTTAACTCCTCCATTGCTATTATATTTGTATTTCCTAAGATGTCTATATTGAAAATTATGGCATAAGGGATGCTGGAAATGTAAGAAAATAGATAGATGAAGTGAATATGTACTAGATGGCATATTGCACAGTGCACGTGAAAATGTTTTTGCATGTATATAATATTGCATATTGGTAAAATAGTGAGGTTTTACCTATGCAATGAGCCACTTAAGATAATGATTGTGGTTGCTAATAATTAGTTGTGTTTGCATTGGTTGTAGGACCAAAGACAACCGAAGCATGGCTAAGGATGTGGATGATGATTGTTGCATATGACCAACAACCTTGTGAAGAAAGGATGGTGCAACAAATCTGTGATCATGAGGTTGGAGAAAGGACTATGTATCCTTGGTAAGAGGCCAACTGATCAGGTAACATCAAGCGATGTTAATAACAACCATGTAGGTAATGGTTATTTGTGCTTAAGTGCATGGATGTTGAAAGAGGATTTGGTAAGATCCCTTCAACTATGTTTATACTATGTTGATTTTGTCTACATGTGGTATTGAGTGCTTGAATGTGAATGTCAACCTACCAAGTATGGTGAGGTGTGGGTAAGTGAAGGAAGTGAGCCTTACACCCTATAGTTTCTTAGAAACCTTGATGCATTCATATGAAATTATAACATGCCATTATGTATGCTGGATTAGAGGTTTAAATAACCAAAGAAAGTAAAGACTTATAGTCATGTTGTGGTAGTACATGCTATATGAATGGTTAGGCCATAATATGCTGGAATGCATAGTATCCACGGATTGCTGCAAAGTTGTATTGGGGGATTATGTATTGAGTGAATGCACATTAAAATATTAAGTAAATGTGGTGAATGTGCATGCATATGTGCGGGTACACATGTTGAGATGCATTGTGGGAATGCATGGTTGTGATATAATATGTTTCAATGCAGTTAGATAATAGATGAAATGGTGGACTATTATTAATCCTGAGACCATTTCATGATTTGCTATGAATGTAGGAGAAAGACTGCATGAAGAAGGTAGACATGTGATGGGCTACCAGAGCACTCTATTGGAAGGACAGAGTTGCATGGAGTGTGAAATAATGAGTATTTACAGTTTATTTAAATTGCATGGATAGTGTGATTGTGTCTTGCAATTTTATTAATAATGCATATATAGAAATGTATATATATTTCATTGCATTTAAAAATGTTAATAACTGAAGGTGTTTGAATTATTGAGTGTTATAATTCTGAGATCACTTCAGTGAATGTTGTGGCAATGAAAGGATTATATGCATAGATACTCACAACGTGTTTGGCTGATTGAAGTTTCAGTTTTCAGGTGGAAAAGTCTTACGTATGGCAATGAGGATAATTCCATAGTAAAGACCGAGATCTACCACGTGCAGAAGCCAAATGTTATGAGAAGGTTCTCATGGTTGTAACTTATGCATGAAACAAATTTTGAAATTGTATGATTTAAGTCTATGAGAATAATCTCATGGTTTCAATTCTAATTTCTGTAGGAAATAAGATTTGTAGATTTCAGATTTGAGAATTTGCTTATAATTGCTAATGACTGTTTGGCTTATATAGAATTATGTCAGGAGGACATGTTGTAGGTGGATGTTCATGTATGGTAGCAAGGGTGAAACCATAATGGATAGAGTGATACCACTTACAAGAGCCAAACAATATGAGGAGGGCCTCATTGCTAAGCAAATCAATTTCTGTAGGAGACAGAATTGTAAATTCATATTGAATTTAAGAATTAATGCTATTGATTGGTTATGGAACAATCATATTTGAAGCTTATTGCTAAATGTTGCTGACTGTTTGGTTATTTGATAAAGTGTGCCAGGATGACACATTGCAGGAAGACCATGTGTGATGGCCTACAGAAGCCAAACTAGATGGGAAGGATCCCATGCTTTGGAAATGGGTTTCGGGTGAAATGCCATTGTAAATGTGACAATGTCTCAACCGAAATGCATGTCGGTAAAGCCATGTGAGTGAGATGGTGAAATTATGCCAAGAAGGCATGTGTGGTTATGAAACGTGGAAATAATGGGGTGGCAAACCGAAGTACTATTGACTCAGAGAAGGGAGCCCCATTCTTGGCCAATCAAGGAAAGATACATATGTGAAACGAATGAGTATTCGGTAACCCTAACTGAGGATATACATGTCTGGTTATTAGATTTAATATGCAGAGCATGTTTTATTATTTCATGATTATTTCAGATTGTTTGAGTGGGACTAAGGCCTACATGGCTCACATCGGAAAGGGATGCATACCTTTCTGGTGATGGGTTATATTAGGGTTTTCAATATTGACTACACCCTAAGGGAATGGACGCATTCCTGGTGTTTCAATACTTGATAGTGAATGTTATGAAATATGGTTACAATTTTAGAGCAGCAATACTGATGAGTCTACTTATCCTTCTTGTGCTATCAGCTTACGCAGATGCAATTTGAAGTTGCATGTAAGAGGAAAAGTGAAGAAAGGGCGCTCAAGAGGACTGTATGGGCAGTGGTAACCTTTCTACGCTCACACTAAAAGGACACTAGAAGAGATGGATAGGCCCGAGGAGCTGTGTTGCAGAAAAGGGGTATCATCCTTGTGTAGTGTGAGTGGGTATTGTGGGGCCATGCTAGCTCGCAGTCAAGAGTTGCATAAAAGGAGCCACATAATCATGTTATGTTGTTCATATTTCCTGATAAACCCAGTCGATGTACTGGCTTGGCATTGGTTATTTGGGTGTTGTGGCGAATGGTTGTTGGATGCCTGCTAAACCCAGTCGGTGTACTGGCTTGGCATGTTGTTAAATTGATGCCTGACAAACCCAGTCGGCGTACTGGCTTGGCATTGCTTATTTGCATGTTGTGGAGGTATTGGTGAAGGGTGTTATTTCCTGACAAACCCAGTTAGAGAACTGGCTTGGAAATGGTTATTGAATGCTTGATAAACCCAGTCGGCATCCTGGCTTAACATACTGATTTTTGAAATGCTTGATAAGCCCAGTCTGCATACTGGCTTAGCATACTAATTTTTGGGATGCCTGAAAAACCCAATCGACATACTGGCTTGGCATTGCCTATTCGGATGATGTTGAGGAGCAGCAGGTGTGCTGGCCAAGCATCCACCCCACAGGTGATCCAAGGCTTGTAAAGCAGAGAAGGAAACCTGTGGAGTAGCGGGGAAAATGCACAATACAGATAAGTATTCATTTTCATTTATTTCTTGTTTGGAATAATGAAGATTTCAGGTACAAGTCTTATGAAGCTAATACACTGTTGTTTCTTTGTTGGAAACCTTGGCCGTTGCAGGAAGTAAGGATCCTGAAAGAGCCACAAATGCTTGGTAAAACCAGAGAGTAACTGGTTGGGCGCTATAAATTTCTTGGTAGAACCAGAGAGTAACTGGTCGGGCGCTATAAAATTCTTGGTAAATCCATAGAGTAACTGATGATTGATAAATTTAGAGAATAGTTGGTGGGAACATTAACCACTTGATGTTGTGGAGCAGCTGGCGTGCTGGCCAAACATTCCTTAAATAATTAATAAACCCAGTCAGCGTACTGGCCTGGCATTGCCTATTCGAATGGTTGTGGAGTAGCCTGCGTGCTGGCCCAACATTCATTATTGTATCCACGGGAAATCCAATGCTTGTAAAGCAAAGAAGGATCCTGTGGAATAAAGTGAGGACATCCAATACAGATAAGTATTTGGTTATCTTGCAACTTCTTGCTTATGAATATACGTGTGTATATGATTTGATTATGATTTCTCAAACTCTTGTCTAGAGATAAACCCTATGAAAATACACTAAACATGTGAATTGATTCAATGTTTGAGTGTAGGTATTGCTGGAAGCAAGGACTATGAAAGCATCTGGAGGATGCATGTGGACATGTGACCGTCCTAAAGAGAGATCAGTATGAGCAGTAATGAAAGATGGTGCTAGTGGAACTGTGTGGGTCCTAGCAGCCAAAGGTTCTGTAAGCAACAATGGGGAAGGGTTCCCTAGTTGAAAGGCATTAGACAGACCTTAGACACTAAAGTGTCATAGCCAAGAAAGGGCAAGTCAAGCATTCACATTGAAGTGAAAGAGGCTAAGGAGCATGAAACCACCGTGATGGTGTGGCTCCGGATTGGAACAAGACTGAGAGGGGGAACTCTTACTCTTCTCTTTCCTTTTGACTAATGCATCTTAGAAACAAAATATTGTTGAGTGCATGTCATAGATGAAGTTGATTGTGTTTATTGCTTGAAATGAATTGTGAATGCTGAATTAGTTATTTTCCTGTGAAAGGATGAACATGAATGAGTTCATGTGTATGTGGGAAAGCATGAAATGTGTGGAAGTCTCATGAGTAAAGCATGGATGTTCCAAGTCAATTGGGAAAATAATTGGCTAATTTTGATACTGTGTTATGTTTGTCCTAACAAGAATTACCATGATGAGTCTCATAGGAGAGACATTGGAGGCTATTTGTTTTGGGATGGAAATATTCCTCAACAAGTTGCTAGGATGGTAAGAAAGATGGCATCCATGAAAATTCCAGACTTGTAGATCAGCCGGAAGGTAAATCGAAGAAAGGGATCGCTGTAGAGCAATGCCCACCTGCAGAGATGGCCGATCAAAGCCAGCAGGAGTAGCTTGAGGAACCCAAAGGACTTGATCCTGAAAGTTCAAATTCAAGAGATGAAATGCAGGACAGACCTGCTACTAGTTGTGAATTTTGAGGCATGTGTAAAGTGCGTATATATATTCTGAAGCATTGGAACATCGAGGATGGTGTTTTCCAAGGGGAGGGGAATGTCACGTCCCCATCTTGACCCTATCACATTAAAATTGTAAATGATGTAATCTTGTTGTATAATCGTGGTGAGGAGCTCAAGGCCAAGGCCCCGCCATCGATTTATTGATGCATATGGTTCACGTGCTAGCCATGCGCAATGGAATTGTGAATATTATGTAAAAATATATTTTAATAAAATACCCACAACTAGCTATGAAATGCAACAAGAAATGGGGGCATGATTTTACAAGGAATTGGGAGGGAAATATTCAAACCCTTGGAGCCAATCAGGTCAAGCCAAGTGTCAATGAGAGAACCAATCAAACCCTCAACTACCCATGTTGACTTTTGTACCCAATCATTGATTTCTCCCAAGAGTTGGTTGAGGTAGTTAATGCCTTGGGGAATGGGAGGTATGGCTGTCCAAATTCGGGTATGGGCAAGCCACCCTGCATGGAAAATCATGTCTTGCTTCTTGGGCAAGAAAAGAGCCATGAATTGCTCCCCAAGCCATTATCCATCAACTAGTCTTCCTCCCTCATGAGTTGGAACTACCTGGGAATTTTCCAACCATGTTTTTGGGTGTTCTCCTTGATCCTCAGCTGGGATAGGGGCGTTTTTGTATTGTTTACCAATGGGGAAGATGGAAAATCAAATTGGGGTTCCATAGGGACCATTCTGGCTGTTAAACGCTGAGATGGTTGGGGAGAAATCGTTTTTCCTCCCTGTGAATGTTTTTCCTCATCCCACAATTCGTTTCTAGATGGAAACAATTTGGGAAAGCCCAAACCCATGGCCATCCTGTTGGTAAATCCATTGCTTTGGCTTGAGCTTGAGTGTAAGCCTACAGGGTTCAAATGTAGCCTGATAAAACTAGCTGTGAATTGGCTTGGCTCAGATGAAATGGTTAATTGGATGTGAATGAGTGAATGTCCCCTTTTCCTTGTAAGAATTATGCCCAGCTCGGGGGTGGCCTTCGGACGGACTCAGTATATGCCGTCGAAGAGCCTACGGTTGGGTGGAACGTTGCAGCGACATAGCTAGTTGCTTGGGACAATTGCAAAAAGAAGATAAGTATTTGATGTGTATTTACTTCTGCAATGTTTAATTTGATGATTATTTTGATGTGTGTGGATGAGTCTTAATTCTGATGTGCATACTTGCTTGATTTGCATCTGCACACTCTTGAATTTATGTGTATGAATCTAATGCATGGGCTAAGTTTATGTAAAAGCCCAGAATTTGGCATCATGTTCCCTCCCTTGCCTTGGATGGATGGGTGGGTACGTGACAAGAAACAACTTCCTTATTAGAGTCATGGAAATAATGCATGTTCTTTCTTATTATGTCTTGGAGATTGACAACGTAGTTTCGATCCAAAGTTTTAGGACTTAGAGACTCGAGAGAGCTCAAGCATTTGGGTTCAAGTTCTACATACCCTATTGAGTTGACACTTCTATTAGATGTTTTTTTTATCATGATTGTTGAAGCCTTAGGGCTAGCATTGGGCAAATAATCTACTTACTATATCCCCTATAGGAAGTTGTTAAATAATCTAATTACATTGTAATTGGTGAAACATCCTTGTATGTGGTTAATGGTTAATTATAGAGGTTTTTTTATAGCATATTTGTATGGATTTGGTTTTAAATGCAAACCTAGATATTTAAAACCTTCGCTGAGTTTCTTGCAAGGATAAGGAAACATAACGCCCAAATGATCAAGCATATTTTTAGGAATCAGGTTATACAAAAGACATGACTTATTTGTATTTATCACCATTCCAATAGCAGTACTAAAAAGGACTAGAATTTGAATATAGTGTAAAGTCCCTTTGCCAAAACGGAGCACGTCATCGACAAAAAGTAAATGAGTAAGGGTTTTAGAGGCTGAAATATTCACTCCTTTTATATTCCTTGAGGCCTTCGTAGAGGATACCAATTTACTAAGGGATTCAACTATAAGCATCAAGATAAATGGAGATAGAGAGAATCCTTGATGAAGTCCCCTAGATCCCCCCCAAAAATAAGGAGAACCATATATTTGAATGGAAAATGAAGCCGACTACACACACCCCTTAATCCAATTAATTGAGCTCCCAATTTGAGTGAGGAGAAGGTGAATAAAGGACCAACTTACAGGGTCATATGCATTAGAAGGATCTATTTTTAGAGCAAAGGTCGTCATTTTGGACTAAGGAATTGAGTGACGCGCCTCTTGGGTTAAGGACACTGCATTGTGAAATTGGCGTCCGATCAAGGATCCAAATTGCTCTCCAGAGATTATGTCACTTAGAATAAACATTAATATTTGAGCGATGAGTTCCGCGATCACTTTGTAAATGCTGTTACAACACGAGATTGGACGAAAATCATCGAGGGAAGAAGAATGTTGTTTCTTCTAGATAAGGGCGATAAAAGTAGAATTGAGTGACCCCAGGACTTTCCCTAAGCTTTGAGATTCTATTACAAGCTTCAAGAGATAATCCTTAATGAATTCATAAAAGGACGTATAAAACTCGATTGAAAGGCCATCGGACCCAAGGCCCCCTTTTTTAAAGAGAAAGGACGTGCCCGAGTTCTTCCTTTGAAACTTCCACATTTAATTGGAGGTTCATATCCTTTGAAATGAGTCTAGGAAAATGACTAAGAACTTGTAATATTTCTTGTATTGGGAATCCTTGGGGTTCCAAAAAGAGAGCCTTAAAATGATGGACCCCTTCTCCAGCAATATCCTTGAATGGGCACAACTTCTCTCCTGTTGAACTAGTTAACTAAAAAATTGAGTTAATGTTTTTATGGTGATTCACAGATTGATGAAAATATTTAGTGTTATCTCCTTCTTTGATCCATATCACTTGAATTCCAAGCGTCCAACTCCATTTTATCCTTTGCCTAGATATCTTTCCTTTTTTCTTTGAGAGATCAAATACAATAATCTCCTCAAGAGAGAAAACTTTGAAGGAATTACCTTTGTATATATGTTTGATGTTTGCTTCCGATTCTTTCAGGAGACCTTGTGCCTTAGCTTTGTTATTTGCATCCCATTTTTTTGAAACAAACTTAACTTTCTTATGTTATCTTCCATCTATTACATGTATGAATGGGAGTGAATATGTCGAAGATGGACCCATAAATCGTCTTGTGGTACACTTCCTACTATAACCATATCGGGTTAAATTTTAGAGGAGTTGTAGGATTCTTATCTTCTTTTACGATAGATTCGAGGATTGGAAGATGATCCAAAATACCTCCGATTTCAACTCACGAATGAAAGAGGAGTTGGTCATCCATAATCTTTTTCGCAACCAAGAATCTATCCAGGTATTTTGAGGTTGCCTTGTCAGGGTTCTTGATATTCCTCCATGTTGGGACCAACTTATCTGGTTCAACATTGATCACTTTATGAGACTAAAAAAAAGAACTAAAGAAATTGCAGAGAGGGTCTTGTCTAGGGTGCAAGCCCCAGACCTTGCAAAGTGAAAGAGTTATATTTAAATCACCTCCTATGATCAGAGACTTATTGTCTAGAGCTCCTGAGTTAGCCAAATCCTTGATACTGCTTTCTCTCCAAATATGACCCATAAACATTTAGGACAATGGAATATTTTCCTAATCCTTTGTCCTCTAAAACGACAATGATAGCTGATTGGAACAGGGAGGATGAAAAAGATACTAGTGAAGGGCTCTAGCTCATTAATAAACCTCTTGACAGACCATCAACATCTAGAGTGTAGAAAGACCACCCTTTTAACCAAGGCTCCAATGTTGCTCGAGCTTTACACCCAGTTACCATAGTTTCTTGAATTAATATAATGTCAGGGTTATGGGATCTGAAGAGCCATTTGAGGGCACCCCCTACCCCTCTAGCATTAAAAGAGAGGAAGATCATTTAGGCCTCCTAGGCAGGGATGTCCCTGCTCCAAGGGCCCTTTAGATCGTAGCTTGATTTTCTTGTTTGATATCCACTATTGCCTTTTGCTGGGATTTTGATAAATTGGATTTCCTTCCAACTAAAGGCATTTGCACCTTGTCTCAATAAATTTCCCTCATCAAGGAGCAGCCATTAAAATCTTTCAACTTTGACCTGAGGTCATTGGATGATCTAATAGAAATAACCGAAGGGATAGTGGTAGAACAAAAATATTTTATCCGTTCGTCCTCCCTCAACGATTGAGACTTGGCAGGAGAGATTTTAGAGCCAATACTAGGTGATCCTAGACTATTAACTTGGGAGCTTTCTAAAACAAGAGGAGGGGGAGAATATTTTGGTGAGATATGGGAGTTTAGTAGTTTCATTTCAGGCTTAGAGACTGTATTGACTAGGGGAACATTAGATGAAGCGACAAGGGAATGATTCTTACCATTTAACTTTACTTTGTTGAATTCCTTTTTCAGAGTGTGTTGGGCCTTGAGAAGACCAAATTTTGTTGGAAAAATTTCATGTGCATGCTCGCCACCTTTTTTAATAAATTCTGAGGAAATATGAGCTTTTAGAATTCCCGAGGAGGTTGGGACCCCAATTTTTTTAACCTAGACCTTCTTGGGCCTCAATCTAGGAAGATGATTCTTCTCACAGTTATCCTGAAGATGCCCAACCCGATGGCAAGTAAAGCAGTGAAACTATAACTTCTAATAGTCCATTTTTGGCACCCAGGATTGCCCATGAAATTTCAGCTCGATTTCATCTAAAAGACCTCACAAGTCCAATTCCACTTTCCCCCATGCACACCTCCTATTAGACCTAGAATCCCAATGCATTTCTAAACTAGAAAATCAACTCTTTTGTTTCTGACCACAGAGAGAATCTCTTTATGCTAGAATTCGAGAGGTAGCACATGCATCGTAACCTAGTCTTTTTGCAAATTATATGGTTCCCTCAGAGGATAAAAATCGATGCGCCATCTTTACAAAATGAATCCTAATGGTCCTCAAGTCCAACTGTGTTTGAGAAGCGATTTGGCATCTCCATTGTTTTTCATGAGGAAACAGATCCATCCCTTAGATAGAACATGGAACATTGGCATGTAGCCTAGTAGAGGGAGACAATTGTTAGTTAACTAGACTTTCATAGACTCATGCCTTACAATATTTCCACAAAATCGACTGACCAGGGCCTTTTATAAGTATTCCAGAACCTATTCAATGCAAACATCCTTCTTGACCACCGTTGAAACCCTATATTTTTTGTTGGGATACTATTTTTTTCTTATTTATGAAAGGAACCTCCTTCTCTTGGAATAACTGTGATTTTAGATGAGCTGGAGGCAAGAGGACCAGAGCTAGAGGAGAGGACTGGTTTTTATATAAAGGAGTAAATTCTTGTTCGACTACATAGGATATTTCCAAGAGACCGAACACCTTGAGTAGTCGCTCACGCAAATAGATCATAGATCAACACACCGATGTTTTTATGTGGTTTAAACCCTCAAGAGGGAAACACTCCACGACCCCATCTAAATAGACACTTGAGGCAATATTATTATGCAAAAGAAAGAATGTTACAAATAAGATTCTCATAATTGATCAACTAGAAATGACCCTCCATGCTCTTTAAATAGAGATCATGGACCAATCAGGTCTTAAGACATGGATCAATGGTTGTTAAGATCAAGGAGAATTTGAACCATTGGATCAATCTATATCAAGAAGATATCATGATTGTCAGATTACATATATACAAATGCGTACTAAAGAAACACACTTTACCTAATGAATATATTAGAACAAGTTGATCTTAACTAACTCCTAAGTGTCTAAATATGCTAACATCACCCCTTAAGAACAACTTGGTATAGGATTGAAGGATTTACAAAAGTGACACTTATAGGAGAAGGAAGGAGGCATTAGAGCTTATCCCCACTTAATGACAAATTATTGAACTCCTAACATATATCGAAGTTTAGAAAACTTTGCTTTTGCAAGAGACTTTGTGAAGATGTACCCAACTTGATCATCTATATGGAAAGAGAGCACTTTGAGAACGTGATCATGAACAAGATTTCTGATGAAGTGCATATGTATCTCAATGTGTTTTTTGTGCTGATGTTGAACTGGATCTTTGGCAGGTTTGATGGCATCTTGATTGTCGCACCAAAGGGGAGTCATATGCTATTGCTCGAATCCAAACTACGAAAGGATATGTCGAACCGACAAAGCTTTCTGACAACCATTAACTATGGATTGATACTCTGCTTTTGCTGAAGAAAGAGAAATAGCTTGTTGTTTCTTACAATCCCAAGTGACAGGTCCAAAACTAAGACTTAAAACATAACTTGCAGTAGACTTCCGATCATTAGGATCGTCGACCCAATCTAAATCAGTGAAACCAACCAACAACCCCCCCCCTAAACTATAAAGAATCCCAAAGTGAACTGTACCTCGAATATATCGAAATATCCTTTTTGCTTTTTGCATATAGCGAGAAACAAGACTAGTGACAAAGGAAATATCAGGACGAGTATGAGTCAAGTAGAAGAGACTTCCAACAATTTGACGATACAAGGTGGCACCTATTTCAATTGAAGTGCAAGTGGCAGACATTTTGACTCCAGACTGGAAGGGAGAAGTGGTTGGTTTGCAATCTCCATGTGAAAGCAATGAAGAAGGTCACAAGCATACTTAGACTAAGAAATAAATATTCTTTCTTTGGTTTGCAAGACTTGGAGGGAAAGAAAATAATGCAAATGTCCTAAGTTGATCATTTCAAATTTCTAGTTAAGTGTATATTTTACATTGGTTGAAAGTTTATGGTCACTACCGATAAGAACAAGGTCATCAACATAAAGAACAAGGATGATGAGACGATTTCCTACTTTTTTGGTTTAGGCATTGGGGTCAGAATGGTATCAGGAAAAGCTAGTGTCAAGAGAAAGCTATCCATTTTGGCATATCAGGCTTGAGGAGCTTGCTTAAGGCCATTTAAGGATTTCTTAAGGCTAGAGTCATTTTGAACGCAGTTAGGAGGTTATTCCATCGACATTTATTTCTGCAAATCCCCATGCAAGAAGGCAGACTTGACATCCATTTGATTGACCTCCCATTGATGTAAGGCTACAAGGGAAATAACAAGGCAAATGGAGTTCATTTTGGTGACAGGGGAAAAATTTTCATTGTATTCAACTCCTTCAACTTGGGAAAATACTTTGGAAACTATCCATGCCTTCAATATTTCGACACTTCCATATGATGCATACTTAGTTTTGTAGATCCATTTATATATGACAAGTTTTATTCCTTTTGGAATAGGTACAAGATCCCAAGTATCGTTCACCATTAAAGAATGATATTCTTCATCCATAGCTGCATCCCAATCTGGATTCCTTGAAGCTTTTGCAAATGTATTTGGATCATGATTCTCTAAAACTTGATCCAAAAGAGAGGTGGCTTGCTGGAATTGAGAACGAGTTTGGCACCGATCTTTGGGATCACTGGAAAGATCACTAGTTGCTTCACATGTTGAATGAGTCAATCGAGGAAGCGGTTGTGTTGGTGCAACTGGAGGAAAATGAGCAGGTGGAGGTGGATCTTCATCCTCACCGTCATAATAAAAAACTAGAGTAGGAATGCTGTCAAGGAAGTTGGGAGTAGAAGATGGAACAAGCGTCGAATTAGGATCGCATGCCACATATGGCACATATTGCAAGCTAGGCTAGCAGGTCGAGATATTTGCATCAAATTTACCATCTCTTCTAATACTTATGTTATGAGAATGTGGCTAAAGAAGTCTATAACCTTTTACATCTTCAAAATATCCAACGTATATGCATTTTTCACTTTTCTGTTGCAATGCGTTCTGTTTTTCATCTGGAATATGAGGCCATGATTCATTGCCAAACGTACAAAAGTGACTTACATCTAGTTTAATTTTACTCCATGCTTTTTCCAGTGTGATACCTTGTAAATATTTAATGGGGGTGTGCTTAACTATGTAATTTGCACAATTTATGGCTTCATCCCAAAATTGAAGACTTAGTCCCTTAGATTGGAGCATACAATTAGCCATTTATTTTAAGGTGCAGTTCTTTTGCTCAGCTACACCATTTTGTTGTGGTGTATATGGAACAATGTGTTGTTGTTGGATTCCTTGTTCAGTGCAGGAAGTAGTGAACTTGTTATCAACATATTCTCCCCCATTATCAGATCTTAACTTAAGAATTCGATGACCGAATTATTTTTCAACAAGGGCCTTGTAGGCCAAGAACATGGTAAATACTTTGCTCTTAAGTTTTAGGAAATAAACCCAAGTGCGTTTGGAGTAATCATCAATGAAAGTTAAGAAATATTTGGAACTAGAAAAAGAAGCAGATGGAAGAGGACCACACAAGTCACTATGCACATGCTCCAAGGGGGCTGAGGCACGCAAAGAGGCATGTTTGTCAAAATTGTCTCGATGATGTTTTCCGAGTACACAAATGAAACAAACACCATCCCTACAAGATAGCATCGAAAGACCTGTCACCATATTTTATTTTCATAGTTGTTGCAATGAGCGATAATTTAAGTGACCAAATTGCTCATGCCAAAGTTTGCTCACATCATCGCTATGAGCAACAAAAAGCGAGGGAAAAGGTGATGACCCAAAGTTGTTAAATTTGTACAACTTGGTAATATCATCAACAATTCCAGTGGCACGAACATTATTAGGATATTTGAAATCCTTGATTACAACTCGGCAAGGTGTAAATGTTACAGTTTTACCTTCACCAGGATGAGTAATTTGATAGATTGACAACAAATTGCAGGAAATTCTTGGAACACATAGTACATCATTAAATTGACCATCTTCTACTTGAACTGTTCCAAATCTTGCAACACTAAGAGAGCTATCATTACCAAAAAATATTTGTTTGGTGTTACATTTATTCATAGTGGAAAATATGGCTTTATCCTTATCCATATGATAATATGCTCTAGAATCAATGAGCCATTCATTCAAATAAGAAGAATAAGAAGCATTAAAAGAAAAAATAGAAGCAGAAAGTGCATGTCCGTGAGATGTAGATTTTGAAAGTGAATCAAGGTTGATGTCGTGTTTCTTCGTTGCTGCTTCCAAGGATACCATCTTCTTGAAACATTTAGATTCATCATGATTATATTTCCCGCAAAAGTTGCAATGACGCTAAGTCTTCTTACCTTTTGATTTGGTTCCTTTGTCATTTTTGTAAGGATGAGTTGGCTAAGAGGGTTTGGGACCCCTGTTTTGGTTATTATTGCGAGGATGCTTGGAATTCTCTTTCTGTTTTTCCAATAAGGATTTGCTAGATGTATCAACATTGCTTGTTACTCCAAGATATATGTGCTTATATTGCTCTCTGATGAATGAATCACAAAAATATTCAAGAGCGGGTTTTTTTTTATAGTGAAGTGGACCTAAATATTCTTTCATGGAGTAAAAGATAGATACAAAATTAGAATAGGCAGGTCCAAGCTTGGAAATAATATGAAAAATACATTTCTCGCCTTTCCATTTTATGCCACATTCATCATGTAAGAGTCTAAGGGTATTGTACTTAGACAAATAGTATTGCATGCAAGAGAAATCACCTGTATTTAAGGTAATCAACTCATTTTCAAGCTGATGACCTCGAATTTCATTGTGTTTACCAAACATAGTTTCCAACTTTTCCCAATTTGTTTATGTATCATCAATTCCTTGAAGGTGGAATCCACGATCCTCATCACATTTATTTTCCCATTTTATTTTTTTATTATCATCATCAAGTTCAATTTATTTCCCCGGGGTAATCCGATAAAGTCCCCTACTTCATAGTACACCCTCCATATGAGCTTTCCATGAGAAGTAGTTGGAATTAGTAGGTAGAATATCACATGAGGTGGATATAATAGAATATACAAGCTTCAACAACAAAAACTAATGGTCTAGATGCAAAGGTCTCGAAAAAATAGGCGGTTTAAAAGAAAAATGACACTGAAAATGGACTCCATATGAGGAAGTTATGCTTGTTTGAAAAATGGTTGACGGTGACTTCAATCAGACACATGGAAGGTAATAGATTGACTAACGTGACAAAAAAAAGAAACCTCTCTCTTCCCAAACTTAATCGTTTAAACTTACTTTACAATAATGTTGCTGTATGCAACTCACTTTTATAAAATAAGTGGAGTTCACTTTTACAATACTGTTACTTTGAAATATTGCATGCAATAACTAAAAGACTTTACACTTTTAAGTGACTCACTTTTATAAAATAAGTGAGATGCACTTTTACAATAAAGTAACTTAAAATTAGAAGTTACATGCAATTTTAGAAAAGTAACTAACACAGAGAAGACTTGAACCCAAGACCTCTTATTTAAGAAAACAACTTTTAGCCAAGTGAGATAATATTAAAAGATATGTAAAAGTTGGAAAAATGAGATAATATTAAAAGATATGTAAAAGTTGGAAAAATGAGATAATATTAAAAGATATGTAAAAGTGGGAAAGGAGGAAGGAGATTTTTTTAACTCTTCTACCTCAAAGTGCGTGTGTACCCCAAAAACCTTGTTTATGGCCTGCAAAACACTTCACAAAAAAACAAAACTTTCCATAAACTGAAATGTCTTGGATTTGGGGTTAGTCCTCATTAGATTTCTCGGAAAATGCATGTTTCTCACTAGTTTTGGTTTGCCAAGTTCGCAAAGAGCGCATGGAAAAGAGCATAAGCTGTAAAGAAAACCCTTACCCCCCTGTTTTTTATTTGCCGAGCTCGCACAGAGCGTATGGAAAAGAGCATACATAGAACAAGAAGGTTACAAACCAGAACTAAAATGACTAAAAATGAAAGAAAATGAGAAATAAATTTGAAAAATGTGTAACTATAATAGTATACCTCCGAATCTGGTAAAATGACCATATCTTAGGAAAACATAAATCTTTTTCACTGAAACGAACATTGTTTCCAATTGGAAGCGACGCTCCATATGTAATGGAACACCTCTCATAGCCCATAAATGCACATAAATATTAGAACCATAAATTCTTTGACGACCTCAATAACATCGGTTCAAGATCTTGATCACCAATAGAAACATAACTTTATAAACACTCTGATACCATGTTCGACTACACAAGATATTTACAAGAGACCGAACACCTTGAGCAACTACTCACACACAGATCACAGATCAACACACTAATGTTTTTACAATGGTTTGAACCCTTAAGAGGGATACACTCCACAACCCCAACCAAATAGTCACTTGAGGAAATATTATTATGCAAAAGAAATAATGTTACAAATGAGATTCTCATAATTGATCAACTAGAAAATGACCCTCGATGCTCTTTAAATAAAGATTATGGACCAATCAGGTATTAAGCCCCAGATCAATGGCTGTTAAGATCGATGAGAAGTTGAACTGTTGGATCACTATCATATCGTGACTGTCGGATTACATGCATACAAATTCATACTAATGCATACTAAAAAAACACACTTTTCCTAACATATATATTATAGAAAGTTGATCTTAACTAACTCGTAAGTGTTTAAATATCCTAAAAATTACCCCAAGCGAACACACCTCTCCGCATGTACATGACCACCTTCCTGAGACGAGAACTCTCCACATGGATCCGTCTAATTCTCAGCATCCACCATACACTTGGATACTTGTGACGATTTGAAAAAGTCCTCTCGTGTGCAAAAAAACTGCCTCGATTCTAGTTCCTCTTCATAATCAACCAAATATTCTTCCATGACATCGACGGGGGAATAACCATTTATTGAGAGAAGAAATCACCTACGAAAATAACCCTCCCTAACCCTAGAAGAAACTACCCCCGAAAACAATTCAACCCCCAACATTCCTCCTAAGTTATTCACATCTTCTATCAATTGCTATATTATAAATTTCTCATCCTTTTGCACTTATTGTTTTATTAATAATTTTAGAGCATAATCACAATTGTTTAACACATCACTAAAATATAGTGGAAGTAGTATCCCCTTAATGCTTGCTCTGTTTGATTAATTTTAAAAGTCTAATTAGGCGAATAGTTTCTATTTTTTCTTTGACTATTAATTTCATTACGATAAATTTCACTTTCATAACTATATTGATGTTAAGCTGAAAACATCCTAAAATAAGATAATTTGTGCATAGTTAAATGACATTGAAATTCTTCTCGCCCATGGAATATACTAATGGATTTCACCAATATTTTGTTAGCAATTGAAGTTGTATTACCAATTATACTAATGGATTTCACCAATATTTTGTTAGGAATTGAAGTTGTATTACCAATAGATCATGTACTTAAATTGCAATGCCCAAGACTAGTGCCCAATCTATAATGTTGCATGATAATAAAATATGACGTAGGGAATTCTATCATAACAAATATGGTCTTTATGCATTTTCCATGGAATCAATTTATGATAGATAATATTCAATGGAGGGAATGTTACCTAACAAATAATTGTCTCAATACATCTTCTTTGAAATATGTAAGATAGTTAGGATTTATTTAGTAAGGGGTATCATGGTGGTCTAAGGGAGGGCATTTAATGCACATTTTACATAAAGGAGAAACACCTTGAATGATCACCCCCGTGAAGGAGGTGCAAGAATGAAAAAACATAAAATAAAATTTTTGTTTGGTGTCGATGTTTGAAAAATTATATTTTGAATAGTGACATGACCCAAAAGGTTGTAGAGTTAAATATCGGCAAGGCAACTAATTTGACCTAGTTAATTGAGGTGAAGCTTTTGTGCATGTATTAGAATGCACTTTAGTAAAGGTTTTCTAGTAATTGAAGTTGCAAAGTCAAAAGTGAAGTGAGATAAAAAATCAATCTAAATATTCAATATCCAAAATGATGCATCCCAAGTGTTCAACTTTGTCCAACTAATAAAAGGGGTTTTCTTATCAAGAAAAAATAATTACATATTCAATGATCACCATGAGGAGAAATAACCTTTGTATATATGAAATAATAGAGGAAGGTGCAATGCAATAATGAATACAAATAAATTGAAACTCGTACTTGTTGAAGTTGAAATATTTATAGTTTGAAGAGTGACAATTTTCAAAAAGGTTGCAGTGTTCACTGAGGATTTGAATGTGGATAGGTGAAGATTTCAAGACATTGCTCACAATATTAGTAGGCTCACTTGGATATGGCTCAGATGATCTAAATGTGGATAGTGAAGATTTCAAGACATTGCTCGCAATATTAGTAGGCTCACTTGGATATGGCTCAACACTAATTAATTGACATAAAAACAAAGAGAAAAGACAAGTAAAAACACTAATTAATTGACATAAAAACAAAGAGAAAAGACAAGTAAAAACACTAATTAATTGACATAAAAACAAAGAGAAAAGATAAGTAAAATTGCATACTAGAAAATAATTAAAACATAATTAGGTGGTCCATGTGCAGATTGTCTATAATTGTGAATTTCATTATTACCCTCATACAAAATAACACATTGTTATAGCAGAACATTTGTATTATAAAGCTTGTTTCTTTATTATTATAATCAAAATAGAAGACATCATTCATTCACATATATGAACGAAATTTTAATTGCAGCAATTTTTAAATGCACGTAGTAATTTTTTTGAGGTCCACAAATGCCTAGAAGTCCAAAAACAATTTACATATGAAGCACAATAAAAATTCTATTCAACATATGAAGTACAATGAACACTTATATTTAACGTATAATTTAACAATGGTATGGGTAGAATTCCACATTGTATCTTTCCTCATTGGGTTTAAACATTTATTTTGTAAAATATATGCCACTAACAACATAAGGAAACATGTATTTCCTATAATATGTCATTAACAACAAAAGAAAACATTTATGGTGTATAATAAAACTTGTTGAGTATAAATTCTCCACAGTTGCTGTAAAAACATGTAACGTATCTGTCTCATGCACATCAAACCCTCCCGGAGAACAATCTACTCACAAAAATCCAATTGTGCCATCGTGCAACACCCATAAAGTAGGCAATATATTGAGGAAGAGAAGCCACCACACTCCAAATGTTTTCTTATGGTCCTACTTCATTGCCTCTTGTTTGGCAGAAATAAGTAGCAACAATACACGAACTCAAACTCCTCCCTAAACTGCACATGCTTTCCCAGTTTATGCCTTTGGTTGAACAAGGTTTCCACTTGTTTTCGTCCACTTTTTGGTGTGTATTTTATAAATGTTAGTCTTCATTTCCCAAAGACCTCTGCTTTAACATATGATTTCCATGCACTTACCTACTTAGTAGCAACAACACTACAATACACATAAGCTACTTGTGTTAATCATGTAAAATTGATGCCCTTTACAATCCTCATGAACACCTCTTATACATGCTCATATACTCCTAGTGATGTTGGAGTTGAAATCTATGATCCATGCTAGGAGTGTATTTCTATTTTTCCACACAAAATAGAGCCAAAGTGACTCAAGTATGCATCCACAATGGGAGGGAAGAGATTAAAACTTACATGCAACCATTAGAGAGTTGCAACAATACATTTCTTCTTCCATACTTATTAAAATCATTGTAGATTTTTTTCAAGAGTCCCTTTGAACCCTTCTCGATAGGGATTTAAATTCTCATATGGAATCATAGGGATTAATTTTGTCTCTCCAAATGCAAAGCAATGGAGGCCTAGAGCTTGAAGAAAACCCCAACTCTTATATTTAGCCTTGAATTTTGCAGATTCCTCCATAGAATTTGCTTGTGTTTGAGAACAAGCCACAATACCAAGGTGAATTGGGATTTTTTGTTTTAAAATAACATTGTTAGCATAATGCATAATACATTATAATAACTTTGTTATTAGATGATACTATAACTGCCCTTCCTTCTTGCCAGGCCCAAGGAATAAATCCAAGCTATGATGAATTTTATGGAGCATAAATCACTTATTTATACATTAGTATGACTCTTGGATTTCGACTTCCAAGAGGATTTGTGGGTGATTCTTCACCTTATTCAATAAATAAAACTAAAGAAAATATTTACAATAATTTACAAAAGGAACCATAATCCCGTGGGATTAGCTTTCCAACATTCCCCACCTTAATTCGAAAGGGGTGTTTGTGAGTCCAAGCATCTTTCTAAACTTTTCAAGCTTCTCTCTTCCAAGCGCTTTGGTGAAGGTGTTTTCAATTTGCTCATTTCTAGAAGAATGTATCAAATGAACTATGTTGGGCTCTACATGATACCGAATCAGATGGTACTTCATGTTTACGTGCTTGGTTCGATCATGGAATCTTGGATTCTTGGACAACTTGATTGCAAAAGTGTTGTCAGTCAATATAGGATTAGAATTCACCTATTTCTCTTGCAAATCTTCAAGTGTTTTCCCAATCCACACAATCTCCTTTGCTACTTCTGTGGTAGCCACATATTATACCTCCGTTGTGGAATCTGTTGGAACATACTATTTGCATAATCTCTAGGAGACAACAGGTGATCCAAAGCTCTTGAGGTAGCTTTAAGTAGATACTCCATTCTCTTTATTGCCTTCAAAGCCTGAATCATAACAACCAATTGGTTTGAAGTCATCAACATTAGAATACTTGAGTCTAAAATCTTGCGTCCCCTTCAAGTATTTCAGAACTCTTTTGGCAGCAGGCCAATGTACTTCATAGGGTTTTTTCATAAACCCAGAAAGGATCACAACAACAAATGAAATATCTGGTCTAATGGTTGTAAGGTAGATACAACTTCCCACAAGTTGTCTATACTTGGTTGCATCTTCAAATTCATTTGATGCGAGCTTCAAATTCTGTTCCATTGGAGTATAGAGAGGGTCACACTATGTCATGCCAAATCTATTCAACATCTCTCCAACATACTTCTTCTAGGAGATGAATATGTACTTGGGATTCTGATTCATTTCAATTCCCAAGTAGTAGTGAAGATGACCCAAATCTGTCATTTCAAATATCTTCATTTCTTTCTTTATGGATGCAATGTAGCTTTCATTGTTCCCTATCATCAAAAGATAATCTACATGCACCACAATATATACAACTGATCTTCCAACCGTACAGGTAGTGGAATTCATGCTTGTCAGGTAGTGACAGTCAGTCAGGGAGGGAGGTGGGGCATCTTGTCCAAGTTTAGGTGCACCCATTAACCTAACTCCTTCTACATCCAGTACTTATTTCTGAGCATTCAGGGTGAGGAAGATAAAGAGATGACCAAGCTATTCCACATAAAGATACAGGTAAAGAAGACTGAGAGATAGGCTTTGTTCGACTCCGGTTCACAAGCATATCTCACAGTAGAAGATATGGTAAGGAAGGTGGAGGGATGTGGATATGGGTAGCGTGGACAGGGGAAAACAAGGCTGGGTGGTAGGATAAAACAACTGCTTCTTTACAAACAATGTTGCATCATCAAGATTAAAGTGCTTGAAATTAAATTTCAAAAGATGCTCAATTAACTTTTCATACCGTGCACAAGGTGCTTGTTTCAGGACATACAATGACTTGATGAGTTTGCATACCTTTTTTTTTCTTATCCATGCACAACAAATCCTTTTGTATGAGACATCAAGACATTCTCTTTCAAGTCTCCCTTCAAGGGAGAAATATTCACATCCATCTGATGAAATTTCCACCCATTATGTGTAGTCAAAGACAATAGAGTGTGAAATGTATCCCATTTTGATGCGGGGGAGAAAATCTCCCCATAATTAATTCCTTCTTTTTGTTCAAAACCTTTTTCCATAAGCCTCACCTTATGCTTGTCAAGTGAGCCATCTGACTTGTACTTATTGTAGACCCACATGTAGCCAATTGTTTTGGTTCCAAATCAAGGTTCCTCCAAATTCCACGCCTCATTCTTGATGAGAGCATCATATTAATTTTTCATGGCTTCTTTACACTCATCATGAACAACAACTTATTCAAAGGGATTTGGTTCAAGTTTAGCAGATTAATTTAATTCAAATTCATACAAAACATCCATATCTTCTACATCACCTAAAATTCAATTATCTGCATCTCAATCTTCTTGTCTTGTCAAAGTTCTATTTCCTGTCTTTTTGACTTCATCAGGATGAGCACTTTTCGGTGTCTTTGCGACCCACTTTGGAATTTTCCATGAAGGTACAGGTTTCTCAACTGGTGGCACTTCATTCTATTCAAGATTCAATATTCCAATCCTCTCAATCACATCATCTAATTGAACCTCCTATTTTGGTTAAATGGCAGGAAATTCTTCATGAGGTGGAGATGGTGCTACAAAAGGAGATTCCACAGATTGATCCAATATAGGGATAACCCCTTCAAGATGTGGAATCTCATTTTCAACTTCATGAAATATCTTTACAGGGTAAATTTATCTATATGATCAAGATACTTCTCAATAGTCTTGTCATTTTTAATAATTTCAAGAAAAATGACATCTATGGAAAATATGAACTTTTTGTTTACCTCATCATAAAGACGATATGCCTTGGTGTTGTTTGAGTACCCCAATAAAAAGCACTTTCAACTTCATGCACCGAACTTGTTTCTTTGTTCTTTTTGGATTAAAGCATAACAAGTGGAACCGAAGACCTCAAGATACCTCACCGAAGGGATGCATTCATAACACATTTCATATGGAGTCTTGGTTTCTAGAGCATGAGCTGGACTTCTATTCCTCAAATAAACTACACATAAAACTACCGTTCACCCCAAAATATCAATTTCACATTCTTGGAAAATAGCATGGAGCGTACCATATTCAAGAGTGTCATGTTCATTCTTTTTGCTACACCATTCCGGTGAGGATTATATGGAAGAACTATTTGATGCATAATCCCATGTTGACAAAGATAGTTTTCAAAATCATTAGAGGTGTATTCTTTTTCATTATCAATACGAAGAGTGCTAGCATGAGATTGTGCTTCATTTTCAATCCTTACATGAAATTTTTAAATGTCTCATATGCCTTAGGTTTTTGCTTTAGTAAATAGAGCCAACACATCTTGGTGTAATCATAAATAAAATCCATGAGATATTTATTACCATTTGCAAAAAGAAAAGGCATGGGGAAACATGGGTCAAAGTGTATCAACTCTAGTTTTTTACGTGCTTTGAAATTTTACTCATGAAAAGGTTGCCTACTATGTTTGCCAATAATACAAGCATCACACTATTTTAGATTCTTTGGAATGGTGGGAAAACTAGAAATGCCATTATTTTTCAACAATCTGAGACTATCATAGTTGATGTGTCCATATCTAACATGTCATAAAAGACTGGAAGACAATGTACCTTCTTCATTCTAAGAGGCATGAAAAATTTTGAGCTCTTGTAGATGTTCTTTTCAGCTTCAACAGTTTCACATCTTCATATTCAGTCATGATGACCTGGTTGTCGGAGAATCTCCTTATCTCAACTATCCATCGAACATGTGGATGGAATGGCCTTGCTGTCGAATGTGCACTAGGGACACCAAGTTTCTTTGCAACTATGGAAGATAGAGAACACTGCAACATAAAGTCGGGGAATCCAAGTAGTTTCAAATTGATGGATTTGATTCCCTTGGGATCGAGGGTAGCCTTGTTTGCAAAATACACTACATCGTCTACATCATCATCCAATTTTTCAAGAAAATATCTTCTAAATGTCATGTGGGAGGTTTCACCAGTGTTGAGTAGCTAAGTATCTTTCCATATGCAAATGAAGTATTCAATGTGACCTCATTTATTCTAACATTACAATGTGAAACAATAAAATGAGCAGATTCAGGAGATTTACCAATCTCATGAGCTTTACCTTTCTCTTCTTTCTTCTAGTTATGCTTCTCTTTAATCATATCCCATGGGGCTCGACAATGTTCTACATCATGTCCATTCTTGCCACAATGACCACAGTGGAGGTCAGGTCTCTTGTTGTGATTGTTTCTACACCCCTTGCCTCTAAAATTATTTCTTCCACATCCTCTCTTACTATTTTATCCTTTATAAGAATCATTTGATTGACTCTTCCATTTATAGTCAAGGTATAAGGTCTCTGTAGTAAGATGAGCTGTCTTTTTCCAAAGCCTTTATTTATTTCCACAATCTTCTCCAACAGTGTAAAAAGTGAGGTCTTTAAATTTATCACCACATTGAAGTGATTCAAGGTAGTGTGAGTATGTGGGGTAGAAGAACTTAATGAATGCAGTGAGAGGAAGGTATGCCTTCACATAAATGACATTGATGTCATGAATGATTGCTATGATATTAGATGTTGTAGTCATGGGATTATTGTTCTTCACCTCTAGGTTGAAGAGCTTCAACATCAACTGAGTTAGCTCCAATTCTAAATATGAGTCAGTGAGAGATATTTTAACTTATTTAAGGCATCATAAGAGTTTTTTGTAGGTTTATATGTCGATTAACCTCTTCACTTACTATAGTAGTGATCAATGCATATGCCTTCTTGCCTCTTCTATTCCATATGGAAATCTATTTGTAAGTTGTATTTTGTATTGGTGCAATGATTATATGGCCATCCTCTCCTTCAATAGTTTCGCCTTTATAGATGCCATCCCATAGAGCGTTAAAGATGAGCATGTGCTTGATCTTCCTCAACTATTCTGGGCAGTTATCCTTACCTATGAGCACTACTTCAATGATGGAAGTCAAATAATACATCTTTGACAACACACTCTACAATGAAAAATACAGTTTCTACAATAAGCATAGCAAATAATACAAGGTGTAGCTCTAAGTCTCTGCAATCGTTAATACTCTAGTACAATAAAAATATTGATAATCCCTATTGCGATAAACTCTCTGCAAAACAATACTCTCTATAAAGTGCAAGTCTAAGTCTCTGTAGTGCTCTATGCAATACAATGAGTTTTGCAACAAGATTTTTCCAATATAATTTTTGCAATACAATCTTTAATTTTCAAACAATCATATTGAGGGACTCCAACAAGGAGGCAACTAGTTTTGAACCTCTACAAGACAAACAAAATAATTGAATTGTAAGCATAGACAACCTTTGAATACAAATTTCTTTATACAATCTTATAAAAGGTCAAATTTTAAATTTTTTTTATGATATAAACAATACAATCTTCCTTTTCCGTCCCAATGACCCAATATATCAATTCTTCTTTTGTTCCATCCATCCATCATCCAATATATAAAATTTTGAATCATTTCAAAAGATACAAAGTATATTTGGGTCGAGAAAGAAAGATACCATCAACCATTTGTATAAATTAAATTCCCAAAAATAAATGCAAGATATCAAGATGAGTCATTTCAAAGGTATTTGCAAGTTTCTTTAATCCCAAAATGAAGTTGACATTGTTTCTAGTTATGGCTAAATCATCAACAAACAATGCAACAATCACAGTATCACCATGATCGTGTAATACATAAATACCGTCATCAGATTCATAATGTTTGAATCCAAGATTGATGAAGAAGTGATCAATCTCCACATACCAAGCACATGGGGCTCGCTTCAAACCATACAAGTATTTCTTTAGTCGACAAACAAGACTAGAATCTGTCACAAAAACAAGAGGTTGCTCCATGCATATTTATTTAGACAAATTGCCATGTAGAAAATCACTTTTCACATCCATTTTATGAAGTTCCCATCCAAACGGGGCGACAAGCGAAATAATTAGTTGAACCGAGTTCATATTTGCAACAAGGGAAAATGTTTCAGTGTATTCGATACCTTCTTGTTGAGAGAATACATTGGCTACCAAACGAGCCTTGTGACATTCAACAACACCTTATGAGGTAAACTTGGTCTTATATACCCATCGACATTTCACAACATTCTTTCCATGTGGTCGGGGAACTAAATCCCAAGTTTGATTTTTTAGTAAAGATTCAATTTTAGTAGACATAGCATTCTCCCATTCAGGCTATCCCCGAGCAATTCATCAATCCATCATGGCAACATTTCCGTGTTTTTGTTTTTTGTTTTTTGTTTTTGTTTTTGTTTTTGTTTTTGTTTTTGTTTTGTTTTGTTTTTGTTTTTTTTTTTTTTTTTTTTGTTTTTGTTTTTTTTGTTTTTGTTTTTGTTTTTTTTTGTTTTTGTTTTTTTTTGTTTTTGTTTTTGTTTTTTGTTTTATTTGTTTTTTGTTTTTGTTTTTGTTTGTTTTTGTTTTTGTTTTTTGTTTTTTTTTTTTTTTTTTTGACTGCGGGTTTGCGGACCAATACCGACGTCACCAACATCAGGTCCAACAACTTCAATAGTCTTATCATCCCACCAAGGTAAGCAAGGAACCGATGAACCATGTCGATTGGTTTTAGGAGATTGTGTATGTAGGTTGACATCGTCAGCTGATGTAGACAGACTACGAATCGACTTGGGAACAAAGGTCAGCTGTTTGGTTTGAAATTCAAACGAAGGTACAATCTATCCACATTCTTCAAGAATATTTAAAGGACCACTGTGAAACGAGCTAGATGAAGATAACTCAATACCTGAGGTCTTCTCATCAAAGATCACATTCCTACTCAAGATAATCTATTGCTTGACAAGGTAAACAAATATATAGGCTTGTGGTTCATAAAAATAACCCATATTCAAACTATTGACTCACATATTCTCCAACATTTTTTAATCTCAAACATTTAATAGGTTGACCACATTGCTTCTAATCCAATGCCTTATATTCCTTGAATATTTCAGATATGACTCTTATTCTTCAAGAAATAGACCCATGTAAACCTGGAGAAATCATCATTAAATGTTAAAATATACTTCAGACCTACTAATGAGGGTTTGTTCATGCAATATAGATCACTATGAACAAGTTCTAGTCAATCCTATGCTCTCTATGCTTTCCCAGGATCAAAGAGTGCTTGTTGATTCTTTCCAAGCATGAATCCTATACAAAATTAATTAGTTGGAATGATCTTTTGGAGACTAGTGACCATATTCTTTGTTGCCATCATCTTCAAACTTTGAAAGTTCATATGTTCGAGTAGTTCATGCTAGATTCAACTTCAGTCACCGGTCTAAGAAACAAGAGAAATCAGTCCAGTCGGTCCATAATCATGCTTGGGAGAATACACAAATTTACATAGTCCATATTATTTTGGATCTAGATTTCCTGTAGCAAAAAAGACCTCATGCCTCACATCCTTTACAATAAAATGATCTGACCAAAATTCAACAGTATTTCTAGTCTATGTAAGTTGAGAAACCAACAACAAGTTCACACTCAAGATAGGCACATGATATACATTGGATATTCTACCATGTCGACATTGAACATCTTCACTTCCAGCGATTGTGAGGGCATAATCATCAACAACATAAATTTTATGTTCTAGAGCTCCACTTAAGGAAGAGAACATAGAGGCATCCTTAGCCATATGATGATGTAACTAGAATCGACTATCCACTCGGTCTGAGTGGTGTGGGAAGGTAATGCATGGGAATTGCTAACATAAAAGTTAAAATTATGTCCAGGTCGATTGGTCAATTGAACAATGGATACTTCTTCTTCAAGATGCTTGAATTTTTCTTGCAAATCCTTTGTCTTCTTTCAATTGGTTTTATCCACATGTCCCACCTTTCCACATAAGTGACATGTTTTCTTCTTTCAATTTTTCTTGGTCGATGTCGAATCATCAACCTTTCCTTTAGTAGGTTGGTCGATACACTCATGTCATTTATTTAGGGTGTCCAGTCGACCCCGTTCTTTATAAGTTTGCTTTATCTTACCTTAGAGCAAGTGATCCTGATGTCTACTACCAAGCTTTCCTTCATCAAGTAGCTTTTGTTGATCCTTGAAAAATAAATCACAAAAGGTATCAAAGGAAAAGTCCTTACCATTTTCCTTGTGTGACATCCAACTAGCACGAAATGAAGAGAATTACATAATAAGGTGTCTTTAGATTCATCAATACCAGTTCAATGAGCTTTCCATCCGTCTTTGGAAATTTTTTCCCACATTCTCCTAATTTCAATTGTAACTCTTTGATACGAGCCAAATAGTCCTCATCCTTCCAAAGGAATAAGGTTCTAGAGATATCAACTCTTTCTCTATCTGCATCACTTGACTTTCATTAACCTTATCAAACAATGACTTCATATTATTCTAGACAACATGACGATAGTCAATCCCACTTGTATGAAAGAGAATCTCCCTTGAAATGTAGGTTGTGATGACCCCAACAATGTCATGTTTATTCCGGTTGATGAAAAAGTTATCCTAGTCATATGTTGGATATGGAATAGCAATCTTGTTATAGTGTCAGAGTCTCTTTCTCTCTAGTCACATTTCCATGTAAGGATACCAAATTGCATAGTTATGGTCATTCAAAATAACAGCTTCTATCTTGGAAGCCATACTTCTAATATCTTATATATATGATCCAATTTCAAAGGTTTCATTCAAAAAATATTTAGACTAGAGTCGATCAACCCTAGATCCGACTCATCACGATTTGAGGACAACATGCCAGGTCAAAACCAATAGCTTTTGGCAGCTGCAATTATAGGGGGGTGTTCAGAGACATATGTTCAGATCCGGAACTTCTAGAGTGTTGTGCTGATGGAGGGGTGTTGGAAACAAATGTTACATAGGTTCATCACACCTATGGATCTTTTGGAGATATTTAATCGAATTTCAACAGTCAACTAGTGGAGTAGTCAACTGAATGATCAACTGAGTGGTTTATTGGTCGGTCGATTGAATCACATATCTCTCTCATGTGTTATGTCATATAACCCTATCTAGAGTTTTTATATTTTGTAATATTGTATTAAATAGAGAGATCCTAGGATTAGTATTGCATATTAAAATATATCTTTTTCTTGAAAAGTCAAGTATGCTCTTCTCTTCCATCAAATAATTATCTTGAGAATCAAAAAGGTTGGTAGAAAGACCAATTTCTCACAAAAAATTGTTAAGTAGTTTCCATGTAGTATTGGAGGAGTTGAATTGTGGAGGCACCTTTCATGTTTACACAGCCATGAAGGCAATAAGTCACAATGTTTACAAAAACTATCGAATTCCATGGGGGATTCACCTCTTTGATTCATCATCATTTTTTTTTTGTCTTTGAATTCCTTCTTATCATTTCTTCCTACAAACATGGATAGATGGAACAAATCAAGAATATTTCTTTCCATTCTTAAATGGAAGATCTAAACATTGGGGTTTATATAAGATTTATGCTCATTCATTTATAGTTTAACATAATTTTTTTTTATAGATTTGGGTTTTAAGATTAAAAAAAGAGTGGTTTGTCTCTATTCCTGCAATAGAAGGTGAAGGAATATTGGTCAATACCGAGAGGGGGGGGGTGAATCATTATTGTTAACTTTTTACCTTTTAACCACTTATTAAACTTTAATCAAAACATGGAACCAACAAGATACACAAAAACACAGAATTTATCGTGGAACCCCAATTGGGTAAACCACCAACACTTTCTATATTGCAAAATTATGTTTACAATAAGTTTTGCAAGCCACAACTTGCTGGAGACACCAATCCCCAAGTTTCTCAGCCACCACTGAAGGATGCACCCACACCCTAGTTTCTGCCTGCACCTACAGACAAGGATACACCAATACGCTGATTTTCGAGCCAATACTGGAAGGAGGCCAAGACCCCCTTGCAGGCATGTATCCTTCCCTAGCACCACCCTACCTCCCTTGCTTGATATTATTAATACTTCTCTGGTCTTTTTCAACTTCTGTCTCTTTATATCTTGACTTGGTCTCTGCCTTGCCACTACAAGGATCTTCACTGTCTTTTTACTTTGCTGGTCTCTGTCTTTTATTTTGCTCTCTTCTTTTGTTTGACTGTGCACTCCCTGGTCTCTGCCTCTTCTTACTGTAGCTTCTACAAAAGTCTTCACTGGTTTCTTGCTTGTCTCTGTCTTCTGTTTTACTCTTGCTCTACTTCAGATCTTCATCATTCCCCAGACACAGTTTTTCTGATCTTTATACTGCTTCAGATCAGTATCATTATTTAACCATAGAAACCCTCTTTAATACTGGATCTTCATTATTTCTGTCTTCTTCAACAAACTCGACTACAGAGCCATCTTCCTGCTTCTTAAAATATTCATTATCCATCCACAAAAGAGACACACATTTCGAATGACTTTGTTTTCTCAATATATATACCTCTCCAATAGTCATGTGTATTATTTGGAGATAACACAACTCTTCAAAACAATGTGACCCTTTTAAAAACACGACTCTTCATTTAAAATCACTTTTTAATTATATCTTTTTATTTTACTTTTTACTTCCAACAAAAATGTTAAATACTTATTTCTTTCCAGCAACAAGATTTCCCCTTTTTTAATTTTCAATTTACATCTCTTATATATTTTTATTTAACTTTTCACTCCAACAAAAAGTTAAATATTTCTTTATTTCTTTCTAGCAACAAGTTTTCCCCCCTTTTTTAATTTTCAATTTACATCTCTTATATCCTTTTTATTTAACTTTTTACTCCAAAAAAAAGGTTAAATATTTCTTTACTCTCACGTGCTTTAACATATATTTTAATTATATATTTAACATATAGAAAACCTGTCCAAAATTTGAAGGTCATGTCTCTTCATTAAGAATTTAACTAACATCACGTCCTTATCTTTTATAAAATATCATGACTTTTCACAAGATGTGCCTCTTTATGTTTTATAACATATCACTCAATTCTTATATTTATTCTTAACAACATGCAACTTAATAAAGTATTACTCGTCATAAAACTTCGTTGACTTCATATTTGTGAAACTTAGCAAGGGATTCTAAACCATCGATCACTTCATATGTTTTATAACATATCACTTAATTCTTATATTGTTATTCTTAACAACATGCAAACTCAACATTTTCTTGGTTTTGGCAGGTTAATAACTTGCATGTGTGAACACTAGGAGAGGATTTGATCTCATGGCTGAATAGCCAGTTCATCAAAGAACATGATCATGCCATCTTTGGATTTTATTGACACACACACTATCTTTGGAAGGCATTGAAAATAGCCTTCCAACTTGTTTAATTTCAACACTTGGACAAAATTGTCAAACCCTAGTCATTACTGTGCCAGGAGGCATTTTGGCAGACTCATATCTTTGTCATCTGACCATCACTAAGCAAAATGAAGGTATGGATGGATAGCTAGTCCACTAGGAAACAAAACCATGTCACCTTTAGAATTTACTGAGACACCCTAAGCTTCTGGCGGGCATTTCAAATCAGCTTCTCGACCTCTTTTGAACATCAAAACACATTTCTTCCTATTTTGGCAGACTCATATTTCACACGTGTCAACACCCATAGGAAAACTGTCTCCTTGGATGGATAGCCAGTTCATCAATGAACATGTTCTATACTTTCTGATGAATTTATCATCATTCAGACAGGCTTGGGCGGGCATTTGAAAATGCCTTTTCAACCTTGTGAATTTTACACAGTCAATTTTAGGAATTCCTCCAAAACTTATTTTGACTCCCCTTTTTGGTAGATCCATAACTTTGTCTCCAGACATGTTCAAGGAGAAATAAGGCCATGGTTAGATAGACAATCAAACATAATACAAGACCCCCATGTGCTGTGGGTATTTACTCTAACCCATAAATTAGGGCGGGCATCTTTCTGAGGTGATTTAGTCATTTTTGCTTGCTAAACCCCTGTTTTGGTAGGTCCATAACTTCTCCCTCAAGCACGTTCTGGACAAAATGAAGACATGGTCAGGTATGAAAAACAACAATATACAATACCCCCCTATGGTGTGGGAATTTATATTCTCCTATAAATTATGGCGTGCATTTCCTTAAGACAGGTTTTACTAAATTTTCAATACTTAGTCATTTTCTTGTTTTTCACCAAATTGCCATATTTTTCCAAAATGATGTCAAATTGTTATAATGACTTCCTGGTAATTCCATAACACCATCATGTGTTTTTCTAGCCTCATCACACATGCCACATCACCATACATTCCATGTCATCACTACCAACCATGCCACATCATCATACATGCCATCCTTTGACTTTCATTGAGTTCACTCTTGCCATCATGTCCTTGGTTATTCCTTTGTCATCACTGAACTCCTTTTGACATCAATGAAAACCATATTCCATATTTCCAACAATCTCCCCCTTTGGAATTGATGGCAACACCTAAACCTTCTCCCCCTTTTACAACAATGATAGAGGATAACTTATTATGCCTTTTTGTTGTTACCAACTTGACATAAAATTTCCAAATGTTCCCTGATGGACAACTGCCCTTTTTTTGCTTTTCCTCCTCCAATTAAATTTGGACTTGGTGTTGATCATCCAATGAAAATCCTTCTTGTAGTGATTCTTTTGAATAATATCCTTGGATGATGAGTATATGAACTCCCCTATCACTGTGCTTCTCTTCTTTGCAAACACAGTCCATCTTCAGAAACTGAGATAAAATCCACTTGTGGTAGTTGATTCCAATTTGTCACTTCTACACTTCTTCTTGATTTTGACCAAGATAGCTTTAACCAAGTACTCTTATTTCTTTTTCTCGTTTTGATGGCAACTTCAAGACATTCTTCTCTTCTTTATCAAAAGACATTTTTCAAGTATTAATTGCAACTTTATGATATTAACTCCCCCTGAGTTTGTGATCCCTTCTAATGTTCATCTTAGGATTCTCTTCTAGGTCATGAGAGTTCTTAGAAAAGAATTTCAACTTCAGCTCCACCACCATTACTAACTTCTTCTTCAATATCTTCATCTCCATTGGTGTGTTCTTTTATATTTTCATCTTGCTTTCCATCATAATGGATGTCATTCTCGTTTGCAACACTGTTATGCTTATCATCCTCTTTGGAGTTTTCTTTTCTTCTCCACATCTTTCCATAAGGTACCCTGCTTATTGGCCTTGTTTCTTTCTTGAATTTCTTACTTAGATCTTTTTTCTTGATTCTGCACTCAATAGCCTTGTGGCCAAACTTGTGACAGTAGTGACAATAGCCATAGAAACTACCTTCAGATTTTAGAAATCTTTGAGCTTTTTGATTCATGGCTTCCATCCTCTTCCATTCCTTCTTTTGTTCTTGGACTTTCATTGAAGAATTCTTCCTTAGCTTACATTCTCTAGCCATATGTCCAAAATTATGACATGTGTAGCATTGACCCAAAAAGATTTGCTGGACCCTACTTGTCATTGGTCTTTTAGGAATCACATTAGTTTTGTCTTTTTTATGAGAGGAGGGAGCAGACATCTGACTTTATTTCTTCATAGATGGACTCTTTAGTGTAGCAACATGATTTCTATTATCTCTTCTTTGGTTTTTGAAAGAGGAACATTCAGGCTTCCTTTCATTGTCATACCCTAAACCAGCTTTATCTTTTGATGGTCTTTGGCTACTCAAAATGTCATCCAAAGTCTTTGAGCTATTTTCAAACTTGGTTTTAATAGATTCTTCATTAAGCCTTTTTCTAAGAAAAGTACCTTCTTCTTCAAGTCTTCTAGATTTTTGCACTTCTTCTTTGATTTTTTCATTAATGATCTGCTGGTCTTCTAGCTTCTTTATTTCGTTTTTGAAGTTAACAACTTCTTGTTTCAAGCTCTTAGCTTCTTGCATGCTAGCCAACACTTGTTGTCTTGAATTGTGCAACTCTTCTTGGAGAGTCTTGACTTCCTCTTCATTTGACTTTTGCTCTTCTTGATACTTTGAAATTTTTTCTTGCAAAGACTTGTTCTTCTTCTTGCTTTTTCTTAATTCTTCAAGGGTACTTATGAGTTCTGCTTCTAGGTTCACCTCACTTTCCTCATCTGAAGCATCTTCTAAAGTTTGAGTTATTGTTCCTATAAATAGATTTTTTTCATCTTCATTTGTGTCTTTACTATCAGACTCACAAATAGCAAGGCTTGTTTGTGCTATCTCTTCATTTGAATAAATTTTTTCCAATTTATTCCAAAGTTCCTTGGCTGAAACGCATGGTCCAATCTTCCTTTTGATGGATTGAGGTATTCCATAAAAAACGGCCTCCATTGCATTTGCATTATTTTTCTTGGCTTTCTTTTGAGCTGGAGTCCTTATTCTCTTTGGTGGGATATAATCAGAGATCACTGCATCCCATACATAAAGTCCTAATGACTGCAGATAACTTTTCATTCTTGTGCTCCAAAATATGTATTCTTCTTTTCCAAATATTGGAGATCCATTTTCTGTGTAAATCTCTTCTTGTTGATCCATAGTGGTTTTTAATGGGATCTTCCTTCCAGTGGTTAAACTGTTAGTGAAGAATCCTGCTCTGATACCAATTGAAGGAATATTGGTCAATACTGAGAGGGGGGGGGGGTGAATTAGTATTGTTAACTTTTTACCTTTTAACCACTTATTAAACTTTAATCAAAACATGGAATCAACAATATACACAAAAATAAAGAATTTATCGTGGAACCCCAATTGGGTAAACCACCAACACTTTCTATACTGCAAAATTATGTTTACAATAAGTTTTGCAAGCCACAACTTGCTGGAGACACCAATCCCCAGGTTTCTCAGCCACCACTGAAGGATGCACCCACACCCTAGTTTCTGCCTGCAACTACAGACAAGGATACACCAATACCTTGATTTTTGAGCCACTACTGGAAGGAGGCCAAGACCCCCCTTGCAGGCATGTAGCATGCCCTAGCACCACCCTACCTCCCTTGCTTGATATTATTAATACGTCTCTGGTCTTCTTCAACTTCTGTCTCTTTCTATCTTGAATTGGTCTCTACCTTGCCACTACAAGGATCTTCACTGTATTTTTACTTTGCTGGTCTCTGTCTTTTATTCCACTCTCTTCTTCTGCTTGAATGTGCACTCCTTGGTCTCTGCCTCTTCTTATTGTAGCTTCTACAAAAGTCTTCATTGGTTTCTTTCTGATCTCTGTCTTCTGTTTTACTCTTGCTCTGCTTTAGATCTTTATCATTCCCCAGACACAGTTTTTCTGATCTTTATACTACTTCAGATCAGCATCATTATTTAACCATAGAGACCCTCTTTAATATTGGATCTTCATTATTTCTGTCTTCTTCAACAAACTCGACTACAGAGCCATCTTCTTGCTTCTTAAAATATTCATTATTCATCCACAAAAGAGACACACATTTCGAATGACTTTGTTTTCTCAATATATATACCTCTCCAATAGTCATGTGTATTCTTTGGAGATAACACAACTCTTCAAAACAATGTGACCCTTTTAAAAACATGACTCTTGCTTTAAAATCACTTTTTAATTATATCTTTTTATTTTACTTTTTACTTCTAGCAAAAATGTTAAATACTTATTTCTTTCCAGCAACAAGTTTTTCCCTTTTTTAATTTTCAATTTACATCTCATATATTTTTATTTAACTTTTCACTCCAACAAAAAGTTAAATATTTCTTTATTTCTTTCCAGCAACAAGTTTTTCCCCCTTTTTTAATTTTCAATTTACATCTCTTACATTCTTTTTATTTAACTTTTTACTCCAAAAAAAAGGTTAAATATTTCTTTACTCTCACGTGCTTTAACATATATTTTAATTATATATTTAACATATAGAAAACCTGTCCAAAATTTGAAGGTCATGTCTCTTCATTAAGAATTTAACTAACATCATGTCCTTATCTTTTATAAAACATTATGACTTTTCACAAGATGTGCCTCTTTATGTTTTATAACATATCACTTAATTCTTATATTTATTCTTAACAACATGCAACTTAATAAAGTATTACTCGTCATAAAACTTCGTTGACTTCATAGTTGTGAAAGTTAGCAAGGGATTCTAAACCATCGATCACTTCATATGTTTTATAACATATCACTTAATTCTTATATTGTTATTCTTAACAACATGCAAACTCAACATTTTTCTTGGTTTTGGCAGGTTAATAACTTGCACGTGTGAACACTAGGAGAGGATCTGATCTCATGGCTGAATAGCTAGTTCATCAAAGAACATGATCATGCCATCTTTGGATTTTACTGACACACACACACACTCTTTGGAAGGCATTTGAAAATAGCCTTCCAACTTGTTTAATTTCAACACTTGGACAAAATTGTCAAACCCTAGTCATTACTGTTCCAGGAGGCATTTTGGCAGACTCATATCTTTGTCATCTGACCATCATTAAGCAAACTGAAGGTATGGCTGGATAGCTAGTCCACTAGGAAACAAAACCATGTCACCTTTAGAATTTACTGATACACCTTGAGCTTCTAGTGGGCATTTCAAATCAACTTCTCAATCTCTTTTTAACATCAAAACACATTTCTTCCTATTTTGGCAGACTCATATTTCACACGTGTGAACACCCATAGGAAAACTGTCTCCTTGGATGTATAGCCAGTTCATCAATGAACATGTTCTATACTTTCTGATGAATTTATCATCACTCAGATAGGCTTGGGCAGGCATTTCAAAATGCCTTTTCAACCTTGTGAATTTTACACAGTCAATTTTAGGACTTCCTCCAAAACTTATTTTGAGACCCCTTTTTGGTAGATCCATAACTTTGTCTCCAGACATGTTCAAGGAGAAATAAGGCCATGGTTAGATAGAAAATAAAACATTCTACAAGAACCCCATGTGTTGCGGGAATTTACTCTAACCCATAAATTAGGGCGGGCATCTTTTTGAGGTGATTTAGTCATTTTTGCTTGCTAAACCCCTGTTTTGGCAGATCCATAACTTCTCCCTCAGGCACATTCTGGACAAAATGAAGACATGGTCAGGTAGGAAAAACAACAATCTACAATAACCCCCTATGGTGTGGGCATTTATATTCTCCTATAAATTATGGCGTGCATTTCCTTAAGACAATTTTTACTAAATTTCCAATACTTAGTCATTTTCTTGTTTTTCACCAAATTGCCATATTTTTCCAAAATGATGTCAGATTGCTATAATGACTTCCTGGTAACTCCAGAACACCATCATGTGTTTTTCCAGCCTCATCACACATGCCACATCACCATACATGCCATGTCATCACTACCAACCATGCCACATCATCATACATGCCATCCTTTGACTTTCACTGAGTTCACTCTTGCCATCATGTCCTTGGTTATTCCTTTGTCATCACTGAACTCCTTTTGACATCAATGAAAACCATATTCCATATTTCCAAAAGAAGGTTTCTGAATGATTTTCCAATAGATCAATTTACAATCAACAACATTCATTTCAATATTCTTTATCATTATTTTCACTAGGACGATCTAGGATTCTTTCATCCAATAATATAACTCATTTTGTATTATTATGTTGACAAGTTGTAAGAAGATGTGTCACACAACCTATGCTCTTGGGTTTATCAAAGGATATGTAGCCATTGAAAAATATCCATTGGATACTAACTTTGATGACGACCTTACCAAGGAAGAATATATTTCCTCATTTAAAGAAGCCCACACCTTGAAGACATGAATTATCTAAGTGGTGAGTTTTGATAAACCTATGCAAGAAAATGAATACCAAATAGAATCCATAAAATAAGACTTAATAATGGCTCACACACACACACATTAGATATGGATTTACCTTGGAAACCAAAAATTGGGGAAACCAACATACCTGAGAGTTTCTCATTTCTCTATCTCATTGTATTATATTTTCTATTTACAATACAATATCATAGAATACAAAACCCTAACCCATTAACCTGCAAGAGCAGAATAACCCTCTCCTTAGCTTCATTCTCCTACCTAGTGACTTAGATTATGATTTCATGATTCTAGTGGTCTAAACCTCATTAAATTTGACCGCATGAGTCACTCTAGAGATTACTTCTAAACTCTAAGGTTCCTATACATACCTAACTACCTCAAATGATTTCTATTCCTTGATTTTGGGGCGCATTCCTTGATTTGGGGGAGCTTTCCTAGATTTGAGGCATGTTTGAGTTAGAGGTGAGTCAGGAACTAGTTTCACACCACTAATTTTTGGTCCTAACTGACCCTTGATGAACCTCTGTAGTCATTACTGCCTTGGTTGATCCTTTTTAGAGATGTGCATGTGCATGCAATCAGTTGCATGTACTACCTTTAGTTAGAACTAGTGCTTTGTGAGTCATAAGTTAGTTAAAATCAATATTGGAGAGTGTGCATGACTAACTAAGGGTCTCTAGCTCTAGTTAAGCCTAACTAGTCTCTCATGCACTGCATGATCAATTTGAATATACTCCTTACCTAATTCGAATTTCCTTGCTATTTAATGTAATACAACATTCTCTCTAGCTATTTGATCTATCTTTTTGTGTAATGATTAATGTTATCACATTTGTTACATGAATTTGTTTATTATTGATCTCTTCTCACAATATTTCTATATTTTTTAGTATCTATATCCATATGCTCAAATTCTATATGGTATCACAACAATAGGGCTTCTAAATAGTTGGTATACTAGTTGTTTTTTCAAGGATCTAGCTCAAATTGCAAGGTAAATAAGTGCATTTGCAGCCATAAAAGGGAACATTTGCAGCCATGGAACTATCTATCCAATAGATTCTAACCCCCTTCAACTAATATGAACGGAAATCAAGGGTAGAGATGCTCTTGAAGATGAAAGGGCTCTATCGGGTCAAAATAGGAACCAAGGTGGAACCAAATGAAGTGGTTGAAAAGTCTAAATAGTTGAAACGAATGCATGAAGCACATGGGATGTTTTTCTATTTATTTTCTCGAGAATTACTCTACTACAAGGAAGCCAATAAGACTCCAAATTAAGTTTGGACAACACTATCCACTCTCTTTGGAACACAAGATGAAATGAGGGGCCATCAATTGGAGGTGGAACTGATGAACTTGAGACCAAGTGATTTTGACTCTATTCAATATTTTTTCACCAAGTTCAAATTATTTCTCTTGCATCTCAATATGTCATGTAATATCTAGAATGATGTCACACTAATGGTACTCTCTATTCGCTCTAAATCGGGTCCAGATTATAGTGTCTTTGTTTCTCCATTCCATGCTACTAGATTGGCTCTTGGAGCATCTTTCAAAATGCCTACCTTGGATGTATTTGATGTATCCATTATTCAAGAGCAAGATAATAACTCCCAAATGGTCCTACAAAATACCTCAAAAGCACACACACTTGCAACAAATGAGGATAAGAAGGGAGCAAGCAACCAAAAGACCCCATACAAAGGAAAATGGGATCAAAATCCTAAGTTTTCACATGACAAGGAAAAATCCAAAGAAGGAAAGGTCGAGAAGGAGATTCCTTTGTGTCCTTTTCGTAGGAAGGGACCTCACAAAGAATAAAAGTGCAGGTATAAAAAGAGTTTTGTAGAAATGAAGATAAACTATGCAAGCAAAAAGAGTGAAAGACATCCTCCCAAAAGAGGACATGCACTCGTGACAATTTCAGCCTCAAAATCAACTTCTCGGATCCTAGATTCCGGGGAATCCAACCATATGGACTCACCCAAGGACATGTTCACCTATATTCATCCACGTGGCAGTCAATAATTACTCTTGGGAGACAACACTCGAATCAAGGTATGTGGAAAAGGGGGCATTCTACAAAGAGATGTGTAGTTTCAAGATGTACTTTGCGTACCATATTTTTGTCCAAGGAAAGCGAGTTGAGTGCACCAAATACCCAATAATAATATATTATATGATTGATGGATCAAAGGTTTCACTTGGGAAAGTGGATCACAAAAACAAGTTGTATGTTTTCTCAAAATTTTTACCAAAATCTCTTGCCTCAGTTTTATTAATGCATTCTAATGATGTTAGTAGATTATGGCATGAGCAATTTTGGGAACCTTAAATACCCTTAATTCCAGAAACTAAGAAGGCAAGGGATGGTAGTAGGGATTCCACCCATCTCTTTTTTGGATGGAGTATTCCCATGATGTGCACTTGGTAAGCATCCTAAAGAAAGATTTGAGAAAGGGAAGGCATGGAGAGCCTCTTCTCTTCTTGAATTGGTACACACTGATATTACAGAGCCTTTTCCTCACCCATAAATGATCAAGGCCAAATATATATTGACCTTAATTGATGACTATTCAAGATACACTTGGCTATACTTCCTAAATCACAAAGATGAAGTATTCGAATGTCTCCAAGTTTTTAAAGCACTTTCAGAGAAACAATCCACGAAGGAGATCAAGATCCTTCACACAGATAATGTGGGTAAGTATGCCAATAAAGATGTACATCATATATGCTCCGCAACCAGTATAGAGCTACATCATACTATTCCTTATACTTTACAACATAATGAGGTTGCAGAGAGGAAAAACAAAACATTGAAAGAAATGGCCACTTGTATGCTACAATCAAAGGATCTACCTCCAAAATTATGGGATGAAGCTATAAATTGTTCAAATTATATTCAAAATAGAGTATCTCACAAAAGTGTGAAAGGGGTAACTCATTTTGAAGCTTGTATTGGAAAAAAAATAGTAGTAAAATACTTTAGGGTGTTTGGATCATGTGCTTGGGCTCACATTCCTTCCAAGAAAAGAGGGGCCTTAGATACACAAAGTGAGGAGTGCCTTTTTGTGGGATATCCATATGGAGTAAAAGGTTATAGGCTATTGAATCCCAATACTGACAATTTTTTAATTGAAATAAATGTAAAGTTTGAATAAACTGCAATGTATGATACTAGTGTGAAATTCCACAGGGGGAGATCACTAAGCTTGAACAAACCTCACAATTTAACTATGTAATTATTGAGAAGAATTAGACAAGAACATGGATCAATTCTCTAATAAAACCGAAACACACACAAAAAACTGTTGTTGATACATTAATCAACTGTAAGCTGGCAATCAAAGAATGTTACAATAGAATAAATTCGATACACTCAGGAGGATTCAAATTCACCTCAAGTCTAGGCTTAGTTTGCATTGGAACCATCTCTCGATAAGGTCTAGTGGCCACTGATGGTGAATAAAGTCAACTGGAGTAGGAATGAGCATAATTGAATAATGTGGGCACAAAAATAGGGGAGGAGACTCCAAGTGGGTGCATAAATAGATGTCAGTTGTCAAGGAGGGTGCTCCTACACTCAGTAGCAGCCAATTAGGAGCTACAGTCATTTAACTGAGAAATCAGGGGGACAAGGTTCCCTAAATCATGGAACTGACTGTTAGATCTTCTAAATATGTGCATGAGGGCACATGTGTAACTCCAGTGATGGAAACAAGGCGCACTAGGTGGCTAGGAGGGATAATGATGGCCAAAAACAAGCTCCAAGGGGCCAAAAATAGGGACTAGGTGCTAGGAGACTCCACTGCTGATGCATGGATTCATGGAATGCATGCATGCATGCAAAACCAAAACAAGATGGTGAGAATATTCCAACACCCCCCTTAATCCGGATTATGAGGAAAAATAAATGGAAAATAGGGCCTTGGTTACTAAGACCAATGGTCACCCTGTACAACAATCTAAAAAAAGTGAGAAAAGAGGGAAAACTCGCTGGGAACCCCCCCCCTCAAGATATACTGTAAAAAAAAACTAATCAACCAAGGTAGCACTCACCCCAAGAAGGGATCGGAGATGAGTGAACTTCTTGACTGAAAAAGTCTTGGTGAAAATATCTGCAATTTGCTCTTCTGTAGGACAATAGAGTAGTGTGATGGTACGATCATGCACCAATCCTCAGATGTAATGCATGTGTATCTCAATGTGTTTGGTTCTTTGTCTCAGAACTAGACCTATAGAAATCCTGATAGCACTATGATTGTCACAGTATATGACTGTTGGAGTACTGTAGCGAGTCCCAAAATCCCTTCTAGGAGGGAGAGAAACAAGCTCCCAAGTCTCATTCCTTCGAAGAGATTGGTACTCTTCATCCATAGCTGATATCCATCTTGGATCTGGGGAGGCCTCAAAGAAAGTTTTTGGATCTAATCCAATCATAAGAAAAAATCTGTCATATAGAAAGGGATCTGCATCAGAGAGTGCAAACCTTGCATTGTGAAAATCAGATCTAATTCTTCTTGGATCTTATGGATCTCCAACAAGATCACCTACAGATTCAAGGGTCTTGGAAACCCATATTGGAAGAGGAGGTGGATCTTTAGGTGCTATATCTCCAGGTTCTTGTGGATATGGATATAGCATTTGCTCATCTTCACTTTCAAAGTCAAAATCTGAACTTTCATGAGAGGATGCTTCGATATCTTGTTCAATATCATGTGGTGGGGTAGTTGGAAAGATGTCTTCTTAGACATGGTGGGCATCATGCAATGGACACTCCTCAACCTGGACACTTCTCTCAAGAAATGTATACATGGTAGATAGATCTAGTAGTTTGTAGGCCTTTTCATTTTGTGCATAACCAACCAATATGCACATTTTTCTTTGTGGCTCTAAGGATCTCCTTTTCTTAGAAGGAATCCTTGCTCAAGCTCTGGATCCAAAGACTCTCAGATGAGACACATCTGGCTTGTATCCCATCCATGCTTCGAAATGAGTTTTTCCTTGTAGGACTTTGTGAGGAAATCTATTATGGAGGTATGATGCACAGTTGACAGCTTCTGCCCAAAGTCTAGGAGCCAAAGCTTTAGAATCAAGCATGCAAGTTTCCATCTCTTTAAAAGTTCAGTGCTTTCTCTCTGCTACACCATTCTGCTATGGTGTGTAAGGAACAGTGTGCTGCATATGAATACCCTCATCTGCAAAAAATAACTGAAACTCATTCTTCAAATACTCTCCTCCATTTTCAGTACGAAGGACCTTGATCTTCTTATCAATGAACTTTTCTGCTGAAGCTTTAAAAAATTTGAAGTATTCAAAGACTTCTGACTTCAACTTAAGAAAATATACCCAACTGAATCTAGAATAATCATCTATGAATGTTAAGATGTATCTTGCATTATTCAAATATAGGTGAGGAAGAGGTCCTGATATGTCATTGTGAATCAACTCAAGAGGATATTATGCTCTCTTTTCCTTTCCTTTCTCAAACTTGGGCTCCAGATGCTTACTAATCAAGCAACCTTCACAGGTGCCTTTAACAAATATGATGTTCAGAAGCCCTTCAACCATTTTCTGATTGTGCAGTTCTTGCAAATATTTTTAGTTGAGGTGCCCAAACCTCTCATGCCAAAGTCTTCTCACTTCATTAGCATGAGTAAGAATTGCACTTTGTGTTGAGTAAGTAAATAAGTGAGAAAACTCATAGAGTTTAGAATGGTGATCTGCAATGATCTTTCCAGATGAGATATCTTGGATTTCAACTTCATTAGGAGTAAATATTACCTTCTTGGGAACTTCTGTATGGGTCATTTGATAAACAAAAAGGAGGTTAGCTTCCAAGGTAGGAGCATATAGTACATCGTTGAAGTATCCATGTTCCATATTGATCCTTTCAATCCCTTCTAAGGAAACTTCAAAATCATCTCCCATCAGGATAGAAGGCCCAACAGTGGGTTTAAATTTAGAGAATAGATCCTTGGAAGTAGACATGCGTCTGGATGCACCAAAATCTATGATGAAGGAGTTTCCATTTGAAGTGCCAGCCATGAGTGCATGGCACCTCTCTTTGTCCTCAAATATAGGATCAACTTCTTTTCTTCTAGAATTTGCAGGTACTGGAATATTATTTTTCTCTAGAAGCTAGGCCATGAGATAATTGGCCTTCTTCATGCAAGCACTTTCTGGATTAAAACCTATGTTACAGTATGAACATTTGGTCTTCTCTTTCTGGTTTTTCTTGCCTCTCTTTGGATTCAAGGTCCCTTCTGACTGTTTGGGAGTCTCCCTTGACTTCTTCTCATAAGGTTTATTTTCCTTACCCTTATACTTCCCTTTTCCATTCACATTCTTTCCTTATCCTACAACAAGATGTTGGTCCCTCTTTGGTTTTATTACTCCCATTTGGACCAATTTGTCCTTCTTGTTTATGAGAGAGAGGATGAATGCATCTAGAGTGGGCATTTTCCAGTTTGGGATGGAAATATTTGCTGTTTGAAAGATGGATACAAACACTGAATATTCTGATCCCAATTTTGAAAGAATAACAAGAATCAACTGCTTGTCTTCTTTCTCAATTCCACATGCTTTTAGCTGCACAACCAAGTTCTTGAACTCTGTGAAGAAATCTATTATGGATTCGAAACTGCTGGGGCTCAGTGAGATCAAATCATTCTCCAATTGATGTCCTCTCAAATCATCCTGTTTCCCATATAAGTATTTGAGCTTTGTCCAAACTGCCTTGGGAGTTTTCAAACTGGAGAGATGAAAGAGTAGATCCTTGGAAATGCCGAGGCATATCAATCCAACTACTTCATCAAGTTTGTTTAGATACTTGTCCTTTTTTGTAGCACCATTTGGTTCCACCTTAGTTCCCTATAACACTCTGTAGAGACCTATGCTGAGCATGAATATATCTATCTGTCCCTTCCATTCGAAGAAGTTGAAGGGAGTGAGCTTGGGAATCAAGGTAAGATCCACAATAGCTGAATGAATGCGCTTCTGATGATGGAATAACTTGTAAAAATAATGGAAATTTATCTGGAGGATTGTTACAGAATCTATTGAACACTGCTTTAGGAAAGTAGGCACTTTTATTTGGATCCTTCACACTTGGATAGACCTCAAAGTATTTATCCAATGAATTCAATGAAATGGCACCAGTATTTGCTGTGGAAATCCAAAGGATTTTGGTGCACTACTGAAAAACAACTGCTCAATAAACTGCTGCAACTCAAAATATCTCACAAGATCTGATACCATGTGGAATTCCACAGGGGGATATCAATAAGCTTGAACAAACCTCATAATTTCACTATGTAATTATTGAGAAGAATTAGACAAGAACATGGATCAATTCACTCATAAAACTGAAACACACATGAAAAACTGCAGTTGATACATTAATCAACTGTAAGCTGGCAATCAAAGAATGTTACAATAGAATGAATTTGATACACTTAGGAGGATTCGAATTCACTTAAAGTCTAGGCTTAGTTTGCATTGGAACCATCTCCCGATAAGGTCTAGTGGCCGCCGATGGTGAATAATCAGTCAACTGGAGTAGGAACAAGCATAACTGAATCATGTGGGCACCAAAATAGGGGAGGAGGCTCCAAAGGGGTGCATAACTATCTGTCAGTGGTCAAGGAGGCCGCTCCTACACTCAGTAGCATTCAACTAGGAGCTATAGTTAGTTAACTGAGAAATTAAGGGGACAAAGTTCCCTAAATCATGGAACTGACTATTAGATATCCTAAATTTGTACCCGAGGGCGCATGTGTAACTTCAGTGATGGAAACAAGGTGCACTAAGTGGCTAGGAGGGATAATGATGGCCAAAAACAAGCTCCAGGGGGCCCAAAATAGGGACTAGGTGCTAGGAAAATCCAATGCTGATGCATGGATGCATGGAGTGATGCATGGAATGCATGCAAAACCAAAGCAAGATGGTGAGAATATTCCAACAAGTAGTCCTCCTACCGATGCACAACAGGTCACTCAAAATGAAGTTTTTGATGATTCCTCCGATGCTTCAACATAAATTTAAGATTAAGATATATATTTAGAGTCACACAAATATTATGTTGATGATATTGAAAATGTGAGTGTTGCAGACCCAAGAATTCAACCTCATTGGGAAAAACAAACTCTTGAAGTAGTAGGGGAACTAGTCGGTGATCTTGCTGATACACAAAAAACCCGATCACAGTTTCATCCTTCCACACACATTATTGCAGCCACAGAGCCATTTATTCCCACTCATTTATATATGGTGTCTACTTTTGATCCTAAAACCCATGCGAAATCCTCTGGAAATCCACACTCGGAAGCAACCATGGATGAGGAGTATCAATCCCTAATGCAAAACAAAACTTGGGATTTGGTACAACTTCCTAAGGAAGAAAATTGATTTGATGAAAATGGATATATTGGACCAAGATGAATCCAATGGACTTATCAACAAGTAGAAATCAATATTGGTGGCCAAGGGATTCTCACATATACATGGCATTGACTACACATACAATTTCCACTCGTTGCAAAGATGAATTCATTTCGACTTGTACTTGCCATAGTCATTTCGACTTGTACTTGCCATAGCAACAAAAAAATAGTGGGATATTCATCACATGGATGTGAAGAGTGAATTTCTTCATGGGGATCTTGCAGAGGAGATATACAAGGAGAAGCCACATGGGTTCATTCAAGACTCATCTCTTGTATGCAAATTAAAAAAAACTTTGTATGGACTAAAACAAGCTCCTCGAGCTTGGTATGCAAAGATGGATTCTTTTTTGATTTCCTAGAAATTATTGATTTGTCATTCACATCCAAATGTCTACATGGTTCGAAAAGGTGAATCTCTTTTGCTTAGTGTTCTCTATGTGGGGTGTCATGTTCCTTCCCTAGTGGCCTTGGTCAAGACTTTGATCCTCCCATCCCTAGGGGGGTCTAGGAAGAACAATTAAATGAAGAATAATTAATAGGGATAAATTTTGGCACAAGGACTATAGTAATTAATAAATTTTTAATATTCTAAGTTTTAATTATCTTTTATAATAAATTCCTTATCATTATTAATTAAATTTTTGGAAAGGATTGATGTTCACATGGCTTTGATGGCGCATGAGGTCAAGGTGGACCTCACCTATTCAAGTGGAAAAGTTAGAAACATCAAGGAATCAGCTAAAAGCAAGGTGGTGGCATAGGAAAGTAAAAACTGGAAAAAGAAAGCAAAAAACAGGCAAAAGCACAAAGCAAGGAAGTTAAAAAGAAGGAAAGTGTAGAAAGCAACCATTTTGGAAAAGCAAGCAACATTCAAAAAAGATGAGTATGGCGCACTTGGTAAATCCAGTTGAAAGACACAAAGCAGGCAAGTTTTGCAAAGCAAGATATTTGCTAATTCTCTCAAGGAATGATCCCTCACCTCTCACACGTGTGGATGACTTGTCAATAAATATACCTAAGCTATAAAAGGAAGCTAAGGCACACCTCTCACATTTTTTTGGTTAATCCATTTTTTTCTTGAGACCTCTTGCTACTTAGAGTTGAGTGATGTGCCTCAACCATTGCTTGGGAGATGAACCCCAATGCCTTTCATGTTCCAGTTTGTACATGATCATATCCAAATCCATGGAATTCTGATATATAGGTCTACATCAGCCCATTATTGAAGAATCTTAAGCTTCCAGAGACTGATCCTCAGTCACAGTGCCATTGGAGAGAGTATTGGAAGAATTCATCAGAAGGAGGTGTTCCATTTTAGTGAAGGCGCACAATGCAGCTCAAAAGGTCTAGTGTGCCCATAATATACATCCATCAGCTCTGATTTCATCCACATATCAGACCCGGTGCAAAATCTCATTTCCTCCTCCTCCTCTCATGCTCATTCTCTTAGTGTTGTAAGATTTCTCTAGCATTGGAGATTCCTGGAAGATCTGAATGTAATAATTTCTCTAATATCCGCTCAAGACCTCCAATTTCGATTTGATTCTATTCATTAACTTATATAAGAAGCCAAATTTACTTCAGAAGTGAAATTTGTAATCCTCTAAGGCAATTCGAAGACTAGCTCTTTATGCAAATTTTATTGACTACTTTTTCCATTTCTGTAATTTAGAGCTATGTAGGAGTCATTTTTCTGATATGATGGTCATTTGTGAATTCCGAGACAATATTAAAGCATCCCCAACCATTTCCCCGAGGATTCCAAGATATCTCATCATGTTTGGAGGAGTTTGTAAAATTGCTAGTTGAGCAGTCCAACATAGCGCCCTTGTCTCTTTTGCTCCCAAAATCACCCAGAACCTTCCAAATTCCCTGAAACTATTGTCCATAATTTAATTGGAGTTTAATTCCTGACATACACCACTGGTTACATTCAGGTGTAAACAATTGAGTCTAGTATGTATATGCTGGAGTGCCCCAGGAATCCTCAAAGTAGACCTCAGCGACAACTGTTGCTGAACTGTAAATGTCCCCAGTGAGTTGTGCATAGGAATCGGAAGTCGGCACTGTTTCTGTCATGATTTATGCTACACACATTCCCATACATTTGGAAGAACCTTAATATCCCAAATTCTTAATCCTGGAGTCATCTAATTGTGTCCTTGACCAGTTCTTTTCTAATTAGTTTTGTTAACTAGTTTCTGCTTGTCAAAATTGTGTTATAAGTTTTTAAATTTTGCTTAATATCAACTCCAACCTGATATGGGACATTATAGTGGTATCATAGCATGGTCCTTTTAACCTAATATTGAAAAATTGTGATGAGTTCTAAGAGAGTTCCATTCCCCAAAGGAAATAATCCTGAAGAACCTCCCGTTGAAGAAGAGGTGGAATCTACTGGAGGAAAAATGCAAGGAGGAAAGGATATGTTTGACTTAGATGAGAAGGAAGAGTTCAAAATATTTGTTCAAAGTATGTTAAAAGGGCTGCATTACATATCTCAGAACACCATTCAATCTGGGCAAGACACCAGATAATTCTTGGCTAAGCAACTAGGACATAAAGATGGAGAAGGGAGCAGTAGTGGCTCTCAAAATGAAGAAAGGAAGGTCCCTAGTGGATCTATCTTTTCAAAGACTGGGCCTCATAATAGGCCTAATTAATTCAAAGAGGAATTCGAGGATCATCCTCGACATACCATGCCCACGTTCCTTGAGGAACACAAGGAGGATCATGAAGTACCGAATGAATCAGTTGCTTCCTAGGAGGAGCGATATGTAGAATACCAAACCTTGAGTGAAGAATGCAGAAGGGTATTTCCTTTTAAAATATTTTTGTGAAGCACAATATCAAAATAATCCAATAGGAGGTCATAGGCTACCAACACACAATTATGAGTTGATAAATTCCATTTGGTAAGATCCAATTACCCTTCTTTGATGGATCCTCAAAGTGTACTGCTAGCTCTTGGGTGCAGAAGCTAGACACTTATTTTCAATTGAATCCCATGGCTGAGAGGGATGCCATCAAAATGGAAAATTTGAATTTGGAAGGAGAGGAAAATGACTGGTGGTTCCATGGCACAAGAACCTTGGGCCATGATCAAGTGACTTCCTATGAATATTTCACTAGGAGACTACTGGAGAGGTTTGATAGAAGAGACCTTGAAATCTCTTTCAGGGAGTTGGCACATGTGAAGCAAACTGGAAATCCTAAAGCATACATCTCAGAGTTCCAAAAGTTTGTAGTGATGGTCACTGACATCTCTGATGTTCGATTTATCCTCCTGTTCATAGAAGGATTAGCAGATCCATTGAGAGGACTAGTAAAGGCATACTGACCATCCACTTTACAAGAAGCAGTGAGCAGAACATGGGATCCCCAAGATGCCATCCCAAGAATAAGGTATCCTCCAAAGGTTAATGTGCCTACAAAATTTTAGAATCAAATACCACCTTTTAAGAATGTGGCTTCCCCAAACAAGAAGGAATACTCATACAGAAATCGGGATGAGTTGAGAAGGAAGAAGCTTTGCTTTTCTTGTCAGGAACCTTGGGTTCCGGGCCTGTTGTTGCAGCAACATCCCCCCAAAATTTTGTAGATATTGGGGCCCCTCCTTTTTTTTTCCTAGAAAGTCTGCTTAAAGAGTTAAGTCTCCTTTGGAAAGTTTTTTGAACTTAGTTTTTGTTCTAGTGAGAGATTTCTTTTCAAGTTAAATTTTTCTTCTAAGACAAAACTCAAGTTTTTCTCCCAAAACGGCGGAAGCACTCGAGATGTTCTCCCGAAACGGCGGAAACACTTATGTTTATTCGATACTTCAGAAGAAATTGAGATGTTCACCCGCAACGATGGAAGAACTTAGGCATTCCACCCAAAACGGCGGAAACACTTACGTTTATTTGATACTTTGGAAGAACTTGAAATTCTCTCCCACAACGGGGGAAGCAACTCATAAAGTTTTTCCGCAATGGGTGCCTCCTTGCCAAGTCCCTCGACCTTGTACTTCTGGAAAAAACTCAAAAAGGCCGCCTGAAATTTCAGAAGAACTCGTCTTCTTCACCCGCAACGGCGGACCAAATCAAATACTCTCGCCGCAACGGGCGATTGACTTGTCCAATTTTGGAGAAACCTGCCGAGTCTTTCCGCAACGGCAGATTACCTCTCTCTTCTTTCTCGCAATAAGCAGATGCCGTGTTCAAACGTCAAGTTTCCCGCGCTTCGGAAGGAACTCACGAGTTCTTGCCGCAATTGCAGACGAAACTCACAAGTCCTTCGATTTTGACGGTTACACTTAAATGAAAAGCGTGTTGAAATGACCCCACCATATGTATGTTTAACCCCGTTTTAAATTCGTCACCTACCCATTAAATGCCCACACGTATCAGTTTGTATATAAGGGTGGTGGGGGTTTTTATTTTTCTATTGGTGGAATTTGATTGGGAGAATGCCGTTTGGAGACTGCATGATTTCATTTGCTCCAACTAAGCTCATTTGCCACCGCGCCAACCCCATCATACCATTGTTTTGTTGCCAGGTAGGTGGTTCTACCGTTGTTATTGTCGTAGCTTTGCGTCGAAACTTTCTTGGGTTATTTTCGTTTTGTCAATTTCATGGCCTGTGGGCACTCATAGCATACCATTTTTTGTTTTTCTAAGTTACTTGCAATTGTAGACTTTACGGCCACTTTAGCCCCATAGGTCTCCCAATTCGGTTAAGCCAGCAAAATGCTCTGATTTGGCTAATGCGAACCTGTAGCCGCGCCCATGTACCCGCTCAAAAGGTCCTAACCCGGCATCGCCTCCCTAAAACATTCAAATTAGGTGGCCTTAATGTGTGTTTCTTGAGCGATTTGCGTTTTTTGTTTCTTTCCTCAGCATACAACATTGTAGATTATACGTTATCATGCTAAGTCCTGTGTCTTTCCGGCCTTGTTCTGTTCTACATAATTATTTGTAATCTCATGTTCATTCATGTATGGTTGCTTAACAGAGACAAGCTACAATGCCGAAGGGTAGAAGAAAGAAAGCTAAAATGATGGAACCAGAGCCAGTAGAGACAAGGACTGAAACTCTCTTTGAAGACACTAAGTGCACCACAGGCGTCCCTCCCGAGGTCCGGTGGGGAGATATCTACTGGATGATTAGAGACCAAGATATCCCAGAGGTACTCTTAGAAGAAGATAAAATATACCTAAACATCAGGACCTCTGGCATATATAGGGCTTCTACTCGCCCTGAGCTATTTCCTTGCTCAGAAGTAATCGGGTGGATATTGGAACATGCAAACCCAGAAACAAGAGTGTTGTAGGACAACAAGGGAGAGGCATTCGCTTCGTTCCATCCGGCTGATATTGTATTAGCCTACAAGTTCTCACGTCCCCAGTAGGTGCTGAACGATGCATGGTTGGGACAGATGAATAATTTTTAAATGGCTAAAAAGCTATTAATCACAGGAAAATAGCTAAGGAAGAGGAACAATGATGAGAATGACGTTCAGAGCCTGAGACCTCCTTTTAGGTTGATTGCCCTTATGTTAAGCAGAATTTTCGGCATGCCTGATGGAACTGTATATAGGATACAATGGGCCCCCATAATCCACTACATAGCATTTAAGGGAATTGTTTTTGATTGGGCTACTATCCTCTCAAATAGTTTGGCATCCACTGTGGCCGCAACTAAAGAAGGTTTGGACCTAAAAAAGTCAGACTTTTACATGTCTTCATACCTCATTGATTGCATCTTGGCAAAGCTCCCTTTCCCCAGGTTAGGTTGCTCATGGGATTAGTCCAACACCCCGGTATACACTGCTTATAAAATACTATGGGCTCAAAATTACAAAATGCACTATAAGCTCATACGTGAAGAATTCATTATGCCGCTGTATGAGTAGATGTTCAATGGAGAACCCAACTGCTTGTCAGAGAATGCCATCGAAGTCATGGAAAATTATGGAGATTTCTACTTCTCGGAAGGGGGTACCTATATCAGAAAGTTCAGAGGTACTAAGCCACCATACATCTTACCAAGGTATGCCACTGATTACATAGTCCTGAAAGAAGTAGTCAGACAAGTTTTCCTGGATGGAGTGCGAGGAGTTATTAATAAGAAACATAAGGCTTCCTTTCCTCCTTTTCCTTTCTGTATAGGAGCCTATAAGTTCTCGGGGGTGGCAGCAGCCGAAGAGTTCATTCAAGAGTTAAGAGGTTTCCACTTTGGAGAGGCACTCTTTCATAGAAATGACCGACGGAACAAAGTTGCGGAACATTGCAAGGATTTGTATGCTCATTTTGAGTATGCCCATTACTATGATGTCGAAGAAGAAGTATTCAGGGGAATCAGTAATGTGACTGAATTACAAATATGTTGTCATAGTGGTGGAGCCAGCTCTAGCTTTGCCACAACCCAAGAAGCCAAACTGCGGATAGAAAGGGAAGCAACAGAAAATCCAACCCGTGAAGAGCAAAGGCTGAAAGAAGAGGCGGATAGAATCCTGGAAATCTCTGCCGACAAACTGAAAAAGGAGCAGGAAGAGGCTCTAAAACTTGAAGAAGCAAGGTTGCAACAGGAAGCTAAAGAAGCAAGACTGCAACAGGAAGCTCAAGAACAAGAGCAGAGGGAGGTAATTGAAAATCAGCAGAAGGATGAGGAAGAAGAAATAAGGCTTAAAGCCGAAGAAGAGGTTAAGGCCAGCCAAGATACACAAGCAGGTGGTTCTAACATGCAGGATATGGAGATAGACTCATCTTAGGTGGTACAGACCCCACCCACGGAGGCAGGCATCCATATAAGAGATCTCCCAATCATCCCTTTCACCCCATCCGAAGATCATACTGTGTCCCGATGGGATAAATTTGTATATTATAAAAAGAGAAAGTCTGTGGTCCTGAAGTCAGAAACAAGGTTAAAGAGACCTTTCCATTCAGATATTGTCACCCAGCGAGAAACCATGGTTATGCAAAATACAAATAAGGCTCCCGTGGACATGGCATCTGCCACCGTGGTAGCAGCAAAAGCAATCGAGGACAATGTGATTGACATGGTTAAAGAGTTCGATTCAACAAAGAGAAGAGCTCGTATGCTGCAACATACCATGGCTAACGAGCAGGCCTACAAGGACCTTGTGGTGAACAAATATAATCGCCTGTCTGCTGACCACAAAGAGTTGTCGTATAAGTATCGACACCTGGAAGAAGAGAAGGAGCACCTGAAAATTCAGATGATGGTACTAGAGGCAAAAAAGAATGATTCCGAAGCTAGAGTTGTTCAGTTGGAAGTGGATAAACAGTCAATGGTTGAGTAGCTAGAGCAAGCAGAAAGCAGAGCAATGGATATGTCTCCTTTTCATGAGAAATCCTGTGATATCTTGAGACAAATGCATGCCACACAAGAACTGATTACTGAGGAGGTTTGCAAACTCAATACCATATTGGATAGGATGAAGGAAGTTAATGCCGAAGCTGTTAGGCTTAAAGGTAAGTACACTCGGGTAAAAGCAAACATTTTGAGCCAAATGGAGTGGAGAGAAGGAAAGGCAGATTTCCCTAAACATCTCCCGTTCAAATCTGTGGACGGTTTTAAGGAAGATGTATCCCTCATGGAGTTTTGTAGGAATTGTGGCGCCAAGCTAATGGCTAAAATATAGGGAACGATGGGGAAAGGTAATAACCTGTATCAAAAGTTTCATGAAGTGCATGAAAAGTGCAAGATTGTTTTTCCTTAGACCCTGGATGAATTTCCAAGCAAAGAGAAACGCCTGTCAGATTTAAGGGACGAGCTGGGCGTTCAAATGGAGTCTGTAAAGAAGATTCATGTCCTGGTCACCGATGATATTCGTCACTACATTGGGATATCATCAGTACACAATAATATGCTCAAGGAGATCCACCAGACAGTAATAGCAGAAATTCAGAGTATTGAAGCAGAACTTGGTAAGCATGTGACTTCACAGAAGATCCTGCTCCCCTCACCAGCAAATATGGTTATAAGAGACATTGGTGTATGGTTTAGTTATATAGCAGAGGAAGAGAAGAAGGCAACAACAGCAGTAGCAGCCGGTATAGGCACATCATCACCAGCAGAGGTGCCACCCCAAGGATAGTTGCGCCAGTCATGATGCGTTGTTTTGTTTTTGTCTATTTCTCTTTGTCACTATGGTTAGAGCGTGGAGTCACAAGGACAACTGTCCTTTTTTCTGTTATGGAAAGGAGGCCACGAATTGTTTTATTTTTGGAAAGTCTTTAAAGAAAATTGTAAAAGGCCAGGTGGCAGCCCTAGAGGAATTTTGTAAACTTATAAATAGATGAATAGTGAATAGTGTAAGGGACTTTTTGCAGGTGAAAAGACATTTCTTGTCTTGTATGTGAACTACTTCTCTGCATGTATAAGGAACTAATTTTTTTTTCCTAATGAAAGCCTGGAGAGGAAATTTTAACTGGAATTGTGTGTTGGATGCTTACCAGACTACTCTTGTATCATTCACATATTACAGTGAGATCTTTCTTTGCTGCTATGAATTATTTCCGTGCAATAAATGATTTTCTCTATTTTCCTGTACAATGATATCTCTCTCAAATGAGTAATGGGATGCATTGCTGTTAGATTAGAAGCTATCTTTTAATATCTTTTATCGCCTGCTGTAGATGCATATGTATGATTTAATGGCTACCTGTTGATCTTTAGATGTTTTCTTTCAGCACATTACTCATATTTACATTTTGCTCCTTGCAAGGATAGATTATATTGATTTCAGTTGTAGATAAAGATTTGTTTCAGCTTTGCATTTAGATTAAATTAGCTTAAGGCACTTGCATATCATCTTTAAAATAAAATACATAAACGGTGGATCGGGCCGGAACCGGTAGAAAGAATAGAATACTTGAAATCTTACGGTAGCCGGAACCGTTAACCGGGCGGATCCCCACACCAAATGGTGAGCGATCTAATTGGGATTTCCCATCGGGGAAAATCCCTTTCTGCTTGATGCTGCGATTCTCGGGGCATCAACATGGCCATAAATGTGCTAAGGGGAAAGCACACTACATTGAGGTATTTTCAGAAAGTGAGGAGGAAGAAGTGGAAGAATAAGCAACAGTAGATGATGGCTATGAAAAATCAGGGGAAGAACAACCCCCGCAATCAGAAAGAAAACTTGTAGTGTTAAGTGGAGTTCCCCACTTCCATACCCTGAGATTCAAGGGGGTAGTGCAAGGACAAAAAGTATCAGTTTTGGTCAATGAAGGTGTCACCCAAAATTTCATTGATGCATCCATGGTAGAGAGGAGAAAGCTATCCACAGAAAAATTTGGAGGTTTCATTGTCATCATTCCAGGAAACAACGCTATGGAGTGTAGCCGATGGATTCCAAAATTGCAAGTGACTGTGGGAGATTCTTCCGTGACTGACAGCTTTTATGTTGTCAATGTGGCTGATACAAATGTGGTGTTGGGAGTGCAGTGGTTGTACTCCATTGTGGAACATTCAATGAATTACTAGATACCCCAAATGAGCTTCAAATATGCTGAAGGGAAGCAAGTTGTTTTGAGGGGTGTCAACACCTACCCAAAACAAGTAATTTTTGCAAATAATATGAGGTCAATATTGAGGCATGGTGACATTGAGTGGGATGATGAATGTTTCATTACCACTCAAAGAACTCCCATAGATGTATCAAACCATCCGTAGGACATCAAAAGGATGCTACAGAACCACAATAAAGTGTTTGAATATCTTCCACATGGCAGGCATCCTAACAGAGGTACTGAACATTGGATTGAAATGGAAGTTGGCACACTTCCTATCAAGATACATACTTATAAGGACCCTAAAATATTCAAGGATGAGATTTAGAATACCATCAAAGAGCTGCTTGAGATGGGATTCATAAGACCAAGCTCAAGTCCCTTTGCATCATCAGTGGTCCTAGTAAAACAAAAGGACAAAACCATGTGCATGTGCATTGACTATAGGGAATTGAACAAGAAGACCATCAAAACAGATTTCCTATCCCAAGGATTGATGAATTGATGGATGATTTGCAAGGAGAAAAATACTTTTCCAAGATTGATCTCCATTCTGGATACCACCAAATCAGGATGAGGGAAGAAGACATCCAGTAAACTGCTTTCCGATGCCATTATGGGCATTTTGAGTTTCTTGTCATGCCTTTTGGATTGACCAATGCACCGAACACCTTCCAATGCACCGAACACCTTCCAATCCTGCATGAACATAGTTTCCAGTAATCATCTATGTAAGTATGTCCTTGTGTTCTTTGATGATATTCTTATTTATAGTAGGACATGGGAAGAGCACCTGCACCACTTGGACAATGTCTTGACAATTCTGGCAGAACAGTCTTTTATGCCAAATTGTCCAAGTGTGAGTTGAATTGACTGCAATCCTCTATCTAGGTCATATCATTGGGAAATAAGGAGTCAAGGTGCATATGTAGAAGATCAAGTCCATACTTGAATGGTCAAGCCCAAAGAACATCACTTCCTTAAGGGGATTCATTGGTTTGTGCACCTACTACCAGAAATTTGTGAAAGGATTTTCTAAGCTAACATCCCCTTTGACAGATCTCACCAAGAAGGGGTCCTTTTGTTGGTCAGAGGAGGCTGAAAAATCTTTCAACATAATGAAGGAAGTAATGAGTGTTGATGTATATGTAACTTCAGAATGTATTTCATATATGTATATTGTAATCCTATAGAGATGGTATTATTCCTCTATACAAAAGTGTTTGTATTCCTATAGAGATGTTATTATTCCTCTATACGGAAGTGTCGTCATTTATATTGTAAGTGTCGTAACTTATACTTGATGGGTTATTAGACCACCTTGTTGGGGTCGGCCCCGTATAAGTCATGTGGGTCGAAGGGTTATTAGACCACCCTATTGGGGGTCGACCATGTGGGTCAAAGGTTTATTAGACCACCCTATTGGGTTTCAGCTCAGTCAGCATTATGTTATGTGGTTAAGTTAAGGCCGACCTAGTAAAGGTTATTAGGCAAGTCAAGTCAAGTATAAATAGAGTGCAGGAGCCACTCTATTTGATCATTCTATTCTCACACACACTCTTTGGAAAGTGGCGCACTTGTGGAGGGGGAGAAGCTGTTGCTAGGAGATGTCTATATCTTATGCTTGGGTTGTATCATTGCTCTATCTATCTCTAAGGAAGTTATTGGGGTTTTTCACCTTTATGGTTTTCCCCAAGTAAACTCTGTGTCTCTTGTGTGCTTGCATTATTGTGTCCATGATTGATATGCTGTAGATATGCTATACATGTTGTTATCTCAGTTAAGATACTAGATTAGATTGAACTAAATTCTGAAAAATTAACATGGTATCAGAGCTAGCCTGAAAGAAGGCATGGTATGGCATGTATGACACTTGTTGCACTTGCGATGCTTGGGATTGATATAGAAAAAACCAGTCATCGTAGCACTTTCGCTATAAATCCATTTTGGAAAATTTTTCAGATCTGAAACATTTACAGGTCAAATATAATATCCCCATGTACCTTGTGTCCAAAGGAAAACTTTTAATTCCTTGTACTTTGTGTTTTATGATCAGTACAATCTAGGGTTTCTGCCTCTTCCAGATCTGAGTCATAAACAGGTGACCTAGGAAAAAAGGTCATAACTTGGGCTAGGAAGCTCCAAATGAAATTTCATAAAATGTTACAGGTAGTGTACGGACTTTACTTTCACAGGTAACTTTTTCAGAGGCCGAAACTGAACCAGTGACACGTGGAACGCCGTACAAGTGCGATCTCTTGTTTTATGCCATAAACAGGCCACGTCGCGATACTTGGCATAACTCTCTCTCAGAGAATCCATTTGAGGTCAAACCTGTGAGGTTGGAAAGATGACAGGTTGGGATATCACAAGAAAAGTTTTCATACCCTGTGGATCAAAAATTTTGGAGTTACATCAGAAACAATCAGGTACATATTTATGTTAAAACAGAATTATTTTTGAGCACCTTCATTCATGGCTTATGAAATTTAGGGTTTCAGAGAAAGTTGGAATTTTTGTAATTGGAGACTACACCTGAATGATACTCATTAAAATAGAAATTTAGAGACTAATATCAGAATTTTTGGTTGGGCAGAAGGCCGGGCTTAATCAGACCCTAGTTCGGGACTTTGATCGGAAAAGTGGAAAATTAGGGCTTTTGCAAAAATGGAAATTTTTGAAATCTGTGACCACGGCTGGAAGCTCCTCATAAAAATAGAAGCTTAGAGATTTGGATCGAACCTTTTGATTGGGAAGAAGGGTGGGATTTATCAAACCCTAGTTCAGGGTCATGTCCAGTGAACCTAGAAGTTTCAAAGGAAAATTTGAGGGGTGAAACTTTGCAGTTTTCAAATTATGAGTATACCAGCTTGATCAGCTCATCAAGGCACAAATTTCTATCATTTCGAAAGTTTGAAATTCAAAGTTTGAATTTTTAGGGTTTCTCTGGCAAACCCTAATCCAACTCCACATCGAGTTCCTGCAAATCAAGTGAATTGGGTTAATCCTAGAAGAGAATGGATTGGTCACCTGCATAAGTGAAGAAGTTCATGTTTCAGAGGGAGATGAGGCTAAGGCCTTACATAAGAAGATTACAAGCAATCTCGATAGGTATGACTCATCCAGGTATGTTTCGAGATTTGTTCATGATTAAGTTTATGGTATGTTTGTCTTCATGTTATTATGGTTAGTACAATCTTGATTAAATTTAGACTTGTCGTATCACCTTAATTAAATTATGAATGCTTGATAGAATATATTCATTGATTAGGGTGTTGACACTTATGATTGTACTAATGCATTATGGTTTTGTATGAGGTTTATGTTGTCCGCTAACATGAAAGGTACACCAAGAAATAAAAATCATGTTCTAGTTCAAGAACATATGATCATGATGACATGAGGACAACGATTCATCCATTGTCATGAATCACTTAGAAGATCTATTTTGCGAGGTATGTATTACTTGGTACTATAAATGGTTAACCTATGAGATGTGCAAGTTACTAGCACAAGTCATTGAAGAGAATAAGAAGACATCATGTGGGTATGTTAGACATAACTAGCTAACATACCAATCCAGGTATGTTTTTCCTATATCAAGTTAGAATCCTACCTTGTGTTAGGATCCCTTATATAAGTATACTTGGTATGATTGGTTATGATGATTCATAAAGTTATAAATGTAAGTAATCAAGGGTTTATGCATATTATGTCTCTTATCTTGATTGATGATTTAACTAACTAGAAGAGTCCTATGATCAAATAAGAATATGCATGAGTAAAAGAAGACTTTCCTGAAACCTTGAATACTAATGTTTATTATCTGTGTTTGAAATGATCATGACTATACATGTTTAAGATTATTGTGTTTTGATAGTATTAAGATGATACTAATGAATGTGTGATTATGTATGAGACCTCGAGGATAACACAATGATGATACTAATAAGCATGCATAGTGATGGATATAAGTTCAAGGATAGGTAATCCAGGAAGCAAAGATCAAGAGGGAGCACACTCCAGTTGTTCCTGCAAGGAAGCAAAGATCAAGAGGGAGCACACTTCAGTAGTTTTTGCAAGGATGCAAATATTCAGAGGGAGTTGACCACTTCTCACAATCCACATCAGAATGGAGTTGCAGAAAAGAAGCAAAGACTGAGAGGGAGTCAACCCAACAAACAAACAAAGATAAGTATTTAAATTATCATTCCTTGCATATTTGATTGTTTAAATAATATTGTTCAATAATGTATATACTCATGTTCCTAGAATTAGGTTTTGTATTATGCATATTAGAATAGTTGCATTGATGAACAGTATAGTACTAATATACATGGGTAAGTGGCCTATGGCACTGTACAACATTCCATTGCTACTTATCTAGAATGAAACCTCTTTGCTGACATGTTGGGAGTTGTGCACACTCTTAACAATGTTCTGGTAGAGATTGGAAGGCATCTAGAAAGTTACGGGATATGGATAAATGTTGTATTGAAGCATTGGCTAAGATAATTGCATGACTGTATGACATATTTCTTTATGTGTAAGAATTTGTTCTGAAAACTATGAGATGTTTTCTAATCATGTAATTTAACTTGTTGTGTAGGAAAGATAGTATACCATCACCTACAAAAGAAGGACTACAACATTTGTTCAACAACAAAGTTATCTATTGAAAATATTGAAGATATTGAAGTTCCCAAGATCCGGGAAGAATGCCATGATCGAGGAGTACCAGTTGATCATGAAGATTTTTGGGATGCAGTCAAAAGACCTGAAGGGGAGTCTGTTGTGACTTCTAAATGGATCTACAAGATCAAGCATGTTGCAGGTGGTAGAATAGAGACTTTTTCTCTTGTGGCCAAATACACTTCCATTAGATCCGTACTTGCTCTGGCTGCAGTGATGAAATGGAAGATACACCAGATGGATTTCAAGACAGCTTTCTTGAATGGTGTAGTTGAAGAAGAAGTGTATGAGGAGCAACCACTTGGTTTTGAGACACATGACAAGGAGTCATATACGTGTAGACCTTGGTATGGTAGGATAGACAACTTTCTATCCAGTTTGGGCTTTACCAAGAGTAAAGCAGATTCCAACCTTTCCTACAAGGCTGAGAAAGGCAATCCAGTGATATTACTTTTGTATATGGATGACCTATTTATTACAAGTGAAGATAGAGTGATTACCGAAACGCAGTGGAAGCTTGCTGCCGAGCTCGAGATGATGGACTGCAAGGCCATGGCCACACCTATGGCATCAGACCTGAAGCTTCTGTGTGATGCTTCATCTGAGTCGGTTGATATCACTATGTATCGTTAGATTATTGGGTCCTTGATGTACCTGACGAACACGAGACCAGATATTTGCTTTGCGGTGAACACATTGAGCCAGTTCTTGATGTATCCGAGGAGTGTTCACCTGGTTGCTGTAAAGCATATTCTGAGGTACCTGAAGGGTACAGTTGATTATGGGCTCAAGTATGATGCAAATCAAAAGGTTTAACCTGCAGGGTCTTGTTGATTCAGATTGGGCAGGTAGTGCTGCAGATAGGAAGAGCACATCTGGGTGCTGCTTCAGTATGGGATTAGGTGTGATCTCTTGGTTTAGTAGGAAGCAGTCCTGCATAGCATTGAGTACAGCCGAAGCGGAGTATGTTGCGATGGATGAGCAGGTTGCAGATGTATTGACCAAGCCGTTGGCCAGAGTGCAGTTTGAGTACTTCAGAGAGAGGCTTAGTGCACTTCAGATTGAGGTTCCTTCCAAAGGGAAGTGATGAGTTCGGAAGATGCAGATGCACATGAGATTTTCTGACATGGTTGATGTGTTCTCCCATGGTCGTGATGTAATTGCTGAGCCATTCTCACATGATGGTAGATGTCTTCTCCCATGGTGTAGATGTAAGGGCTGAAGCCATTTTTTGCATAGTGGTAGAGGTGTTCTCCCATGGTGAAAAAGTAAGGGTTGGAGCCTTCCCTGAATGGTGGTAGATGTGTTCTCCCATGTCGGTGGTGTAAGTGCTGGATGATGTGCATCTGGGCTATGCTTCGTGGACGATGAGATGATATGAAGAGGATGATGCTATGATGATCAGGAGGATCATGGATGATGAGCATCAGGACGATGCTCCAGTTACTGCTCTATATATGTGTATGCATCATGTTGGGTGCTTGCTATGATCAGTTGGATCTTTTATGTATGTATGCATCATGTTGGATGCTGGATATGATCAGTTGGATCATTTATATATGTATGCATCATGTTGGATGCTGGATATGATTAGTTGGATCATTTGTATGTATTTGTATATGCATCATGTTGGATGGTTGGACCATGTATCTTTATATGTATCAGGTGGATCATGTATGATGATATGTATCAGGTAGATACTTGGTATGCATCAGGTAGATGCATTGTATGATCAGGATGATCATGGATGACTAGCTTCAGGATGTTGCTCTAGATGATATGCATCAGGACAATGCAGTGATGATCATGTGTACATCAGGATGATGTATGGTGAGTATTAGGTTGATACTCTATGGCCGTGGAACAGGTTGTGCAGATGAGCATGTCTGGGAGATCCTATAGGTCAGATTTGTGTACCCGTAACAGCCTGGGATGCTCTTTCGAGACATTGCTATGGGAGGACATATAATAGTGCCCTGGGAGATCCTTCAGGTCGGAGTTGTGTACCCGTAACATCGTGGGATGCTCTTTCGAGGTTTTGTCCTGTGGCATATAATAGCGCCCTGGGAGATCCTTCAGGTCGGAGTTGTGTACCCGTAACATCCTGGGATTCTCTTTCAAGGTTTTGCCATGAACACATGTAATTTGTGCCCTGGGAGATCCTACAGGTCGGAGTTGTGTACCCGTAACATCCTGGGATGCTCTTGCGAGGTTTTGTGGTGACCACATGTAATTTGTGCCCTGGGAGATCCTACAGGTTGGAGTTGTGTACCCATAACATCCTGGGATGCTCTTTCGAGGTTTTGTGGTGGGGTCACATGTAATAATGCCCTGGGAGATCCTATAGGTCAGAGTTGTGTACCCGTAACATCTTGGGATGATCTTTCGAGGTTTTGTGATGCACGTAATAAGTCCTGAGGATTCCACAGTATGTCCAGTGATGATGAAGACCTGCAGGTGGTGGGCCTACATCCAGTATGAAAAAGGACTGGCTCTATAGAACTTCCTATGATGAGTAGATTCAGAGATTGATTGAGATAGTAGCAGCAGTGACGACGATGAATCGATGACGATTATCCAGTGACGATGATCCAGAGAAGAAGACTTGTGCTAGAAGACTTGTGTCGAGAAATACCTTCCTAGTTAAGAGGGAGTGTTGATGTATATGTAACTTCGGAATGTATTTCATATATGTATATTGTACTCCTATAGAGATGGTATTATTCCTCTATACGGAAGTGTTTGTATTCCTATAGAGATGTTATTATTCCTCTATACGGAAGTGTCGTCATTTATATTGTAAGTGTCGTAACTTATACTTGATGGGTTATTAGACCACCTTGTTGGGGTCGGCCCTGTATAAGTCATGTGGGTCGAAGGGTTATTAGACCACCCTATTGGGGGTCGGCCATGTGGGTCAAAGGGTTATAAGACCACCCTATTGGGTGTTGGCCCAGTCATGATTATGTTATGTGGTTAAGTTAAGGCCGACCTAGTAAAGGTTATTAGGCAAGTCAAGTCAAGTATAAATAGAGTGTGGGAGGCACTCTATTTGATCATTCTATTCTCACACACACTCTTTGGAGAGTGGCGCACTTGTGGAGGAGGAGATTATGCTGCTAGGAGATGTCTATCTCTTATGCTTGGGTTGTATCATTGCTCTATCTATCTCTGAGGAAGTTATTGAGGTTTTTCACCTTTATGGTTTTCCCCAAGTAAACTCTGTGTCTCTTGTGTGCTTGAATTATTGTGTCCATGATTGATATGCTGTAGATATACTATACATGTTGTTCTCTCAGTTAAGAATCTAGATCAGATTGAAGTAAATTCTAAAAAATTAACAATGAGCAACTTCCCAGTACTTGCACTTCCCGATTTCACTCAGCCCTTCATATTGGAATGCGATTCCTTGGGAGAAGGCATAGGAGCAGTTTTGATGCAGAATAAGCATCCCACTACCTATGAGAGCAAAAAGTTGTAGCCACATGAGAGGCATTATTCAATTTATGATAAAGAGATGTTGACAATGATTCATGCCTTGGAAAAATTCAGACAGTACCTACTAGGAGGAAAGTTCATAGTAAAGACTGATCACAACAGTTTGAGACATTTTTTGACCAAAAAGGAGATGAATGACAGACAACATAAATGGGTAAGTAAGGTTTAGTCCTATGAATTTGACATAGAATAAAAAAAGGTAAGATGAATGTGGTAGTTGATTCCCTCTCTAGGAAACCTGCTGTTTCTTTGCTGTAAGTCCCAACTAATTGGAAAGTCCAACTAGTTATGGAATACTCTAAGAACTAGTTTGATTGTGAAGTGTTGGATAGGTTGATTCATGATGATGCATACAAAGTCCTTAATGATGTCATATATTACAAAGACATAATTTTTCTAATGCCAGGATCAAAATTAAAAGAAAATATTTTGGGGGCTTCCCACAATGCACCAGTAGCGGGTCACCTTGGATTCCTAAAAAAATATCAGAAAGTGAGAGAGAGATTCTCTTGGAAGGGCCTAAAAAATGATCTGTTAAGGCATGTTAGGGCGTGTAATGCATGCCAACATAATAAAGTTGAGCACACTCATCCTGCTGGTATTCTACAACCCCTATGGATTCCATAAATAAATGGGAAAGTGTGTCCATGGATTTCATCATAGGTTTTCCCAAAACCCAGGGTAAGGATAGTATTTTTGTAGTAGTTGACAGATTGACTAAATTTGCTCATTTTTTTCCTGTCACATCAACTATTACTGCCATTCAAGTTACTGCACTATTTTTTAAAGAAGTATTCAGATTGCATGGTCTTCCCAAGACTATAATAATTGACCAAGATAGCAAATTTACTAGTGCTTTCTGGCAAACTTTGTTTGAACTAGTTGGAACTAGTTTGAATCTTAGCACAAGATATCACCCTAAGACTGATGCCAAATGAGAGGGAAAACCAATGGCTGAAGGGTTATCTCAGAAATTATGTTATCGGGCAACAGAAAGCATGGGTCAACTGAATACACTTGGGGGAATTTTGTTATTAAACTACATTCCATCTCTCCATTGGAATGACCCCATTCAAAGCTCTGTATGGGTATGAATCCACCACATTTGTAGATATGATTTTTGGGGATTGCAAAGAACAAAAAGAAAATGATTGGATACAATAAATCCAAGACTTACTCAAGGCACTCAAAGAAAACTTGCAGGTTGCACATAACCAACAGAAGGTGAATGCAGATAAGAACAGAACAGACCGAACCTTCCAAGAAGGTGATTTGTACTATTTGAGGCTGCAACCATACAGGAAATCCAATATGAAATCAAAAGGGGCCGATAAATTGTTTCCGAGGTTCTATGGACTTTATAAGATCATAAGGAAAATTGGTGAAGTTGCTTATGAATTAGATTTTCCCTCAGGGAGAAAGATAAACAATGTTTTCCATGTGTCATGCTTGAAGAAAGCAACTGGCCAACAAGTAACTGTTTCAAGAGAATTGCCTCCTCTCAATGATGAAGGACACCTGGTCTTAGAACCAAAAAATATTTTGCAGGTTAGAGAAAGGAAGCTGAGGAGCAGAACCATTAAAGAGTATCTAGTGCAGTGGAAGGGGTTTCCTTGTGGAGATGCAACCTGGGAAGGTGAACAAATTTTGCAACATCCTGGATTGCACCTGCTTGAGGACAAGCAGTCTTGGGGAGGGAGGACTGTCATGTTCCTTCCCTAGTGGCGTTGGCCAATACTTGTATCCTCCCATCCCAGGTGTCCTAGGAAGAATAATTAAATGAAGAATAATTAATTGGGTTATATTTTGGCACAAGGACTATAGTAATTAATAAATTTTTAATATTATGAGTTTTAATTATCTTTTATAATAAATGCCTTATCATTACTAATTAAAATTTTGGAAAGAATTGATGTTCACATGGATAGGAGGGCGCATCAGGTGAAGGTGGACCTCACCTACTCAAGTGGAAAAGTTAAAAAAATCAAGGAGTCAACTAAAAGAAAGGTGGCAACATAGGAAAGTAGAAACTGGCAGAAGTAAGAAAAAAACAGGCAAAAGCACAAAGCAAGAAAGTTAAAAAGAAGGAAAGTGCAGAAAGGAACCAGTTTGGAAAAGCATACAACATTCAAAAAGATGAGTAGGGTGCACTTGCTAAATCCAGTTGAAAGACACAAAGCAGGCAAGTTTTGCAAAGCAAGATATTTGCTAATTCTCTCAAGGAATGCGCCCTCACTTCTCACATGTGTGGAAGAATTGTCAAGGAAGATACCTAAGCTATAAAAGGAAGCTAAGTCACACCTCTCACATTTTTTTGGTTAATCCATTTTTGTCTTGAGACCTCTTGCTACTCAGAGTTGAGTGATGTGCCTCAACCATTGCTTGGGAGATGAAACCCAATGAATTTCATGTTCCAGTCTGTCCATGATCATATCCAAATCCATGGAATGCTTATCTACAAGTCTACATCATCCCAGTATTGAATAATATTAATATTCCGTAGAGTGATCCTCAGTCATAGTGCCATTGGAGAGAGTATTGGAATAATTTTTCAGAAGGAGGTGTTCCATCTCAGTGAAGGTGCCTAGTGCAACTCAGAAGTTCCAGTGCACCCATCATCTAAATACATCAGCTCCTATTTCATCCACATATCACATCTAGTGTATAATATCATCTCCTCCTCCTCCTCTCATGCTCATTCTCTCAGTGTTGTAATATTTCTCTAGCATTGGAGATTATTGGAAGATATGAATGTAACAATTTATCTAATCTCTACTCAAGACCTCCAATTTATATTTTCTTATGTTCATTAACTTATATCAGAACCCTCATTTAATTAAGAAGTGAAATTTGTAAGCCTCTCAGGCAATTTGGAACAAGCACTTCAAAGACTAGCTCTTTATGCAAATTTTAATGACTAGTTTTACCATTTATGTAATTTAGAGCTATGTAGGAGTCATTTTTCTGATATGATGGTCATTTGTGAATCTTGAGTTAATATTAAAGCATATCCAACCCTTTCCCCAAGGATTCAAAGACATCTCATCCTATTTGGAGGAGTTTGGAAAATTGCTAGTTGAGCAGTCCAACATAGCACCCTTGCTCTTTTGGTCCCAAAATAACCCAGAACCTCCCAAATTCCCTGAAACTCTTTTCCATAATTTAATTGGAGTTTAGTTCCTAACATACACCACTGGTTACATTCATGTGTAAACAACTTAGTCTAGTATGCATATGCTGGAGTGCCCATGAAGCCTCAAAGTAGACCTCAGCGGAAGCTGTTGTTGAAATGTAAATGGCCCAGTTATTTGTGCATAGGACTCGGAATTTGGACCTTTTTATTTCATGTTTTATTCTGCACACATTCCAATACATTTGGAAGAAGCTTAATATCCCAAATTTTTAATCCTGGAGTCATCTAATTGTGTCCTTGACTAGTTCTTTTCTAGCTAGTTTTGTTAACTAGTTCCTACTTGTCAAAATTGTGTTATAAGTTTTTAATTTTTTCTTAATATCAACTCCAACCTGATATGGGATATTACATGGATATCTCCTCATCATATGGATTTCTACCACATCCATTGAATGGTTCAAATATTCCTTGCATGACAGGTTTTCCATGACTAACTTATGACTGTTACAATTCTTTCTTGGAATCCAAATTACCCAATAGGATTTGGGAGTCACTATAGCTTAATCTATGTGTGCACATGATTTTCTCATTATATTTAAAATGGATGATTGTAAATAAACCCCATTCCCCTTCCTTTTAGGAGTCAAGCTTGAAGATGGAGGTACTACACCTTTGGTGGGAAATACCATGTATCGACAGTTAGTTGGGAGTCTTCTTTATCTCACTCGTAGTCGACCACACATCTCCTTTTTTGTTGGAGAAGTTTCCAAATACAAGCAGGCTCCATATGATTTGCATTGGAAATTTTCCAAAAGGATACTCCAATATGTGAAGGGCTCATATGACTATGGGATCCACTATGCAGTAGCATGCAAATATGATCTAGTAGGATACACAAATTCTGATTGGGCTGGCAATGGAATTGATCACAAGTCCACCTCTAGTTATGTTTTCAGTTTGGGATCAGGGCCTATTTATCGGTTAAGAAAAAATCAAGCAACTATTGCTTTATCGACAATGGAAGCAGAGTATAGAGGAGTAGTGCATGCTGGAACACAAGCCATTTGGATACAACACATACTTATTGAGTTTGGGATAGAGTTTCATAGGCCTACTATAATGTTTTGTGACAACTGGGGCACCATTCAAATTTAAAGAGATAATATTCAGCGACAACAGACAAAGAACATAGATATCCATATGTACTTTATAAAAGAAATGATACATGATTTTCTCATAGATTTGCAATTTTGTCCTTCCTTTGAGTAGACTGCAGACATCTTCACTAAGTTCTTTATCGAGAAGCATTTCACCCAGCTGAGAGCTTCCTTGGGAATGAAGGAGTATTTTGAGTAGGCTCCTTAAATTCTTCTCATTAACATTCTCTTTTATGGGGGGTTTTTTTCCCATGTGGTTTTCCCTCTCACTCAATTTTTAGATAATGTTTGTGTGTGCATGGGTACCTAATATGGCTGCAAATTGTCGGGTCCCATTTTTTTGCATTTATTTCACCTAGTTTGGATTATGGAGGGTTGTTAGAGTAGAATAATCCTCTCCTTAGCTTCATTATCCTACCTAGTGACTTAGACTATGATTTCATGATTCGAGTGGTCCAAACCTCATTAAATTTGACCACCCGAGTCACCCTATAGCTTACTTATAGACTCTAAGGGTACTATATTGACCTAACTGCCTCAATTGCTGTTTATTCCTTGATTTAGGGGCACATTTCTTGATTTGGGGGTCATTTCCTAGATTTTGGGCATGTTTGAGTTATAGGTGAGTTAGGAACTAGTTTCAAGCCACTAATTTATCTCCTAACTGATCCTTGGTGACCCTCTTCAATCATTAGTGCCTCATTTGGGCCTTTTTAGGGATGTGCATGTGCATCCTTTAATTATAACTAGTGCTCAATGAGTCATAAGTCAGTTAAACATAGCCTTGAAGAGTGTGAATGGATGAATAAGGGTCTCTAGATCTAGTCAGGCCTAACTAGTCTCTCATGCATTGCATGAGCAATTCAAATTTCCTCCTTACCTGATTCGAATTTACTTGTTATTTATTTCCTTTCATTCATTGAAGCTCAATGTAATACAACATTCTCTCTAGCTATGTGATCTATATTTTTGTGTAATTATTAATGCTTTTGTTACAAGAATTTGTTAATTATTCATCTCTTCTTACAATATTCCTATCTTGTTTAGTATCTATATCCACATGATCAAATTCTATAGAACTGAGACTAGATTGAAACCCCAATTCCTCAACTATAATTAGTTTACAATGGGAAGAAAAATCATCCGCCAAAAACAACTCAAAATGGACCCAAAAAATTATTTCAACGACACTTCCTCTGAATCCCCGATGGGGGGATCCCCCCCCCCCATGCTCCCTGCTAGGGGATATAATAAGCCCCATCATACCCTTTTGCTTTGGAAATATACAAAGAGTACACCACATGTCCAACATTCTCCCATTTTTTTATTTTCTTTGAAACAAGGGGGAAAGGGGGGATCATTCATGAAATCAGATGCCAAGGGAAACAATGGCCATTGATTTTCTACACCAAGAGAAATTTTTAGTACTAACAAAATTTGTTAATGAATTTGAAACATCATTGAAGGTATCAAAATTCTCAAACAATAATTTGTTTTGTTCATCCACGTCTCTGACAAAATAGTGTTCTAAATCAATATGCTTTGTCTTGGAATGATAAGCATAATTCTTTGCTAGAAAATTGCATTTCAACTGTGACAACCTACTCTCACTTCCTTCTGAAAAAAAAACCAATACTTGAACACATTTGCAAGAATTTGGAATTTTTACTTCCACGAGTGGTTGTCATGTATTCAACTTTTGTAGTTGACAATGCAACTGCAACTTGGCTCTTACTCATCCAGTTCCAAATAAGTTAAAAAACATAACTACTTGCAAATCTTCTGTGGTCAAGATATCTATCCCAGTTTGCATCAACAAATCCTTGTATATATATCTCCTTATGAGGTCCATGTCTTCCTTGGTATCATATTGCATAGTATGAAGTGCCACACAAATATTTGAAAACTCTCTTTACAACTGTCCAATGTTCCTCTCCTGGTTTTGACATATATCTACTCAAAACTCCCACTACATGGGAAATGTCTGGTCCAATATAGACCATAGAAAACATTAGAATTCCAACAACACTAGCATAGGGAACATTGACATGTATTCTACCTCTTCTTGAGTCTTGGGACATTGATCTACAAATAAATTTACATCTATAGGCATAGGGACCTTTATCGATTTACATTCTTGCATATTAAACCCATGCATTATTGTCTCAACATATTTCCTCTAACTCAGCTAGAGTTTTCTATTGGTTTGACCCCTTTTAATTTCCACGCCCAAAATAAAATTTGCGGAACCAAGATATTTCATATGAAATTTAGAAGACAACTAATATTTGACATCCTTGATGATTTCCTTATTGTTTGCAATCAACAACATACAAGACCACATAAATAAAATGATCACCAACCTATTTGGAATACACACAATGGTCAATTTTTCTTCTTGAGAAACCAAGTCCCAATATATAAGTATCAAACATTTGATATCACATTTTTGGTGATTTTTCTTGTTAGGTTCCCATTAGGGAAAACATATGATTGGCTAACACAAATCCAAATACAAAAGAAGAAGAACCATAATGACAAAGAGAGATAGGAATTAAGCATAAAGTTCTCATTAACCAAATGTACAATATATACAATGAGAATGACCCTTGGGTTCATATTCCCAAGTGGTCTCTTCTTATTGATGGCTATTCACATTCTCCACCTAACCCTGATGGATTAGGTTCCAACAGACCCTCCATTAATCTGAAGGGGTTTATATGATTCCAAGGAAAGAGAGCTAAAATATGGAGAAAGACGATTGCAAAAGGCTGAACATCTCCAACTTGACAATCCAAATTTTCCAAGCAAGCTAGCATAAGATTACATATTTTTTTAAATACAAGTGCTCTCTGAAGTGGTGGTTTTGGCTAACCACAAACAAAAATGGACAGCATAAGCTAATGTATTCTACTAAGTGGGTGGTTTAAGGCTGACCATGAACTCTCTAACTTGGCAACAACTAAGGCTAATGTATTCTACTAAGTGGGTGGTTTAAGGCTGACCATGAACTCTCTAACTTGGCAACAACTATGGTTCTCACTAAGAGGTTCTCTCTAGATCTTGGCGAGAAGGCTCAACGACTCTTTGGAAAGTGGTGGTTTGGGGGCCACCATCTGATGTCTTGTAGAGGATGAAGTCTTCTGCTAAATGTGTGGTTTTAATCTGATCACAAACTCTGGAGCTCGGTCAAACATGGCTCTAACTTGGTTTAGGCTCACTTCTTCTGACTCACTTGTTCTCGCTTGATTTTCTATGACGATCTATCATTCCCTCCTATCGGGAACAATGTGAGAAGTGGAAAGTCTCATGGTGGTTATGAGTGCCAAAAATAGACACAAAATGACAACTTCTTCGGGGCATGGTTATCTTTCTATATTTTGGCTACAACTTTGAATATGTCCTCCAAAACTAGTTGTGGCTCGGGCTTGCTTGATCTATCTCAATCGAGGAAGGTCATGACTACTTGTTGTCAAAATGATAAGGCTTTGAAACTTGAATAATGACATAATGTCCCCCCTGTTTGGTATAAGATAAGAAGCAGTAAATTTTTTTGTGGCAAGTTTCAATATTGCAGGTTTCTTCAATGTCGAACATCTATTTGAAGAATGGTTATGCTTCCTGCAATGCTGACAAGGATGAAGATCTAAACACTGATATTTCACATGGCCAACTTGATAACAATGTTGGCATCTATAGATCTGAACAGGTTGTACATATTTTGACATTATTTCATTGTTTTGGTCATGTGGTGGCAACTGATAGGAATCATCTTCAAAGACAGGGTTGTTCATAACAAACACTAGTTCAGAATGTTGATTCCCTTGTTGTACATCGTCCTCTTTGGATTTTGAATCCTACAAATAATTTATAATAGTTTGGAGAGTTTCTTTGCTGAATGAGATTGAGTCATCTACATCAATAAGTATTAGAGTGTTCAACAACTCTAATATTTTTCAGTTTGAGACATTGTGAGAACTGTTTAAGGCCTCCTTGTGTAGGTAGGTCCAAATTCACTAATCAACAAACTGAAGGATTCTTGCAACTCCGCCCTTTACAAACAAGACTCACCAAACTCAAACTAAAAAAAGTGAAGGGTGTCGTTCTCAGTCGATAATGCGCCCAAATACAATGCAATTCAACTTTCCTTCAATTTGATACTTTACAAAAAACACATGCAATTACCAAAAATGCACTAGAATTTACAAAAAACAACAATTTGCAAGTTACAATTATGAATGTTGAATTGAACCGCAACTTCTTCTTTTGAATTAGTAGTACAATTGCAAAATTGCTTGAATCGTTCAAATGGGCACACCACACCAATTCCAAATCTCCTCTAGAATCTTTGCAACTTTTCCTCACAATGCCATCTCGGATGCATCTCTACATAGAATCACGACAACTCGTTCCAACATCAACATTCATCAACAACTCCAGTCATCAATGCAACAACCAATCTCATGCAGTAGTAGAATGGTTTATATGCAATGGAGGAGTCTAGGGTATATGCAGGTTGCATCAATGCCAACAATAGTCACAATATGTTATGGTTGTGGTATTCAAATGGATCTGGTTGTAATATTCTTCAATACACGGTTTTTGTGGAGGAGAGTTGTATCTAGTCCATGATCAAAAAATCTATGTTGAACAACTAAGCTTGGATGAAAAATTATTCAGGCGATGGACACAACCGTCAAATAATGTCAAAATCACTGAAATATAACTTCTACAATGCAACAATAGATTGCAAAAAGATGGTTGCACACATATGCAATGCACTCAATTCAACATGTATATGAATGTGTCATCCAACGTTCACTTCAAACGATCTTTTCATTGGTAGTAGATTTTCTCCTTAGATACACTAATTTCCATACAAATGTCCCTCCACAAGTATCTCTTGATGTTCTTTCAGACAATTCTGCCGGCGTATTCAAAATACTTAAGGAACGATTTATATAAAAAACATGCAGGTAACACCTTCCATGTAATTTTTCGTTTCCAAACATATCCATTCATAGTATAAATAGATGAGATTTCATAGGAAGAGGCCAAAATTGAATCCCTAGACAACCAGAACATAGAGATGAGGGAAACTTCTCACAGATCATTGCATTCTCCTTAATTAGGGTTTCCTTGGAGAGAGAGAGCGCATCACATAGCTTTCATGCAACAATTTTTTTCTTCATAGGCATGCCTTCTAAAGCAACACAATCATCACAAGGTGTCTTCCACGTTGGCTATAACATCTCACCTCCACGTATTCAAAGCCGCATTCATAGAGATGTACACATAAAACAGTCGTACACTTCATACAACATAGCCTCCAGTCACACACATCATGTTTTGGAAGAATCCATGACTTATTCAACTCCAATCACACTCATCACCTCCATTCAATCTACAATGAATGGTCTCGTGAGTTCTTACCATATCGAAGAGAGCCCACACCAGGTTGTAGGACCGGTTTAGGGTTCAATATCTAGATGTGGTCAAAACACACAGTTCTAAAAAAAATGCAGCATCTTCATATTTAAGTGAAACTCATCTCTTGTCTTCAACTTTAAAATCATGAGGTAGTTATCAACTCAGCTCCATTCATTAATTGAAACATTGAGGGCGTTCACCGATTCACCAGCCGTCCTTCTTGTTGTTTAAAAAGGATTAGGGTTCTGGTTTGCACCAGTCACGTTGTTGTAGCAACCCTATAATGATGGTCTTCAAACATGGCTAAGTGAAGGAGTATCACACCATGCAACAACACTAATGCATTCAACAATATTCCAATGGTTTCTAGAATAAACTTCACACAGTAGTAGTCAAAGTATTCTCAACACACCAGTTCATGGATGTATTCTCTAGAAACTATTTCGGTCAAGGGCCACACTCTGGATTATTTCATTGGGGACCAACAATTCATTAAAATGGTACATAGATCCAGCCTCTAAAGTTCAAATCGAACAGAAAAAGAGAGTGCATGTAGGAGAGAATGGATACCACGCAGGGTTTTCTAGAGAATAACACCACGCTAGGGTTTGAACAATGGAGAAAACCCAACTCGCAGGAGAAACATTGGAGTTCTGGTGGCTGTTGTAGAAATGAGCAGAGAATTCATACAGAAGGTGGAACGGACAAGTAGAGGGCGGACTGGTGAAGGGAAGGCTGACAAGTAGAGAATATGGCAGATTTGAGCATGAGCCAGGCTCATAATGGGATTTGATACGACTATTAGGTTCCCATTAGGGAAAATAGATGATTGGATGACACAAAGCCAAATACACAAGAATAAGAACCACAATGACAAAGATATATAGGCCTTAAGCACATATTTCACATTAACCAATTGTACAATATATACAATGAGAATGACCCTTGAGATCATATTCCCAAGTAGTCTCTTGGAATTCTTCATGACTATTCACATTCTCAACTTAACCCTGATGGATTAGGTTCCAATTATTCTAAACCATATAGGGACTTCTTCAACTTGCAAACCAACTTCTTCCTTCCCTTCACTACAAAACCATTAGGCTATTTCATGTAGATTTATTCTTCAATATCACTGTGGATAAATGATATCTTCAAATCCATTTGTCTACTTCGAGATAAAAAACAATAATAATAGACAAAATAAATCTAATAGAATTTAATTTAGCAATAGGAGAAAAAATATCACCGAAATCAATTCCCTCCACTTGGGAATATCCATTAGCTACTAGGTGAGCTTTGTACTTCTCCACTTTACCTTTTGCATTGAACTTCTTCTTAAACACCCATTTTCCACTGATTTTTTTTCTTCCAACTTGCAACTTAACTAGGTCCCAAGTCTCATTTTTATCTATGACATCCATTTCTTCAACCATTGTCTTCTTTCAAATTTTACTATCCTTTGAATCCACTTCCACCCTAATAGTTCTAGGATCATCATCGGTAATATAAAAAGAAAAATTATAGTGTAAATTAAGTGGGATGTACCTTTATAGTTTCCTTCTTTCATGAACTAATCTCCTCAAGGATAGAACTTGAGCTTCTTGCTCTTCCGGTTCATCTTGTTTTGTTGAGTCAAATTATTCACCCTCCAATTCAACTTTTATTGTCTTTGGTTCTTTACCCTTGGTTGGAATTCCTATTTGGAAGGAACTTTAACCTTTCTAAATTCAATATCCCGACTATGGAAAATATTCTTAGTTATTGGGTTCCAAATTTTATAGCTTTTTATACCATCTATATAACTAATAAAGAATTTTTCATATTTATTTTTCCAACTTACTGTTAGTTTTTCAGCATTTAATTCAATTTGATCTAGGATCTTAACTGAGAGAACAACATGTATGACATATCAAACACAAGAGACAAGAGACACAAAGCATTTCACCAGGGAAAACCAAGAAGGTGAAAAACCCCGCAACTTCCTCAGAGATAGAATGAGCACCAATACAAAGATCACAAAGATCAAACCCCAAAAGATAGATGTCTCCAGCAGCTACTCCTCCTCCACTTGTGCGCACCTCTCTCTCTCAACTATGCGAGTTGGATGAGTGAGTGAATGAATAAATGAGAGAGTCACACTCACTATTTATACTTTATTTTGACTTGCCTTTAACCCTAACTAGGCCAACTTCCTAAGGAAGCCTAATAACCCATCCACATGTCACTGGGCCAACCCCACTAGGGTGGTCTAATAACCCTTTAACCCACATTGGTCCGACCCCTCTAAAGTGGTCTAATAACCCATCAAGTATAAGTTACAACACTTACAATATAACTTGCGACACTTGCAAATACAAATGACGACACTTCCAATCGGAGGAATAATACATCTCCATTGGGGATACAATAAAGTACAAATTAATACATATAATATACAAGTGAATATATTCCAAACTTACAAATACATCAACACTCCCTCTTAACTAGGAAGGTATTCTCTTGACACAGGTCATCATTACATCTAGGCACAAGTCTTCAATACTGGAGCTAGATCATCGTCACTGGATCACTGGAGCATCATCGTCACTGCTGCTGTACTCGTTATCTCGATCACTGGGCTCTCTCTCAATTCTTCTCGTCATAGGAAGTTCTACAGAGCCAACCCTTTTTCATGCTGGATGTAGGCCTAGCCTCCTGTAGTTCTTCATCATCTCTGCGAGCTGGCCATCCTGTGGAATCCTTAGGGCTGATTACATGCGTCAAAAAAACCTCGAAAGATCAACCCAGGACTGATTACGAGCTTACTGCTCAACCTATTGGATCTCCCAAGGAAATCTTACATGTGACCTCCACAAAACCTTAAAAGAGTGTCTTGTGATCTGTACGATCTCTAAAGAGCATCCCAGGACTGATTACGAGCATACTGCTCAACCTATTGGATCTCTAGGACTGATTACATGTGGTGTGGCAAAACCTTGAAAGAGCATCCTAGGACTGATTACGAGCTTACTGCTCAACCTATCGGATCTCCTAGAAAAACATTATATGCCATGGAAAAAACCTCGAAAGAGAATTTTCCAGATCTCCTAGGGAACTATTATATGCCATAGGCAAAACCTTGCAAGAGTATCTGCAAATCTCCCAGGGTGCTATTATATGTCCCTCCAAGCAAAACCTCGGAAGAGCATTTTCCAGATCTCCCAGGGAGATTTTATATGCCATAGGAAAAACCTCGCAAGAGTATCTGCAAATCTCCCAGGACACTATTATATGCTTATCGCACAACCTGTCCACGGCCATGGAGTATCATCCTGATACTCATGATCAACCTGATCATCCTCGCACGGAGCATCATCCTGATGCTCATGATCATACTGATCATCATCATACAGTACATCATCCTGATGCACATCATCATCACATGATCATCCTGATCATCATCATAGCATCGTCCTGATGCATATCATCTGGAGCATCGTCCTGATGCTCATCACACAGCTCTTACATCCACATCCATGGGAAGGATCCTCCTACCACCATGCTTGGAATGGATCCTGCAAATGTGTCCCATCACTTCCTCCTCGAAGTATCTTCTATATGAAGAACACCAAGCCTCTCTCTTACGTACTCGTACTTCACTCTGGCTAGTGGTTTGGTCAACACATCTGCAATATGCTCGTCCGTCGCAACATACTGGAGCTTCATTGCTCCTCTCTACACCATATCCCTGATATTGTGCTATTTGATCTCGATGTTCTTCGACCTGTCATGGAACACCGGGTTCTCAGACAACTTCACACAACTCTAGTTGTCACAGAAGATACAAGTAACATCCAAATGGAGATCAAACAAATCAGACAGTAGCTTCTTTAGCCATACTGCCTCATAACTAGCCGAACAAGCTGCGACATACTTTGCTTCGGCTGTACTCAGTGCTACACAAGATTGCTTCCTTCTAAACCAAGAGATCATAGCTGATCCCATACTGAAGTAGCACCCAGAAGTGCTCTTCCTATCTGCAACACTGCCTGCCCAATCTGAATCAACATAACCCTCCAAGTTAAACTTTTGATCCGCATCATACTTGAGCCCATAATCAACTGTACCCTTCAGGTACCTCAGAATATGCTTTACAGCAATTAGGTGAACATGTCTAGGATCTGTCAGGAACTGGCTCAAGGTGTTCACCGCAAAGCAAATATCTAGTCTCGTGTTCATCAGGTACATCAAGGATCCAATCATCTGACGATACATCGTGGCATCAACCGACTCTAATGAAGCATCACTCAATAGATTCAGGTTTGATGCCATAGGTGTGGCCATGGCCTTGTATTCCATCATCCCGAACTGCTTTAGGATCTATACTGCATACTTCCATTGTCCAAGGAAGATTCCATCTTCACCCTGCCACACCTCCATACCTAGAAAGTAGTGCACCATACCCAAGTCCTTCATCTCGAAATCGACAGCAAGCTTTCTCTTCATGTCGACAATCAACTTATCCTCACCTATCACAAATAGGTCATCCACATACAATAGGAGTATCACTGGATTGCCTTCCTTAACCTTGTAGTAAAGGTTGTAATCCACTTTACTCTTGGTAAATCCCAAACTAGACAGGAAGCTGTCTATCCTGTGTACCATGTCCTGGGTGCTTTCTTAAAGCCATACAAGGATTTTGTTAATTTGCACACATGTGACTCCCTGTCAGGTGTCTCAAATCCGAGTGGCTACTACACATACACTTCCTCTTCGACTACACCAATCAAGAAAGATGTCTTAACATCCATCTAGTGTATCTTCCACTTCATCATTGCAGCCATAGCACGTACTGTTCTGATGGAAGTGTATCTGGATACAGGTGCAAAGGTATCTTCATCATCTATCCCTTCTTTCTGGGAGAATCCACGAGCCACAAACCTTGCCTTGTATTTCTCTATGCTACCATCTGCAGCATGCTTGATCTTGTAGATCTACTTGGAAGTCAGAACAAACTTCCCTTCTGGTCTTGGGACCACACCCAAACATCATTCTTCATCATCGACTTGTACTCCTCGATCATGGCATCCTTCCATTACTGCATCCTAGATACTAGGAACTTCAGATTCTTCAATATCTTCAATAGGTAGTTTTCTTGATTTGTTGAGTCTTCGTCGCTTGTTCTTCGAAACAAGTCTCTCTTGTAGGTGATTTTACACGATCTTTCCTACAAGTCAAATTCAATTGCATGATTAGAAACATCTCATATATTTCAAAAAAAACTCTTACACATAAAGACATATGTCATACAGTCATGCAATTATCTTAACCAATGCTTCAATACAACATTTATCCATATCCCGTAACTTTCTATATGCATTCCATCTCTACCAGAACATTGTTAAGAGTCTGCACAACTCCAACATGTCAGCAAAGAGGTTTCATTCTAGATAATTAGCAATGGAATGTTGTACAATACCATAAGACACTTACCCATTACTTGTATATTAGTAGTATCTTGTTCATTAATGCAAATTTTCTAATATGCATAATATACATCCTAAATCTAGGAACATAAGTATGTACATGACTGAACAAAATTATTTAAGTAATCATATATACAAGAAATGACAATTAAAATACTTATCTTTGTTTGGTTGTTGGGTGGACTCCCTCTCAATCTTTGCTTGCAGGAAATACTGGAGTGTGCTCCCTCTTGATCTTTGCTTCCTAGATTATCTGTCCTTGAACTTATATCTATCCTGGACCACTATGCAAGCTTAAGTGTGCACTAGTGTCATCCTCAAGATCTTATACATAATCAGACAATCATTAGTATAATCTCAATACTATCAAAGAATTATGATTCTAAATATGTGTGGTCATGATAATTTCATACACAGGTAATTTATCACAAGCATTAGTATTCAAGGTTTCAGGGAGTACTTCATTTACTCATGCATATTCTTATTTGACCATAGGACTCTTCTGGTTAGTCATATCATCAATCAAAGTAAGAAGCATAATATGCATAAACCCATGATTATTCAAACCTGTAACTTTATGAATAATCATTATCAATCATACGAAAAGTATACTTATATAAGATTCTAACACAAGGTAGGATTCTAACATGATACATGAAAGACATACCTGGATTATCATGTTTTCTAGTTATCTCTAACATACCTAAACACTGTATTCTTTGTTCTCGTCAATGATATAGAGACCTTGTGCTAGTAACATGTATATCTCATAAGTTAAGCATTGTAGAACCAAATTATACATACCTCGTAAGTAGAGCTTCTATGTGATCAATGGCTATGGATGAGTCTTTGTATTCCTGTCACCATGGTCATATGTTCTTGATATAGAACTTGATTTGTCTTTCTTGATGTACCTTTCATATTAGTGGACCACATAATCCTCATACAACACCACAGTGCATTAGTACAATCATAAGTGTTGTAATGTCCCTTATTAGGAATTTTATTAAAATTGCAATTTTCCACTTTTTTTCCCTAGTTCGACCTTTGACTAGTTTTGATCTCTAGGTCCCAAATTTGCCCCAAATGATCCCAAATATTCTGAGAAGGTATATGAATGAGATTAGGACATAAATATGTGTTTTAGGGATGCCTTTGGACCTTTAAAATACTTCTTCAAATACTCTTTCAATTCTGGCCAATGTAGGGAACTTTACTAGAAATTTTCCTTTGACTAGTATTGGTCTCTAGGTTTCGAATTGACTCCAAATGCCTTCAAATATTCAAGGAAGGTGTATGAATAATATTAGGACTTGAATATGATGTTTAGGGATGATATATGGCCACCAAAATACCTCTGCAAACTCTCTTAAGATTCTGGACCAAGTATGCAATTTTACTAGTAATTTGGGGTTCAAATCCCCCTGGGGTAAGTACTGAAAATGGCTTCCCAAATGCCTCCAAAGCCACTCAAATTTATGAACAGAGGTATGTAATGTATTAAGGATTTTATTAAGGTCTCATGTGCACCATTAATTGATTATTATATCTGTTCCAACCCTCTCCCATTCAACTGCAAAAATCACCAAGTCGACCCTTGGGGAAATGGCACTATTTCTTCTCCCAATGCAATTAAACTGAGTAAAAATACTTCAAATGCTCAAGTACAGTACATGAAACTTGTAAAATACATCCATGGAAGTCCATTAATCACAAATGCATCAGAGAATCATCCATTCATTTCAAATCATCATCAATACATTGGTTCACAACAAGGTAGTGGGGAAATGGCATTGTTCTTCCATTAAAAATGAGATTTATACATTTCTACTTGGAATTTCGACCTGAAATTTTTTGGAGATGAAGAACAGAGTATTTAATTCATATTAAAAAATAAATGGGGCATTAGAATCTCCCCCAAAGATTACAATATCTCACCAAAAATGCCCTCCCTCAAGGATCAAGAATATGCCATCAAAAATGGAAATGGTTGAAGGAGTGAGCTGCAATAGAAGAAACCATGAGCTGCCCTGTATCTTACACCTGCAAATAAAGACTCCATTAAAGCTCCAAATGAAAGTTCTGAATGGACTTTCCAATTACCAACTTGGATGGGAATCTTTCACCCTCGAAATTGGCTAAGGCAAGAAACTAGTCATCCACTAGCTCTCCCTCTTCACAAATGCAATTGCAAATTCTACAAATGATCAAAAGCTTCTTTTCTTCTTTGTTATTGAAATTTATAAAGTTTTAATGTCCTCCATGGGTCGAATTCCTTCTAAGAGACTCATGCCAACTCAAGTTGGGAAGAGATTCCAAAGAACACCACTTGTACACCAATTCCTAGTCTCCCACTTCCACAAATCACATGTGGAAGCATCTTAGCTGCCCTAACACCCTTGAGCGCCCTCTTGGAGTCTATTTTTATTCCCGACATGTCATATATGTCATATGTCAGCCTTCAGGTCTGATTTGTGTCATAGGTGTCATAGCATCTTCATCATTGTTGTCATAGAGCTAGGGAATCTAGCCCAAGTGTCTCACTAGCTCCAAATTGCCTCTTCCTCTTCCATGGGAGTTACTCTTCCTCTACATTTTGACCTTGGATGAGTCATTCCATGAATAATAACTTTTGGACTCCCCCAATTATGTTACCATTCACCTTGAATTCGAAGTGGTGAGAGAATGATGCCAAGTGTAGTGGGGAAATCTAGCCATATGTGGATCCCACTTCCTCCATGTGTCTTCATGATCAAATGCCACTTTTATTTTCACTTGTATATATTTATTTAGCTCCTTTATTAAATATTTATGCCATTCTAATTTTCAAACATCATTTATTATCCCCATTATTCCAAATCCCAAAGCTTCCACCCCAAAACTAGGAAATTAGTAATTTTCCTCCTTGGCAATTATTTGACCTTTAGCATCAATTTGACAAACTCTAGTGAATAGGGCCAATGTGATTAGGCCATTGTGACCCAATTCCAAATTTGGGACATGAAAAATCCTCCCTTTTAAACATGGGTGTTGAAGAACCTGCTTTCTGTATAATTCTTTGAAGTTGCCATTGAATTGCCCAACCTTGAGTCTTTGAGTTTCCATGAAGATTTTAGAGAGGAACCACCATGTTTGCTGCTGCACTACTCTGATAAAAATCACTTTATTAAGTGTGGAAATCCATCTCCCATACTGCTTGTTTCCCCAAAAAATTTGAAACCAATGAGATAAAAATTATTCCAGGGTCCCATTGCTTGTATTGCACCCCAATAATTAAGAGTGCTCTCCAACCCACACCATTAGTTAAGAGGATTCCTGGATCCCATTTTCTTGTATGCATCCTTCCAAACATCATGAGTACCAAATATATATCATCAAAGTACATAACAACATAATGAAAATGTACATCAAGGATATGCTTCATCAAAGAGTCATGAAAGTGCTTATACCTCCAAGCAAGTAGACCACCATTTTCCAAGTGCATACAAGCTTCAAGTGACCAATCAAATCTGCTCCAATGACATAGTTGAGGATCCCATGTCCTATAATGCTGCTCCAAAAGGATGTGATATGCATCAAAATATTCAACCATGTATTCTTTCATCCAAAAAGTGAATGAAGAATCTCCACTAAAATCTGAACCAAATAATGAGCAGAAAAAACAAGGAGACTTCAAATGACTCAAAGAAGTCTCACCCATACATCCCTGAATGTGAGAGTCATAAAGATATAACAAAGTATGTGTCTTGCAACAAAAATGTTCTCCAATCATAAATCTATTCACCCTGGATGAAGTTCCTCCAATATCAAATGAATCAAGTGTTGAGCAAGAAAAACCATGAGTCTTCAAGTGACTCAAATGCATATCATGGGTGCATTCGTGTAGATGTGCATCATTATAAAATAACAAAGGATGCTGCTGCAAATGTGAATAAGAATGTTCTCCAACCATGTCATCATAAAAGTTAAATCTAGGAGTTCCATACTCCTCATGTGGCACCATCAAAAAGAACCCTTTCACCCATACTTCATTGAGACTAATGCTGCAAAACATGGAATTGTAAAATGTAGGATAATGAACTAACTTACCCAAATGATAAAAAAGTGTATGAGTTTCATCATGGGAAGGATACATATGGATAGTATCATGCAGCTCCTTCAAAAGTGTGAAACCTTTGTCATAGATTGGTTCCAATGTAGAGGAATCATGCTCTTCTTTAAAAATTGCATAACCTTCATCAAGAGACAATTCAAGTTCCTCTTCCACCACATCAAGTGTTTGGATATCTTCAAGTTCATCTTCAAACACATTAAGCACATCCAAATTTCCACATTTCTCATGATCCACCATGTCATGAGAATCCTCCAAACAATCTACCATTTGACAATCTGAAATATAGGAGGAAAAACAAGTATCTTGCAACTTTTCAAAAAGTTGCTTATTTTGAATTGTGAGCTTATGAATATCCTCATTATTCTTCAAGTATGCATTATGTAACAATTCATTAAGCTCAAACAAATGGTTTCTATCAAAAAGCAAAGACATGAAATTACCTTTGATGTGGCACATTGCTCTTTGAATCTTATCCATGTCTTCAAGGAAGGATGTTTCCTCCAATGAAGTAGCTCTCCAACAAGAATTTGACACCAATGCTTGAGTGTCATGGAGAATGCTGAGGGACTCTTGGATCTTATTTTCATTCATATTTAAGAACCCTTCAAGAAAATGAGGCTCTTGCAAATGAACCTCCTCATCTTCTTCAATTTTTCTTGGACCAACTTCATGAAGCTCAAGTGGTGATTGGGAAGTTGATCTTGGTTCTTCTTCAACTACTACAAGGTATTCATTATCATGCTTAATGGAACTTGGGCTTGCAGCAACACTTTCAAAAGTGATCTCTATGTCACCAACATAGAGGTGTGAGCACCCATCAGTAAGTACTCCTTCATAGTTTAAGCATCCATTAGTAGATGCTCTTTGGTTCATGTCTAAGCTAGAAGGTGTCTCGAAATGATATTCCATATTTTCAATAGAATATTCTTCATGCTCTTGTGATGTCTCTTTATTTTTATCCTTCAAGCAAGATGATGCATTTTGCCCCTTGTTTTCCTTATGATCAATATCTTTTGAATCTATTTTTGAAGAATTCCCAAAAGCTCTCCTCAAGTGGGACATAATTTCATGCACACATGTATGATATTCACTTCAAGGTTCTTTACAAGAAGGGCATAAACCTTTCTTTACTAACTCCACATCTTCATTTTTGGGCCTATTTTCAAAAACATGTTCAGCAAAGTACTCAAAAGACATGGCATTTTGTGTATTTTTGCTAAAAGCAAGATATTCTTGATATTTTTGATATTGTTGGGGCAAGGTTTTATATTTTGCTATCCATCTTTGGAACTCACTCATAGAATTATCCTTGGTTGGCGTGACACACTCATATTCATCAGATTTAATGTCATAAGAATAATCTTCATTTCTCTTGAAATTGTAAGAAGTGTTGCATTATGGCACCTCTTCCTCATACCATTCACATTCTGCTTCATATTGCTCATAAACATCTGCATATTCCTCATAAGAATTGTACTCATAGGATTCATTATAATAGTAAGACATGGCTGCCAATTATTCTTGAATGTATGTTCCTAATACACAGGTGCAAGGACCATGCTCTGATACCACTGTAATGTCCCTTGTTAGGAATTTTATTAAAATTGTAATTTTCCACTTTTTTTCCCTAGTTCGACCTTTGACTAGTTTTGATCTCTAGGTCCCAAATTTGCCCCAAATGATCCCAAATCTTCTGAGAAGGTATATGAATGAGATTAGAACATAAATATGTGTTTTAGGGATGCCTTTGGACCTTTAAAATACTTCTTCAAATACTCTTTCAATTCTTGCCAATGTAGGGAACTTTACTAGAAATTTGCCTTTGACTAGTATTGGTCTCTAGGTCTCGAATTGACTCCAAATGCCTTCAAATATTCAAGGAAGGTGTATGAATAATATTAGGAATTGAATATGATGTTAAAGGATGATATATGGCCACCAAAATACCTCTTCAAACTCTCTTAAGATTCTGGACCAAGTATGCAATTTTACTAGTAATTTGGGGTTCAAATCCCCCTGGGGTAAGTACTGAAAATGGCTTCCCAAATGCTTCCAAAGCCACTCAAATTTATGAAAAGAGGTAGGAAATGTATTAAGGATGTTATTAAGGTCTCATTTTCACCATTAATTGATTATTATATCTGTTCCAACTCTCTCCCATTCAACTGCAAAAATCACCAATTCGACCCTTGGGGAAATGGCACTATTTCTTCTCCCAATGCAATTAAACTGAGTAAAAATACTTCAAATGCTCAAGTACAGTACATGAAACTTGTAAAATACATCCATGGAAGTTCATTAATCACAAATGCATCAGAGAATCATCCATTCATTCGAAATAATCATCAATACATTGGTTCACAACAAGGTAGTGGGGAAATGGCATTGTTCTTCCATTAAAAATGAGATTTATACATTTCTACTTGGAATTTCGACCTGAAAATTTTTGGAGATGAAGAACAGAGTATTTAATTCATATTACAAAAGAAATGGGGCATTAGAATCTCCCCCAAAGAGTACAATAGCTCACAAAAAATGCCCTCCCTCAAGGATCAAGAATATGCCATCAAAAATGGAAATGGTTGAAGGAGTGAGATGCAATAGAAGAAACCATGAGCTTCCCTGTAGCTTACACTTGAAAATAAAGACTCCATTAAAGCTTCAAATGAAAGGTCTGAATGGCCTTTCCAATTACCAACTTGGATGGAAATCTTTCACCCTCGAAATTGGCTAAGGCAAGAAACTAGTCATCCACTAGCTCTCCCTCTTCACAAATGCAATTGCAAATTCTACAAATGATCAAAAGCTGCTTTCCTTCTTTGTTATTGAAATTTATAAAGTTATAATGTCCTCCATGGGTCGAATTCCTTCCAAGAGACTCATGCCAACTCAAGTTGGGAAGAGATTCCAAAGGACACCACTTGTACACCAATTCCTAGTCTCCCACTTCCACCAAATCACATGTGGAGCATATTAGCTGCCCTAACACCCTTGAGCTCCCTCTTGGAGTCTATTTTTAGCCCTGAAATGTCATATATGTCATATGTCAGCCTTCAGGTCTGATTTGTGTCATAGGTGTCATAGCATCTTCATCATTGTTGTCATAGAGCTAGGGAATCTAGCCCAAGTGTCTCACTAGCTCCAAATTGCCTCTTCCTCTTCCATGGGAGTTACTCTTCCTATATATTTTGACCTTGGATGAGTCATTCCATGAATAATACCTTTTGGACTCCCCCAATTATGTTACCATTCACCTTGAATTCGAATTGGTGAGAGAATGATGGCAAGTGTAGTGGGGAAATCTAGCCATATGTGGGTCCCACTTCCTCCATGTGTCTTCATGATCAAATGCCACTTTGATTTTCACTTGTATATATTTATTTAGCTCCTTTATTAAATATTTATTCCATTCTAATGTTCAAACATCATTTATTATCCCCATTATTCCAAATCCCAAAGCTTCCACCCCAAACCTAGGAAACTAGTAATTTTCCTCTTTGGCAATTATTTGACCTTTAGCATCAATTTGACAAACTCTAATGAATAGGGCCAATGTGATTAGGCCATTGTGACCCAATTCCAAATTTGGGACATGACAAGTGTCATAACCCTAATCAATGAATGTATTCTATCATTCACATGCATTCATGCCTTTACTAAGGTGATAAGACAAGTCTGAAGTTAATCAAGATTGTACTAACCTCAATAATCTAAATACAAGCTTAATCATGAATAGATTTCAAAACATACCTGTATCTCCTCAAGTCATACCTGTCGAGATTGCTTGTAGTCTTCTTTTGTAAGGCCTTAGCCTCATCTCCCTCTGGGACTGGAACTTCTTCACTTATGTAGATGTCGAAATAATTCTCTTCTAGGATTAACCCAATATTATACTTCCATGCACGGAAGTTATCAACCCCACTTGATTTGCTGAAACTGGATCTGGAACTGGCTAGGGTTTGACAGAGAAACCCTAAAATCCCAAACTTGGAATTTCAAACTTCTGTATAGATAGGGAGATGCAATTGACTGAGGTGAGCAAGCTGGTGTGCTCAGATTTTGAAAACTCCAAAAATTGACCCTCCAAAATTGACCTGCGAGTTTCAGATCTGCAGCTTCTGTCAAATTCTGGTTTTTATGGTTTTCTAGTCAAAATCCTGAACTAGGGTTTGATAGAGCCCAGGGTTCTACCCAACCAAAAAATTTGATGTTGGTCTCTAAATTTCGATTTTGATGAGGAGCATCCATTTGTGGTCTCATATCCAATATTCCAACTTTTGCAGAAACCCTAATTTCCTGCAGCAGTGACAAACCAAAAATGAAAGTGCTCAGAATCCAATTCTGTTTGGACATAAACATATGCCATATTATTTCTGATGTATCTCTGAAGTTTTAGATCCTCAAGGTCTGAAACTTTGGCCTGTGGTAGACTGATCTGTCATATTTCCAACCCCACAGATCTGAGCTTCAATGGATTCTCCATGAGAGAGATATGCCAAGTGTCACAACATGACCTGTTTACGGGATGAAACAACATAGCGAACTTGTACGGAGTGCCATGTGTCACTGTTTCAACTTCGACCTCTAAAACTAGGACCTGTGAAACTATAGTCCGTGCCCTAACTTCCACTTTTTACGGAATTCCATTTGGAGCTTCCTAGCCTGAGATATGACCTTTGTGCCTAGGTCACCTGTTTAGGGTTTCATTCTGAAAGAGGCAGAAACCCTAACTTGTACAGATCATATCTCACAAAGTACAATGAATATGGGGCTGATCTTCGGACACAAGGTACATGAACATTGATCTTCGGCCTGTAAAAGTTTCAGATCCTGAACCTTCGCCAAAACTGATTTATAGTGTTGGCAGGCGGTTTGGATGAGTCAGCATCGCAGCATCACGGATGCTGCGCAAGGCCAAAGGTACCGCGAAAAAAGGAAAGCAGTGCGCAAGTTGAGTAGTTTATGTAGTTTTGGGTCATTTGGACCACACTTTGTGGGTTTTGGGTCACTTGGACTACATTATGTGGGTTTTGGGTCTTCTTTTTGTAGAGTTTGTTAAGAAGTAGTTAGGCGGTTGCCTAAGTGGACCGCAAATGTAAAGGTGCAAGCCTACAAATAGACATAGCATTGTAAGTGTTGACATGTAGTTGATAAGTGAATATTTGGATACCGATTGAGAGATACATGAGTTGAAGAAGGATTATCTTGTTGTATCTGGGTTTTTGTGGAGATGAATATGATGCGACAGATTTTTGAGCAGAACCATTGTGTCTTTCGTGTTTTTATGTGGTAAATGCATTATGCGATATGAATTTGTGAATGATGCGATGTTTTCTTGTTGCAATTAATGCTTTACTGTTATATTTGCTGTGCATTAGTAGTTCTGTCAATGATAAGATCTGTTGAATGATGTTGCAATTATTCTTAATGCCTGAGTTGAATGATTAATTCTATTTCTGAATGTCGCAATAAGTTGATTAGTTGATGCACAAAATCCTCCCTCATTCGGCGGAAACGTGGTTCTATCAGCTCTCCCTTGAACATCTCGGGTGAGACCTCATCTACTTCGCAAGTGTTGCTGGACAGGGTAAAACCTGTCTAGGCCGATGCTCAGGGAGATCGTGGTGGTTTGGGTGTTGATAGTGTGAGGAACCCCTGTCGACTGGGTTTGTGTCAACAAATGATTCCGTTGCCGGGACAATAGCGCGAAATGAAAAGAGGATATGTTGTGGCATCCGACGAGACCGAAAATCCAGGATTGGTTTGACCTAAAATTGCGAGAGTTCGCTGAGAAAGAAAATCAGAACCCTGGGTTGCCGACAGATTTGTGGTTGGAAAAGTACATTCACGACGGCCCACACGGATTATTTTTCTACGAGTTCCCAATCATCCTATATGAATGGTTAGAAAAATTGACCTATCAGAAGAGGAACTTCCAAGGTGGTGAGCCAACAGCTTCGACCCCAGAATTGATCCAGGAGTTGCAAGAAGTTGACAACAAAGCATCGCAGGCTGTTGAGGTCTGGGTCAACAGTATACTAGAAGGCTATATCACTGAGTTTGCGGTATACGACAAAGTCTTATAGTGAAGCAGAAAGGGAATTCTTCAATGAACCAAGAGGTAGGTTTCTGTTGTCGCTACAGTTGTCCATTAAGATGCTCATTTGTGAAAAGGGCATACTGAAGATGCACGCAGACCAGTAGAAACCTGGTGGTAAGAGGCTGTGGATACCGCGATAATGGGGGAGGTTCATGGAATGATATGGGGTAGATGGGTGCAAATTATGACGAGACTGTGAAGGAAGCCAAGGAAGAGAGTGGTCTTACAAGGGGAGGAGCAAGGTTTTGACAGGAAAAGAGGCAGAGGACAGGAGAAGGTCCTGCTGTAATCGAAACGCAAAGCCGTGAAGGAAGACCACATGGGACGAAGCGACCTCACAGTGCTGACAAGGACAACTAGGCTATGTCCAGGATAGAGGCAGGACCAAACCCCTGTAGAAACATGCCCACACCTCTGCTCACTATCTCTCATCCAAGAAGAAATACAACTTTGACACCACTGTGTTCATCGTGTCAATAGAACTTGATTGCTAGTAGCTCAGCGACTGTAGGAAGGAAGCCCAGGATGACGGGCGAAGATACAAAGTTGCCGCTGTTCCATGGAAATGGAAAAGATAATCCAGAGCAATACTAGTTCTTATGTGAAGTAGTATGGACTATTAAGCAAATTACTGATGATGATGCCAAGAAAGGACAATTTGCGACAACTCTTTGAGGTCGCGAATTGGACTAGTTTATGAAGTTTGTTCAAGTTCCCGCAAGAACCCCAGAGAAGACACTAGAAGAAGTCAGAAAAGGATTGATTGTAGAGTTCAGACAACCCAAATCTGAAGTGCAGTATATTACAGAACTAAAAGAGATTAAGCAGTATCCCAAATAAACTGTGTGGGATTTTGACCAACGGTTCAAAACATTGATGGCAAGGGTCAGCTTTGACATGAGCGATGTCCAGCACAAAGAATGGTTCATCGTGGCATTGCTACCTCACATTCGACTACCACTGATGCAATAGAACATTACAACGCTGAGTGAGGATCTGGATATTGCAATGCGGTTAGAAGCTTCGCTGATTGGTGAGAATGCAGTGGGCATATCACAGATTCAGACACAGCTAGCCAACTTGACAATACAGTTGCAAGACCTTAAGAAGGGTAAGGAATACCGTGAGGAGGCTTGGTGTACACGATGTCGTGCAGAAGGGAATACTAAGGATAGCTGCCTAGACTTTCTAAACTCTTTGGTATCTAGAGCGCCGAACCCATTGAGTGGCGGAGGTATGCCATGGTGCCGCATCTGTCAGGTATATGGGCATCGACATGAGGAGTGTCAATACATGCAGAAGATGGTCACAAAGATGATGAATTTGTATTGTACATTCTACAAGTCTGTGGGACATGAAGATAAGGATTGCTGCGCCTATGGCTTGCTTCAGGAGAGAACATACGACGCATTCTATGTGAAGGACGACCAGCTTGCTATACAACAACCGCAACCGCAGCCACAGGTAGCCCAACTGCTACCTCAACTGCAGATGTAGTTTTTACTGTAGCCGCAACCACAACAGTTTATGCCACAATATACTCAGATGCTGATAGCTCTGCTGTAGCCACAGTACATTCAACATCCACAGTACGTTCAACCAACACCATGTGTTCAGCTGGGACAGTGTGTGCAGCTGCAACCGAATCCCATGCAGCAACAGTTTCCTCAACCAAAATATTAGCAGCAAGGGGCATTTTGTGGAGGATTTCGAGGAGGACGCGGTGGAGGCTTTGGTCGCGGAGGAGGACGAGGTCACGGACCTGTCCAATGTTATAATTGCAGAGTGTTGGGACACTACCAGAGAGATTTCCCACAGTTGCAGACACAATGTATGTTTTGTTTTGTTACTGATCACAATGTTGAAAACTGTCCGTAGTTGATTGCGCGGTGGCAGGCAGGAAATATACTGCAGTTGCAGAATCATAACTAGGTTCCAAATCAGAATCCCCCACAGAACCAGAACCAGCGTCCGAATCAGAACCCCAACTAGAATTTGAATAAACCCGTGAACCCACCACCAAACCAGAATCAAGGACCAACTGTTGCGACAATTTCAGCAGAGTCGAGGACACAAGATGTTGCTGTTGCTGTTATCAATCGGGGAGGTGCGACAATAGGCAAAGATGGGTCACATCCTCTGATCCAGTTGGCTGGGAAGAAGAAGGCGTAGTTTGATATTGATGCCGAGCGTGACGCATTCTTTCAAGCGTGTAATGCGATGGAAAAAGATCGCGGTAAGTCAATTTTTTACGACATGCCCCTGGCTTTTGACTCAGCGTCGGAAGCAGGACCGTCGTGTCACTATGGAACCTTACATCACTTCTTGGAAATTTTTTTATTGCTGGAAAGAGATCCTGATGCTTTGGCCGAGATCGAGAGTCTGTTGCGGCGACCGAATCAGGGATGGAGGGAATCCGCGGTGAATTCCTTGGAAAGGAAGAAGATGGGCAAGGAAATGCACATGAATGTCCAGATTGAGGACTACGAGGTTGATTCAGTTATTCTGGATCTAGGCTCTAATGTTAACATATTGACAAAGCAAGCATGGAAAAAGATGGGGAGTCCAACACTGAGCTGGTCTCCTTTACAACTGCGATTGGCTAATCAGGCCAAGGTGACACCAATTGGGAGAGTTCCACGCCTTGTTGTGGATATTGAGGGGATGAAGACATATGCGGATTTTGATGTCATTGAGGTTGTCGAAGGTGGAAGCTCCTATTTCACGTTGCTGGGGATTGGATGGGCTTATGACAGCGCAACAATCATTAATTTCAAGAAGTTGATGATGACCTTTGAAAATCAGGATCTCCGCGTCCTTGCTCCGTTGTATCCAGATGAAGGGCGACGATATGTTGAACCTATCAAGGATGAAGTTGGAAGAGGATGGGATCATGCATATAACATTTCAGAAGATTACATCCATCCGAATACTGGTGGAGAAATTGGTTGGCATAGTTCCATCTCTACATCTTCTGACTCAGATGATGCTTTAGATAATTGGCAGAATCGCCTGCATGAGGTATTGTTCTGAAAGTGTGGGTTGATCACATAGTCGCTGTGGTGTGTTGCAACTGAAACTGTTGAGTTGTCGGTATACTAATGTCAGGAACCCATGTCAACCCTTCTATTTACTTTGTTAGTATAATGTTGTTGGACGCATATGCTTTGTAAGTCATCCCGTAGTATTTGTTGATCCATAGTTTGTCTTATTGTTGTTGGACGCATATGCCTTGTAAGTCGTCCCGTAGTAATTGTTGATCCATAGTTTGTATTGGCCCATGGTTTGTATTGACACATGGTATTGACCCATGGTATTGGTGCCTAGACTTAGTATATAAGTTTTTGTTGAGACCAATGAAGGCACGGTGCAGTTAATTGTATTGAGCTTGCTCAATGGAGGTTTCCCCCTCGAAGTGGCCTGCGATCAATGTAAAAGTGATTCTGAGTTATGTTATTTCTGCTATCTTGTGTGTTTTCATTAATTAAATATTGCAGGTTCTTCACATCTGGTATCAGAGCACTTTCTTGGGCTCGCTGGGTGAAATTTTTGCCAATTTTTTTTTCGCGATTGTTGTAGCTTCGGATCTCAGAATAATCCCTATCCGCTTAACTGTGGGAGGTACTTGGGAATAAGCCCTAAAACTCATTGTGAGGAGTACCACAGGAACCCCAAAGTAGTTGGACCAATGAGAGGACCTGCCAGCGAAAAGGGCAACGACCCCTACCTGATTGACTAGTTCCCACCCGTGAGGTAAACCAAGAGCTGTCATTTGTGGCAAAGCGGTTATCAGTTTTACCTGAGCCGTGGAGTGAGGGGTACTGCCGCAATACGCAATCCGTTAGATGGCATTGGTGGCCAAGTGAAACCCCTGAACTGTTAGGAAGCCACACATACCTGGGTTCCATATCTATTTTCAGCTGATCTGTTATCGATCACTGCCACACCGTTTCAGATCCATTCTGCAAATCATTCCAAATCCATCCGTTTTCGATCCAGTCGGCGCTGCTTCAGATCCCTCTGTTTCTGATCACTTCTGTGCCATTGCAGATGTATCTGTTTCATATCCCTTTTGCGCCATTGCAGATTCATTCCTAAAAAAAAAATTAAATTTTTTTTTTCTGTTTTTTGGCCATATCTCCCTTGTTTTCACTCCGTTTCCCTTGAAACTTCCCTGACACCTAGGTAATGCCATTATGCATATTTCATTCCTGAGGACCCTATCCCAAATTCCACTTCCCAAAGCCCAAAATCCCACATTTGTCTATTTTTACGGTTTACCATAACTTCTTCAGATTTCACCCAATCGCCTTCAAATATTACCACCGAGTTCCTTTCCTAATTCTGCTTCTTTGTCCCTCTCTGCCAAATTTTCTCATTCTTTCACCTCGCTTTTGAAATCCCCATTTTTTGCTTCCTTGTCCATTAGAAAGTGTCCAAAACCTACTCAAACCCCAATCACCCCTCCGAGTTTTTCCCAAATCCAAATTTCCCTTTACTAAATAAGCTTTTGTTTGTGTTTTTCTATCCATCCCCCCCCCCACAAAAAAAAACTCCTGGTTATGGTTGTCACCTGCGCGGGAGCAACAACCATGGAGGAAGCACTTGCAGCCATCCAAACCAAACTCCAAGATTTGGATGAAAAATTTCTCAGCCTCCATCTTCAACATTCAGCCATGAACAATAATTGACAGCACAGATCTTTGGCAGCCAATGGGTTCTCTTCTTCCAGCAATTTCCATGGTCCGAAGCTTGAATTTCCTTGCTTTAACGGTACTGATCCAACTAGATGGATCTATCGTGCATAACAATATTTCAGTCTGCATAATAATTTTGATGTCCAAAAAGTTCCACTTCCATCCTTTCATTTGGAACAGGAAGCCCTTCAATGGTACCGTTGGTACATCAAGGCTCATGACGAGCCAAAATGGACAGATTTTTGCCAACTCCTTTTGCAACGATTTGGTCCTAGTGCTTTTGATGACTTCACTGGAGCACTCACTAAACTTCGTCAAAGTGGCACTGTGAGAGAGTATCAGATAGAATTTGAGAAACTAGCCAATCACACAGAAGGATTGTCTGATGAATTCTACAGGAGTTGTTTTATTAGTGGTCTTAAGGATGAAATCCGGTCAGAGGTTAAAATGTTCTGTCCCCACACAATGATGGAAGTCCTAGGGTTGGCTAAGTTGGCAGAAGATAAGATTGCAGCCCAACACCTCTCCAAACCCACTTTTGTTCCCTTCTAAAATATGGGTTCTCAACGAACTCTCATCCCGCCTTCTCCTCGACCAACTCCTATCAAGCATTTGTCCGAAACAGAGATGCAGACACGCAGAGAAAAAGGGCTTTGTTATAATTGTGATGAGAAATTCACTCGGGGACATCGATGTGTTCAGCAAAATCTCTATCTCTTAGATGTGGATTCTCCACCTAGCTCTAAAGTTTGTGAAGAAGCTCCAGATACACTGGATGATCAGGTCGACATTCAGGCGCCTCCTATTGACCCTCCATCTCAAGATGATCACCCAGAGATATCTCTCCATGCTTTAGATGGAATCACCACCCCCCAAACAATGCGGGTCAGGGGTTACTTCAAGAAGCTTCCTCTTACCATACTCATTGATTCTGGTAGCACTCATAACTTCATTGACCCTCGGATCTCCAAACAGGATGATTGTTTTGTCCTTCCTTGCTCCAACTTTGAAGTCATGATTGCCAATGGGGGCACCTTACCTTGCAAGGGAAAGTGTCGCAATGTGCGTATCTCTCTGGAAGATTATAACCTGCGCTCTGACATGTTTGCCTTGTCCTTAGGCGGATGTGATGTGGTTTTGGGATTTCAATGGTTACGCACACTTGGTCCCATCTTATGGGATTTTGATGAACTTTGGATGTAGTTTTCAGTCCATGGGAAACAACACAAATTTAAGGGCTTACAACAAGGGTCTCTCTTCATCATCATTTCACATCGCCTGGAAAAGATCCTTAAGAAGAATTCACATGGTGTCATCGCTCAACTCCATTCCATTCAGATGCACCCATCAACGGTCTCCCCTACCTCCTTGGATAGATATGCAAGTGTCCTTGCTGAACCAGTGGGCCTGTCACCTTCAAGAGACCTTTCCGGTAAGAATTTAGCTGCATCTACATCTCAACAAGAAATGATGGCTATTTTTCATGCAGTACAGAAGTGGCATCTATACCTATTAGGGAATTATTTCTGCATCAAGACTGATCTCCAGAGTTTGGAAAATTTCCCGGAACAATGGGTCTCCTCCCCAGCACATCTGAAATGGGTTATCGAACTGATGGGTTATGCCTATGCGATCACTTACACGAAGGTGGAAGATGCTCCTTCTCGCACATATGATGACCCAGTTTCTCTTACGGCTATTTCTCTGCTTATTCCAAATTGGTTGCAATCTGTTCAACAGGGCTATCTCTTCTATGAACTCCATGCTTCTTCATCATCAGGGCACTCTGGGTTCCTAAAAATGTATGACTGTTAATTTTTTAGAATTTACTTCAATCTGATCTAGGATATTAACTGAGAGAATAACATGTACAACATATCTACACCATATCAATCATGGACACAATAATGCAAGCACACAAGAGACACAGAGTTTACTTGGGGAAAACCATAAAGGTGAAAAACCCCAATAACTTCCTCAGAGATAGATAGAGCAATGATACAACCCAAGCATAAGAGATAAACATCTCCTAGCAGTAGCTTCTCCTCCTCCATAAGTGTGCCACTCTTCCGAGAGTGTGAGAGAGAATAGAATGATGAAATAGAGTGCCTCCCGAACTCTATTTATACTTGACTTGACTTGCCTAATAACCTTTACTAGGCCGGCCTTAACTTAACCACATAACATAATGCTGACTAGGCCGACACCCAATAGAGTGGTCTAATAACCCTTTGAACCACATGGACAACCCCCAATAGGGTGGTCTAATAACCCTTCGACCCACATGACTTATACAGGGCCGACCCCAACAAGATGGTCTAATAACCCATCAAGTATAAGTTACGACACTTACAATATAAATGATGACACTTACGTATAGAGGAATAATAACATCTCTATAGGAATACAATATACGTATATGTGAAATACATTCTGAAGTTACATATACATCAACACTCCCTCTTAACTAGGAAGGTATTTATCGACATAGGTCTTCTAGCACAAGTCTTCTTCTCTGGATCATCGTCACTGGATATTCATCATCGAGTCATCGACATCATCACTGCTGCTGCTATCTCAATCAATCTTTGAATCTACTCGTCATAGGAAGTTCTACAAAGCTAGTCCTTTTTCATACTGGATGTAGGCCCACCACCTGCAGGTCTTCATCACTGGCCATACTGTGGAATCCTCAGGACTTATTACATGCATCACAAAACCTCGCAAGAGCATCCCAGGCTGTTACGAGCACACGAATCTACCTGTAGGATCTCCCAGGGCCATATTATATGTGACCTCACCACAAAACCTCGCAAGAGTATCCCAGGCTGTTACGAGCACACAACTCTACCCATAGGATCTCCCAGGGCCAAATTACATGTGGTCATGGCAAAACCTCGCAAGAGCATCCTAGGACTTATTACGGGCACACAGCCCAACCTATCGGATCTCCCAGGGACATATTATATGCCATAGGACAAAACCTCGAAAGAACATCTGCCAGATATCCCAGGGCCAAATTATATGCCAAAGGAAAAACCTCGAAAGACTATCTGCAGATCTCCCAGGGCCAAATTATATGTCCTCCCAAAGAAAAACCTCGAAAGAGCATTTGCAAGATATCCCAGGGCCAGATTACATGCCATAGGAAAAACCTCGAAAGACTATCTGCAAATCTCCCAGGGCCAAATTATATGCTTATCTGCAGAACCTGTTCCACGACCACAGAGTATCAACCTGATACTCACCATACAACATCCTGATGTACACATGATCATCCTGATCATCAACACTGCAACATCCTGCTGCATGTCATATGGAGCAACATCCTGAAGCTTGTCATCCATGATCATCCTGATCATACAATGCATCTACCTGATGCATACCAAGTATCCACCTGATACATATCATCATACATGTTCCACCTGATCATACAATGTATCCACCTGATACACATACAAATACATGATCCACCTGATCATACCTGATACATATCAACATACATGATCTACCTGATCATATAACGTATCCACCTGATACATATACAGATACATGGTCCAAGCATCCAACATGATGCATACATACATAAATGATCCAACTGATCATATCCAACATCCAACATGATGCATACATACATAAATGATCCAACTGATCATATCCAGCATCAACATGATGCATACATACATAAATGATCCAATTGATCATATCCAGCATCAACATGATGCATACATACATAAATGATCCAACTGATCATACAGAGCAGAAACTAGAACATCATCCTGATGCTCATCATCTAGCACTTACATCCATAGCCATGTGAAGGATCCTCCTTCCACCATGCTTGGAATGGCTTCAGTAAATGTCTCCATCACTTCTTCCTCGAAGTGTCATCGATTTGAAGGACACCAAGCCTCTCTTTGAAGTACTTGAACTTCACTCTGGCTAGTGGCTTCGTCAGCACATCTGCAATCTGCTCATCCGTCGCAATATACAGGAGCTTCACTGCTCTTCTATGCACCATATCCCTGATATAGTGATATTTGATCTCAATGTGCTTCGACCTGTCGTGGAACACTGGGTTCTTAGACAACTTCACACAACTTTGGTTGTCACAAAATATACCAGTAGCCTCCAGCGGTAGATCAAATAACTCAGACAGTAGCTTCCATAGCCATACTGCCTCACAACTAGCCGAACAGGCTACAACATACTCTGCCTCGGGTGTACTTAGTGCTACGCAGGACTACACCCTACTAAACCAAGAGATCACACCTGATCCCATACTGAACCAGCACCCAGATGTGCTCTTCCTATCTGCAGCACTGCCTGCCCAATCTGAATCAACATAACCCTACAGGTTAAACTTTTGATTCGCTTCATACTTGAGCCCATACTCAACTGTACCCTTTAGGTACCTCAGAATATGCTTTACAACAACCATCTGAACACTCCTCAGATCCGTCAGGAACTGGCTCAATGTGTTCACCACAAAGCAAATATCTGGTCTTGTGTTTATCAGGTACATCAAGGACCCAATCATCTGATGATACATAGTGATATCAACCGGCTCAGATGAAGCATCACACAGAAGCTTCAGGTTTGATGCCATAGGTGTGGGCATGGCCTTACAGTCCATCATCCCGAACCTCTTCAGGATCTCTACGACATACTTCCCTTGTCCAAGGAAGATTCCATCTGCACTCTGCCACACCTCCATACCTAGAAAATAGTGCATCATCTGCAAGTTCTTCATCTCAAACTTGGCAGCAAGCTTCCGCTGTGTGTCGGCAATCAATCTATCTTCACCTGTAATAAATAGGTCATCCATATACAAAAGTGGTATCGCTGGATTTCCTTCCTCAACCTTGTAGTAAAGGTTGGAATCCGCTTTACTCTTGGTAAAGCCCAAACTGGATAGAAAGCTGTCTATCCTACCATACCAAGTTCTGCACGTATATGAATCCCTGTCATGTGTCTTAGAACCAAGTTGCTGCTCCACATACACTTCTTCTTCAACTACACCATTCAAGAAAGCTGTCTTGAAATCCATCTGGTGTATCTTCCATTCCATCACTTCAGCCAGAGCAAGTACGGATTTAATGGAAGTGTATCTGGCTACTGGAGCAAAAGTATCTATGCTACCACCTGCAACATGCTTGATCTTGTAGATCCTCTTGGAAGTCACTACAGACTCCCCTTCAGGTCTTGGGACTGCATCCCAAACATCTTCATGATCAACTGGTACTCCTCGATCATGGCATTCTTCCCAGATCCTGGGAATCTTCAATATTTTCAATAGATAACTTTGTTGCTGAACAAATGTTGTAGTCCTTCTTTTGTAGGTGATGGTATACAATCTTTCCTACACAACAAGTTAAATTGCATGATTAGAAAACATCTCATAGTTTTTAGAACAAATTCTTACACATAAAGAAATATGTCATACAGTCATGCAATTATCTTATCCAATGCTTCAATACAACATTTATCCATATCACGTAACTTTCTAGATGCCTTCGAATCTCTACCAGAACATTGTTAAGAGTGTGCACAACTCCCAACATGTCTGCAAAGAGGTTTCATTCTAGATAAGTAGCAATGGAATGTTGTACAGTGCCATAGGCCACTTACCCATGTATATTAGTAGTATACTGTTCATCAATGCAACTATTCTAATATGCATAATACACAACCTAATTCTAGGAACATGAGTATATACATTATTGAACAGTATTATTTAAACAATAAAATATGCAAGGACTGATAATTCAAATACTTATCTTTGTTTGTTTGTTGGGTTGACTCCCTCTCAGTATTTGCTTCTTTTCTACAACTCCATTCTGATGTGGATTGTGAGAAGTGGTCAACTCCCTCTGAATATCTGCATCCTTGCAGAAACTACTGAAGTGTGCTCCTTCTTGATCTTTGCTTTCTTGTAGGAAATAACTGGAGTGTGATCCCTCTTGATCTTTGCTTCCTTGCAGGAACAACTGGAGTGTGCTCCCTCTTGATCTTTGCTTCCTGGATTACCTGTCCTTGAACTTATATCCATCACTATGCATGCTTATTAGTATCATCATTGTGTTATCCTTGAGGTCTCATACATAATCACACATTCATTAGTATAATATTAATACTATCAAAATAATCTTAAACAGGTATAGTCATGATCATTTCAAACACAGATAATAAACATTAGTATTCAAGGTTTCAGGGAAGTCTTCTTTTACTCATGCATATTCTTATTTGATCATAGGACTCTTCTGGTTAGTTAAATCATCAATCAAGATAAGAGACATAAAATGCATAAACCCTTGATTACTTACATTTCTAACATTATGAATAAACATAACCAATCATACCAAGTATACTTATATAAGGGATCCTAACACAAGGTAGGATTCTAGCTTGATATAGGAAAAACATACCTGGATTGGTATGTTAGCTAGTTATGTCTAACATACCTACATGATGTCTTCTTGTTCTCTTCAATGACTTGTGCTAGTAACCTGCACATCTCATTGGTTAACCATTATAGAACCAAGTTATACATACCTTGCAAATAGATCTTCTAAGTGATTCATGACAATGGATGAATTTTTGTCCTCATGTCATCATGATCATATGTTCTTGAACTAGAACATGATTTGTCTTTCTTGGTGTACCTTTCATGTTAGCGGACAACATAAACCTCATACAACACCATAATGCATTAGTACAATCATAAGTGTCAACATCCTAATCAATGAATATCTTCTATCATGCATTCATAATTTTATTAAGGTGATACAACAAGTCTAAATTTAATCAAGATTGTACTAACCGTAATAACATGAAGACAAACATACCATAAACTTAATCATGAAAAAATATTGAAACATACTTGGATGAGTCATACCTGTCGAGATTTCTTGTAATCTTCTTATGTAAGGCCTTAGCCTCATCTCCCTCTGAAACATGAACATCTTCACTTATGCAGGTGACCAATCCATTCTCTTCTAGGACTAACCCAATCCACTTGATTTGTAGGAACTAGATCTGGAGCTGGATTAGGGTTTTCCAAAGAAACCCTAAAAATTCAAACTTTGAATTTCAAATGTCCGAAAGGATAGAAGTATGTGCCTTGATGAGCTGATCAAGCTGGTATACCCATAATTTGAAAACTGCAAAGTTTCACCCCTCAAATTTTCCTTTGAAACTTCTGGATTCACTAGACATGACCCCGAACTAGGGTTTGATAAAGCCCACCCTTCTACCCAATCAAAAGGTTCGATCCAAAGCTCTAAGCTTCTATTTTTATAAGGAGCTTCCAGCCATGGTCACAGATTTCAAAAATTCCCATTTTTGCAGAAGCCCTAATTTTCCACTTTTCTGATCAAAGTCCCGAACTAGGGTCTAATCAAGCCCGGCCTTCTGCCCAACCAAAAATTCTGATCCAACTGACTTACATAAATTGCAGTATAAGTTTTTAGGTGTCTTTACATACTTTTGTATCAGGTAGCAGTCTTCAGGTCTGTGTCCTCTGCTTCTACAAATTTCACACCATGGCGCCTGGTTCTGATTCATATTTATTGGGTTTGGTGTGCCACTGTTAAGGTATTCTTGAAATAAGGGGCAATGTTCTCTTGTGTGTCCCTCTCCTTTGCATCCTGTGCACCAAACTTCATGTCGTTCTTCATGTCTCTTCTCTTTTCCATTCTTCATACCTTGTAACTCTAATGTCAAGGTGGCCAATTGGTTCTGGATCTATATCATCCCCGAACTACTTTCTCCAATTGGTGAAGCTTCCAACTTCATTGCGATCTCCAAGGCCTCAGCTTGAGATACAACCTTCTGTTGCATTAGTGGTTGTCTGATGTGGGGCAACAGCACATCAATGAACCATTCTTGATGCTGTTGCGGAGCTATAACAAAGCTCACTTGGTCCATCAATGTTTTGAATTTTTGGTCAAATTCCCAAAACGATTCAGTAGGCTTTTGCTTGATTTCTTTCAACTCTGTTATGCACTGTGATTTTGATTTGGGTTTCTTAATCTCGGCTGCAATCATGGTCTTGATATCTTCTAAGGTTCTTGGCTGTGTTTGAGAATACTTCATAAACCAATGCAGCGCTCTGTCTCTGAAAGTAGTTATAAGTTGCGCTCTCTTGATATCATCATCTGTCACTTGCTCAACACTCCACACGGCTTCGCATAGAAACTAGTGCTGATCAAGGTCTTCCTGACCCGTTCCTTTGAATATCGGTAGTTTTATATCGTTATCTGTCATTCTTCTTTTGGATTGTGTACTATTCTGAGACTGATTCCCCGTGGAAAAATTAGATACAGGTTGTTGTATTGTACTAGGGACAGTATTCTGCAGAATAGTCTGAGTCGTAGTGCTGTGAGCACTCGCTCCTGCGGTGTTACTAGTATTACTGATCTGTGGGATGGGCTGCGTGATACTCGTAGCAGGTGGGTTCTGGACTGATTGATTCTGAGGTATAATACGGTGGATTGTGGCTTATAATTGAATGTTCTTACTATTGAGGTCACATGGAATTTTGGTATCTATATGATTTCTAGATGGTGTGGGCTTCTTCTCGTTAGTAAGCTTGTATCTCTTTCCACTTCTCAAAGTATGGTTTTCTTCGTCAGAATCAATGTATGTGTTCTCTACCATGACAGATTTAGGACTATTGCTCCATTCTTAAAACACCTTTCTCAGCTAAAAGCATTTTAATGTATAAACTGAGGTTTTTTAGGAACTTACCTCTGAATCCTTTGAAAAAGTATGCTTCAGCTTGGCTGTAGGACTTCAGCGTGTTTACAGCAAATTTGGTCACAAATCCTTCTAATATGATATCAACCCAGAAGTCAACTGCTCGTGACAGTGGGCTGTCGATTGCTTTAAGTTGTTCGGTAAGCTCCGGACTCCGCTTTGTAGGTACTCTGCCTTGGGAGCAATTCTTTCTTTTTGCTAGTCGCGATATCCACTCGTGTAGCTCATTTAAAAATGAATCCCAAAAAATTTCATGGATGTACCTCCACAAGTATCTATTCAACCACTGTACGTCAGGTAGATGTGGATGTCTATTTTCTTTCTTTGCAAAGTTTCTTTCGATCTTATCGCACCAAGTCGAAATATCTTTCTATTCTGGATGCCAACTGTCGGACATTACTTTTCTGAATACACTATCGCATCACTGGTCTTATCCCAACAACGAAACCATTTGTTGGTCGTAGCACTATTCTAGAGGTTTTCCAATGTAGACCTAGGTACTTCGCGGTACAAAATAACAACAAAACCCCTATTCACCGGCCCTTTCGGCAACAGACTGCAAGTAGCCTAAGGTCTCACCCAAGGCAAAGTTGAGGGGGTGGTTGTAGAAGCAGGTTTCCACAACCTTGTGATGAGAGTGATTCAATTGCTTAATGTGCAGCGCGGTGACAGACTACGCAGCTGCATTTGGTGATCGCGCGGAGTCTCCTACTCTGCATCGAGTATTTTCAGGAACAAGGATATTGGCACCCTCAGTGCGTCCAGAGGCCGCGTAGTGGGGTTTATGAGACTTAATCACTTCTACTCAAACTTATTCGACATCCTTTAAGCATTCATCATTATTTTAGACTGATAAACATCATAACTTATGCAAATATGTGAGATGCGCAGCGCTGTGAGCTTTGATACTGCGATTCAATCCTTAACATTTAACTGTGTAGTTATCTTATTGATCCATTCATTCAAGACTTATAGGTGCTTTACTGTTTAATATTCCTCTTTACATCAACTACTTAGCATCTTATTCAATCCTTTCCATGGCGAATACAGATCACAGTAAACATATAACAAGCAATAATAACTTCATGCATGCACTGTAAGTAAATTAGATCACAGATTAATAATATCATACACAGCAATCACATAACACAATGGTTTAACGTGGTTCACCCCCCCCCCTGGATGGGAAGCTACATCCACAAGAACTGTTGTTTATTTATCTTGGAAAGGGTACAACAGTTCTTCGCTTACGCACTCAGCTGTAGACGCTCTTCTCTTTCTCTCTCAAAATTAGGTCTCTGCGCACTCAGCTGTAGAGCCTTTACAATGCTTCAATATTAATCGACAAAAATTAAGACTTAACATTAACCAACCAACAAGAGATTAACCCTTTCCTTTACAAAATTTCCTTATTTATAGATCAAGACCCGTAGGTCATGTCTTTACATTTACGAAGGCAAAACCCTTAGGTTTACAAAAACTGTCACGATTTTCCCAAAACTGGACTACTAATATCTGGAAGTGGATCTTCTGTTATATGCGCGCCAACTTGTTGCCTCTGCCGATCTGTTACTTCCTTTCCGGCCTTAGATGACTGGTTCGATTAGTAGTAGTCTTCTTCCCGTTGTGATCAGTCACCTACCTTCGATCTGCACCTACCCACTGCTTGGTAGTTATCGATGATATTTGCCAAAAATAGGTCTTTTGTGACCTAACCAAAATAACTGCCTTTATCCGTCCATGCTCTGCTTAGCTGTATCTTCGTTGACGTGGCACATCGCGGCGCTGTACTCCTCGCAGCACCGACCTCGCATCTCCTCTGATACTATGCTGCGCGCAACTTCGCATCATACCAAAACTTATCCCAAAATTGTTCAAACTTAACTGCGCTTATCTCCGCAGTTCTCAAAATTCCTTGTATTAAAAAATGCCCCATCTAGGCCAGGCCCAACACCTTCAATGCTTCATCTAATGCTAGTAGGTGCTGTGTTTCTAATACTTTGTCTTCAAACTCATTAATGAATCCTTCCAGGTTAGGAAATCCTTCGTATGTCAGTAGATCACATACTTTTGTCGCAACCCATCTTAGTGATTGTGTGATCCACGCACACTTCCTGAATGATACCTCATGCATTCGATTTTTCCAATTATATAGAGCCTTGTCGAAGTCTGATGACTTCGAACTGATACTTTGCCACCCTAATTCTCCGTTGGCGGTGGGATTGACGTAATCTTCTAAGATATTATATATGTTTTCCCATCCTCCAGTGGTCTCATCTTGCATTGGGTCAACATATATTTGTACTTCAAGTGGATCAAGTGGAGCAATGACCCTCATGTCGTGGTTCTCAAAAGACATCGTTATTTTCTTGAAATTGATAACTGCCTGATTTTCTATCACCCAATCTATCCCCAACAACATAGGATATGGACTGGCGTTATCAATGATTTCAATGACGTCAAAATCTAGATATGTCTTCAATCCTTCTACCTCGACTTGTAGATGAGGCAATCAACCGATTGGTGTAACTTTGATCTAGTTTGATAAACGGAGTTGCACAAGGGACCATACCATCTATGGTTTCCCCATCGCTTCCCATGTTTGCTTGGTTAGGATATTCATGTCGGATCCTAGTACAACCCTGTGAAAAGCTTGTATTTCTTTCTCTAAAATTTTGCAAAGTGCATGGGGTTGTGGGTACGTTGTAGCTTTAGGTCTTCCCTTCCTCAGTTTCAGGGGTATCCTAGTCATCCTCTTCGTCGTCGTAAGGTCTCTTAGTCCCATGTGGCTCCGCTTCACAGTCCTCTGTTCTGGTTGCACTAGGACTCTCTCTCTTTATCTCAGTTCTCCTCTTTTTCTTTGGATGGAACCTCGCCCCACTTCTCAAGCGGCCACAATATTCCACATCTTCCCTCACAATTTCATCGTAGCTCATTTCCATCTACCCCGCATCATTCTATCATACCCGCATCTGTGCAGTACCCACAGCCTATGCACACCAGAGCTTTACTCGTCAGAGTTCATCTTCAATATTCCATTTTCACAAATAAGAATTTTAATCCACAACATTAACTCCAATAGGTACCTTCCTCTGGGTCCTTTAAAGAAATTCCTTTCTGCGTCGCTATACTATCTAACTGTATAGGCAACAAAATTAGTAATGTACCCTTCCAAAATTTTATCTACCCAGACGTCGACAGCCCTTGAAGCTTTATTGTTCACACAACTCAATTGTTGGATCATTTCCAGGGTCCAATGCTATGGCTCACCTCCTTGGAAATTCTTCTTCTGAAACGTTAGGTTATCCAACCATTCATATAGTAGTATAGGAAACTCACACAAAAATACCTCGTGGATATCAGCATATATGTACTTCTGCAACTGATGTTTTGTTGACCATCCAGGTTTCTGATTTTCTTCCCCAACAAACTCTCGTGTCTTTTTATTGAACCACTCCTCGATCTTAGGCTTTGTCGGATGCCATAGCATGTCCTCTCTCTTTCGCACTAGGGTCCCAGTAACAGAACCATTTGTTGAAACATATCTATCGACAAGGGTTCACTTCACACAATGTCAACAAAGCTCGACACAAACTCCCATAGATATCATCCCGGAAAGGGTTTAGCCTTTCCAGCAACACTCGCAGAGTGAGTGAGCTCTCACTCGAGATACCTAAGGAGGCTGCAGGAACCAAGCTTCTGCAAGGATAAGAGGACATGCATCATTCACATTTAATCACATCATAACCTGAATATTGACATAATTATCATTTGCATCATAACGTTATCATTGCATACCAAAACATACTAATTAGATCAACACAGTAACACATTATCAAAACATATTCAAAAGATTAGCAACACATATCAGATCTATCCATACTGCAACAAAATACATCATACTACGGTACAACACATAAGCGACAAATTCATAGACAAACATTCCTTCTCATTACACATCAATCTGTCTTACAAATCAGGAATACAAATCCGCAAAACCCATCTCAATAGCTCAGGATAAATACAAAGATGTTATCCAACGCAAAAGATAGAATGAAATTCCACATATGCGAAGATGCTTTCATCGACCAACATATCCGATCAAGATAAAATATAAGAATGAGATGCCATACGGCTTACAATTCTACTCCTATTTATAGGCTCACTGGTCGTTACAAATTTGGTCCACTTCACAAAATTACCCATTAAATAACTAACTAATTAACTAATGGCTCCACTTTTTTCACTTTACTTCTGCTTTATCTGTTTTGTTGTGCTCCGCGACTATTCCTTTACCCTTGTCGCTGACCCCTTTGTCACTGGTTTTACCAAAACTTCTATGACTTAGCCCCATGCCAACAACACCGATGGTTTCCAATTGAGGAAACTTCATGATCCATGCTCTGGATCAAATCCAATAGATTCCACTTTGTATAGATAGCTTATAGGATCGCTAGTGTACTTGATACATTCGAGGCCTGATATATGTTATGTTGTGATCATTCTGTGTCAATTTATGTATGATCCAAGACACGGATACTGGCCAACTGCTAATCATGTGCTTAGGTACCTTCAAGGTATAGTTTCATATGGACTCAAATATGCCTCCAGTGGAGGAGTCATGTTACTTGGTTATACATAATCAGACTTGGGAGGAAGCATTGTGGACCATAAGAGCATATCCGGATACTATTATAGCCTACGATCGACTATGATATCTTGGTCCAACAAGAAGTAGGGATACGTAACCCAGAGCACTACCGAAGCATAATACATAGCTTGTAGTGTTGCCTATCGAGAATCAGTGTGTCTCAAAAAGCTACTTGCAAGGTTGTTCGGTGAAAAGCTTGAGCCTACAGTTATTAGGTGTAACAATCAGAGTTGCATCAAGCTTTTTGAAAACCCAGTGTTTCATGACAATTCGAAGCACATTGAAATGAAGTATCGCTTCATCTGAGACATGGTCTAGAAAGGTACAATGAAAATTCAGTACATTTCTACTGATGAGCAAATTGCAAATGTGTTAACAAAGCCTCTGTCAGTGACGAAGTTCAGGTACTTCCGAGACAAGCTTGGTATGGTGGATAATACCTCCCTCGCTGAGAGGGAGTGTTAACTATATAGCATTAAGAGACATTCTACAAACCAATCTTCTGTAGTCAATATTGATCCTCCCATATAGAGGTGAGCACTTTGATTGCCTTCTGTGTAAAGGTTATTCCTCCCGTATAGAGGTAATTGATCAAAGTAATGATGTTGTAAAGTCTTGTTGGACAAGGCTCCATATTTGTGTGTGCCAATTCATGATTATCATGTGAACCTTCTGTATAAAGGTATCCATCAGATGGACCTCCTGTATAGAGGTGGAACTTCCACATAAATTTCATGCTTTACTTGTTAAAAGCATTTAATGTTGTGTTATATATTATTAACCATGATCACCAGATTGCTATTAAGTCTCCTTTAGAGATTGATCAACTCTAAAGTCAATTACTTTAGCATATGATCATTTGGTCTGGATTAATATAATATGATCACAACATCCGATAATTCTTCTTAGTATAATGTAATGTGATGGATAATTAAAGTTAGCACATATTGACCATGCAGTAAGATATAAAGAAATAAAATCTAAAGAATAGAGATCAAGAGAATTCGAAATTGCCCATGCAGACACTTCAACCAATTAAAGAGAACTCGAATTATTAAAGATTCAGTTAAGTATCAATGCTTCAGTTAAAGCATCAGTTAAAGATATGTCTTGGTTAACTAATGAACAACCAGTGGTCACTTCAAGTAAATCAATCAACACGATTTTAGTTAACTAAGTGTTAAATAAAAGGTGTTAAATTTTGAGCATTAATTCACAATACTCTTGGATCTTTACTGAGAGAATAACATATACAGTATATCAATGCATAACAATCACAATAAGCATCACAAGCATCACAAGAATCAAAAGCATGAGAGACAAGAGACACAGAGTTTCCGTGGGGAAAACCCTAAGGTGAAAAACCCCACAACTTCCTCAGAGATAGAGAGAGCAATGGATCAACCAAAATACACTTGAGATAGTCTCCTAGTAGCAGATGATCCTCCTCCTCACTAGTGTGCCACTTTCGGAGTGAGAGAGATATGCCTTTCCGAATGATTCAAATAGAGATCTCCTGATCTCTATTTATACTTAACCTGTTTTCCCAGTGACCTTATGGGGCCGACTTGTCTATCTAGATACATCCACAATATAATATATATTTTATGGCCGACCCCACACATGGTGGTCTAATAACCCATCGGCAAGTACACACACTTGCGACACTTGTCAATCCACATGACGACACTTCCTTATAGAGGAATAACACATCTCTTATAAGGGTACAATAAATATATATAAAATACATAGATGAAATACATTCCGAAGTTACATATACATCAACACTCCCTCTTAACTAGAAAGGTATTTCTCGACACAGTTATGCTAGACAAGTCTTCTTCTCGGGATCATCGTCATCATCATCGTCACTGCTGCTACTATCTCAACCAATCTCTGACTCTACTCGTCATAGGAAGTTCTATAGAGCCAGTCCTTTTTCATACTGGATGTAGGCCCACCACCTGCAGGTCTTCATCATCTGTGCGAACGGTCTGATAGAGGTGGCCTCTCAGGACTAATTTTATGTGCGATTCCAATACTGGAAAGAGTATCCCAGGAACATTTATGTGCCTAAGCACGACCAACAAGATCTCCCAAGACTGATTACATGCATCTCCTCCACAAAACCTTTAAAGAGCATCCCAGGAACATTTATGTGCCGCAGCACGACTAGCAAGATCTCTAAAGAGCATCCCAAGACTTATTATGAGTATACAACTCAACCTTTCAGATCTCCAGGACTGATTACATGTGGATAGACAAAACCTTTAAAGAGCATCCCAGGAACATTTATGTGCCGCAGCACGACTAGCAAGATCTCTAAAGAGCATCCCAGGACTAATTACGAGCACACAGCTCAACCTCTCGGATCTCCAGGACTGATTACCTGTCTCCGTAGTAATACCTCATCCCATGACTGCTTACGAGCACACAGCTCAAACTATCGGATATCTAAGGACTGATTACATACTACATAACAATACTGGAAAGAGTACCCCAGGAACATTTATGTGCCGCAGCATGACCGACAAGATCTCCTAGGACTAATTACATGCTATTTGCACAACCTGCCACATATCATCTCTGACCTCCAAGTATCAACCTGATACTCATGATCCAACGGATCATCATCGCACGAGGCATCATCCTGATGCCCATGATCATACTGATCATCATCACTGTACCATCCTGGTACATATCATTTGGAGCAACTTCTTGAAGCTCATCATCATGATCATCCTGATCATACAATGCATCCACATGATGCATACCAAGTATCTACCTGATACATATCATCATACATGATCCACCTGATCATATAGTGTATCCACCTGATACAAATACAAATACATGATCCACCTGATCATACCTGATACATATCAACATACATGATCTACCTTATCATACAATGTATCCACCTGATACATATACAGATACATGGTCCAAGCATCCAACATGATGCATATACAAAATACATACAAATGAGCCAACTGATCATATCCAGCATCCAACATGATGCATATACAAAATACATACAAATGATCCAACTGATCATATCCAGCATCCAACATGATGCATACATACATAAATGATCCAACTGATCATATCCAGCATCAACACGATGCGTACATACATATAAATGATCCAACTGATCATATCCAGCATCAACACGATGTGTACATACATACAAATATAAATGATCCAATTGATCATATCCAGCATCAACATGATGCGTACATACATACAAATATAAATGATCCAACTGATCATATCCAGCATCCAACATGATGCATATACAGAGCAGTAACTGGAGCATCGTCCTGATACTCATCATCCAGTGCTTACATCCACATCCATGTGACGGATCCTCCTTCCAACATGCTTGGAATGGCTTCAGCAAATGTTTCCATCACTTCTTCCTCGAAGTGTCGTTGATCTAAAGAACACCAAGCCTCTCCCTGAAGTACTCGAACTTCACCCTGGCTAGTGGCTTCGTCAGCACATCTGCAATCTGCACGTCCGTCGCAACATACAGGAGCTTCGCGGCTCCTCTCTGTACCATATCCTTGATATAGTGATATTTGATCTCTATGTGTTTCGACCTGTCATGAAACACTGGGTTCTCAGACAACTTCACACAACTCTGGTTATCGCAGAATATACCAGTAGCATCCAATGGGAGATCAAATAACTCAAACAGTAGCTTCCGTAGCCATACTGCCTCACAACTAGCTGAACAGGATGCAACATACTCTGCCTCAGCTGTACTCAATGCTACGCAGGACTGCGTCCTGCTGAACCAAGAGATCACACCTGATCCCATACTGAAGTAGCACCCAGATGTGCTCTTCCTATCTGCAGCACTGCCAGCCCAATCTGAATCAACATAACCCTGCAGGTTACACTTTTGATTCTCTTCATACTTGAGCCCATAATCCACTGTACCCTTCAGGTACCTCAGAACATGCTTTACAACAACCAGGTGAACACTCCTCGGATCCGTCAGGAACTGGCTCAATGTGTTCACAGCAAAGCAAATATCTGGTCTCGTGTTCGTCAGGTACATCAAGGACCCAATCATCTGACGATACATAGAGACATCAACCGGCTCAGATGAAGCATCACATAGAAGCTTTAGATTCGATGCCATGGGTGTGGCCATGGCCTTGCAATCCATCATCCCAAATATCTTTAGGATATCTACTGTGTACTTCCCTTGACCAAGGAAGATCCCACCTGCACTCTGCCACACCTCCATACCTAGGAAATAATGCATCATTCCCAAATATTTCATATAGAACTCAGCAGCAAGCTTCCTCTTAGTATCTGCAATCAATTTGTCATCTCCTGTTACAAATAAGTCATCCACATACAGGAGTAGAATCATAGGATTCCCTTCTTTAACCTTGTAGTAAAGGTTGGAATCCGCTTTACTCTTAGTAAAGCCCAAACTGGATAGAAAGTTGTCTATCCTACCAAGTTCTGCACACATATATGACTACACCATTCAAGACAGCTGTCTTGAAATCCATCTGGTGCATCTTCTATTTCATCACTTTTATATTTCTCTATGCTGCCATCTGCAGCATGCTTGATCTGATAGTTCCATTTGGAAGTCACAACAGACTTCCCTTTAGCTCTTGGGACCACATCCCAAACATCATTCTTCATGATCGACGGATCATGGCATTCTTCCCGTATCCTGGGAACTTCAATATCTTCAATAGATAATTTATTGCTTGAACAAATGTTGTAATCCTTCTTTTGTAGGTGAAGGTATACGGTCTTTCCTACAAAACAAGTTAAATTGCATGATTAGAAACATCTCATAATTTTCAGAACAAATTCTTTCACATAAAGAAATATGTCATACATTCATGCAATTGTTTAAGCCAATGCTTCAATACAACATTTATCCATGTTCCATATCTTTCTAGATGCCTTCCAGTCTCTACCAGAACATTGTCAAGAGCTTGCACTACTCTCAACATGTTAGCAAAGAGGTTTCATTCTAGATAAGTAGCAATGGAATGTTGTACAGTGCCATAGGCCACTTACCCAACACATGCATATTAGTAGTATATTGTTCATTAATACAATCATTCTAATATGCACAATACATATCCTAAGTCTAGGAACATGAGCATATACATCATTGAACAATTTTATTTAAACAAACAAATGTACAAGAAATGATAATTAAAATACTTATCTTGTTTGTTTGTTGGGTGGACTCCCTCTGAGTCTTTGCTTCCTTGTAGGAGTTGCTGGAGTCCCAATCTGAAGTAGGTTCTTCTACACCTTTCTGTTGTGGAATGTAGAGAGATGGTCAACTCCCTCTGAATATCTGCATCCTTGCAGAAGCCACTGGAGTGTACTCCCTCTTGATCTTTGCTTCCTGGATTACTTGTTCTTGAACTTATATTCATTCTCGATCCCTATGCATGCTTGTTAGTATCAACATTGTGTTATCCTCGAGGTCTCATACATAATCAAACATTCATTAGTATAATCTTAATATTATCAAAACACAATAATCTCAAGCATGTATAGTCATGAACATTTCAAACAGAAATAATAAGCATTAGCATTCAAGGTTTATATAGGACTGTTATGGTTAGTCATAACATGTCTAAACCTGTGATTACTCAAACCTATGACTCTTCTGGTTAGTCATAACATTAAATAAGGTAAGACATGTAATATGCATATACCCATGATTATTCAAACCTATGAATTCATGAATAAAAATCATCAATCATGTCATGCATCCTTATATAAAAGATCCTATGATATAAGAAACACATACCTGGTCGCCATATTTGCTAGTTATGTCTAGCAATGTGTTCTTGTTTTCTTCAATGACCTGCATAATTCATTAGTTAACTTTTGCAAAAACAAATTATACATACCTTTATGTGATCCATGAATATGGATGAATCTTTGTCTTTATGTCACCATGGCATGTTCAGGTTGTCCTTTCAATTTATACAAACCTCCCTCTTGCTCTCCAATCACCACTGCATCATCTATGGTCTTTCCCTTTGGCCACATTAGGACTTGAGCATCCACAAATGCAACCCTCATACCTTTTGCATCCAATGCAGAGATGGAGAGTAAGTTCTTCTTGAGCCCAGGTACATACAAAACATCTTTCATCTTCAAAGACTTCCCAGAGTCTAGATTGTAGGAGGCCTCACCACTTCCTTTGATAGGGTATTGGTAGTCATCCCCAAGTTTCACCTTATGGGGTGACTCATGTTCAGATAGTTTAGCAAAGGATTCTTTAAACCCATTCATGTGTTTTGAATCCCCACTGTCAATTAACCAATCATTACAACCATGGGAGATAGTACCTATGAGAGCAGAGATTAGAACATACTCTCCTTCGCTTGATGAGTTATCATCATCACTTTCTGCTCTAGCCTTCTTCTTGGGAGGTTCATCATCCTCGGCAGCATGAGCATGAAACCTTATTTTGATGCCCTTCTTATTCTTGTTGAAGTTGTTGTTGTTGTGGTTGTCCCTTTTGTTCTTGGGACATTCTGAAGCAAAGTGACCCTTCTCATTACAAGTGAAAGACCTTAGATCTTTCTTGTCTTTGTGAAAATGATGAGAAGATTTCTTCTTGTGATGGGATGGCTCCCTATTGAACTTGCCCTTCTTAGTGTGAGCTGTGAGAGCTTGATCTTCATTTCCCATCTTCTCTTCTCTTGCCACAAGCCTTGCTTCTTCTTGAGAACATTCCTCCCATAATCTACTGAAGGAGATTCATTTCTTTTTGGCACAGATCCCCTGGATAAAAGAGTCCCATGACCTAGGTAGGCCATTCAAAGTAGTCATAACAATTTCACCATTCTCCACCATTTCATCTACAGCTTCAAGTTGTTCCTTGATCTGAGAGACCTTGGAGAAATAGGATTGAATGGTTTCTTCATTCGACATCTTGACCCTTTTCAATTGATTCCGCAGGGTCATCTTCCGATTTATGTTCTTTCCTTCAAATAGCTTGGTCAAAAAGTCAAACATAGCCTTGGGTGTCTTTAGAGAAGACACATGGGGTATGATATGGTCTTTGATAGAATCAACAATGATTCTCTTTTCCTTGACCAAGTTCTTCTTATGCAATACCTTATCCTCTTCATCCTCTGGGATAGAGATGTCTTCTTTTATATATGATTCCAACTCATTCTCTTCTAGGATTAACCCAATCCTATACTTCCAAGCTCGGAAGTTATCATCCCCTTCAAGCTTATCCTCAAGCTTGGTGTGGTGATACATCTTAAAGAGTACTTCAAATGAAATAGAAAAGATTTAGGTCTTACCACTTGAAATGCTGAAAATTGGATCTAGTCCTGGATTAGGGTTTGTCGGAAAAACCGTAAAAATTCAAAATGTGAATTTCAAATTTTTGAAAAGATAGAAAGATGCGCCTTGATGAGCTAATCATCCTGGTGTATTCAAAATTTGAGATCAGCAAAGCTTTACCCTTCAGATTTTCCTTTTTGTCCTCTCGAGTTCACTAGGGAGAGCCCTAAATTAGGGTTTGCGTTTCCCGGAGATCTACCCAGCCAAAAATCTCGATCCAAAGCTCTAAAATTCTATTTTTGCAAGGCGCTTCCAGCTATGTCTTTAGATTTCATAAATTCCTATTTTTGTGGAAACCCTAATGTTTAGGGCCAAATCTGAAAATGCTCAGAATTGAATTCTGATTGGACAGATAGATTCTCCTTGATGAGTAGAGTCAATCTACTATACTGCTTTTCCAAAAACTGTGGAGAGAAACCCAATAAACAAGAAACTCAAGTTTTCGTCACTGCAAAATGTCTTCTTCTCAAGTTAGCTCTGATACCATGTTAAATTTTGAGCATTAATTCACAATACTCTTGGATCTTTAGTGAGAGAATAACATATACAGTATATCAATGCATAACAATCACAATAAGCATGACAAGCATCACAAGAATCAAAAGCATGAGAGACAAGAGACACAGAGTTTTCGTGGGGAAAACCCTAAGGTGAAAAACCCCACAACTTCCTCAGAGATAGAGAGAGCAATGGCTCAACCAAAGTACAACCAAAATACACTTGAGATAGTCTCCTAGTAGCAGATGATCCTCTTCCTCACTAGTGCGCCACTTTCTGAGTGAGAGAGATATGACTTTCCGAATGATTCAAATAGAGATCTCCTGATCTCTATTTATACTTAACATGTTTTCCCAGTGACCTTATGGGGCTGACTTGTCTATCTAGATACATCCACAATATAATATATATTTTAGGGCCGACCCCACACATGGTGGTCTAATAACCCATCGGCAAGTACACACACTAGCGACACTTGTCAATCCACATGACGACACTTCCTTATAGAGGAATAACACATCTCTTATAAGGGTACAATAAATATATATAAAATACATAGATGAAATACATTCCGAGGTTACATATACATCAACAAAAGGGACTAGTTAACTAAAGTATTTTCACTTTAGTTAAACTAAAAGACGACACTTCAGTTAAAGAGAGTTAACTAAGTGACAACAAAGAAGATCTATTTAACTAAGTGTTATTGATTGACGACACTTATGTTAAACTAAAATATGGCACGTGAGTTGTGACACCTGCATGTCGACACTTAAGTTATCCACTAACTAAGTGGGAAAGCTTTCAGTTAAGAGGCGAGTTCATCCCAAGTGACAGCTCAGTGAGATGAAGCACTACATGAGAACTGGGGTGCACCACTCCATGCAAGATTAATACATCCAGTATGAGGGAAAGTTTATCCTAAAGTTAGAAGTTAAAAATAGAAGGGAAGAATGTATAAATATGATATACAAGATTTTTGAATCCAGTGTGAAGCGAATTTTATTCTCCATTGAAGGCAAGGTGCTTCTCTTTGTGCATGGTATTGTTCGTGCTTGTTATTGTTGTGTTGGGCACACATACGATTGATCTCTCTTCTCTATTTCTTTTGTATATTCACCAAGAAGTTTGGTGATACCTTATGTTCCGAAATCAATCTGCTATGTTGTAAAAGAAAGCATTCTCTGCTATCCATTATATTATACTGAGAAGAACTGTTGGGGTTTTTGTTCTCATAATTTTGAGGATTTTCCCCAGGGTATATCTTGTGTTATGGTTGTATGAATTTCATGGATTGAATTGTCTCATTACTTCAAGTCTCTACATCTAAAAGAATTAAATATCAAATATCAACCAAATTTCAACACAATATGCATCCAATACTATGCTCTTTCCTTTTTGAATGAGATTGGAATTCCCAAATATGGAAATGTAGACCACTTACTTCACCCAATGAAGCCAAAGTTTTGATATATCTATTGTAGAATCCTAGTATGAATGCTCCAGCTATATATTTTTCTCTTATCGGCATTAACCTTCCCTCTTGATTATTCTATGAAGGAGCCCAAAATAATTTTAAATGTTGTGCATTAATCACCAAGGCTCCCCAAATGAATATTGTATCATCCGCAAGCTAGGCATGATTTACAGTCTTGACCCCTATAGTGATGAAATTCCTAAAATATTCCCTTCCTCTCTTTCTTTGTTGAGTTTATTGATTAGCACTTCTACCATAATAATACACAAGAAAGGAGAGAGGGAATCCTTGGTGATTTCCTCTCAAATCTTGAAAAAATGAGGTCAGACTTTCATTAACCAGGGGGTGATCCATGGCCTCTAGATGCATGCTTTGATCCATATGATTAAGAGGGGAGAAAATCCAAAGCGCTTTAACACTCCATACATGAAATTTTTAATTGCCCTGTCAAGGGAATTATTTAAATCATGTTTGATAACCATACCTTATTCTCTTCGAGAAACACTTGAGTGAATGGCTTCCTAAAATTAATATAATATTATTTGTAATATGCTTCTTAGAGAGGAATCCACCTTAATTCTCAGAAATAATATTTGGGAGGAATATTTTAACTCTCGTTGATAATATTTATGTCAAAATATTATCAGAGGAATTACACAAATATATTGGATTAAACCTTATCAATGATGAGGGTCTATATTCCTTCGGAACCAATGCAAGATGAGGGTCAAATAATTGCCAAGGAGGAAAATTACTAGTTTCCTAGGTTTGGGGTGGAAGCTTTGGGATTTGGAATAAGGGGGATAATAAAGGATGTTTGAACATTAGAATGGAATGAATATTTAATAAAGGATCTAAATAAATATATACAAGTGAAAATCAAAGTGGTATTTGATCATGAAGACACATGGAGGAAGTGGGACCCACATATGGCTAGATTTCCCCACTACACTTGGCATCATTCTCTCACCAATTCGAATTCAAGGTGAATGGTAACATACTTGGGGGATTTAAAAATGTATTATTCATGGCATGACTCATCCAAGGTCGAAATATAGAGGAAGAGTAACTCCCATGGAAGAGGAAGAGGCAATTTGGAGCTAGTGGGACACTGGGGCTAGATTCCATAGCTCTATGACAACAATGATGAAGATGCTATGACACCTATGACACAAATCAGACTTGAAGGCTGACATATGACATATATGACATGTTAGGGCTAAAAATACCCTCCAAGAGGGTGCTCAAGGGAGTTAGGGCAGCTAATATGCTTCCACATGTGATTCGGTGGAAGTGGGAGACTAGGAATTGTTGTACAAGTGGCATTCTTTGGAATCTCTTCCCAACTTGAGTTGGCATGAGTCTCTTGGAAGGAATTCGACCCATGGAGGACATTAGAAGTTTATAAAATTCATGAACAAAGAATAATAGCAGCTTTTGATCATTTGAGAAATTTTCAATTGCATTTGTGAAGAGGGAGAGCTAGTGGATGACTAGTTTCTTGCCTTAGCCAATTTCGAGGGTGAAAGATTCCCATCCAAGTTGGTAATTGGAAAGAACATTCAAACCTTTCATTTGGATATTTAATGGATTTTTTATTTTTAGGTGTAAGCTATGGGGCAGCTCATGGTTTCTTCTATTGCAGCACACTCTCTCAACCATTTCTTGTTTTGATGGCATATTCTTGACCCTTGAGGGAGGGTGTTTTTGGTGATCTATTGTACTCTTTGGGAGAGATTACAATGATATATTTTTGTTTTAATATGATTAATATACTATTTTATTCATCTCCATAAATTTTCAGGTCGAAATACCAAGTGGTTATATGTAAAATGGATTATTAATGAGAAAACAGTGACCATTCCCCCACTAGATTGATGTATGCCAATGTATTGATGATGATTTCGAATGGAAGAATATTTATCTGATATATTTATGATGTATGGAATACCATTAATTATTATTACAAGTTTCATGTTCAACACTTAAGCATTTGGATCCATCTTGCTCAGTTTTATTTTATTTGAAGATGATTTCATGTTATTTCCCCCAAGGTCGAACTAGTGATTTTTGTTGCTGTTTGGGAGAAGGTTAGAACAGAATTAATAATTGATTAATGGTTCACATGAGACCTAAATAATGTCCCTCAGAAATCCCCTACCTTTGTTCAGAATTTCGAGTGATTTTGGAGGCATTTGGAGAGTCATTTTCAGTACTTACCCTGGGGGGATTTGAACCCCAAATTGCTAGTTAAATTCCATGCTTTGTCCATAATATTAAACAAGTTTGAAGAATTATTTTGATGGTAATAAATAATCAATTAACATATTAATCAAGTAAAAATATCATTCATACACCTTCACTGAATATTTAGAGGCATTTGGAGCCAATTGGAGACCTAGAGACCAATACTAGTCAAAGGGAAATTACTAGTAAAGTTCCCTACATTGGCCAGAATTGAAAGAGGATTTGCAGAAGTATTTTAAAGGTCCAAAAGCATCCATGAAGTGCATATTTATGTTCTAACATCATCCATATACCTTATCAAAATATTTGGGATCATTTGGGGCAAATTGGAGACCTAAGCATCAAAACTAGTCAAAGGTCGAATTTGTGGAAAAAGTGAAAAATTGTCATTTTAATAAAATTCCTAAAATGGGACATGACAGTGGTATCATAGAATGGTTCTTGCACCTATGAAATAATAACATACATTGAATAATAATTTTAATCCATGTCTTACTATTATGATGAGCCCTATGATTACAATTCTTATGAGGAATATGCAAATGCTTATGAGCAATATGAAGTAGAATGTGAATGGTACGAGGAAGAGGTGCCATCATGCAACACTTCTTACAATTTCAAGAGGAATTAAGATTATGATTATGACCCTATGTATGATAAATATGAGTATGTCACACCACCAAAGGATAGTGCTATGGATGAGTTACAAATATGGAGAGAAAAATATAAAACCGTGCCCCAACAATATCAATCATATCAAGAATATCTTGCTTTGAGTAAAAATACAAAAAAAGCCATGTCTTTTGAAAACTATTTTGATTGGGTGTTGGGAAATAGACCCAAAAATGAATATGTGGAGTTAGTGAAGAAAGATTTATGCCCTTCTTGTAAAAGACCTTGGAGAGAAAATCACGTGTGTGTGAATGAAAAGAGCAGTGAAATATCTGAACCTTCAAAGAATAGATCTTTTTCCTACTGGATGAGAGGTTTTGGATTTTCTTCAAAAAGAGATTCCAAAGATATTGATCCTATGGAAAACAAGGGGAAAAATGCATCAGCTTTCTTAAAGGAGCAAAAGGAAGAGACATCACAAGAGCATGAAGAAGATTCTATTGAAAATATTGAAGATCAATTCGAGATACATTCTACCTTGGACATGAATCAAGGAACATCTACTGATGGATGCTTGAACTATGAAGGAGTACCTACTGATGGGTGCTCACACCTCTGTGTCGGTGACATAGAGATCACTTTTGACAGTAATTGTTGCAAGACAAAATTACCCTAAGCATGAAAATGAAGACCTTGTAGCAGTTGAAGAAGAAACAAGATCAACTTCCCCATCACCACTTGAGCTTCATGAAGTTGGTCCAAGTAAGAAGGAAGAAGATGAGGAAGTTCATTTGCAAGAACCTCATTTTCTTGGAGGATCCTTAAAAATGAATGAAAAGAAGATCCAAGAGTCCCTCAGTATTCTCCATGACACTCAATCATTGGTGTCAAATTCTTGTTGGAGAGCTACTTCATTGGAGGAAACATCCTTTCTTGAAGACATGGAGAAGATTCAAAGAGCAATGTGCCACATCAAATGTAATTTCATGTCTTTGTTTTTTTATAGAAACCATTTGTTTGAGCTTAATGAATTGTTACATGATGCATAATTGAAGAATAATTAGGATAGTCATAAGCTCACAATTCCAAATGAGCAACTTCTTGAAAAATTGCAAGATACTTGTTTTTCCTCCTATGTTTCAGATTGTCAAATGGTAGATTGTTTGGAGGATTCTCATGACATGGTGGATCATGAGAAATGTGGAAAATTGAATGTGCTTGATGTGTTTGAAGATGAACTTGAAGAGATCCAAACACTTGATGTGGTGGAAGAGGAACTTGAACTGTCTCTTGATGAAAGTTATTCAATTTTTAAAGAAGAGCATGATTCCTCTACATTGGAACCAACCTATGACAAAGGTTTCACACTTTTGAAGGAGCTGAATGATACTACCCATATGGATCCTTCCCATGATGAAACTTCTGCACTTTTTGATCATTTGGGTGAGTTAGTTAATTATCCTACATCCTACAATTCCAAGTTTTGCAACATTAGTCTCAATGAAGAATGGGTGAAAGAGTTCTTTTTGATGGTGCCACATGTAGAGGAGTATGGAACTCCTAGATTTAATTTTTATGATGATATGGTTGGAGCACATTTTCAACAGCATCCTTTGTTACTCTATGATGATTCACATGTACATGGATGCACCTATGATATGCATTTGCGTCACTTGAAGACTCATGGTTTTTCTTGCTCAACACTTGATTCATTTGATGTTGGGGAAACTTCATCCAACACTTGGGTGAATAGATTTATGATTGGAGAACATTTTTGTTGGCAGGAACATACTTTGTTATATCTTTATGATTCTCACATTCATGGAGGTATGGGTGAGACTTCTTTGAGTCATTTGAAGTCTCCTTGTTTTTTCTGCTCATTATTTGGTTCAGATTTTAAAGGAGATTCTTCATTCACTTCTTGGATGAAAGAATACATGGCTGAATATTTTGATGCATATCAAATCCTTTTGGAGCAGCATTATAGGACATGAGATCCTCACCTATGTCATTGGAGCAGATTTGATTGGTCACTTGAAGATTGTATGCACTTGGAAAATGGTGGTCTACTTGCTTGGAGGTATAAGCACTTTCATGATTCTTTGATGAAGCACCTCCTTGATGTACATTTTCATTATGTTGTTATGTACTTTGATGATATATATTTTGTACTCATGATGTTTGGAATAATGCATACAAGAAAATGGGATCCATGAATCCTCCTATATTATGGTATGGGTTGGAGAGCACTCCTAATTGTTGGGGTGCAGTACAAGCAATGGGACCCTGGAATATTTTTTGTCTCATTGGTTTCAAATTTTTTAGGGAAACAAGCAGTATGGGATATGGATTCCCCACTTAATAAAGTGATTTTAATCAGAGTAGTGCAGTAGAAACCATGGTGGTTCCTCTCTAAAATATTCATGGAATCTCAAAGACTCAAGGTTGGGAAATTCAATGGCAACTTCAAAGAATTATACAGCAAGAAGGTTCTTCAACACCCATGTTTGAAATTAATTGAGGATAAGAAATATTGGGAAGGGAGGATTTTTCATGTCCCAAATTTTGCATTGGGTCACAATGGCCTAATCCCATTGGCCATATTCATGATAGTTTATCAAATTGATGCTAAAGGTCAAATAATTGCCAAGGAGGAAAATTAATAGTTTCTTAGGTTTGGAGTGGAAGCTTTGGGATTTGGAATAAGGGGGATAATAAAGGATGTTTGAACATTAGAATGGAATGAATATTTAATAAAGGAGCTAAATAAATATATACAATTGAAAATCAAAGTGGCATTTGATCATGAAGACACATGGAGGAAGTGGGACCCACATATGGCTAGATTTTCCCACTACAGTTGGCATCATTCTCTCACCAATTCGAATTCAAGGTGAATGGTAACATACTTGGGGGATTTCAAAAGGTATTATTAATGGCATGAATCATCCAAGGTCAAAATATAGAGGAAGAGTAACTCCCATGGAAGAGGAAGAGGAAATTTGGAGCTAGTGGGACACTTGGGCTAGATTCCCTAGCTCTATGACAACAATGATGAAGATGCTATGACACCTATGACACAGATCAGACCTAAATGATGACATCTAACATATATGACATGTTAGGGATAAAAATATCCTCCAAGAGGATGCTCAAGGTAGTTAGGGAAGCTAAGATGTTTCCACATGTGATTTGGTGGAAGTGAGAGACTAGGAATTGTTGTACAAGTGGCGTTCTTTGGAATCTCTTCCCAACTTGAGTTGGCATGAGTCTCTTGGAAGGAATTTGACCCATGGAGGATATTAGAAGTTTATAAAATTCATGAACAAAGAATAATAGCATCTTTTGATCATTTGAGAAATTTGCAATTGCATTTGTGAAGAGGGAGAGCTAGTGGATGACTAGTTTCTTGCCTTAGCCAATTTCGAGGGTGAAAGATTCCCATCCAAGTTGGTAATTGGAAAGGCCATTCAGAACTTTAATTTGAAGATTTAATGGAGTGTTTATTTGCAGGTGTAAGCTACAGGGAAGCTCATGGTTTCTTCTATTTCAGCACTCTCTCTGAACCATTTCTTGTTTTGATGGCATATTCTTGACCCTTAAGGGAGGTCATTTTTTGTGAGCTCTTGTACTCTTTGGGAGATATTATCATGATATATTTCTATTTTAATATGATTAATATACTCTTTTATTCATATCCAGAAATTTTCAGGTCGAAATACCAAGTGGTTATATGTAAAATGGATTATTAATGAGAAAACAGTGACCATTCCCCCACTAGATTGATGTATGCCAATGTATTGATGATGATTTCGAATAGAAGAATAATTCTATGATATATTTATGATATATGGACTTACATTGATTAGTATTACAATTTTCATGTTCAACACTTAAGCATTTGGAGCCATCTTGCTCAGTTTTATTTTATTTGAAGAAGATTTCATGTTATTTCCCCCAAGGTCGAACTAGTGATTTTTGCTGTTGTTTTGGAGAAGGTTATAACAGAATTAATAATTGATTAATGGTTCACATGAGACCTAAATAATGTCCCTCAGACATCCCCTACCTCTTTTCAGAATTTCGAGTGATTTTGGAGGCATTTGGAGAGTCATTTTCCGTACTTACCCTGGGGGGATTTCAACCCCAAATTGCTAGTTAAATTTCATACTTTGTCCAGAATCTTAAACAATTTTGAAGAAGTATTTTGAAGGTCATAAATCATCCATTAACATCATAATCAAGTACAAATATCATTCATACACCTTCACTGAATATTTAGAGACATTTGGAGCCAATTGGAGACCTAAAGACCAATACTAGTCAAAGGGGAATTACTAGTAAAGTTCCCTACATTGGACAAAATTGAAAGAGGATTTGCAGAAGTATTTTAAAGGTCCAAAAGCATCCATGAAACACATATTTATGTTCTAACATCATCCATATACCTTCTCAGAAGCATTTGGGGCAAATTGGAGACCTAGGCATCAAAACTAGTCAAAGGTCGAATTTGGGGAAAAAGTGAAAAATTGCCATTTTAATAAAATTCATAAAATGGGACATTACAAGTGGTGAGGGGGTTATGGGATGGAACCCTAGGATTCCATATGTCACCTTGAGAATCCCTTTGACTGTCCTAGTGTTATGGGTCAAACCTGCACCTCTCCGTCCGTGATCACCTTGAGCTGTTGATCACACAAAAGGACAACTTGGATGGAGGAGCATGTTGACCTTAGATGAGACTTTGATTTACTCCACCTCCTTGCAAACTGGAAAAACCCTAAAAAATGTCATTTTGAGACATGAGCACTACTCTACTTCAATATACTAGCGCCTGTACCCTACTCCAGTGTGCAATAGTAGCGCTTAAGCCTCACGAGCGCTACTCCTCTTCAATAGAGTAGCGCTCAACATTCAAAAAGTGCTGAGTGCTAGTTTAAAAACACTATAGTAGCACCTTGGGCGCTACTCCAATGAGAAATAGTAGCGTACACCTCAAAATATGATTAAAAAATAATTAATTTCACGAAGAGGATTAGTTGCAGTTGGTTTCCCAACTTCCCCAACTTCCTCCATAACCATCTCTCGACCTGAACTGCTTCCCTTGTCCTATAAATACAAGGAAGAATAAAGAGAGGGGTTAGAGACATGAATGCTATTGAGAGACTTTTAAAGAGAAGCTTGCATTGGAGGAGGTTATGCTGGAAGATATCCAAGCCAAAGAAGAGTAGGAGCCGAGGATCAGGTTGCAGGAGCATGTTGCAAAGTCAAGTATACTTTGTATCATCAATTTGCATTTGACAATAAAAGGTTGAAGCATTTTTCTTGTCCCAAACTAAGTGTTCATTGAAATTATGTACTTTTTTGGGTCTGTTTTGGTTAATATTTGATGTTTAATTTGCTTTGTCCATTTCATCATTATATATTATCCAAGATACGCTGTGAAAGGTACTTGTATTGCAGGTTTATCGAATGGAAGGTTGACTTGAGGATCGAGCGCAAGATCGAATAAGAGCTAGGATCGAACTTCATTCGAAAAGGTATGTTCTCAAGGCCTATAACCTATTTCCATTCATAAACATATCTGTAACACAGTATGCTTACCTGTCATCCCCTTTCAGTTGATAGTATCCGTTTCCTTACTATAGGGTAGTTTTTCCCGCCAACAGACTGGTGACTCCACTAGGGAAAGTTGTTTTTCTGCTCTAGGAAACCTTTCTTGTTTGTCTTCCCAGAACCTTTTTGACTCCTTTAATTTGCTGAGAGACCCTGTAGGTACCCCCTTCTTGCTTCTCTCTGCTTCACTCAGTATTTTTGCATATTTTCAAAGTTAGCTTTTAATTCTTTAAGACCTGAGCGCTACTTTGTTATACATACAGTAGCGCCCATATGCTACTCTTCTATACATACAGTAGCACCCATCTCTTTAGGAGCGCTAGTTTCCCTACTGCACAGTAGGGTACATTCCTGTATCCTTCTGTTGGTTGTTTGGTTGAATTTTTTTCCCTTTTGGGTGGTCTTTTGACTTTGTTTTAGGTCTCCTTGACTGGTACTTAAGGTTTGTAACTTTTCTTTGAGTCTTAGAACCTTTCTTTGAGTCTTTTTACCATCTTTAGATCACTTGCTTACTTATGGAATGTTTGGACCATTTATAACTCTTTTTGAAGACTAGGCTTTGTTCTTTAGTGAACACTTCTGCTTATTTTTGCCCTGACTATGTGTTGCTGACCTACAAACCTGTATGCTTTGCATTTACTGTTTACAACAACATTTGTTTGCTCTTTACCTATATTATCCTTTGTTTTAGGGTTTGGTTTGTTTTGGAGCCTTTGGGGTGTCTTCCGAACTTGTTGAGTTCCAAATTTCCTTGACTTTTTGTCTTCTCCGGTATCAAGTGTGTTTAAAGTGCTTTAGGTTGATTCATTTCTTAGTCCTTGTGTTAGTAGGGTGGTTGTTCGCTTGCTTTCCTACCATTTGCTTGTCATAGTGGTCTTGTTAGGGTTTGATGCTTTGGGTCAGTACTCTTGTGTTTGATTCCCAGTTTTGAGTATCTTTCTCCTTTGTTTTCTCCCCACTTTGTTTCCAAGTATGAAGGCTTTTTCTTTTGCAAAAAACCTGTAGGACAAGTCTTTGTTGAACTAGTGTTTGACAACTGTAAGCTTAGAAACCATTTTTAGCCATACTTACACATTGCACATAAGTCTTATTTGCTTTCCATGTTTATAGTTCTTTTTCGTTTATAATAACAGAAAAAAAAAAAAAAAAAATTTGGTAGCTTAGGGTTAGTAAGGCTTATATATTTTACAAGATAGCATAGGTTATTTTGTTTACAATTTCAAAATAAAACAAAAAGAAATTTGATTAGATTTGCCCAGTTTTCAGTTTGGAAAGAACTTTAAATGAAAAAATAAAAAGCTTTGTTGTCGAAAGTTATAATTTATGCACTTTGCTTTTCTGTTGCAACCATGCCACACAAACGCACTACCTTTTGAGTAATAACAACCCTAAAAATCTTTAATAAAATTAAATAGCAACAATTTTTCTTTTTTAGGGATACACTACACCAACTAGTCTTGGTTAGGATCTTGGGTTTAAATCACCTTAAACCACCCAAGATCACACATTACGCAAAAATCGTAGTTCGACTATCACAGGTAAACCCACTTCATTCAAAGCTTGCCCGGGATCTATGTAGTAGGTCTTGTGAGATCAGATCGTTGGGAATACTACTCCTACTTTTTGTTTCGAGCATATACCAGGATTGGATCGCGTTTGGGGACTCTTTTGAGTTTCGGGTTCAGTTACCCTGCCCATGCCTTCTGATTCGACCAGAGACTGTTCCCCCAGGAATTTTTGGTGTTGTGGTATCCTTAGTATCTGACCATAGGTTCATACACAGGTGACAGCGGAGGGTATATCTGTTGTACCTAGGACAAACGTGGGAGGAAATCCCTTGTAGGTCTTTGGGAGGGCGGTTGGGTGATTCCAGCGCTTGCACCCTTAGTCATTGTATTGTGGACCCCGGGTAACTGTTCTTCATCCTTCGTTGATCTGTTCTGGGCCCTCATCATCCCATACTCTTCTTCGGAAGGCATCTTGTTTGCTTGGTTTGCATACTTAGTACTTTTTAGTTGGCGTGTTGTTTGCCCCCTAGTCTTAGTGGCCACTAGGTTTTCTAGTTTTATCTTTATATATAATCGTGGAGAACCAAGAACTTCGTAGATCGAGAAGGTTTCAAAACCTTCTGCCACTTAGAACAAAACCACTACCGCCAGCTAGATGACAGCGGGTAAACCCCAGTGTTCCTTTGGAAACCATTCCTGAAATAGAACTTCCTGAGGAACTTTTTACAACCGAAAATCCTGAAATAGAAATTCATGAGGAACTACCACCTAAAATTGAGTTTCCTGAAGAACTACAAACTGCAACAGAAAACCCTGAAATAGAGGTTCCTGAGGAACCACAACTGAGGACTCTAGATTAGCAACATTTTAGTTCAGTTGAGATTGAAGATCTCACTTCTACGGAGTACAGTACTCCCTTTAATCCTCCTCTAACTAATCTTAGAAATCCACTTCTATTACCCATTGGTTTCCAGCAGCCCAATTACAGTGCATATAATTTCTCACCTGAACATTTTATGACTAATCCGGGAGGCGAACAGGGAGTTCCACAGACTCCCACCATAGGTATGAACATTAATACTGTAAATCCTCCTCTTACTGCTACGCCGAGTTTGGCACAGACAACCTCTGTGTCCACTCCGTCCTTCAGTTTTAATACTGGTACGTTAGGTATGCCGAGTTCAACAGCTATGGCATCTACCTCTACACCTACAGTTGGACCTAGCAGTACAACCAATTTAGTGCCACCTTTTGTGATTCAACCGTTATATCACATACCCAGTACTTGGATTTCCACACCCGCTTTAGGGCCAAGTGCTTCTGCAATTGTGCCTGTCATGAGTACCATGACTGCACCGTCTACGTCAGCTACCACTGGTTTTAATACCTTTGTAGGTCCCAACATGAATCAAGGTAATATACCTGTAGGTAACGTCCCTTTTTCCTTATTTTCAGGAGGAGGGGGTAACATTTTGAACCAGCAATATGGCAGGGCTAACACCCAGCCATAGTGGACAAATCTATAGAGCACTAACCCACTTTCATATGGGTGGGGGAATTTCAATAATACTTTCATGCAACAACAGATGGCAGGGGGAAACCCCTACCAACAAGCGGCTGGGGGAAACCCCTATTAGCAGATGGTAGGTGGAAACCCTTACCAGCAGATGGTTGGGGGTAACCCCTACCAGCAGACGGCTAGGGGCAACCCCTACCAGCAGTTCACGGGTCAAACTATGGGTGGTTCCCCCTTTGCGACCCCAACTTATCAAGTACCGTCTTGTCGGCTTCGTTTACCATTTCTTGCAACTTTAAATTTTCCAGATCTTTCCAAGTTGACCAGCAATCCAGTGTATCATAACACCACATGGCCACCAGTTCCTACCAAGTTACCTTCGGACATTCCAAAATTCGAAGGAAAAATGGGCAAGGATCCTGGTGACCATGTCACTACTTTCCATTTATGGTGCTCCTCGAACTCATTAAATGAAGATTCCATTAGATTGAGACTGTTCCAAAGGACTTTAACTGGTGTTGTAGCCAAATGGTACATTGAGTTACATGCAGCTACATTCTTTAATTTTGGGGATCTCGCGATTGTCTTTTTGAATCACTTCCAGCTTCCTATTTGGTATGATGCTGGAACAGACCTTTTGTCTACATTTAGGCAAAATAAAGCCACTCATTTATCTAATCACATTCAGGAGTGGTGAAGATGGAAGAGGTTCATTAAAGCCAACATACCTCCAGAATTCCTTCTTGAGTGGTATTTGAAATCACTCCTTCCTTACATTTATAAGGAAGTAGTTACTTCTGGAGTGTCTAACGAGGAAGAAGCCATCCTACGGACCCATCAGTTAGATCTCGTTTACGCACAATCTGGGTTACTGTATGAGATCATACCTGATGCACCGCGATCGAATACTGATTTGAGTAGACCTAAACCTAGACCACATGCTGACAGCATAGTGGGTTCAGTTGACTCTGCAGCTTTCGCAGCATTGACCAAATAGGTTCATGCCTTATCTGTCAAACAATCGACTGCAGAAGTTTCTTCCGTCACAACCCCTCCTTCTACTTCTGAATCTATCAACCAGGTTCAGAACAATCAAAAGGGCCCTCAGCAGCCCAATAACAAAAAGAAGGGCAAGAAAGGAGAGGGGAACCATCAGAAGCCCAAAAAAGAGAATGCCGAGGATGGTAACAAAGAGAAAAAGAAGGTTAAGTTCCCTTGTAAACTTTGCAAGTAGGATCACCTTACTCATCAATGCCCTCTGCTTGAAGAAGCCCAGAAGCTATTATAAGGAAAGAATCCTATCGTACTGAAAGATCCATTCCCTAAGGGGCAGAGCTCAACTTCTGGCACCTCCAACATTGGGGGCACTACACATGCTTCGGTTTATCAAACTTTTATTAACATGGTTAATTCAGATGCACTCTTACAAACGAGAGCCAGGAATTATACCCCGGACGCACAGAAAAAGGATAAAGAGATTCCATAATCCTCCACTCCACTCCACATACCTGTGGACCCAATGCCCAAAATCTCGAAAGGTGTCTTGAAACGGGCATCGCACAACCCCAACACTCGGGCCGCCTCCAACTATAATGTGGTTGAAGATGTAGCCCAAACCCCTTGTGCCATGTCTACCTTAGAAGTCTTGCAAAGTTGTCCTTTACAACGAAATGCACTTCTGGCAGCTATTGGAAGTATGGAATCCTCTAACATGTCTACGCGATTTGATATCGCTGATATCAAATACCGGTTGCTGTACCACGTTGCTCTTCATATTGAAGTCGTCCATGGCCCAATGACCATTAGATGAGCTATTGTAGATGAGGGCGAGTCGACGTGCGTAATGTCAATTTCCTGTTGTAAAGCTTTGGGTTCCCCTGAGTTAGCCCCTTCTAACACACTACTTACTCCATTTGATGGCAGGACTTTCCATCCACACGGGGTTTTGCCATCATTTGATGCCACATTGGCCGATTAGACAGTTGCTGTAGAAGTAGAAGTTCTGGATGCTCTGCTTGATTACAACATGTTATTAGGCAGGAGCTGGACATATGCCATGCGAGCTATTGCATTGGCAATTTTTCGAGTTGTTATGTTCCCGTTTGAAGGTAAGGTCGTTACAATCGATCAACTTTATTTCACTCAGAGAAACAACCAGACTTCTTCAGAGACCACAATTCCCTTAGTTGATCAAACTGCCCCAGTTAGTGAGAGTTTAGGAGCAAGGCTTTATGGGTCGTTAATAGGCACTTTTGACCTTCCCTCCCCTGTTCTTTTTATGCGTTTTGATGTGGGTACTTCTACTGAAACATTCACGGTTGGTTTAAGAACTGATCCTTGGATCCTTCCCACTACGTCAGAACCTTCTGTGCCTGTATTCGTTGTAGAAGTAGCCTATATGGAAGCACAACATGCTGCAATGGAACATATCGTGACTCCGCCAATCTCTATTGAGTCAGATATGGACTATGCTCTGGCATGGTCACTGAATTCCACCCACTCGTTCAATTGTTTTGACACGGTTTTGCTGTCTGATGAAGCCATCCTGGAAGTCATGATGGGCCTGGACCAACCCTGGGAACATATGCATCACAGGTCCTACATACTTCCAGATCTAGATAGGATTGAGAGAGGGGAATTCCTTGTGAGACCCGGTGGATTTATTGATTTGTCATCTTTTCCTTCTACTTCAATAGTTGTTTATGCTGTGGGAAATATGGCTAATATATCGAGAATAATTCCGATTAACATTTCCACCAAACCCGGGGTCATGGAAAACATTTTTATTAGCGCAAACTGTTCTCCAGAAGAGATCGCTCTGTATACAAAACTTTTCAAAGAATTCCGCGACATTTTTGCCTAGTCATATGAGGAGATGCTAGGCATCGACCCAGCCATCGTGGATCATGTCATCATGACATACCCTAATGAAAAACCTGTGAGGCAAAAGCTCTGTCCTGTGAACCCTAGAAAAGCGGCCACCATCAAGGCGAAGGTTGAAAAGTTGCTTAAATCTGGTTTCATCTATCTGATTGACATGACAGAATGGGTTTCAAACCCTGTTCCAGTTGATAAGAAGCAAGGTACCATTAGAGTCTGTACTGACTTCCAGGACTTGAACAAAGCTTGTCCGAAAGATAACTATCCTACATCGTTTATCGATCAAATCATAGACTCTTGTGCAGGACATGAGATGTTCTCTTTCATGGACAGATTTTTGGGATAGAATCAAATACAAATCAAACCTGAAGATAAGCATAAAACAACTTTCATTTGCCCGTGGGGGACCTTTGCTTACCGGAAGATGCCATTTGGCTTGAAGAATGATGGAGCTACCTTCCAGTGTGCGATGAATTTCTCTTTTCATGATATCAAACACATAGTAGAACCTTACTTGGATGACCTCCCGGCTCGATCTCGAAAGAGACGGGATCATCCAGCTCATCTTAGACTGGTGTTTGAAAGATGCAGACAATATAAGATTCGTTTGAATCCTAAAAAGTGTGTGTTCTGTGTCAAATCGGGACGTCTATTGGGATTCATTGTCTCCAGTCGTGGCATAATGGTCGACCCGCTGAAAGTAGAGGCGATTGTAAATCTGCCTCCTCCTCACAACTTGCGACAACTTCAAAGTCTGCAAGGCATGTCTAATTTCTTACGACAATTCATCATAAACTATGCTAAGATTACCAAAGTTTTTATGATACTACTCAAACAAGACTCCTACTTTGTGTGGGACGAGGCTGCTCAAGCATCCTTTGAGGCCTTGAAAAAGGCACTTCTTTCAGCACCCTTGTTGAGCCCGCTAGACTACGCAAAAGACTTTCTTTTATATTTGGCAGTGTCTCTTAATAAAATTGGTATAGTATTAGTTCAGGAGAATGATACGCTTCAAGAGCATGTTGTCTACTATCTTTCTCGTGCATTGATAGCCCCTGAGGTTAAATATTCGCACGTTGAGAAGTTAGCACTTGCCGCGGTCTATGCGGTACAGAGGCTTCATCACTATATACTTTTATGAACTACTACTGTGATAGCAGAAGTCAATCCTTTCCAGTACGTTCTCACCCGACGAATCATCGGTGGGAAATATAATAAATGGATTGTAATCCTACAAGAGTTCGATTTGGTTTTTCAATCGGCCAAGTCGAAGAAATCACTAGTGTTCGCTGAGTTAATCTCAGAGTTTCCGAGTGACCTAGAGCATGTCGAGGAAGAATCATCATTCCCAGATGAACATATCTTCCTCATTGCTTACTCTGACCCATGGTACGGGGATATCTTAGTATATCTCCAGACCTTGAGCTGTCCTACTACTTTTTCTCGAGAAGAGCAACGCAAGCTGAAAAGCCATGCAAAGAACTATCTCATCATCTCAGATACTTTGTATCGACGTGGGGTAGATTCCATCTTACGACGTTTCTTAACTCTAGAAGAAGCTGAAGCAGTATTAAATGATGCCCACAGTGGAGCTTGTGGGGGACATCTTTCCGGGTTGGCAACAACTCAGAAGATACTACGTGCCGGATATTTTTGTCCCACAATCTTTAAAGATTGTGTGGAAGCTGTGAAACGCTGTCGTCTGTGTCAGTTTTTCACTAAGAAAATGGGGGCACACCCAGCTCCTCTTCATCCTGTGATTACAGCAGGTCCCTTCACAAAATGGGGGGTTGATTACATGACTTGCAATCCAGTTTCGGCTAGAGGGCATCATTACATCATCGTTGCCGTTGACTACTTTACCAAGTGGGTGGAGGCAATGCCTACTGTCAAGGCAGATGGAGAAACTGCCGCTTATTTCATGTTTAATCTGATTATTGCATGGTTCGGCATACCTAAAGAGATAGTGACTGATCATGGCAGTCATTTCCAGAATAGCATGATGACCGAGTTGTATACAATGCTTGGTTTTCGACAAGAACATTCGTCTTCATACTATCCACAGGCGAATGGACAAATCAAAGTAGTGAACAAAACTTTAAAGGTTATACTGCAAAGAACTGTTAATGCCAGTCGAAATAACTGGCACATCATGCTGTACCTGGCTCTTTGGGCTTATCGAGCTAACGTTAAGACTGCTACCGGATTCTCTCCCTTTCAACTTGTGCATGGGATAGAAGCAGTCGTATCGATTGAATGCGAGATTCCTTTGTTGAAACTAGCTGTTCAGTTACTACCATATACTTCAATACTATAAGAACTTTTGTTACACTTAGAACATCTAGATGAACAGCGCCACGACGCACTCACAACAAACGAGGTCCACAAAAAATGAGTCAAAGGATAGTATGACAAGTCCGTCATACCTAGGGTTTTCCTTGAAGGAGACTTGGTCCTACTTTGGGATTAAGACAAAGAACCCCTAGGACCTGGCAAGTTCAAGTCCATGTGGCTCAGGCCTTATATAATTTCCAAAGTACTGAATAAAGGTTCCTACGAACTGGTAGATTATGAAGGTAATAAGCTGGCCGAACCTAGAAATGAGCTCTACCTGAAAAAGTACTACGCTTAGGCTGACGTGCTTTTTCTTGTAACATAGCTGTATATTTTTGTAGAGCTAGTTTTCGTTTATGCTTGTTAGTTAATCTTATGTGTGTTTTTCGTTTCGTGTACCAGATGTCAACCGAACACTTCTTAGGATTTGCTGATGGCACCAGTCGCCACACCTGTTAGTTGGCTTCAATAGCTTGGGTCATTTACTCACCCGCTGGCCAACTTGTCTCTTCGAGGGGGGTTTGTTTGGGTCCCACCATGAATAATGTGGTTGAATACAGTGCAGTTATAGAACTTCTCCAAGATTCTCTCAGTCATGGCATTTCACATTTGGAGGTAAGACTTGACTCACAACTAATTGTATTTCAGTTAACGGGTGCCTACCAGATTAGAGATCCTGGATTGCTACGTCAGTTTCTGCGAGTTAGACTATTGGAAAGATAGTTTGATTCTATTACACATGAACACATTCCAAGAAATTTAAACACATTAGCTAATTCATTGGCAAACTATGTTCTAGATTGGCATTTGTATCATACACTTTCATAAACAGCATTGCACACATAAAATTCAAACACATACACATGTAAATAACCGATATTGTATCAAAAAATATATGAGTTTTGGATCACAAGTCTATCAAGTCATGTCATAAAAGTACAAAACTGGGCACATTGGCCTCAAAAATATACATAGAATGTATCCCTCTCTTATGGAGAAGGAAGGGCCTCATCATCATCTACTGCATTGCGATAACATATGACTAGCCTAGCTATCTTCCGCAGCACTCTAAGCCATGCTGGGGGCACCCCAACTACATCTTCCTGCATATCAATAGGTATCTGATCCATACGGCATGCAGGAACATCATGATTCAACCGAATCACTTTTCTCTCTATGGTACCCAACATAGCATCTGCTACAGTAATATCAGCTGGCCTCACGAAGATGGTAGAATGTCCCTTAGGAAGTACAGGCCCAATGTCTGCATATGACACTTGTTTAGCACTTCAAAATTCATTCATAAAAATCAAATACTTGAAAAACTTGAAAAAATTAAATAATTCTCAAAATTAAACATACCAATAGCTCCTTAGGCTCCACCTGAAGGAAGCGCCAGCTCTGGATCATGGCGGAAATCCAATCCAGCATATGGAAACTGCTCGAAGGCAGGCACTTGCCTCTCCCACCACCCCCAGAAGTCATCAGTATGATAACAATAGTGACTTTCCCCACCACCCTGGAAGAGGAATATGTCACCCCAACGGCCTATTCTGGGCTTACGGGGGTTAACCTGAGGTAGATACATCCCTAAGCTAATAGCAGGCATCCTCTCGAAGAAGAAAGTACACAAAATGCTACTGTACCCAAAATTCTTCATTTTTCCAGATTTGCAACTCGTTAGTTGAGATTTCATGCTCGCCAGTAAACTAGTACACCAATCGTATACATGACCTTGTAAGCATTGTACACCAACATGCATAGAGTTCCTAGAAGCTAGGTGTAGTGAGGCACTACCTGCCACTCGGTTAATCATACTCACAATCACCTTCAAGGAGAGGCCTTCAATGGTAGAAATCAAGATTGGCTTCCTGATTTCTCAGCTCCAGCCACACAATATGTATTCAAGTACTCTTGCACTGACTCTATGCACACATGAGAAGACCCCTTCAAATTTATTACATCTCCCCTCTGTGAGAGACCAGTAATGAATTAAATGTCATCAACTGTAAGCTCCAAAGTTTGCCCGCGGGTGACAAAGGTATTGGTATCCACATCCCAGTACTGAATAAGTCTTCAAAATAATTTGTTTAGGGCCCTCATATTTATGGTTCGGTAGAACTTCAACAAACCGCATCTTTGGAGAGAATGGAGAGTGGCTGGGTCTTGCATGGCCAGCCTATCCATGTCCTCATGTTCCCTCTCCCTCCATTGAAGAACCATTCTGCACAAAAAATGACAATTTTTCAGTCCTCGACGTTTGTTTTTTCATTTTCAGGCTTGAGCGCTACTGTCTACACTACACAGTAATGTGTGGGCACTACTCTATGTGTGCATAGTAGCGCTCATCTCCTTCACACGCTACTTCTCTTGTTACACAGTAGCTCCCACGCACTAAACGATGTAAGCATTGCCTGGCAAACAGTTTTAGGCTCAAAAATTGAAAACTAAACCATAGAAATGCAAGTTGGGAGGATTCTAACTTACTTGGTGGAAGAAGAATGGTGATTGGATGCTCGAATTGATCGCCACGGAGATTGAAAGTGCAAAGTTTTCCCTACAAAAAAAAATTGGAAATTGAGTTTTAAAATGAAATTATATATATTGAAATGTATTTTAATTTTTACCCACCATTGTTTAATTCTCTATAATTTCAAATTTTACCAAAATGACCTATTTAATCAATTAAAACATACACATGGTGCAATACTAATTTTCACTTATCTAGTTCTCATTTTTTCACTGAATTTTTGTAGGATCGATCTCCTAAGATTAAATTTCTCAATGTTAGACCTTGTTAACTAGTTAATAGTTCAAATTCATATATCATTTGAGATTTTTGTCGCGGTTACTAATATTTTGTTGAAGACCTAGTTTTGGCAGATTATGAAGATATGATCCCAGAAGCTGACCTTTAAGTCATTTTAAGCTCTTGTTTGGACTATTTAAACCTAAATGAGATTTTCGAGTAGACTTGACCTCTTCAAGCTTGTTAAAGTATTTGAAGGCTCATCCACTCAGGTATAGAATTACCCCTTTTCCAGGCCTAGGTGGATTAACTACGGAAAAGGTATACTCTAGGTATACTTCTGTATGCGCTAGAAGAGTTCTTCTTCCTTTGTTTTATACTTTTTTGGGGGAGGAGACTAACTTCATGAAAAAGGACCTTTTGGAGCCTTTCTTTAGGGTTTTCAGGCTCTCTAAACATGAAAATACCAAGCGAGCATTCACCTACTCAGGCTCGATGTGAAATCCACGAGAGGGTAAGTAGAGGACTGTTTAAATTTTTCAACTCTATAAACAAGAAAACACCACCGAGCACAGACCAATCCGGGATCGATATAAAATCCACAGATAGGTGTAAAGAGGATTGTTTAAGTTTTTCAAACTCTATAAATAGGAAAACACCGGAGAGCATTAATCTGCTTGGGCTCGATACTAAAATCGACAAGCAGATATATGGAGTTATTGTTTAAGTTTTTCAGACTCCTTAAAATTGAAAACACCAGCGAGCAAGAACAGATCTCGGCTCGATATTAAAATCCAGAGATCAGTAATATAGAGTAATCTTCTATCTCTTCTTCGAAATATGTAAACAATGAAGAAGGTCTTGAGTCTTCCTCCCATGGGCTCGTTAAACTCTTACATGGTTGGATCTATTGAGTTTTCATTCTTTCTTTGACTCGTTAAAACAACAAGAATGGTATTATTTTATCTAAAACAAATAAGGGATGGGAAAGATGTGTCATATCTTCAATGTTAAAGGCAGTTCAGTCAATTCTATCCTTGAACACAACACCTACTTGAGTCTATCATGTTGGTTGGATTTATTTTTTGACCTCAGGGTGAACTTGATCTCCGAGTTATTTACTCCCCCGGTTGGTTATTCTTCCAACCATATGGAGGGTTTGATAATGTCTCCTACATTTCAAGCTTATCATTTACCCCATTATGTCGAAAACTACCTAAGTCACTTTGTGTCGTGCTCACTATTCAAGGATATACCCTGTGTCGGCCATTCTGCAATTTACCTTGACCTCATGTGTCGGCCATCCTGGTGTCAGTCTTGTTACATATTACTCCATATCAGCTCATACAAGTTGAGTGTTCCTTGAGTTGGATTATGGAGGATGCCTTAATGCCTCCCTTCCAACGGACTTCTTCCCATCGACATCAACTCATTTTACTCTGGGAATGAAGTTTAGAGTTTCGGTTAGTACCTTGGAGATTTCAGTCACCAGTGGCAATTTCGTTGTTGAATGTCGAGAATACATCAATGTCTCTTCTTCGATAGGATCCTCAAGTGTTCAACTCCAAGTCCATCTATTCACACTTGGAGGATCGTACTTGGTACCTTGGGCCCCATCATCATTATCGGTGGAATCCCTCGCATTTGTTAACGGTATACATCAATGACCAGTAATCAAACGATACCCCCTATGTTCGACTATCAGCTCATCTATTCTCATGGTTAGGGTTTGTACCTCAGGTTGTTTTGGATGAAGACCTTGGGATTTTGGATGACATTACCTCATTTTGTTATCACCCAAGTTGCGCAAGACTGAGCCTCACTTATATTCAGCTCTCTATGAGACATAGATCCAGTTTGTTGTTATGGCTATGATCTCTCAGTTTGACATGGATCCACGCTTGTATTCCAAGTGGCCATGCTATATATACATCTCCTTTTTATGTATCGGATATCATGTTGTATCACACTGCACATCTATATGATGTGAAGAATGTAATTACTCGCTGAACTTGATCTTTGTTTCAGGTGTTCTTGTGACTTGTTTCTGCGGTTCCTTGCTCCTCCTCTGGCTTTGGATTATAATGTATTTCGGCCATCGTTTCCCTCTGACCTCACACATTAGGGGGAATCTATTATAGGTCAAACCTGCACCTCTCCATCCGTGATCGCCTTGAGCTGCTGATCACACAAAAGGACAACTTGGATGGAGGAGCATGTTGACCTTAGATGAGACTTTGATTTACTCCACCTCCTTGCAAACTAGAAAAACCCTAAAAAATGTCATTTTGAGTCATGAGCGCTACTCTACTTCAATAGACTAGCGCCTGTACCCTACTCCAGTGTGCAATAGTAGCGCTCAAGCCTCGTGAGTGCTACTCCTCTTCAATATAGTAGCGCTCAACATTCAAAAAGTGTTGAGCGCTAGTTTAAAAACACTATAGTAGCGCCTTGGGCGCTACTCCACTGAGAAATAGAAGCGTACACCTCAAAAGATGATTAAAAATTAATTAATTTCACGAGGAGGATTAGTTGTAGTTGGTTTCCCAACTTCCCCAACTTCCTCCATAACCATCTCTCGACCTGAACTACTTCCCTTGTCCTATAAATACAAGGAATAATAAAGAGAGGGGTTAGAGACATGAATGCTATTGAGAGACTTTTAAAGAGAAGCTTGCATTGGAGGAGGTTATACTGGAAGATATCCAAGCCAGAGAAGAGCAGAAGCCCAGGATCAGGTTGCAGGAGCATGTTGCAAAGTCAGGTATACTTTGTATCATCAATTTGCATTTGACAATAAAAGGTTGAAGCATTTTTCTTGTCCCAAACTAAGTGTTCATTGAAATTATGTACTTGTTTGGATCTGTTTTGGATAATATTTGATGTTTAAATTGCTTTGTCCATTTCATCATTATATATTATCCAAGATACGCTGTGAAAGGTACTTGTATTGTAGGTTTATTGAACGGAAGGTTGACTTGAGGATCGAGCGCAAGATCGAATAAGAGATAGGATCGAACTTCATTCGAAAAGGTATGTTCTCAAGGCCTATAACCTATTTCCATTCATAAACATATCTGTAACATAGTTAGTATGCTTACCTGTCATCCATTTTCAGTTGATAGTATCCGTTTCCTTACTATAGGGTAGTTTTTCCTGCCAACACCTAGCTACCATTGAATGTTGTTGTAACGAAGTGAGTGAAGAGCATTGTTCATGAGGTCGATGGAGTATGGAACAACCATGAAATCCGTAATGAAGGGTATGGGGATCTAATCGCTTGTCCCATAATCCAATCCACCTCTTGGGAGGACGCATTCCTAATCTCTAGGGGATCACTAATCGAGAAGTATTAGTTGGACCCTTATGCAGACCCAGCGGAGAAGGAGGAACCCGAAATCGTGATCTGGAGGGAGGCCACGATTTGCATAGCTAATATCGCTTAGAAAAAATTGAGTGGAAAAACGAAATTAGATGAAGGATCAACAGACCCGACCCTTAGGGAGAAACTAAGGGGTTAGATGCCCAGGAGTTCATGAGAGGACTGGATCAGATAGCCAAGACCCTATTGCGGGACAGAGCCATTAGGCCACAAAATTGAGGAAGATCTAAGTGTGGATCATAGTGGAAAGAGGCCAGGAGGGTTTAGACTACATGGTAGAGCCAGAGAGGGATCAATTTCCTTGATCTAACAGTCAGGACCAATCATACCTGCCCAGGTCATTGCTAAGGGAAGGGGCGCATACTGTGCAGCAGAGAAGGGGACCTTAATTAAGGCCGAGAGTGGAGTGGATGGGGGTGCCTGAACTATCTAAAGTCATTGGGATATGCCCATATTTATATGGATGATATTATTGACCTAGACAACCCTCACCTGTCTCCGACTTGCTTGAAAAATCAACTGTGTGTGCATAAGACTGTGAGTGAGCCTATTAGTTCCTCCTTAGTGGATACATAGCCCCAGCTCGTGGGTGGTCTCTGATTGCTTAAATAATACAGGTTGGGAAGATACCTATGGTTGGGTTGCAACGTTGTAGTCCATAGCTAGTTTGCTTGGGGATTTCAATAAAAAGATAAGTGTTCTTTGTGCCTTAAATCATGTCATTTTACATACGTGCATGTGTGTTTGTGATGTCAGAATGCATAGATCAATCCAACTGAGTGTTGTAAGAAAATATGCCTACGGATAGGTAGATATCCCCTTGGGATTAGAAAAGGCCCCTAGTTGCCTACCCAAGACAGAGATGAAACAAATAGACACTATAGTCCTCCTAGATCTAGCTCACACATCAGCTAACAAGCTATGAAAATACAAAGTAGGTAGATGGCATACCTTACTTTGATGGTTGTCCTGTTGCTCCTAAGTTGCTACAGCTCCAGCCTTTGATTATGGACTTATGAACCTGTTCACAAAGGAAACACAACACCTTCTCCAACGAAATATATGTATAAACAAAGATCTAACTATATAAATAGAGACAATTTCATGCATTCATCATTAAAGACATGAAAATGTGAGGAATAGGCTAAGTTATATTAATGATAAGAAAGCCAAAAGAAGTTGATTACAATGTTATACCTTGATGTCCAAAGTAGCAGCACCTCCTTCCAAGCTCTCCAACATCACCCTTGCAAGACTCATAGGATCATAGGTTTAGTGTTTCCAAGATCACCTCCCCTAGCTCATGGATGGCTCTCTTTAAGTAGGATTTGGGAGGCCAACCACTAAGAAGAGATTATGGATCTAAGTCAATAATATGTGGATCAAAGGTCTAAATCATGCCAAGGAGGGAAAGTGAGATGGGATTCGAAGGGGTACCTCATCCCAAGAAAATATCCATGAGATCCAAGATCCAAAATAAAAGGGATAAGCCTAAACCAAAACTACCGCTCCCCTATAACTAAGCAAAGCGCGGTAGTACCACTCCCCCATAGGCATGCAGAATGTGGTAGTTTGACACTACCACTCCCCCATAGGCATGCAGGGCAACGTAGTTACAAAAGACTTAATTTTTGGAGGTGGTTAATGTGGGTTTCAACCCCTTGCTTGTTGGATTTTCTTCCAAGCGTGACTAGGGAAGGTACCAACATTAGAATGAAGGGTCCTAACACCCCTAGGAGTCATAAACATCATGTTTTCCATGGTGGTGAAACATGTATATTCTCACTTACACATGGTGTGGAAATTTGAGGTATAACAAACGCCCCCTAAAGTGTGAGGTCAGAAGGAATCTGATGGCCGAAACACTTTACAAATAATAAGTCTGCAAGGATATCTGAAGCAGAGTTGGAGAAGAGCTGCAAGCAAATATCGACAATATGTCTAACGACCTCGAGGTGGGCATACCCATGCTCGGAACAACTGACTGAAAGCATGGCTGCCGACCAATACATTGTAGATCCATGATAATACTGACTTAACAATGACTGGAGACAAATCATGGCTACTAGACTACAAGCGTAGATCCATGAAAAGACAATGACACAGCCACGACCAATACAAGAGTGGATCTGTGTGACAGTACATCAATGAGGTCACCAACATAATATATATGTGGGAACCTACTCAAAAAATATCCATCGCAACCTGGATGTGCTAAAAAGACTTCAGAACTATCCAAGGTCTTCTACTCGATCCCAAATCGATACGAATCTAACCATGTGATTACAAGGTGTTGAAGTCGAACATGGTAGAAACTACTTGATTACCGGTCAATGATTGAAACCGTTAACAAGTGCAAGGGAAATCACCAATGATGAAAATGACTCCCAAGGTATCATAGTACATCTCGATGAAATGTGAATAGATGAGTTTATGTCAAACATCCGCGAGATCATTTGATCATAGGTCAATGATGAAAACCTACTGTCGAATACGAGGAAAACTGCCATTGAGGCATGCAGGTACCAAGGTACTAAGGTTGGTTTCTAAGACTAATTCCTAGATAATGAGTTGAAGTCGACAGGAATAGACTCGTCGAAGGAGGGCCATAATGGATCCCACATCATCGAGACGAAACCGACATAGGAAAGTGATATGAAGTAATGAATCAGATGAGTATGGACTGACACAGGGATGTAAAGGCTAACAATATTGCAGAGTATGACTAAGGTAAACTTCCCTTGAACATGAATGGCACGACAATAATGACTCGGCAACATTGACTCAACAAGGCAAAGACCAAGACATAATGCAACGATGACTAAGGCATTCTTCAGATGATTTGAAGGAGCGGGACAACTCATAGAATTGGCATGACTCAGAGATAAGTAGATTACCCAACTATATGACGAGACGCAAAAAGGTGCCATGTTCAAGGGCGGCACAAGCTACAATGAAGCTTTCTAAAAGAAACTTAACTTATTCCTCCCCAATCCCCATCATGTTTGATGAGTACCTCTTTTTTTTTTAACGAGCTTGAGGAGGATAACAGATGCCCGGTATAGCTCATCCTTTGGACAAGTCCAATCCCACATGTTTTACGAACCTGAGAAAGGAGGGTTTCGGTCCCAAAAGGGTCCTTCGATGTTTGACTTTACGAGTCCAAGGAAGGAAAACTCGGCAGTTTTTCATGTTTAGAGAGTCTAAAAAGAACTAAAGAAGACTCCAACGGTCCTTTTTCATAAAGTTATCCTCATCGCCGAAAAAGGGTAAAACCACACAGGAGAGGACTCTTCCAGTCATGATTGGCTGGAGTATTCCTTTTTCGTAAATAGTACTTCCTGGTCCGAAAAAGGGGTATCACCAGAAAGACGATCATTCAAATGCTTTTACAAGCATGAAAGCATCAAGTTCGCTTGGCAATATTTTCCTATTTAGGGAGTTTGAAAAGAGCTTAAAGAGCACTCCATGTACAACTTTGTCATGGATGATGACCGAGTACGACAAAGGAAAAGTAAACTTGGCACAGTTTCTTTTCCGTAAATAGTCTGGCGAGGCCGGATAAAGTGATAAACCTATACTTGTTAGACACACCTTTTTGTTCAATTTTTAACGAGCACGAAAATGGTATCAAAAGCACTCGGAATCTTTTTCATTTTTGGATCCATAGCATGAAAAAGGAAAAAGTAAGCTCAAACCACTTTTCATATTTTAACCAGAGCATGAAAAAAGTGAAAAGTAAGCTCAAACACCATCTTACTGTTTTTAACGAGCTCGAAGATAGGCTGGAAGAATGCTCATGATGTCTGCTTCGTTTTTTAATGAGCTTGTAACAGAAAATGAACTATGCTCAGGATAATTTTCATGGTTTAATGAGCTCAAAACCTAAAAAGGAAAGTATGCTAAAAAAATTTCCCAACGGTGAACTTCTTCCCATCATGAAATCCAAAGGTTGGTACATGCCCCCCAGCATGATTGCTAGAAGTAAGTGACTTAGCTCCAACGTGGTGTGGAGAGGTGATCAAGTTGAATTCAACGTAACTTCCAGAGGTTGAAGACATGCCCCCAAGCTTCATTTCATTCGCCTAAAGTATAGGTGAGTGAAAAGAAGTTTCAGGTACTAAGTCTACAAGGAGACTCGACTCAAAGGGAAAGTATGTGTTTCATTTTTTAACGAGCTTGACACAGGAGTAGAACTTTGCTCAGACTACTAGTTTCATTTTTTTTTAATGAGCTTGAAGCCAAAGGTAAACTCTGCTCATGGGTAAGGCCCATTGATGAGTTCCCTCCCAACATGATGACCAGAGGTTGGTAAATGCCCCCAGCATGATTGCTAACGGCTAAACATGTCCCCCAAGCTTCATTTCATCTAACTACTCTTCTTCCTTACCCAAAAATCCTGGCTACTAATCCGAATGTGTTCACCAGGGGGGGTTGGGAGAACCAGGACCAAGTGACCCAGGTAGATGAAATGAAGGTTCAAATCCTAACTCTAGCAAGAGACTCGAACAAATGGAAGGGAGATCTATTTCATTTTTACACAAGCTTGAAATAGGTAATAACAATGCTTGAAAGGGTCCTTTTTATTTTCTAATGAGCTTAAAACAGAAAGAAATTATGCTCGAAGGTAGTTTCATTTTTATGCAAGCTTGAAACTGAAAGTAAACTATGCTTGGGATTGATTTCATTTTTACACAAGCTCGAAACCAACGGTAAACTGTGCTTGAGGGTCGGTTTCATTTTTTAACGAGCTTGAAACAAATAATAAACTATGCTCGTGGGAACCTATTTCATTTTTTAACGGGCTTGACATAGAAAGGGAACTATGCTCATGGTGACCTGTTTCATTTTTTAACGAGCTTGAAAAATAAAGGGAACTCTACTCAAAATAATGGTTGGTTTCATTTTTACACAAGCTTAAAACCAAAAGTAAACTATGCTTGGGATGATGGTTGGTTTCATTTTTACACAAGCTTAAAACCAAAAGTAAATTATGCTTGAAATGATGGTTGGTTTCATTTTTACACAAGCTTAAAACCAAAAGTAAACTATGCTTGAGAAAATGGTTGGTTTCATTTTTTAACAAGCTTGACACCAGAATAGAACTTTGCTCCAACGTCCCCCCCTTAGGGGGAAGAAACCACAAAAACATGTGGAACATTTAGGGAAGTCTGGTGACTAGGAGTCATGCGATGAGTGGGCGTCACAAAGGAAAGCTGATCAATGGTCACAACATTCCCATGATGGAGAAAATACATCACTCAAAAGAGTGAGAACATTACAGCCTTCATTGCATAGACGTAATCATGTCCAAGGAGTAGATTAAAATCTAAAGGACCTTGGACGACCATGACATCAATAAAGACATTTTTCCCTCCCAAAGTGATAGGTAACTGAGGAAGGGACCCTAAAGGTCCAGTAGGCCTTCTATTGAAAGCCAATATCTGGTCAGTGACGGGCACAAGCCGAGGAGAACCTAAGGCTTGCCAAGCAGTTGAGCATAGAATACTAACAGAAGCTCCTTCATCAACTATCGTACGAAAAATTTCTTTATCGAAAACTCCTACAGATATTTGGAAAGGAACACTCGAAGGAAGACAAGATTCTGTTAGACCATTCCAATCAAAGGAAATGACCTCAGTACTTGGAGGGGGTCTCGCAGAAACGGACAGGGTTTCCCCTTGCCGAGGACATTCTGAATCGATAAGGAAAACATCAGCGGTTTCCAATTCACTCTTGCTTGGAAGATAAGAATGAGACGAAGATTGTGTCAAGATGATTGCTTCAGTCTGGACTTTCTTCAATGAAAGTGCAGGATCGAGTGGAGATGACAGCGACTCGATCTCTTCACTCTCCGAAGGGAGAGTGGGATCAATTGCAGATGAAACCGAATTGATCACTTGGCCAACCAGCGGGGGGTCGAGGGACAACTTGCTATCGTTTGTTGGAAGCACCAGTTGAGAAATAGCAATATCTTCCAACCACCACGAGGCTTCATCCATGCTCGGACAAAGGAAAGTACGGTGCATACCTTTGCATATCAAACAAGGATATAGGACTTTACCCTTCCGACCTTTCACCAAGGGATCACTGGTTGAGGGAGTATCATCAACATGATGATTAGAGGTCGACGATACAAGTGGTTTGGGGTTTTTAGACCACACTTCTGACACACGGGAAAGACCAGGGCAATCCTTGAGAAGGTGATCACTTTTGCAGAGTTTGCAGGGGAACTTGGGCTTATGAGGTGTTTTCGTAGAATGAGTGCCATTAGGGGCAATCGGTTTATGCTTGGTCTCTTCTTTATCCTTCTTCTTCTTAACTTTCCTTTTCTTCTTCTTCTTATCCTCCCGATTACTAACACTATTGCTTTGATCGGGCAAGGAAGAAGGAATGGAAGAAGATTCATTCGACGAAGAAGGGGAAGGATTAGTTTGGGATTGACTCTCTCCTGGTGGAGAGTTAACATTCGAAACATTGGGTACAACCGAAATCACTGGATTGAATAACCATACCGGTAATCCTATGGTTAATCCAGGAAGATTTAACATGGCAATAAAGGGAGGACCAATATCTCCAACTAGAGGAAAAGTGAAAGGTATCCCTTGAAAAGGGGTCTCCGGATTGGTAGTCCCAGAAGGAGCATGGGTGCATGGAGGTAGATTCTCCATGGAACAAAACTAAGTGATGTGGATGAAGTCTTGTTAAAAAGAACTCAAAAACCCTCAGGAAACCGAGCGTGCGAAAGGGGAGCTAGGAAAAGACAAGGCTCACAGGCCAAAAGAGCAAGCTCAAAAAACTATACTGAGGCCGCTGCCACAGTAAGCGAGCTGTACAACAAAATGGCCAGAATGCCAACAAGCAGCCCTACAAAGAAAAAGAACCTCTACAAGATAGCAAGCAAAACCTCCTAACTAAGAGCTGGAGACCTCAACAAATTCTATCCTTCACAAGGTGATGAAATCCAAGTCAAACAATACAAAATGAGAGACCAATAATGGAAGGATATCCCTCTACCGAAAGGGATCCTGGGTAAAGAGCCCTAGAAGAAAAGTCACTAAGCTACCTCGTTCATGACACGTTGGAAAAGGTTTTCGACACTTCTGCCTTATCACCCTTGCATTACTATGAATAAAGGGAAGACAATGATCAATGTTTCCTTAGGGCTAAGTGGAGTGCGGCATTCCATAGAGTCTGTCCGGTTCTCAATCTCGCAGCGGTTTAACCCCTAAAAGTGTGAAACAGTCAGGAGGCCCCTCCACAAACTGGTGTATGACGGTGTCAACAAATACTAGAGGATTTTAGTTCCCTAAAGACAACGACTATGTCTCAGATGAAAAATGACAAGGGGAAATTATTTTGATGCCTATCCCCGGTGTCCTACCTAACTAACAAATTCTTTTGATTTCCTCAAGTGAGGTTAATATTGGTTTAGTTAGGGAGATTGATTTTAGAGGATGTCTTACACAATTGAGTTATGGAAGTGCAACTTGATGGTGTTGTGACGACTCAAACCATGCAAATGAAGATGAATCGAAATGAGCCTTTATGTTCAATGAACACTAGCTAAAGTAAGGAAGAATTCTTTCCATTCCCAATATGTACAACCCAATGCAAGTGCAATTTTATTTCTTTCAAAATGATAAAAAGAGGTAAAAGATGTACCCAAAACTAACCCAAAGCAATAAAAAAGTTCTTTATATGAACACCAAATGTAATAATTATAATCTGTTTCCTATCTCTTTACACTTGAAAAAGACACATCTAATCTATGGAAAGAAGGACTCCACAAACGCTTCCAATCAAATGCAAGACAAAGAGAAGCACCTAATAATATTGTCTAACTCAAATGCACATAAATATGAAACAAGCCTTTCTTCTTCTCATGAATGTAAGACCAAGAATGTCAAATGATTAAATTAAAGCAAGAAGAATGCTTATGTTTTCTAATTTAATGAATATAGCAAAAGAGTGACAAAATAAATCTTTCCTTTGAACAAAAAAAAATGGAAACAAGGGATCGATCTATTCCAACGACCAATAAATAGCTAAAGATGCAAAGGAAACAAAGCACAAAACCCAAGAAAATGACTTCAAAAGACAAGGATGTCCCAAGTTTTTCAAAGCCAATCTAATCAATCCAAATGATGCCAAACCAAACAAACCTTTGGAATATCACACTAAAGAGATTTCTGAAAAAAAATGAATCCAATCACAATCCGATGGCGAGAAGAAGTTTTAAAAACCAATGCAAGCTATTGGGGCTTGAAAAGAATGACAATTCTACCCAACAAGCAAACAAAGCGCTAGTCTAACTCAAGAAACCAAACAAAGGCTTTGATCTTCCAAAAGATGACAAGAGTTTCTAAAACAAGCTAAAAATGAATTGTATCAGTCCAAATTAGTCATGTAATTGTCACAAAATCACTAATCAAGAGACTCTAAATCAGAAAAATTGAAAACGTACACAAGGGATCAAGTTAACCCAAGGGGATTTCAACTTTCCAAGATAGAACCTAGTCTTCCAAACAAAGAAAAAGGGGCACAAATATTCCCAAATGAGGTTTGGAAGGGTTCAAAGTTATGTTATAGACATCCTAAAGTGATTGGGAAGGTACACTTGACTCCCAGAACTAAAAAATGGCTCAGAGGACTCAAAATTGACCAAATGGCCTCAAAGATGCCAAGGAAGGACTAGAGACAAAAATGTGGATGAAAAGGACTCAAAAGAGACTCAAATCTCTTCAAAAATGTGTAAAAAAGAATCCAATGGACCATATGGAGGCACCCCAAGAGTTTGGGAGCAAAAAACCCAAGGGAACCCCTCCAAATAAGATCAAAAATGACCAAAAAAGGACAGTACCGCCCCCTAGAACACTGTGGAGGAGGGGTAGTTGGACGATACCGCGCTCTAGAAAACTGTGGGGGAGCGGTAGTCTCTTGTAGGATTAAAAAATCAAAGTTTGGCCAAGATCCGAGCAAGGATAAGGTCCTAAGTTTAAAATGGTCCTCAATGATGATCAAAGAGGATCTATGGTGATGAGAAACAACACTTAGAAGAGGATTTGATGATCTAAACAAGCAAGCAAAGGTGAAACTAGGGAAGAAAGCTCCCCAGTATGGTCGCCAGTTTCTGTTGTAAGAAAATCTCCCTATGGATAGGTAGATATCCCCTTGGGATTAGAAAAGGCCCCTAGTTGCCTACCCAAGACAGAGATGAAACAAATAGACACTATAGTCCTCCTAGATCTATCTCACACATCAGCTAACAAGCTATGGAAATACAAAGCAGGTAGATGGCATACCTTACTTTGATGGTTGTCCTGCTGCTCCTAAGTTGCTACAGCTCCAGCCTTTGATTATGGACTTATGAAACTGTTCACAAAGGAAACACAACACCTTCTCCAACGCAATATAGGTATAAACAAAGATCTAACTATATAAATAGAGACAATTTCATGCATTCATCATTAAAGACATGAAAATGAGAGGAATAGGCTAAGTTATATTAATGATAAGAAAGCCAAAAGAAGCTGATTACAATGTTATACCTTGATGTCCAAAGTAGCAGCACCTCCTTCCAAGCTCTCCAACATCACCCTTGCAAGACTCATAGGATCATAGGTTTAGTGTTTCCAAGATCACCTCCCCTAGATCATGGATGGATCTCTTTAAGTAGGATTTGGGAGGCCAACCACTAAGAGGAGATTATGGATCTAAGTCAATAATATGTGGATCAAAGATCTAAATCATACCAAGGAGGGAAAGTGAGATGGGATTCGAAGGGGTACCTCATCCCAAGAAAATCTCCATGAGATCCAAGATCCAAAATAAAAGGGATAAGCCTAAACCAAAACTACCACTCCCCTATAACTAAGCAAAGCGCGGTAGTACCGCACCCCCATAAGCATGCAGAACGTGGTAGTTTGACACTACCGCTCCCCCATAGGCATGTAGGGCGCGGTAGTTCCAGAAGACTTAATTTTTGGAGGTGGTTAATGTGGGTTTCGACCCCTTGCTTGTTGGATTTTCTTCCAAGTGTGACTAGGGAAGGTACCAACATTAGAATGAAGGGTCCTAACACCCCTAGGAGGCATAAACATCATGTTTTCCATGGTGGTGAAACATGTATATTCTCACTTACACATGGTGTGGCAATTTGAGGTATAACACTGAGTAATAGGGTTGAATGCATATGCATTATGTTTAATTTTTTTGTGCATGTTATTGATTTGATGATTGCATGATACATTGTGTGTGGATGATGCTTCCTTCAGTTGTAGTTATTGAGTATGCTTCTGCACATTTGCATTTCCACTGGTATAATGCCTTTGAATTGTCCCTTGATGAATAAGGCTAATTATTTGAATGGTTATTTGATGAATAGGACTAATTGCAAGGCCAAGAGGTGCGGAATACTTCATTCATGGTTGTGGGGAAATAATAGACACCCCCCCGTGGTGTTCATGACCCTTCTGTGGATCATAGGAAGGGGAGATGACATAGCAGAGTGAAGTATAGCTCCTTGCAGGTTAGTAAAGAGTCATGGATGAGGTTGGAGGACATATTTTGGGGTGGAAAAAGGATAATATCAATGTTATTAGGTGTGGACGAAGACCTTGCAGTTGCATAGTTCTCACCAAGAGCTTTCCAATGGTACCGGATTTTCCCAAATAGGACTTAGGGTGAAGAAGTTAGGGGATGGAGAAGTTGTGTAGTGTGCCTTCCGACTTTCCGAACCCGCATGCAGATTGCGGATTGTGGAAGTCGGAAGGGCATATTCTACGGGGTTGTGAAATGGGAGTTCCACATGTGGACTTCAGATTACGAAAGTTGGAATGGTAAAATTTCCGGAGTGGTAAAGTTGGAGTCCTGACTTCCAAGTTCCGCAAGGAGGATTGCGGATTGTGGAAGTCTAGGAGGTAATTTTCCCGGGTTGGAGAAGTTGGATTTCTGACTTCCGAGTTCCGCATTGTGGATTGCGGAATTCGGATAGGTAATTCGACAAGGTGGTGAAATTGACGTTCTGACTTCTGACTTTCATATTGTGGATTGCGGAAGTTGAAGACGTGGTTTTTGGTGCAATGTATTGTGTGCTTAGTTTTTTTATTTTCGCACTACGGATTGCGGGTTGCGGATGTCAGAGCTGCCTTCCTTCGGCACTGTGTGTTTGGGAATCTTGACTTCTGACTCCCGTAAGGCGGATTGTGGATTGCAGAAGTCGGGGAGGATATTTTCCTCGAAGCAGTAAATTGGCATTCTGACTTATGATTCTCACACTACGGATTGCGGAATGCGGAAGTCGTAGCTGTGATCGACAAAGTTGTGATTTCTGCTCTGACTTCTGACTTCCTATTGTGGCCTGCAGATTGCGGATTGTGGACTGGATATCAATGCGGGTGCATGTTTGTGAACAATATACATGAGCGGACTCAAACAGATCTCCCTAGTCCAAGTGGATCTAGAAAAAATAAATACACAATACCAATCACTTTCCTAGATCAATAGAAATACAAGACGAGTCAAGATGCGGCTTACCTCACGTCTGTAGTCCCTTTCTCCTTGTTGCTCCAAGTTCTAAAGTCTTCATATCTTCAGCTGCAAAACCATATCAAGCAAGTGGAAACATACAAGCAGTAAAGCATATAAACATGAATTGATCTAGATTAACAGTTAAGGAGGAAAATCCTAAGTATTACGAACACAACAACACTTATGGAAAGGACTTGTATTAATGTAATGAACAGAAATACATAGGGAAGAAATGTCACAACCAAAGCCTTAACATCGCAACGCGAACATGTGTGATCTTTCCTCAAGGGATGCAAAGCTTCCTAGCCTCCTATGAATGAAGAAGAACATTCTGATTGAATTCCACCAGCATGAGGGTGCATAATCCTTCCTCCCTCCTCAATGGAGAGAGGGGTTGTATTTATAGGGATAGATGGATAGAATAGGTTGAATATTTAGGGGAGAGATATAAGGGATCATCCCAATAGGTTAGGGAATCAAAGGACACCTCACCACATGTTTAGGGATGAGCCTCCACACCACCAAGCTTCGAGAAGTCGCTCGAAGCTCCCTTTTATCCATTTTAACCAACTTTGATGCACTTTGAAAAAGGACAACTTGCACCAGAGATAGATCACCACATGGTGTACAAGGACAACCTGCGCCAAGGGCGCATCCTTCTAAGTTGCAGAGTGCGTCACCTTAGGTCTAACGCACCTTACTAGAAAGCAGAGTGTGTCAGGGTTACTAGAAAAGGATAAATGAAAGGGAAAACAACCTCTCTACTGACATCCAAGCCAAGGTGATTCAGGGATTAAGGAATGGGGATGACACTTGACTCATGGTGACGATATTTTGGTGTAACAAAATGCCCCCCAAAGCATGAAGCTAGTAAAATAGAACAGGCAAAATTATTTGCAAGATAAGGGATTGAGGAAAGAATCACTAGTTGGAAAGGACCACTACAGTACAACTAACTCTGAGATACATGTATCACATGACTCATAACATGGTTGTCGACTAATACAATGCATATCCATGATAGTAAAGATCGACTAAACAAAATCATGGCTACTAAAAAAAAGCGTAGATCCATGATGAGATGATAACACAGCCATGACCAATACAAAGTGGATCCATGTAATATGACTCAAAACAATTTCCATCACAACCTGGGTGAGATTTATGACTTAACCTAGGGTCTTCAAGTCAAACCCGCAATGATATGAATCGATCCATGTCATTACAATGTCTTAGAGTCTAACATGGTAGAAAACACTTGATTACCAGTCATTGGTGTATACCGTTAACAAGCGCGAGGGAGATCACCATTGATGTCAATGATTCCCAAGGTATCATAGTACATAACATCAAATGTGAATCAGATGAGTTGAGGATGAACACTCGATCGAATATTTCAATCCAGAGCCAATGATGTGAACTCATGTTGAAAGCAAGGTAACATGCCATTGAGGCATGCAAGGCCAAGGTACTTGATTGGTTTCTAGATTCAATCCTTGGATGATGTGTTGAAGTCGACAAGGATGAATCAGTTGAAGGAGGGATGTGATGTATCCCCCATCATCGACACAAAACATGATCAAATATGTTTTGGATCAAATCGGATAGTAGAGAAATGTTTGAGACTGAATCAGGGAAAATCAACATGGTTGAAGGTAGAATGACTGCAGATAATAATTTGATGGACAAAGATATCTTGAACATGGCCATGGCATGACTTGGAAGTATGGACAACAAGAACGATACCAACCCCTAATGAAACGGATGAGGGAAGCATTCTATGGATAACCCAAAGGAGCGGAAAGACTCATGGAATCAGTGACTCGAGGACAAATTGATTACCCAAGCATGTGAATGAAAATGCATATGAGTGCCATGTTCAAGATTGACTAAGTACTGCCATGATTACAATGAAATACAAACCCTTCCCTTATCCCCATCATGATTGATGAGTACCTATTATGTTTTTTAACGAGCTTCAGGAGGGTAACGGATGCTCGGTATAGCTCATCCTTTGGATGAATCCAATCCCAAATGTCTTATGAACCTGGGATAGGAGAGGTTTGTCCCGAAACGGGCCCTTCGATGTCGAATTTTAACGAGTCCAAAGAAGGTAAACTCGGCGTCATTTTATGTTTAGAGAGTCTGAAAAGAACTAAATAAGACTCTAAAGATTCTTTTTCCTAAGAGTTAGTCTCCTCACCCGAAAAAGGATAAAACAATGCGAGAGAGAACTCTTCCAGTCATGATTAGCTAGAGTGCTCTTTTTTCATAATTAGTGCCTCCTAGTCCAAAAAAATGATAAACTACAACCAAGAAGGCGAACGTTCAAATACTTTTACAAGCATGAAGGTATCAAGTTCGCTTGGCAATATTTTCACATTTAGGGAGTCTGAAAAGATATTAAAGAAGGACTCCTGTGGGGTCGCTTTTTCGTGGGAGTTTTACAAGCCCAAAAAAGTGATAAAAGATAACTTGGTAACGTATTTTCATCATTTTATGAGCATGAGAAAGAACAAGAGTGATCTCGGTGCCATTAATGCTTAAATTTAATAAGTGGCATAGTAACAAAAACGCTCAAGAGTTGTTGAGACCGGAGAATCAAATGTGAAATAACTACAATAGCTACCGAAAAGTCATTATATCGCTTTAATTTATCTATAGACTCCAAAAACTAAGTCAAAACAACAGATTAGGTGTTCAGACATAAAAATATCATCAACTATGGCAAGTAGACCCAAAAAAAGAACAGATTAAAATGAGAATATTCCAATTTTTCAATATAAAAGGGTCAAATAGTAAAAAATAATTACCATAGTTGTTCTACCAATTTGGGAAGGGTAAAAAACACCATTTGGAGCCAAATTTTGAACGTTGATCATGGGAGTTATGGCCAACTATTTTCGACACCATCAGTTCCAGGTAAACCTAAACCTTGCCCTCTTGCTTTCTAGTGGATTAGATTTGCTTTAAATGTCATATGTTTTGGTTTTTAAGCTTGTACAGTGGGGGAATTGTGCACCCTCTTGGGTGACGCACTTCCCGAGCCTTACGAGAAGTGCATCTAGGGATCCCTCATGCACTTCACTCAAGGAAAAAGTGCTTCGGCACCACCCTATCTACATAGAAGGGGTATGTCAGCGCAATCCTCCCCCATAAACTAGTGAATGAGTCCAAAAATTCAAGTTTTAATGGTAAAGCAAAGTTCTAATGGGTGTTTGAACATGTTTTGGGTAGGTTTGAGTCATCATGGTGATCCAATGGAGAGAAAGGGAACATGATTTGGAGGATTCCTAAGCGAAAAACAATCATCGCACTATGCATACACTTCAGCAATGTGGGCTACTGAAGTTTTTCCACATCCAGGGCATGAGAGCCCAAGTACCACTACTGGAGCACTTGATTAGATGGTGAGATCCAGACCAACAATACTTCCAGGTTGGTGTTCACACCTTGACTATATATTTTCAATACATCTACTTCCTGAAAGGTTTGTCTCGACGGGGCGCATCGATTTCTTTATTAGGGCCACATGGTAGTGACCAATCTACAGAGAGTCTAGTTGTGCAATTCTGCACAGCTGGTACTCAGATGCTTGGTGAGAAGATTCCCATCAATAACGTGAGAGATCAGTCATTATGCACAGTTCTATTCTATATAGAGAGAGTGGCGGGGAGCAAGGCTCTCCATCAGGCCACAAAGGCACACATGTTGTATGATGTTGAGTGCATGGCCCCTACAGTATTCAACTGGTGCGAGGGACTCCTTGCAAACCTCAAGGATCAACTCACCAAATTTCGTAGGGATGAGCTGAAGCAGTTCGGATAAGGCTCTATTGTAGTCTCGTTCTTCCTAGAACGAGTTATGTTTTTACGGCCACAGGTAGCGAGAGAGGATCTAGATCTGAGAGATCCTCACATGGTTTGTTGGACTGAGGTCATGGCTCGCCACGGAGGCGGGGGAGGAATTATTAGCTACAATCGTGTTTTCTTCAAATGGTTGGATGAGCAGCTCCTCATGATTGAGGACTATCCATACACAGGGACAGGTTTCAGGGGTGACCCAAACCTAGCTCTACCTGAGGGGGAGCAGTGGGTAAACCTAGGTAAGAACTATGATTCTGTTGTGTTTTTTATTTTATTTTTTTCGATGTTTCTGGAGTGATATTGACATTACATACATGTCTTGTGCAGATGTTGGCCCTACCAGACCATTGGGTGCCTCTTGGTGAGCTCCCAATATGGATTCCTAATGAGGGAAGCTGTACTAAGAGCCTACTTTAATTATCAACCCGGGGGGACGTGCAAACTTTAGAGGTACAAGCACTATCTGTGCTCTTATAGGATAATCTTTGTCGCGGTTGGGTATCAGTATCAATGTTTTAAGGGTTGCCTACTCAATACATAAAACTATTTATACTAGGGAATTAAATACTAGGAAACAGTAAATCTATTTTAAAGAATTAAAATACTAAAAGCAGTAAATCTATTTTTAAAGAATTAAAATATTAAAAGCAGTAAATCTATTTTAAAGAATTAAAATACTATAAGCAGTAAATCTATTTTAAAGAATTAAAAATGTTGAAAGTGAAAGAGATATTCCTATGAATCTACCTAATGCAGAATGGTGAATCTAGACTATGAAAGTGAAATGCCATAACAGATCTATTCTAAATTAAAGAAAGCAAGGTCTATAATTACTTACGCATAAAACTAGAATTCTAATCTAACATCTCATGCTACACATCTATTATTAAGAAATCAAAGCAATCAATCTCGAGAAGCAATTAATCATGATGGGAAACATTCATAAACCTTAGATCTAAACCATGATTTTTGAAGGCAATGCTAATATATATGGAATCGTTGTTTAAAATGTGCGTTGGAAGAAAGCAGCTACAGGACTACTGAAACCGTATTGCTGAACTATAGAACGTGTTATAAATTACTACAGAATCAAGACATCATTCAAATGCTTCCATATGCGATATAAATTTTCATCACTGTAAAACACATAATCGGAAATACTTGAAAAATGGAAATCCCCTAACTTACGTGTTGGAGAGGCCCTCTCCAACCCATACTCAGGAGGAAAAGAAACTTATAGACGCTGACTGGGATTTAACATCAATCTTCCATTAAAATATAAACTCCATGTCTTCACAAAGGTCTGTAACTCAGAAGTATCTCAAGAGTGCAAAAACGTAAAACAATGTTTCTCCAAAAATGTCAACAGAGACCTCTCGCTACCCGAGAGGTCCATATTTATATAATTCTTACTGTTGAACCTAACTAAATGTCTAAATGCCGATTCTCCTTGAACAAGAGTGCATTCTCTACAAATCAGGAAAAAGGCATTGAACTGCATGATCCCTTAGTCTTCTACGTGTTTGTCCTTTAATGCCCTTAAACCTACTCAATCACGCTCGATTTCCACAGAATTAGTTTATTGAATACGCATTTTAAACATACAAGAATAATCGTCAAAAACAACTTCATTAAATAATTAAGGTAAAACATTTTTCCCACAAATGAGTGTATTTCTTCGCCATTGCTTGAGCTTTATTGCGGGAAAAAGGTTATCAAATACCTTAAAATTGGACTCATCATTCTCTCCCATACTTGAAGGATTCACCCATCCTTGGGTGACTTATTCAATTCATCGACAACCTCCCTGATGTCCCATGCTACTACCCTAGGGATCCCTTCCTTCCTATGATATCCAAAATTCTAATCCTCCTTGGCCCATGCCCTGCTCTCTTCCTCTTCATTAATTTGTCCCTTGATGACTGGGGAAAGAAAGAATGGGGGATTCAGCCTCATCCCTATCCATCTGAGTTTATTTCTTTCCAGAGATTCCTTGTAGAGTGTGGCTTTGAAAAGAGCATCATTAAGCATGAGGGGGGAGTGGAGTTCTTTTCCTTTCAGATCGTTTGCCACTCTGCTCCACCTTTCCTTAACGGAATCATGAACTTCCTTCTGTGTGCTTCGGAGTGTAATGTCAAAATGAGTCATAGCCTCCTGTTGTTTTGCAAGGAGAATGGGGATCAGTTCCTCATCCTGGGTGAGGACCCTATGGTTGTAGATTATCCCTTCAAGGTGAGTTGGCTCTGCTCTGACCATCAATGGGGTTTTCCATTTTGTTGCGACCTAGATATGGTAGTCCTGGGCTCGCTCAATTTCGTGGTTCATCCACAAACATAATGCCCTCAACTAGAAATTGCCCACATATGGGTTTGGCGACCAGTTGGGTGATCCAGAAACTACAAAATTATGCAAGAAAAATTCACTCAATTGGTCCTTCTCCAGCTCTGTGGAGTTCAAAGATGCATCCATAAATTCTTTGGGAGTGTTTATCTCTATAGGGAGTCCTTGCTTCAACCTCTGGAGCTAGAATTTTCCCCATTTCTCCTGTACATAAACTGCATGTATTGCCGACGACGGTCTGAGGTCCTGCAATCTATCATATATTGCAGTAGTGGTGGCCAAAACGTCCTTCAATTTGGTAATATCCTGGTCCTTTTTGGCTAATTCATTTTGTGCCTCGGCCAATTTTTCTTGAAGCGCTGAATTTTTCTGCTCATCCAGCTGTAGCTCCCCTGAATAATGCATCTTCAGGATTTGTGTCTTTTAGGTGAGAACGGGGAAGGTGTGGGCTGGCATCTTGGCCCAATTCTTAACGTTTCCAGCTCATTTCTAAGATTTTCCAATTCTACCTGTGCCTCAGCGAGTTGGGTAACGACCCCAAATTTTTCATTGTGCTCTGGAGGGTTCCCCTGGAAGTTGTCTTTCTCTTGTCTGAACTGTTGTTCTTCTTTATCCATTTCTTCTTCTTCATCCTGCTCCTCTTCTGTAGTGGGGTCTCTCTGATCTACCCACTGATCATCGTCCCTATCCGACACATTTTGAACAATGGGACTGGGTTCCCTACTCTTTTCCTTGTCTATTCGGATTCGGGATGCTTGGGTGAATCTCTTACTCCTTCTCTTCGGCTCTTGATTTTTGGCAGGAATCTCTAGGTTTGCCTTGGGGGAGTCCTCTCTTGAATGTTTGATTTTCACCAGGGCCTCTGCCACATGGTCCAGGTCAATCTTCCTTTTTTCCCCTGATGTAGAGGCAGCTTTGTTCATTTCTCTTGGTGGTATGCTCGTTGTGGGTGTACTTTTCATCCTTTGAACATCTTCTACGGATACCAGCACGAATTCTTCCCATGAAAGCTCTGGTATCTGCACCTTTAATTCCTTGCAAACGATTAACTTAATTAGCCCATGATTGGCCAAGGCATCCTCCTTACCTTTAGCCACCTTCTTGCTCATTTCTGATAAGGATTGGAGCAGGTAAAATGGAATACTAATGTTGTTGTTTGGTGGATGATGGGTTTTGTGTCTTAACAACTCTAGGATCCGAAAATGAAAGATGGGAACATAGATTAACCTACCAGAGCATGTGATGTACCTCAGAACAATTTCAGCCATGTCCTCCCATGGCGCTGGCATGGAGAGTCTTTTGAATCCATTTTTGTCTTTGTCATAGACCTCTCCTTGCTCGAAGAATGTTGTTTTTGCTTGGTGGTTTGCCTCCCTGTCATCCCTACTCCAATACAAACCTCTTTATAGACTAGTGAATTTGGAAATTACCTCCTCATCCAACTTGATATGTAACCCCTTCACTCGGGTGACGTATTGTTCATCCTTAATATGTTTGAAGTTTCTTGCAAACTCCTGAGCTACCCCTGTATCATATCCTCTCAGTCCAAGGATGAAAGGCATCCAACCTGCATTGTGAATGATCTACAGGACTCTCAGGCTCTGATAAATGGTGTTGTGATCCTCTGGTTCACTTTTCTTGAAACCCTTTATCATTTTAGAATATTCTTTATGATCAGACAAAACCAAAACTTTGGAATGTGGTTTATACCCTCAACTGGTTGGGCTCTGCCTACAGGCTCAAGGATTGCAATTCTGGCTAAGTGAGCGCACTAGATTTTGGTTTGTTGCTTCTTGGGAATTTTGAGAGGTTCCTTATATGAAAAATCGTGGAAGATTATGCAACCTTACTTATTGTCTTTCCACACCTATCCTTTCCATCATTCTTGTACTTGCCATTTTTAATCCCTTTTTTTCCCATGATCGATCTCTGTACTTCATATGATGAGGGTTGTGATCATGATTTGTTGAGGGTGACAGGACTTAGGTAGCGATCATGACTTATTAAGGTGACAGGACTTAGGTAGCGATCATGACTTATTAAGGTCATTCTACCATGCCGCCGATTTAAAATAGAAGTTGTCCTCAGCTGACTAGAAATGAATGTAGTGCGGGATAATGTTTTACCTTAAGAATAAAATAAAATCGTTCTAGAGATTACCTTGCTATGTATGCGTACCTGCATTGATGATCTGGTGCGTTTTTCATGGATGGCAGATTTTGTAGTAGATTTCTGCATGTCAGTAGTTACGTGTGTGGGCTGCTTTTTCCTGTTTGCTCGTTTGAATTTGCTGAACTGTTTTTTTTTTAAGTTGTGCCAGTTGTTGATACGACTCATGTAATGATGCTTCATATTAGATGATTGCATGGCAGTATGTGACTAGATCTCTTGAATAAATGGCAGCCTCGCTTGGATCAATTGCAGGCTCTCTTGAAGTATGGTCAGGCTCTCGTGATGATATGGTAGAGTTGAATGAAGAGTGTGCTTGGAGTGTTCTTGTAGTGGTAGATAATTTTGTTGGCTCTCTTGAATGCATATCTAGCTCGCTTGATTGCTAAAAATGTTTGAGAATTTCCTGGCTCGCTTGAATTGTGGTTGATATTTTTCTTTGCAATAGTAATGCTGGATCTTTCATAGGGATATACATGGCCCTGTAATTTGGCCTGTTACTTTTTATGAATTTTTCATTCCTTTCTCTTTTTTTCGTTTTTTTTTTCTCTTTTTTTCATTTTTTTTTCTTTCTTTTTTTTATTCATTTTTCAATGCTTTGTCATATTTTCTATCAGCATCAGTTGTTGTTGGTAGAGTACCTATGTAAACTCTTCTTTTGACTGAGTTTTCTTGTAGAGTTTGAGTCGATGTCCATTCACTATCATGGGAAACTGTTGTTCATCTATTGTAATAATTTTTACTGTTCCATTTTCATAAATGTGCTCAATGATGTAAGGTCCTAGCCATCTGGTGGTTAGCTTCCCTTTGAATGTGTGAAATCTGGAGTCTTAAAGTAGTGCCCAATCACCTTCGTTGAACTTTTAATCCTTCAGATGTTGGTCATGCCATTTTTTTATTTGTTGTTGGATGATTTCAGTATGTGTAAGTGCTTGTTGGCGGTGCTTATCCAGTTGATTCAACTGTAGCATGCATTCTTTTTTAATTTCTGATAGGTCCATATGTAAATCTGCTACAATTCTTAATGTCTCTATTTCAAATTCATTGGAAGCATGACCTTTTTTCCATAGACTAGTTCATAAGGTGTGAATCCTGTAGTTGTTTTCCATGTAGTATTGTAATCCCAAACTGCCTCACTAAGTCTGTCAGCCCAATCCCTTTTGTGAAGTTGGACAGTTTTTGTCAAGATTTTCTCTAATTCCCTGTTGGTTACCTCAGCTTGACCATTTGCTTGAGGGTGGTAGGAGGATGACTGTCTGTGCTTTACATTGTTTCTTTTCATCAAGTCTTCAATTAGATTTGATGTAAATTGTGGGCCCTGATCAGAAACTACTTCTCTTGGCACCCCAAACCTGTGAAAGATCTGCTCAGTAGAGAATTTGGCCACATTGATTTCATTTGCAGTAGCCAGTGCTGCTACCTCTGTCCATTTTGTAAAGTAATCAATGCATACGAGGATGTATCTTTTCTGATTAGACTATGGGTTGAATGGGCCAACAAAATCAAATCCCCACTTTTCAAATGCCTCCAAAGAGATTTGTGGATGGAGTGGCATCTCTTGTTTTTGTGTTGGTTTTCCCATTCTCTGGCAATCATCACAGTGTGAAACATATTCATAAGTATCCTTGTGGAGTGTTGGCCAATAATATCCTATTTGCAAGATTTTATGGGTTGTCCTTTTTGCAGCATAGTGTCCTCCACATGTTTCATTGTGTGTGGCATGCATTATGCCATGCACCTCATCTTCTCTTATGCACCTTCTGAGTATCTGATCTGGTCCTTGTTTGAAAAGCATGCCTTCTATCCATGTGTATGTGGCACTTTGCCTTATTATTTTTGTTTTCTCTTTGTGACTGTAATGTTCTGGAAACTTTCCAGACACTAGATAGTTTTCTATATCAGCAAACCATGGGCTTTTTGTGGATATGGAAAAAAGGTGCTCATATGGAAAACTGTCATCAATTACCTCACTGTCTTGTCCATGTGTTAGTCTAGATAAAAAGTCAACCACTACATTGTGCTTTCCTGGCTTGTCTAAAATTGTAATGTCAAATTCTTGGAGGAGCAGCAGCCATCTGATGATTCTGGCACTTGTGTTTGGCTTGTTCATGAGATATCTTATGGCTGAGTGGTTTGTATGAACAAAGACTTGGTAACCAGTGATATAGTGTCTGAACTTATTAATGGCATGTATGACAGCCAAAAATTCCTTTTCTGTGACAGTGTAATTCAATTCTGCCCCTACCAAATTTTTGCTGATATAATATATTGCATAAGGCTTTTTCTCTTTTTCTTGTCCAAGGACAGACCCGATTGCTTTATCTGATGCATCTAAGTGGATCTGGAATGGAAATGCCCAATTTGGTCCTTGGAGTACTGGAGCTGTAATTGTTTTTTCCTTAAGGTTATCAAATGCTATCATGCAATTGTTTGTCCATATGAACTCAGTATCTTTTGTGAGAAGTGCAAACATTGGGGTAGCAATTCTGCTATAATTTTCAATAAATCTTCTATAGTACCATGTTTGTCCAAGGAAACTTCTCACGTCCCTTTGTTTAACAGGTGGCGGTAGCGTTTAATTACTGAAACTTTTGCTTGATCAACCTCTATCCCTCTCTGTGATATATGATGGCCGAGAACAATACCTTCTTCCATCATTATCTTGCATTTGTCATTGCTCAGACATAGGCTCATCTTAATACATTTTTTCAATACCAATTCCAGATGGGTCAATGCCTGGTCGAAGTTTTTGCCATAGGGTGTGAAATCATCCATGAAGACTTCCATTTGATTATTTATAAATTCTGAAAATATGCTGAGAATTTCCCTCTGAAAGGTTGCAGGAGCATTGCAAAGTCCAAATGGAAGCACTCTATAGGCATAAGTACCCCATGGGCATGTGAAGGTTGTTTTGTCCTAGTCAGCTGGGTGAATGAGGATTTGATTGTAACCGTTGAATCCATCCAAGAAGGAGAAAAATTGTTGTTATACCTCCATATTTCACAGTGTCGCATCTTCACCACAAAAATAGTTGACGACACTTCCCCTACTGCTCAAAACACCCAGGAGAGACAAATGATGAGTGATCCTTGAAGGTAAACCTACCCTGGCAAGAATCACCCTAGTTGAGACTTCATTTACCCTAAATACCGCGCCTTGCTCAGTTATAGGTGCGCGGTAGTCCGTACTACCGCGCTATGCTCTGTCTTTGACACGTGGTACTACCGCGTTATGCTCTGATCTAGGGGAGCGGTAGTCCTTTTTTAGCCTTTTTTCCATGGCTTGTGGGATTTTGGATTTTCGAGATTTTTGAGGATTGAGGTCCCTGATTCGATCCTAACTCACTTTCTATGATTAGCAGATCTAATTCACTAAACTCTCCACTAGATCCACCCTTCTCTCTTGTTGGTTAACCCTGCCACACACTATAAAAGAGAGGCATTCCATGAGCAAAAGGGGAGGACTCTTAGAGATATCAAACTTATGATCTTGCAGCCTTGTGGAGATAGCTAAAGGAGGAAGCACTTGGAGCTGGAGGATTGGATTGGACATCAAGCAACCTTTGTAAGTATTCTTCAAGTTTGTAATAAAATAACTTGTCTTGTTTTTCCCATTTCATGTGTAATCTGTGAGTTTCTGACATGGAATGTATCTAGTCCATATTTGAATCTAATCTTTACTTCAAGGTATTTGGAAGCTTGTATGCTTGTTCCTTGTTTGATTTCAACAGGTTCTACATTGGAGCTTTGGGATCAAGAGTCGGAAGCGGGACAAACGTCGGATTGAAAAGTGAGTTATGTTTCTCACATCTTCTGAATACATTTAATCCTGTTGTGAAAATTAGTTCAGGAAATTCAAGGTAGCATTTGTTTTATTTTGTTCTTATCTTAGAGTTAGTTATAAATCTGCTTTAATTTAAGAGAATTTTGACTTATCCGTAGGGAAAAATTCTACCAACAAGAATGGCGACTCCGCTGGTTTGAATTTCATTTGATTGATTGAGTTCACTGTTATCCATCTTTTGATTGTGATTTTTTCTTTCTCTTCAAACCAGTCTTGAATTTTGGTCTTTTCGACCTCTATTCTTCCCTCCTCTCTGTATTTTTCCTCCCTGTATGATCAATGAGTCCTTTGGGTCTGCAACAACCCTGAAAATTTCACTTTCCATTTCAAAAGTTGCGCTTTTTCATGCTTTGCAACAGTACCGCGCCCTATACACTGACTACAGCGCGGTAGTACCGCATTTCCTGAATTAGTACCAGAGCGATAGTTTAACAGTGCCGCACTATATCCTTCCTCTGCCACGCGGTAGTGTCTGCATACTGGCATTTTTTTCTTGCTTGCTTGGTTTACTGAGTCATTTCTTGATGTCCTCTGCCTTAGTTGGTACTTTCTGTTTGTTGTTACCATCCTGTTCATCTTACAGTCTGTGTGGTGTGTTTATTGCTTTTTTGTGAGCTCGATTATTGTGTGAGTTAGTGGCATTATTTGCATATTTGGTCACCCTTCAGTTTGATTGCATTGGCTTGATCTTCCCATCACAACCAGACCATTACTACTGTTCTCTGTTACTGAATTGAGTAGCTTTCATAGTCACATTGTTTCAGTCATTATCATTCAAATTTATATGGAAAGTTATCATTGGAGAACATTTGTATTGATTGAGTTGAATTGATCTAGCAATATTATTATGCATTAGGAAGTGAACCATTGAAATTTGCCACAGAAATTCTCATTTTTTGAAGCATCTTAGTTGTAAGATCAGTGAATTGGAAAGAAGTGTTCATTTCAGTTTGGCTCTATTTACAAAAAGAAAACAAAAAAGTTTTTGTTTTAGTTTTGAATTGCTTGTGAAAAATTTCATGCATTTATGATCGAAGAACTCTCTCTCTTCCATAGCTAGTTTTCATCGAATACAAGGCTTATTTCGATTCATTCTCACTTGGATGGTTTGGGTCGTCGCAACACCACCAAGTTTCATGTCCATTTACCCGATTGAGTAATACAACCACTAAAATTAATCTCCCTAACTCAACCAACATTAACCTCACTTGAGGAAATCAAAAGAATTTGGTAGTTAGGTAGGACACCGGGGATAGGCATCAAAATAATTCCCCCTTGTCATTTTCATTTGAGACATAGTTGTTGTCCTCTAGGGAACTAAAATCCTCTAGTATTTATTGACACGGTCACAGCCAGTTTGTGGAGGGGCCTCCTGACTGTTTTTAACTTTCAGGGGTTAAACGACCGCGAGATTGAGAACCGGACGGACTCTGTGGAATGCCACACTCCACTTAGCCCTAAGGCAACATCGATCATTGTCTTCCTCGGAAGGCAGAAGTGCACAAAACCTTTTCCAACGTGTCATGAACGAGGTAGCTTAGTGACTTTTCTACTAGGGCTCTTTTACCCAGGATCCCTTTCGGTAGAGGGATATCCTTCTCATATCGGTCTCTCATGTTGTATTGTTTGACTTGGATTTCATCACCTTGCGAAGGATACAGCTTGTTGAGGTCTCCAGCTCTTAGTTAGGAGTTTGCTTGTTATCTCATCTTTGTAGAGGGTCATTTTTCTTTTTAGTGACTGCTTGTTGGCATTCTGGCCATTATTTTTCTCAACTCGCTTACTGGGACACCGGTCTCAGTATACATTTTAGAGCTTGCTTTTTTGGCCTGCGAGCCTTGCTTTTTCTAGCTCCTCTTCTGTACACTCGGCTGCATTAGATTTTTTGAGTTCTTTGTTACGAAACTGCCCCCGGATTTCATTTTCCTATCATTATGTCAGAACAACCACAGAGATCACAAAGAATACAAGGCCAAAGCCCTCCACCACCACCCCCGCCACGGACCTCCGGTCCGCCTGCATCACACATTCCCGCTCCTCCTAGCCGCGGTGCTGGTCGAGGGAACATTCCACCACCGATACATACTACATCTACAGTTCTGCCTGTAACTGTTACTCACAGCACAGTCTCAGAATCTATTGCAGCTTCTGCAACCACCAGTATATCTGAGATTCCCACTGTCACTTCACCCACTGTTATTCCAGATATATCTGCCATAGTGGACAACATTACAGCGGCTGAATCTAGTACAGCCCATAATGCTAGACCAGAGGTCATCCTTCTACCTGATGTCAACACCTCCCTTCCACCATAAACTTTTCACAATGACACTGACGGATCTGTTGGCACCACCAAAGGGTCCGACCAGGATATACCTTGCTTGATTTCAGTCCCAGGTGGGTACATCAAAATTATTGAAGATACTCGACTTCCTGACACACCTTTTGAACCTGATTATGGCTTCATCACTTCCCAGGCGGAGCTTCCTCCTGTTATCATCACGCCATCCAACGTTCATCCACAAGAAACCAGTTCTTCCAGTAATGTACCTCGTACAATATCTCTACCCAACCTTCCTCTGGGACATGAGATCATGGCCTCCATTTAGTCTAGTATGGTTAGTCTAGCAAATTCCCCGTTAGCATCGGCACAATTTAAGTGTGACACAGAGCAAATGCTCTCCACAGCTTCCTGATATCCACCTGTTACTCGTCCTTCTGAATTTCGGGATCCCAACATCCAATCTAGCACAGAGTTTCACCACTCCTACGCAGACGGCTCCGGACCTTCGGATGTTACTGTACCTAGGTTCCCACCGGACCCCAAAAACCCTTTTCAGGACATGAACCCGGACCCAGTTTTCGATAGTCCTCCTATCATTGAACACGCCATGGACGATACCCCTGATACACCTCGGTTAAATTCCCCACATTTGTTGCCATCACCCATGTTTGGTGCACATTCTATGAGGGATAACCCAGTCTTTTCTCCATCCTTTCCTATCAGATATGGAAGACCCCCTCCACAAATCGGCACTTTTGGCGCCGTTGGCCAATCAACACTATCGTATTTGGCTAGCGGCGGAAAAAAACCAAGTCATACTGCTGGATATTCTGTTTTGACCGGAGGTTTACCTTCGGCCACTATCTACACTATCTCAGGAGGTGGACAACCAACAGCTATGGTCCCCAACTCCAACAACCAAACTCCTCCTGGTGGGCCATCAACCCAACCAACCATAGGACAATCTTCTGTTGGGAACCCCGTTTCTGGTCAACAACCTCCTCCTATAGGGCCATCCAAGCCATCTGTTGGAGGACAACCCATTGGCTCCATCCAACAACCCTCCCAACCAGCAGCATCTACTCAGTTTGGTATGTACAACACACCTGGCAGCGGACAACCTTATACCGGTTTTCCAACCGGGCCTCATCCTCAACATCCCCCGTCAGGTATGCTTCCTTCTTGGGAACCACAAATCCCATAGAGTGGGGGGTACTCACTATTTGGAAACTGGAACCCAGTTGGGGGGAAATCTCAGATTCCCCCCAACCCGAACTCCAGCTTCCCTTACCCTTCAGCTGCTACAACTCCGTGGAACCCATCCCTTTAATTTCCACTCGTCCCTCAAGGAGGAACGAACCTTCCATGGACACCACCGTCGCAGCCACCCCCCAACCCTGCTATGGAAAACCCTCCACTTACTCAATATAGTGGTACCATACCTAGAACACAACAACTCCAAGGAACTTTTCCCCAACCAGGAGCAGCAACCATCCCCGGGTTTCAGCAACCCCAAGGTACCATACCTACCATCCCCACTCAGCAGAACATCCATCAACCTGTTAACCAGATGGCTTATTACCCACAGAACATCCAGCAGTATCCCCTAGGAAACACATATGGGTATAACACACAACAGTATGCTATGCAGGGCCCCCCAGGTTTCTCTGCACCACACGGTTATTACTCATACCCACAGACTAATCGTCAACTTACCTTTTTGGCCACGCTAGACTTACCCGATTTGTCAAGGCTCATTAACGATCCCATATGGCATGAACCTCACTGGCCACCCATTCCAGCCAAACTCCCATCGGACATTCCTAATTTCAATGCTAAGCTTGGGGAAGACCCCAAGAATCACGTAATGACCTTCCATCTTTGGTGTTCATCCAACTCCTTGATGGACGATTCCATTCGACTACGGCTCTTCCAGCGTATGCTTACCGGCACGGAAGCAAAATGGTACATCGAGCTGCCACAACACTCTTTCCACAATTTCAACACCTTGGCTATGCATTTTCTGACCCATTTCCAACTCCCCATCCGGTATGAGACTGGAACAGAACTGTTAACCTCACTGCGTCAAACCACTTCTACACACATTTCGGATCACATCCATGAGTGGCGTCGACGCAGTAGGCTAATCAAGGAACCCATTCTGGATCAGCTACTTGTTGATTGGTTCACGGAATCCTTTTTGCCCCCCATAGCCAGGGATATCGCTATGCCCGGGCCAGTCACAGAAGAACAAGCCATCTCGGCAGCTCAGTACATGGATTTGGTATACACCCAATCTGGCACTTTACACGAACTTCTTCCCCATGCCGCCCGCGTTACCACTGATCCAACGAAACCTACCACTAAACCCCCCATTGATGGTATTATCGGTTCAGTCAAAACCCATCCTACTACCAACTCGACGGGACAACAAGCTTCTGCTTCCCCCGCTCTACCCCAGGCTGCTTCAAAAGCTACTACTTCTCCTGCTATCTCCTCCGAAGTGAACGCAGTTCAATCTACGTCACAACCATCCGGAGGAAAGAAGAAAAATAGTCGTGGTAAATCCAAGAAGAACCAGTAGGAGAACCCCAAGCCACAACAACCAGAAACCACGTCGAAAGGCTAAGTTTCCCTACCTAATTTGTCAAGACGATCACTACACACGTGACTGTCCCTACAAGGACGAAGTCAACAAATTCGTTAAAGGATCCTCTCACCCGGCAGTGTTAACTGACCCTTTCCCTCAACAGCAACAGCAGATGGTTGCCTAAGAAACCCCACAAGGGGGCAACCCAAGCAACCCAACTCGCGGAGAGAAGTCCACAAATCGCGAAATCCTGATGACGAGTAATGAGGAGATTCATATAACCACTCGTTCAAAGACATATGAGAACCCTCCAAGTTCAAACAAACAATCTGAGATAGCCAAAGGCAAATCTCCTATTGAAGATCCAACTCCTATTCCCCCCCCTACCAGCCATCTCCATATCGAGAGACCACTCACGGACACAGTGCTACGCCCACCCAAGGGCACCATACGAAAAGTGACATTTAATCCCAACGCGCGAGCTGCCCAAAATTACAACATTGTTGAGGATTTGGCTTAAGCACCTTGCGCCATGTCGACTCTCGAGGTTCTTCAACACTTCCCTACGCAGCGTAGAACCTTACTTTCAGCACTGGGGGCAATGGACCCAGATACTTCAAACTCTATCATGTTTAACTTGGAGCACGCCAAACCTCGGCTTTCTCAGCAGTTAGCCTTCCAGGTTCATACAAAAATCCGTGGAAATAGCATCCATCGCACTGTGTTAGATGAAGGTGCCTCCACGTCGATCATGTCTTTGAATTGCTGGAGAGCCTTAGGCTCACCCGAAGTCACTACCTCTCCCACTACTCTCAGGGCATTTGATGGACACGGTTTTCAACCTTATGGACTCATTCCCTCAATTGGTGTTGAACTGGGGGGCAAAACAGTATCCGTACACATTGAAGTCGTGGATGCACCATTAGATTACAATCTTCTACTTGGCCGGAACTGGTTTTACGCCATGACCGCCATAGCATCTACCGTCTTCCGGACTGTGCAATTTCCTCATGAGGGGAAAATTGTCATCATTGATCAACTTGATTACTGTATCCCAGACTCTCATCCAAACTCCGCCAACACCGTCCCGTTATTGGATCAACCTCGGTACCGGTTCCAAGACATTGGTGTTGGTCTCATGAAGGATTCTTCCCTTATTGGAGTTTTTCCAGAGCTGGGGACCCATGTTCAACCAGTCAACATGATTTCATCAAATGTCACCCCTTCCAATGATTCATGGGTGATTCCGAGTCCCTCTGAAATTGAAGACCACGGCAACTCCATGCCCTCGAATAGAAACCTCGCAGCATACGAAGCAATCCAATCAGCCACTGATTGGGTCGACTGTTCTACACATCACACCGTGGCACAGCTCTCGTCTGAGACTCATTCACCCCTACCATTTATCGATCCTCTCAATTTGATTTTTCCCACTGACGAATCAATTATGGAGGTTATGTGCGGTGATGAGCCACCATGGGGAGATTTTCACCATCGATCTTCATTCCCCACCATTCAGATGCTTGAGCCTGATACAAAACCCAGTCCTTCACTCAGGATGGTTCAAACCAAGTTTCCCACTTCCCTCGATGAAGTATTTTCTGAAGGAATCTTGGCTAATCTTATTGCCACCACTCCCATAGATATTTCAGTGAAGCCTGGTATCGTGGAAAACATACATATTGGCAAAACATGTACTCCCCTAGAAATGGAGTTCTACTCTGCCTACTTCAAAACCTTCCACGTTGTTTTTGCTTGGAGTTATGAAGAAATGTCAGGAATAGATCCCTCGATTGTGGTCCATGAAATTCCAACCTTTCCTGGCACCAGACCTGTTCGACAGAAACTTCGACCCGTCCATCCTCGTAAGGCAGCCGCTATTAAAGCAGAAGTTGAAAAAATTTTGCATGTTGGTTTTATCTATCCTGTCCCATTGACAGAATGGGTATCTAACATCGTTCCCGTAGCCAAGAAACAAGGAACGATTAGAGTCTGTGTCGATTACCGCGACTTGAACAAAGCTTGTCCAAAGGACAACTACCCAACTCCGTTTATCGACCAGATCATCGATAACTGTGTCGGGAGTGTCATCTTTTCACTTATGGATGGCTTTTCTGGCTATAATCAGATCGATATCCTCCCAGCCGACCAGCACAAAACAGCCTTTATCTACCCTTGGGGGATTTTCGCATATCGAAAGTTACCTTTTGGCCTTAAAAACGCCGGGGCAACTTTCCAACGGGCGATGTCGTACGCCTTTCATGATATCAAACATATTGTATAACCATATCTTGATGATCTTCCTGCTCATTCTCAGACCCGAGAAGACCATCCTGATCACTTGAGTGCCATTTTCGAAAGGTGTCATCGCTACAATATCCGTTTGAACCCACATAAGTGCGTATTTTGCATGGAAGCCGGAAAACTTCTGGGCTTCATAATCTCCAAAAGCGGGATACACTTAGATCCTGCTAAGGTAGAATCTATCTTAGCTCTGCCTTCCCCCATAAACATTCCAGAACTTCAAAGTTTGCAAGGGCATGCAAACTTTCTACGCCGTTTCATCTGTAATATTTCTGAGATAACAAAAGGATATATGAGGCTTCTCAAGAAGAACATTCCCTTCATCTGGGATGACGAAGCCCAATGCTCCTTTGATAATCTAAAGGCAGCCTTAACCAAAGATCCTGTGATCCAACCCCCCGATTACACACGGGATTACATTCTTTATCTCGCAGCTTCGACTTCCACCATCGGTATGGTGCTAGTCCAGGAATACCACAATGGCATAGAACATGTGGTATACTATCTTAGTAAGAGTCTTCTTGACTCCGAAACTCATTATTCACATGTTGAAAAACTGGCTCTGGCAACAGTATTTGTTGTCCAGAGATTTCGTCATTACATTCTACTCCGCCGGACCACTGTTATAGCCGATTTCAATCCAATGTATTACATCCTCACACGTCAAGTGCTTGGGGGAAAATATTCTCGTTGGATCGTCATCCTTCAAGAGTTTGACTTGGAATTTGTCAAATCCAAGTCTAAGAAATCTTTGGTCTTTGCTGAGTTGATTTGTAACTTGCCCCGTGCTACCGAGCAATCCTCATTAGCACGTCTGACCCATGGTACGGGGATATTTTATTATATCTCCAAACCCAACGCTTCCGCCCCGACCTCACTCGCAATGAACGTCGACGCATCCGACACCACGCCAAGTACTACCTCGTAGTCAACGATACCCTTTATCGACGTGGTGTCGACATCGTTCTTCGACGCTGTTTGACCCTAGATGAGGCGGAACGCGTTCTTAATGACTGCCACGCTAGAGCATGTGGTGGTCATCTTTCTGGGATGGCTACGGCCCAGAAAATACTGCGAGCAGGATATTTCTGGCCCTCGATTTTCAAAGACTGCATTGAAACAGTCAAGAAATGTCCACCGTGTCAATTCTTTCATAGTAAAACACACTCGCACCATGATCCACTCCATCCTGTTATTGTCGTCGGCCCTTTTTCCAAATGGGGCATAGATTTCATGCACTGTAAGCCCACTTCAACCGAGGGGCATAGCTATGTCATAGTAGCTGTCGACTATTTCACAAAATGGGCTGAAGCGATGCCTACGTATGCTGAGGACGGCAAAACAGCAGCACAATTCATATTCGATCATATTATAGCTAGATTTGGTGTCCCACAATCCATTGTGACCGATCATGGCTCTCACTTCAGGAACCATATGATCGAGGAACTAAGTGCCAAATTGGGTTTTCGTCATGAAACTCAACCCCGTACTACCCAAAAGCCAATGGCCAAGTTGAAGCCATCAACAAAGTCCTGAAACGAATGATTCAGCGTATTGTGGGTACTCAGAAATCCAACTGGCACTCAGCTCTATTTTCAGCATTATGGGCATACCGAACCTCAGTGAAAAGCGCTACTGGGTTTACACCATTCCAACTGGTGTATGGCCTAGAAGCCATTTTACCGATTGAATGTGAAATTCCATCACTAAAGATAGCCATAGAGCTACTTCCCCACACCACTTACGAAGAACAACGATTTCTATACCTAGCCAAGCTAGATGAAACCCGCCGCGACGCTGCTTTAGCCAATGAAGCTCATAAGAAATGCGTCAAAGCACAGTATGATAAATCCGTTCAACCTCGGGTTTCCAATGAAGGTGACCTCGTACTCACATATGATCAAATGCACGATAAACTCAAAAAAGAAAAACTAGAATCTATGTGGTACGGCCCCTTTGTTGTAAAACGTGTCTTAGAGAAAGGAGCCTATGAACTCATCGATTGTGATAGTACACCATTGGCACGGCCCCGCAATGGGCTATACCTCAAATGATTCTACGCGTAAGGTTACCCTATGCGGGTTACTTTTTGTACATAATGTACTTAGCTTATCTTTTTTCACTTTTTGGTGTGCGCATGGATGTCATGCATCCAACCTTACTTTGACTCGTGATTTTATGCGCAGATGTCTACCTACTTCGGATTCGTCGACGGTGCAAGCCGGCATACCCGGAATCTCGCTTCCGTAGCATGGGTAATCTATTCTCCCACTGGCTAGTTGATATCTTCAGGAACCAATTGTTTGGGTCCTGCAACCAACAATATCGCAGAGTACCATGCAGTCATCGAACTCTTAACAGAGGTTGCTTCACTCGGAATTGACTCCCTATCAGTCTTTTTAGACTCCCAACTCGTGGTTTCTCATATGAATCGGGTTTACACAATTCGCGATCCTATCCTACTTCGTTTATTTCGGAGGGTACGCCTCTTGGAACGATTTTTTAATTTTATTTCATATCGACACATACCAAGAGAATTCAATTGTACAGCTGACTCATTAGCTAATTACATGTTGGATTGGCATCTTGCTCACACATAAAAACACATCACAAAAAATAAAATACACAAGTCATTGTAAATAAATATAAAAATAGGTCCATATCACTGTATATAAAAGTGTTTTTCCAAATACATATAGTTTGTGCTTAAAGACAAAATTTGGGACCAAATCCCATACAAAATTTGGCTCTCAAAGCCTACATATCGTATACATGCCGCAAAAAGATAAAAGCTGCCATCTAGGGAGATCTAGGAGATCTATCTTGTCCCTCATCAGATTCCTCACGCTGCTAGTGATAACACACTACAGCTCAAGCCACCCTACGAAGGAGTCGGCCAATACGCCCAGGCACACCTACGGTATGCTGCTGGAGATGCAAAGGGACGTCATCCATCCTCATAGCAAGGATACCATGAGTTAAGCCCTGCAGGTTCCTCTCTATATCCCGGACTCCTCTTGCCTCATCCTCGTCTTCTTCTTCATCTGGGGCGGCTTGGCGATCAATACCACCTCGACGTAATGGCAAGTACCCATCCAATCTCTGTGGTCCACGATCTACGACATGCATACGTACATACATTAAAAGTCTTTTACACATTCTAAAAAAAAAAGTAATAAAAAAATTATATATTCAAAAAAGAAAAAATATATATATATATCCATGAAGGCCATACCTGAGTTGTCGCAATCCTCATCTTCTGGCAATGCCAAGTCTATTTCCTCGCGGAAATCCACCCCTGCATAGGGGTAGTCATCAATCATCACTATTTGTTCCTCGAGCCACGAGAAGAAATCCTCACCAAAAGCCAAACACTGAGGTCCCCCAAAACGTCCTGCATAATCACTCCATCGAGCCATCCATGGCTCGGTAGGTGGACGGGGGGGCATAGCTATCTGTGGGCGTAATAATGGCACCCTCGCCAAAAAGAAGGTGACCAAAATGCTCCCATAACCAAATTGGGAATTCTCTCCAACTCTACACTTGTGCACTTGCTCTTTGAGGTTAGTCAACACAGCCTCACACCAGTTGAATACTGTTCCCGCCATACAATCCACTGCGAGATTCATTTGTGTACGGGACGCCTGATGGGGACCCGTGCTCCCTGCTACACGTGTGATGGTGAACAACACGGTTTTTACAGGAAGTTCTATAATGTCTTTTACGACCACCTTGCCACTTTTCTTCCCCGAACCCTGAAGGCAGTAACGAACAATCAAAGCATCTGTGCTCGCCTCCGAGGCTGTGTATCCAGTAAAATTCAACCGGGCTCCTCTTTTTGAGAGGCCGGTGAGAAAATAAATGTCCTCAAGTTGAATTTCGAGGATATGTTCTCCTACTCGAAAAGCCTGAATGTCGGGGTCCCACATTTGAATAATATGGGTGAGAAGCTTTGCCTGCTTACGGATACCCTTGGTCTTGAAGAATTTTAACAGACCACATTCTCGCAGGGCAGTCACAGTCGGTAGGTCATTTTCAGCCACCAAATCATCCGCTTCATGTTCTCTTTCTTTCCAATGGACCATTTTGCTCCAAATAAGTTTCAAACACCTACAAAAGGGCATGGGAAACATTCAATAATAATTTAATAACTTGGTTTCAACAAAAAACTTGAGAAAAAATGATTTTTTCATCATAAAATCCGCTTCTATCGCGCCTGGTACAAATTTCACCGCGCAGGACTGCACAGTACCGCGCCCCTATTTGATATTATGGAGCAGTACTGTCAAATAGTACCGCGCCCCTGTTTGATATTATGGAGCAGTACTGTCAAATAGTACCGCGCTTCCCGATATGTCCCCCGCGCGGTACTGTGAAGGGCAATTTTTGCTTAATAGGGCTTCCCCAAAAAATCACTTTTTCCTATTGAAAGCAAGTTATCCATACATGAAATGAAATAGAAGCTCAAAAGCTCTTACCTGGTGCAGACGGTTGTCAAAATGGTGCCCCGAATCTCCAGATATGAATTCTTGAAGTTTTGCTCCTCAAATGGGTAAAAACTCCTCTTTTGGTAAATACACAAGTGAAATGGTAACTTTCTATTCTTACCCATTCTTTATATAGCTTTTTCACTCATTTTTTACTCATTATTTTATCCAGTTAAAATAAAACTCATTTCACATTTCTAATCTCTGGTTTTATGAGCACTTATTGACAGGATCTCCTTTAAAGACAATATATTCACACTGGCGTTCATTTATCGTTTGACCTTCATTTTGAGCCTACTTTATCTTTTTCGTGCTCTGGATTAAAACTTGAAAAAGATTCCAAGCGCTTTTACACCCATCTCGTGGCCCGTGATCAATATAAAAGTGATTCTGAGTTCTGTCATTTCTGCTATTTCGCATATTCTTATTAATTAATTGTTGCAAGTGCATCACATCTGGAATCAGATCACTTTCTTGGGCTCGTTGGGTGGAATTTCTGCCAAATTTTTTTTCGCATCTGTTGCAGCTTCGGATTTGGGAATAATCCCTATCCGCTTAACTGTGGGAAGTACTTGGGCATAATCCCTAAAACTCATTGTGAGGAGTACCACAGGAACCCCAAAGTAGCTGGCCCATTGAGAGGACCTGCCAGCGAAAAGGGCAACGACCCCTACCTGATTGACTAGTTCCCACCCGTGAGGTAAACCAAGAGATGTTGTTTGTGGAAAAGCGGTTATCAGTTTTACCTAAGCCATGGAGTGAGGGGTACTGCCCCAATATGCAAGCCGTCAGACAACATTGGTGGCCGAGTGAAACACCTAAACTGTTAGGAAGCCGTACATACCTGGGGTCCATATCTATTTTCAGTTGAACTGTTGCCGATCACTTCCGCTCCAGATCCAGCCATTTCAGATCTATTATGAAGGTCACTCCAAATCCAGTCGTCGTTTCAGATCCAACCGTTTTCGATCCCTTCCGCGTCGTTGTAGATCCATCTGTTGCGGATCCCTTCCGCGCCGCTGTTCCCATATCTTCCTTGTTTTCACTATGTTTCCCTTGAAATTTTCGGGGAACCCCTATCATCCCATTCTACATCTTTCATTCCTGAGGATCCTCTCCTCAATTTCCCTTCCCAAAGCCCGAAATCCCACATTTGTCTATTTTTAGAGTTTGCCATAACTTCCTTAGATTTCACCCAATCACCTTCAAATTTTACCACAGAGTTCCTTTCTGCATTCTGCTTCTTTGTCCCTCTCTACCCAATTTTCTCATTCTATCACCCCGCTTCTGAAATCCCCCTTTTTGACTTCTTGTCCTTTCGACAGTGTCCAAATTCTAGTCAAACCCCAATTACCCATCCGATTGTTTCCCCAATCCAAATTTCCCTTTACTAAATCAGCTTCTGTTTGTGTTTTTCTACCCATTCCACCAAAAAAAAAAAAAAAACCTGGTTATGGTTGTCACCCGTGCAGGAGCACACACCATGGAGGAAGCACTTGCAGCCATCCAAACCAAACTCCAAGATCTGGATGAAAAATTTCTCAGCCTCCATCTTCAGCATTCAGCCATGAACAATACCATATAGCCAGAATCTTTTGCAGCCACCGGGTTCTCTTCTTCCAGCAATTTTCATGTGCCAAAGCTTGATTTTCCTCGCTTCAATGGTACTGATTTGACTGGATGGATATATCGAGCAGAACAATATTTCAGTCTGCATAATACTTCTGATGCCCAGAAAGTTCCACTTGCATCTTTTCATTTGGAACAGGAAGCCCTTCAATGGTACCGTTGGTACATCAAAGCTCATCTTGATCCAAAATGGACAGATTTTCGCCAACTCATTTTGCCACGATTTGGTCCTAGTGCTTTTGATGATTTCACAGGAGCACTCACTAAACTTCACCAAATTGGCACAGTGAGAGAGTATCAGACAGAATTTGAGAAATTGTCCAATCACACAGAAGGATTGTCTGATGAATTCTACAGGAGTTGTTTTATCAGTGGTCTCAAGGATGAAATCCGCTCAGAGGTCAAAATGTTTTGTCCCAACACAATGATGGAAGTCCTAGGGTTGGCTAAGCTAGCCGAGGACAAGATCGCAGCTCAACAACGCTCCAAACCCACCTTTGTTCCCTTCAGAAATATGGGTTCCGAACGACGTCCCATCACACCTGCTCCTCAACCAACTCCTATCAAGCATTTTTCTGAAATAGAAATGCAGGCACGCCGAGAAAAAGGGCTTTGCTATAATTGTGATGAGAAATTCACTCGGGGACATCAATGTGTTCACCAAAAGCTCTATCTCTTGGATGTGGATTCTCCGCTTGCCTTAGAACTTGGTGAACAAGTTACAAATACAGTAGATGATCAGGTCGACATTCAACACCCGCCTGTTGACACCCCATCTCAGGACGACCCACCCGAGATCTCTCTCCATGCTGTAACCGGCGTCACCACCCCACAAACAATGCAGGTCAGGGGATACTTCAAGAAGCTCCCTCTTACCATACTCATTGATTCTGGTAGCACTCATAACTTCATTGACCCTCGGATTACCAAACAGGCTGATTGTTTTGTCCATCCTTGCTCCAACTTTGAAGTCATGGTTTCCAATGGGGGCACCTTACCTTGCAAGGGGAAGTGTCACAATGTGCATATCTCTATGGAGGATTATAACCTACGCTCTGACATGTTTGCCTTGTCCTTAGGGGGATGTGATGTGCTTTTGGGCGTTCAATGGTTACGCACACGTGGCCCCATCTTATGGGATTTTGCTGAACTTTGGATGCAGTTTAAAGTCAATGGGGCACAACACAAATTTATGGGCTTACAACCAGGGTCTCTCTGCATCATCAGTTCACATCGCCTGGAAAAAATCCTTGAGAAGAATTCACATGGTGTCATCGCTGTTAACACCCAAAAAGTGTTCACTACCTCATCTACCCCATTACATGGCTCATTTGTCCATTTCCCTACCATATTTCCCTTAAAAACCCTGAAAATCCCACTAAAAAGCCTCCAAAAGGCCACAAAACCATCAAAAAAGCCTCAAAAAGGCTAAAAAACCCCTTTTCCCTCCAAAAATATCGAAAATTCCTCTAAAATAGCAAAAACCCTCTAAAAAGGGAATATAAAATATAAAATAATGAGGAAAAAGGAGGAAAAAACCCTATACAGCTGACCTAAACCATATGGTTCCCAAAACCATGGGCCAGCACTCCACCACCAAAAAACTATAAATAGGTGATGGAGACCCCTTATTTCACATCCACAATCAAGTATACCCTTACTCTGCCAAAATCTCTCTTGAAACCCTAGCTCACCCTTAAGCTACTTTCACCTTGAGAGCCCCTTTTGGCCCATTCCCATCATTTGGAGAAAGAGAAGGAGCAAGTTGGATCTTGGAGCAACCCTCTTGGGCCATTGCAAGAGCTTCACCAACCTTCACATCGGAGGTAAAATCAATACAAAAAACCTTTCTTCATATCTTGTTTTTTCTGTTTTAGCACTTTAATTTACAATTTACTGAACTGCTACTAAGGAGTCCCTTCTCCTTAGTAGGTGCTCATTTTCACAAGCTAGGGTGAAAACCCTAGCTACAATCGCTCAGCTCAATTCCATTCGGATGCACCCATCAACAGTCTCCACTACTTCCTTAAATAGATATGCAGGTATCTCTGTTGAACCAATACGCTTGCTGCCTTCAAGAGACCTTTCCAGTAAGAATTTAGCCACATCTACTTCCCAGCAGGAAATGATGCCTATTTTGCATGCAGTACAGAAGTGGCAGCCATACCTATTAGGGAATTATTTCTGCATCAAGACTAATCTCCAGAGTCTGGAAATTTTTTTGGAACAATGGGTCTCCTCCCCAACACACCTAAAATGGGTTATCCAACTCATGGGTTATCCCTATGTGATCACTTACAAGAAGGGTAAGGACAATATGGTGGAAGATGCTCCTTCTCGCACAATTGATGACCCTGTTTCTCTTACAGCTCTTTCTCTGCTTGTTCCAAATTGGTTGCAATATGTTTAACAGGGCGATCTCTTCTATGAACTCCATGCTTCTTCATCAACAGGGCACTCTGGGTTCTGCAAAATGTATGACCGGGAACAATGTAACTTCTTTTGGCAGGGACTAAAAATGACAATTCAACAGATAGTGGCTGACGATGATATTTTTCAAGTCAACAAGGGTGAAACGACACTCCTTTTGGGATTGCTCAAACCCTTGCCCATCCCTACACAGCTTTGGCCAACTATTTCTATGGATTTCCTAGCAGCGCTCTGGTGGTACAATACCACATCTCAAAGGACACCATATGAAGCAGTCTATGGAAAAGCACTGCCAGTTCTTCTTCCATACACCCTTAGCAACTCCCCAGTTCAGGAAATTGACTCAGTTCTTCGAAACCGCGATCAGATTCTTCTCATTCTGCAGGACAATCTTCACATGGCCAGAATTCGCCTGAAACAACAAGCCGATCAGCACCGTTCTAAGCGCATTTTCCACGCAGCTGACAGGGTTCTTCTTCATCTACAACCTTCCAAGCAATCCTCCTTGACACTCCAAAGGTGTCAGTGGCCCGAAATGCAACTCGAGGATGCTACCGGGGAACCACTCCTTCAGATTCTGCAGCACTTTCTCCAACCAAAGCTTTGAGGACAAAGCTTTTTCTAAGGGAGAGGGGATGTTAGGAACCTATGTCAACCCTTCTCTTTATTATGTTAGTATATTTTTGTTGGACGCATATGCTTTGTAAGTCGTCCTGTAGTATTTGTTGATCCGTAGTTTATATTAGCCCATAGTATTGACCCATAGTATTGGACGCATATGCTTTGTAAGTCGTCCTGTAGTATTATATGTCCCATGGTTTTGACTCGTAGTATTGGGAATAGACTTAGTATATAAGTGTGTGTTGAGGTCATTGAAGGCACCATGAAGTTAATTGTATTGAGCTTGCTCAAAGGATGTTTCCCCCTCGAAGTGGCCCATGATCAATATAAAAGTGATTCTGAGTTCTGTCATTTCTGTTATTTTGCATATTCTTATTAATTAATTGTGCGCCCGTACGGTGGTGTCCCCTTTGCGCCGTATGAGCCCCGGGAGAACACTGCAATGCCGGCGTTGCCACCCGCTCTGTGACTTGAACCTGGGTGGAGGCTCTGATACCAGATGATACGAACCGTTACACCAAAACCTCGAGATGTTAGTGAAGGCCGTCCACTAGGATCTTAACACTCTCTAAATGTGAAAAAATACCAAGTTTTCCTTCCTTGGACTCGTTAAAATTTAACATCGAAGGACCCACTTTGGGACGAACCCCTCCTTTCTCAGGTTCGTAAAACATGTGAGATTGGACTCATCTATGAGATGAGCTACACCGAGCATCTGTTATCCTCTTCAAGCTCGAAAAACAAAAAAGAGGTACTCGTCTATCATGTCGGTGGAATATGGGGAACAAGTCAAGTTTGTTTTGGTAGCTTGTCAGTCGTTACCTTTGAACATGGCATGTGTCTGTCCCTTGTCTATACTGGGTATCTATTTTCCACTGAGTTATGGTCATCATCCCGAGTCGTCTCCTTGGCCATGAGCCTACTCATTCGGTGTCTATCCTCTGCTATCAATAATCCCTGATGCCAAGTCCTGTTACATGCCATTACATGTTCAAAGGGTTGCAGCGTTCAGAGTCGTTCATTGTGTCAGACCTCCGCGGTGTCAGTACATACTCCATTGTCTCATCATCTTATACTATCTTTCGTTTCGATTTTGTGTCGATGATGTGGGAACCATTATGGCCCACCTTCAACGAGTCTATTCCCGTCGACGCAAATCACTATCCAGGAATTGGACTTAGGGATCAACCATTAGTACCTTGGTACCTGCATGCCTCAATGGCAGGTTTCCTCGTGTTCGACAGTAGGTTTACATCATTGACCTCTGATCGAACAATCTCTCGAATGCTCGACATCAACTCATCTATTCGCATTTCATTGAGATGTACTTCGGATACCTTGGGGATCATCGTCATCATTGGTGATTTCCCTCTCATTTGTTAACGGTTCACATCATTGACCGGTAATCAAATGGTTTCTACCATGTTCGACTTCAACACTTTATAATCACATGGCTAGATTCGTATCATTTGCGATTGGGTAGAAGACCCTGGGCGCACCTTTGTATCTTGATTGCGTCCGGGTTGCGATGGAGATATCCTTAGTATTGTCACACAGATCCACTTTTTTTATTGGTCGTGGCTGTGTCATTATTGTCTCATGGATCTACGCTTGTTCATAGTAGCCATGATCTGTCCATAGTCTATATCATCTCAGTACTCATGGATCTGCAATGTATTGGTCGGCAGCCATGCTTTGAGTCATTTGTTTCCGAGCATGGGGATGCCCGCCTCTGTGGTATATCTAACACTTTGTTTTTCTATTTCAGCTCCTTGTCGCTCTCCTCGATGCTATCTCTGCACAATATTTGTAAAGTCTTTCGGCCATCAGTCCCTTCTGACCTCACACTTTAGGGGGCATCTGTTATACCTCCATATTTCACAGTGTCGCATCTTCACCACAAAAATAGTTGACGACACTTCCCCTACTGCTCAAAACACCCAGGAGAGACAAATGATGAGTGATCCTTGAAGGTAAACCTACCCTGGCAAGAATCACCCTAGCTGAGACTTCATTTACCCTAACTACCGCGCCTTGCTCAGTTATAGGTGCGTGGTAGTCCGTACTACCGCGCTATGCTCTGTCTCTGACACGCGGTACTACCGCGTTATGCTCTGATCTAGGGGAGCGGTAGTCCTTTTTTAGCCTTTTTGCCATGGCTTGTGGGATTTTGGATTTTCAATATTTTTGAGGATTGAGGTCCCTGATTCGATCCTAACTCACTTTCTGTGATTAGCAGACCTGATCCACTAAACTCTCCACTAGATCCACCCTTCTCTCTTGTTGGTTAACCCTACCACACACTATAAAAGAGAGGCATTCCATGAGCAAAAGGGGAGGACTCTTAGAGATATCAAACTTATGATCTTGCAGCCTTGTGGAGATAGCTAGAGGAGGAAGCACTTGGAGCTGGAGGATTGGATTGGACATCAAGCAACATTTGTAAGTATTCTTCAAGTTTGTAATAAAATAACTTGTCTTGTTTTTCCCATTTCATGTGTATTCTATGAGTTTATGACATGGAATGTATCTAGTCCAGATTTGAATCTAATCTTTACTTCAAGGTATTTGGAAGCTTGTATGCTTGTTCCTTGTTTGATTTCAACAGGTTCTACATTGGAGATTTGGGATCAAGAGTCGGAAGCGGGACAAACGTCGGATTGAAAAGTGAGTTATGTTTCTCACCTCTTCTGAATACATTTAATCCTGTTGTGAAATTAGTTCAGGAAATTCAAGGTAGCATTTGTTTTGTTTTGTTCTTATCTTTGAGTCAGTTATAAATCTGCTTTAATTTAAGAGAATTTTGACTTATCCGTAGGGAAAAATTCTACCAACACTTGTTACCTTCTAAAGTATCCAATACTTGATCTATAAATGGGAGGAAAGTAATCCTTCTTGGTTTCTTTGTTAAGTTCTCGATCGTCCACACAAATTCTCCATTTGCCTCCCTTTTTAGGGACTATGACCATTGGTGATACCCACTCACTATCAGAAATGGGATAGATGAACCCTGCATCTAATAACTTTTGTAGTTCGGCTTTGACTATGTCCTTCAATGTTGGGTTTAATCTCCTTTGTGGTTGCCTTATAGGCATAGAACCTTCCTTGATGTAAACATAATGCTTGCAGATATCAGGATAAATACCTTTCATGTCTGCATATGTCCATGCAAAAGCTCTATTCTGCTCTGTTAATACCTTCATGAGCTGTTCTTCTTGTTGGGGCTGTAGATTAGAATTGATATTAACTGTTTTCCCTGGTATAATTTCCACAATTTTTGTTTTGTCTGTTTGCTCTTCCAGAGATGTCAGTTCTGCCCACATCTTGTTCAAGTTCCTGCTTGAAGATTCACCTTCATTCTGCTGATCTATGTCAATAAACCTTTGGAGACTATCATTGTTAGAAAAATCATTTTGTATAAACCTATCTATATGACTATCTTCATCTATGGCTTTTAGTGTTAATGCAGCATCAATTGTCAGGACAAGTCTCATGTTTTGATTCAATGTGTCATTGTAATCGTCAGTCTAGTTTTGATATTCTATGTCTAAGTATTTTCTAGATAGTGGGTAAATGGTGATTTTTTTCCTAGACTGGCCACTGGTGATGGTCATGTTGCTTGACCTGCATCCTATGTAAGCATCTGCAGTTTCCATCCAGGGTCTTCCGAGTATAATAGGATATCCACTAAGTTTGCTTTTTACCTCGATGACTATGAAATTAGTTGGGTATTCCCAGGATTCTATATTGATTATAATGTCCTCGAGCATTCCTTCAGGATTCACAGTGGATGTATCTGCTAGCTAGAGTACTGTAGTTGTTGGTCTGACCTCTGATTGGAGACCTAGGTGTATCATAGTATCTTTGGTCATTACATTTATAGCTGCTCCTAAATCAATTAGGCTCCTGTCAATTTGTCTGTTATTGATGTTGACTTGGACCACGGGGCTACCTGGGTCTAGATATTTGGGGTTAACCACGATACCCAGCATTAGATCAGCGAATTGGCCCACTACATTAATAGTTGGTGGGTCATGCTTCCTCCTTCCACGTTTCTTCAAACAATTCTCTTTTATATATTTGTTGCAGATGGGTACGTCTCTGATGGCTTGTAAGATGGGGATTTGGATATTCAAGTGTTTTAATTCATTCAGAATTACATTTTCCTCTTCATCTTTGGTACTTCGTACAAGATTTTCAAGAAATGGATGGTTTCTAGTTTGTGTGAGTGGTATAATTTCTTCCTCCGGAAGGTTTGGTTCATCGGGATGATGAATCTGAGGTTGAGTCATTTGCTCCTAGTGCTCTGGTTGTTGTATGTTTTGCATAGGTGTATTTTGGAGAATTTTTCTAGACCTTAGGTTAATCTCATTTATTTCCACAGTATCTACTACGTAAGTGGGAAATTGCATCGTTTCAATATTGTAGGCTTGCTACTTCCCTGGCCTGTTGTTGTTAGGGTTAGGGATTGGCTGGGCAAGAATTGGTGGAGGTTTGGGGGGTGGTTGATTAAGTGGTGGTGGCATGATAAGTGGATGTTGTTGCTGTAGCGGAGCTCTCCAATTTGATGAGGAATAAGGATATGGATTGCCATAATTTGTGGATGGTTGAGTAAAAGGTGGGGGGTATGAGGGGTAGGATTGTGGGTAGTATGATTGATGATAAGGCTGGTTTTGTTGCCACTGATTTGGATTTTGCTGAGATGGCCATTGGGCTAGTATAGAGTTCCAATTCTGTTGGTTATTTCCCTAGTTATAGTAATGTTGGTTGTTGGGTTGGTACAGTCTGGGAAAATTATTCCTCTTCTGATTTACAAAGCAGAGTTGTTCTATTACACCCTCGGTTGTGGGATCTTGGATAGCATCTTTGTAAGAAGGCAACAAGGGACACTTGTCAGTAGAGTGATCCTCAGTGCAGAGGCCACATATTTCGATGGTGTTTAGTGTGCACTGCCCCTTCTCATGCTTCTTTCTACAACAAGGACAGAATACTGCCAAGGCTTGGTTAGTTTCATCCTGTTTCTTTTTTATTTGAAGAGCATCAAGTTGCATGGCCAGAGATTGCAGGATGTCAGTATTCATGTCGTCCAACAAGTTTCCTAAATCATATTTTGTAAGTGTTGGTCCTGAAGGTGTTGATCCACCAGTAAATGTGTGTGTATTCCTTGTCCCATTCTTATTTTTCCTAGATCTAGAGTAGTTTTTGAAGATTTGCAGGATCTGGTCAAAATATTTTTTGAATATATGTCCATCTCCTAGAAGATTTAAGACTTCAAAATTCTCTTCTTTTACACCTCTAAGAAGGACAAGTTTTAGTGATTCAGGATCCAAGGTGCAATGACTGGCTCGTTTGTAGCTGAGTTGAAATCTTTGGGCATAATCTTCTAATGACTCTCTTTCTCCTTGTTGCATCCTAAAGATTTCATCCCTTGTATCTTTGGCCTTGCAGTAGTCCCTATATTTTTCTAATAATGCCTATTTCATTTGATCCCAGCTAAAGATACTATTCCCTTCAAGGCTCATGAACCACCGAAGTGATAGGTCTTTCAGTGTGGAAGGAAAAAACCTTATCTTTTGTGCATCAGTAGTGTAATCAAATGATCTGCAAAATACCTCAAATTCAAACAGGAATGTGTCAAGATCTTCTGAAGTCAAACCATGGAAGTTTGGTATATTATTAGGATTGATGTTCTTCATCCTGGCATCTCCAAGAGGTATGCTAATGGGAAAGGTGAAAAGCTCCCTAGGTTCCTCCTCTTCATTTTCCATTGTGGTGTTTGAGCTGGAACTGGTAGTGAAGTTGTCTCTGTTTGGATCGTATGTGGAGTCATTTTCATTTTCAGAGTGTAGAAATTCAAACTGAGAATGGTCAGAACTGTTATTACCGTTGTTTCTCATGGAATGCTTGGGCAAAAAGCGGCCAAACCTATCCCTTTGCCGACGAGGCTTTCATTGGTAAAAAAAAAAGTATTTATGTTTTTGTTTTATGTGATTTTTGTTTTCTTTTTGTGTTGTTTTTAGGTGATGTCTCCTAAAAGATTTAGCACCTCCCCGGCGACGGCACCAAAAAGTGGTGAGCTCCCAATATGGATTCCTAATGAGGGCAGCTGTACTAAGAGCCTACTTTAATTATCAACCCAGGGGACGTACAAACTTTAGAGGTACAGGCACTATCTGTGCTCTTATAGGATAATCTTTGTCGTGGTTGGGTATCAGTATCAATGTTTTAAGGGTTGCCTACTCAATACATAAAACTGTTTATACTAGGGAATTAAATACTGGGAAACAGTAAATTATTTTAAAGAATTAAAATACTAAAAGCAGTAAATCTATTTTTAAAGAATTAAAATATTAAGAGCAGTAAATCTATTTTAAAGAATTAAAATACTAAAAGCAGTAAATCTATTTTAAAGAATTAAAAATTTTGAAAGTGAAAGAGATATTCCTATGAATCTACCTAATGCAGAATGGTGAATCTAGACTATGAAAGTGAAATTCCATAACAGATCTATTCTAAATTAAAGAAAGCAAGGTCTGTAATTACTTACGCATAAAACTAGAATTATAATCTAACATCTCATGCTACACATATATTATTAAGAAATCAAATCAATCAATCTCGAGAAGCAATTAATCATGATGGGAAACCTTAATAAACCTTAGATCTAAACCATGATTTTTGAAGGCAATGCTAATATATATGGAATCGTTGTTTAAAATGTGCATTGGAAGAAAGCATCTACAGGACTACTAAAACCGTATTGCTGAACTACAGAACGTGTTATAAATTACTACAGAATCAAGACATCATTCAAATGCTTCCATATACGATATAAATTTTCATCACTGTAAAACACATAATCAAAAATACCTGAAAAATGGAAATCCCCTGACTTACGTGTTGGAGGGGCCCTCTCCAACCCGTACTCAGGAGGAAAAGAAACTTATAGACGTTGACTGGGATTTAACATCAATCTTCCATTAAAATATAAACTTCATGTCTTCACAAAGGTCTGTAACTCAGAAGTATCTCAAGAGTGCAAAAACGTAACACAATGTTTCTCCAAAAATGTCAACAGATACCTCTCGCTACCCGAGAGGTCCATATTTATATAATTCTTAACGCTGAACCTAACTAAATGTCTAAATGTCGATTCTCCTTGAAAAGGAGTGCGTTCTCTACAAATCAGGAAAAAGGCGTCGAGCTGCATGATCCCTCAGTCTTCTACGTGTTTGTCCTTTAATGCCCCTGAACCTACTCAATCACGCTCGATTTCCACATAATTAGTTTATTGAATACGCATTTTAAACATACAAGAATAATCGTCAAAAACAACTTCATTAAATAATTAAGGTAAAACATTTTTCCCACAAATGAGTGTGTTTCTTCGCCATTGCTTGAGCTTTACTGCGGGAAAAAGGTTATCAAATACCTGAAAATTGGACTCGTCGCCTCTCCTATCGAGCGGAGAGCAGTAATACGCGACATAGCAGTTGCGCATCATGATGTGGTAGAGGTGCTACAGGAGCTGCAGGAGAACCTCTAGAGGTTGAAACTGGATATACCGGATGCTTCCATTGATGAGTTTCCTCGCTGATATCAGTGATAGGTTGTAGGAGTCTCAGCACGCTTTGGTTTACTACTCCGTAGAGTGTCCAGGGCTATCGTTTGTTACCATGAGCATGCTAGGGAGTAGCTCATGTAGGATATGTATGTACTGAAAGCTGTGGGATTCATATTTTGTAGTGGAGACTTACTGAAATCTCATATGCTTCAGATTTTGTATCACTACCACATTTTTGTGTTATATGGACACGATGATATATATATACAAAACACCTTCTATGGTTTTATATATTGTGTTTCATTGATGATTATGGGATCTTATGCATGTTTAGCTTATACTTAATTTACATGTTATGTCGTTTTTATACATCTGTTTGATTATAATTTTTATGAATGTGCAAAGTACCAATCCAATATGAAATTGGCCAAAGAGTCAACAATAGTGTTCATCTCTCTAGGAATATGAAGGTATTGAATGGATTCAAAATACTTCTCTAAGAGACATACTTACCGAAACAGATGGAGCAGCATAGGATCGCGGATAGCGTAGACACAGTTAATATGGGAGACCACTAGTTGTGAGTCAAGGTGGACGATAACGTGGTCCGTACCCAAGGAAAGAGCGTCAGTCAGAAATCCAATCATTGTGTGATACTCAACGGCATTGTTGGTCGCGTATCCTAGAAAACTTCCTCCCGAACTGATAAGGTCGCTGGAAGGGGAATAGAGTACCCATGTTTCTGAGGCAAGTTACGAGTATTCCACCTAGCGCCATCCGCAAATCCAACACATGTTTCCATCTACACATTCAGGAAAAATGTGGTATAAGTGTAGACACAAGATACTAACACACTCAAACAAAGCGTCACACCACACAAAACACACATCATGTACAGTATATACATAGCACTAATGCGTAAAAAACTAAATCATAGTACCGTTTCAGGTAGATCCCATTGCAAGGCTCACCCAAATATATCCCATCGTAGTCTTGTAGCTCATATGCTCCTTTCTCCAACACGCGTTTGACCACATATGGACCATGCCACATGGACTCAAGTTTTCTTGCCCCTAGTTTATCATGTTTTTGGTCGTAAGTGAGGACCAAATATCCCTCGTTAAATACGTGAGGTTCGAATGATTTTTCATACTAGGCCTTGATGCGCTTCTTATGAGTTTCATTGGCTAGAGCAGCATCACAACGGGTTTCATCGAGTTTCGCCAGGTATAGAAAACTTTATTCCTCAGTGGTGGTATTGGGTAGGAGTTCAACATTAAGTTTTAACGATGGAATCTCGTACTCTATCGGTATTACTACCTCTAGTCCATAGACCAATTGAAAAGGCGTGAAGCTAGTGGAAGGTTTGACGGAAATCCTGTATGCCCAAAGGGATGAAAAAAGCATTGTGTTCCAATTGGACTTGTATGTCCCTACCATCCGTTGGATCATGGTTTTTAAGACCTTGTTGATGACCTCTACTTGTCCATTTGATTGAGGGTAGTAAGGAGTTGATTTCTCATGTCAAAAACCCAGTCTAGTGCTTAGTTCATACACCATCTTGTTCTAAAAATGAGATCCAAAATCATTGACGATGACTTGTGGGACTCCGAATCATGCAATGATGTGGTTAAACATAAAGAGTGCGATCGTTTCCATCTTCGTTGTATGTATGCATAGCCTCGGCCCACTTTGTAAAATAGTCAACGACGACGATGACGTAACCATGCCCCCTGGCCGAGGTAGGCTTACAATGCATGAAATATATGCCCCATTTTGAAGAGGGACCGACGACAATAACGGGATGTAGTGGGGATGGATGAGAGCGCTTTTTATGATGAAAAATATGACAAGGACGACACGTATTGACGACCTTAATACAAGCTTTAAAGATGGAAGGCCAATAGTATCCAGAGCGTAATATTTTCTGAGTTGTAGCCATCCCAGAAAGATGACTGCCACATGCCCCTGAGTGACAATCATTGAGAACATGTTCAGCCTCCTCGTGAGTTAAACATCGTTGTAGGATAGAATCAACACCATGACGGTATAAGATATCACTGATGATTAGGTAGTTTTGCGTGGTGACGCACACGACGGCGGTCGTCGCGAGATAAATGAGGACTGAAACGTTGGGTTTGGAGATACAAAGTGATGGCGCCATACCATGGGTCAGAAGTACTAATAAGAAACAAGGACTCATCGGGGAGAGAGTCCATGGGCTCAGTTTTCATATTAGTATGGGGAATATCATAGATAAGCTCCGCAAAAACCAAAGACTTTTTTTACTTGGCCTTCTCAAAATGGAACTCGAATTCTTGGAGAATGACGATCCAGCGCAAATACTTTCCCCCAAGCACCTTACGTGTGAGGATATGGTACACAGGGTTAGAATCAACAATGATAGTGGTAGTATGAAGGAGGATATAATGGAAGAACTTTTGGACAGAAATGACTGTTGTGAGAGTGAGTTTATCAACATGTGAATACCGCATTTCGGAGTCGATGAGACCCTTACTAAGGTAGTAAATTACATGTTCCTGGGCATTTCTATATTCCTGGACCAAAACCATAGCAATAGTGGTAGTGGAAGCAACAAGATAGAGGATGTAATCCTTAGTGTAATCGGGCAGTTGAAGCATAGGTGCATGGGTGATAGCATGTTTTAGGTTGTCAAAAAACTGCTAAGCAGAATCATCCCAAATGAACAGGACATCCTTCATTAACAATATCATGTATCCCTGCATTTTCTCGGTGAAATTACACACGAAACGCCTTAAGTAGTTTTCCTTCCCCTGCAAAATGTGTAGTACCGGTATGTCCGTCAGAGGTGGGAGGCCAACGATGGCTTCCACCTTCAAGGGATCAATACGGATCCCATATTTGGAAATTATGAAGCCTAGGAGGCGTCCAGGCTCAACATAGAATATGCACTTGTGAGGGTTTAGACGGATGTTATACCGCCTACATCTGAGGAATACTATCGTCAAATGGCCAATGTGGAACTCACGACGATTCGAATGAGAAGGGAGATTGTCGAGATACAGTTCTACAAAGTCCTTCACGTCGTGGAAAGCATACAACATAGCCCTCTGGAATGTAGCACCAGCATTTTTAAGGCCAAAGGGTAGTTTGCAATATGAAAATGTACCCCATAGGAATATGAAAGCATTTTTATGTTGATCGGCTGGGTGGATCTCAATCTTATTGTAGCCAAAAAATCCATCCATGAATGAGAAGATGACGCTTCCAGCACAGTTTTCGATGATTTGGTCGTTGTCCTTGGGACAAGCCTTATTGAGTTCCCTGTAATCGACACAAACCCTAATGGTGCCCTATTTTTTGGTAACAAGGATGACATTAGAGAACCATTCTGTCAAGGGGACGGGCTAAATGAAACCAGCCTTCAACATCTTTTCAATTTCAGCCTTAATAGCCACAGTTTTCCTAGGGTGCACTAGACGTAATTTTTTCCGGACGAGTTTAACATCGGGATATGTTTGGATCTCATGTACAACAATAGCAGGATCAATCCATGGAATTTCCTTGTAGCTCCAGGAAAATACGTCATGGAACTATTTGAATAAGGCTGTGTATGAGGTAATCTCTTCAGGAGAGCAGTTTTGTCCTATACGAATATGTTCCACGACTCCTGGTGTGGTTGAGATGTCGATCAGAAAAGTAGGTGTAATGTTTTCCAAGTTACCCTCGGTTACCGTATCACAACTGAGGATAGGAGATTGGGGGTAGGGAGAGACATCCGACGGGATGATTGTTTCAATGTGGTTCTCCATGGAATCTAGCGGTGGGAGGAAATACAATTGATGGTGAAGGTCTTCCCATGGGGGTTCATCCACACTCATGATCTCCATAATGGACTCGTCGAAATGGAAAGTCCGGAGGAGAGGATCTGGTTGGGAAGAAGTCCGTTGTAAGGGTGGAGAATGAGATGTAGATGCCACTGAGGAGTGGTCATCAGATGTCAATTTGATACCCTCAAAAATGGCTTCCGCTGGTGTGAGAGGCATAACATCCCCAATTGAGTCCAACTTGTCAATCTCAGGCACGAGCCATTGGTCATTGGAGCTGGATGGTTATGGGATCATAAAAGAAATCATGTTCACCGTGGCAACATGGGAAAGGGGATCCGGAGATGGAAAGACTCCCATGAGGGATGATTTCTTGAGGAGTATGACCCCCACACTCTCATATATCTGTAACAAATGACCTAAGAGTGGTACATTGTCTGCAGGGTGAGTAGTGGTGTCCGATGTACAGAAATCCAGTTGGTTGATAGTAACAATTTTCCCTTGGTGGGGAAATTGCACGATGCGGAATATGGAAGACATGAACGCAGTCATGGCATAAAACCAATTACGACCAAGGAGTATATTATAATCCAATGGGGCGGAGACTACCTCCACGTTGATGGAAATGGTCTTCCCCCCCAGCTCTATTTCCAAAGCTTGTAACATCTCGTGTAGTTGGAATCCACGACCGTCAAATGATTTCAAAGTGGTAGGGGAACGGTTCAACTCAGGAGACTCAATGGATCGCCAACAAGATAATGACATTACCAAGGTGGATGCTCCTTCATCTAATACAGTACGATGGATGCTTTTCCTAGCAAATTTGGTAACAATTTGGAATGCAAGTTGGTGGGAAAGCCTCGGTTTGAAGTACTCGAGTCGGAACATAATGGTGTTTGAGGAATTGGCATCTACAGCGCCGATAGAAGTGAGGAGAGTGTTACATTGATTAGGGAAGTTTTTCAAGAATTCCAACGTCGACATAGCACAAGGAGCTTGCGCTAAGTCCTCTACAAGGTTGTAGTTTTGAGCAGCCTGAGCATTGGGATTGAAAACAGCTTTTCTAATCATGCTCTTAGGTGGATGTAGCATTGAATCAAAGGAAGGTTTCTCAATAGTGAGAGAACCTTGAGGCGGGCACTCTTTGGTAAAGTGGTCGCCACCGCATAGTAAACAAGGATACTTAACCTTTCACTTTGGTTTGTTGTCGTCAGGATTGTTCTGTTTGGGCTCCTGCTGATTAGAAGACTTTTTGTTTTTTCCTTTGTTCTTAGATTACCACCGGATTTTTGAGGTGAAGCAGATTGGACTAAATTCACTTCTTCAGTGGAAGCAGGGCTGGGTGATCTGTTGGTCTTGTTCCCAGCCTGTGATGGGGGTGGAGTGGAGCCATAGTGGCTATGTGATCTACCGGATTGTGAAGCAGGCTAGTTTTGAACGGAACCGATGATGTCGTCGGCATGAGGTCTCGTGGGTGGTTTTGCTGGGTCATAGGTAGGGCAGGGTGCATTGGGGACAATATTGTATAGAGTGTTGGATTGAGTATAGACCAAGTCTAAGTACTGGGCACGTGCTATAAATTTTTCTCCTGTGAAGACCCCACTCATAACGACATCTTTGGCCACGACGGGTAGGAATGACTTAGTAAACCAATCTGCAAGGAGTTGGTCTGGAATGGGAGCTTTAATCAGACGTCGTCTCCACCTCCACTCATGAATATGATCGAAAATGTGAGTGGTGGTGGTTTTACAGAGAGAGTTCAAAATATCTGTACCGGTATCGTAACGAAAATGTGTCAAAAATGACATGGCCAAGGATCGAAAATCGGGAAAAGAGTGTGGTGGTAATTCGATGTACCACTTGGCAGCAGTGTCAGTGAGGGTTCATTGGAATAACCTCAAATGGATGGAATCATCCATTAAGTAATTGGACGAACACCACAAATGATAGGTCATTACATGGTTTTTTGGGTCCTCACCGGGTTTGTCGTCAAACTTCGGGATGTCAGATGGTAACTTCACCAAAATGGTTGGCCAATTAGTTCCATGATATATAGGATTTTAAGTCAATTGTGATAAATCTGGCAGATCGAGTGTAGCCAGAAACGGTAATTGTTGGTTGGACCGTGGAAACTGGTAGTACTGATAAGGCATCGGTGTACCAGTAGGACCATGGATCAATTGGTCGTAAGGTCCCCCTGTAGGAAATTGTCCATATGGGGGTGGGTCTCCTGGGTTGGGAGGGGGACCCAAAGGAGGTTCGCTTACGCCCGAATAAGGTGATCCTCCACCGAAAGGTGGGGTTCCGCCACCTCTAGGGTAAGGTGGTCCTCCATCGAAAGGTGTGGGTCCTCCTCCAAAATGGGGTGGTCCTCCGCTGGAAGGTGGGGATCCTCCTCCTACAGAATGGGGTGGTCCTCTGCTGAAAGGTGGGGGTCCTCCCCCTCCAAAATGGGGTGGTCCTTCGCTGGAAGGTGGAGGTCCTCCCCCTCCAAAATGGGGTGGTCCACTGCCGTAGGGTGGGGGTCCTCCCCCTCCAAAATGGGGTGGTCCTCTGTCGTAAGGTGGGGGTCCTCCCCCTCCAGAATCGGGTGGTGGTGGTGGTGGTGGACCGGATAGTGGTGGAGGTGGCGAGAAAACTGGTGGAGGTGGGGGGGGTGGTCCGTTGGCCGGAGGTCCAGTCGGTGGGACATTATGGTTCCCCCATGGGGTATTCGGGTTTCCATGATAGGGTAATCTAGGAAAAAGGGGTCCTGGATATTTTTGTCGAACATGGTGTCCTAGAAAAATATGCCCCCATGGGGGTTGGGTCCAAATGGATGGCCCCCCAGTATGATGTGTCCATGTGGGTTGTCCCATGGTTGGAAGAGGACTTCCAACCATACTATAACTTCGATGTGAAGTATATCCTCCACTCACGGTATGACTGCTGACTGGGTGATTCCCCCTAGTCAGGTTAGGTCAACCAGCTAGGGGTTTCCCCCCATCTGAAAATTGCCCGCTTACTGGAATGTGCTTTATGACCAAATGTTGACCACTAATGTTGGGTTGACCCATAACAAAGGGTTGACTGCTAACAAAAGGATTACTTATTCCTGACTATAGACTAACAGGTAAATTATATCCTCCCCTCGAATTTTGAGGTGGGGGAGGTGGAGGTAATGTCCCATAGTTAACAGAGGTTGAAGGTTTTCCTTCAGACGTTGGGGTCACAGGAGGTGTAGAACCGGTCGCCTGAATTTGAGGTGTACTCGTAGGAAACAAGGGTTGACTTGGTTCATAAGTGGTCCTGTTAGGTATGGATGTTTCTGGTGAAGTGAACGATAAAGAGCATACAGGGGAATGGAGAAAGATGGGTACTTCCGGGATGTTTTCTCTTCGTGAGATACTCTAGCGTCTAATTTGTTCACCAGTTATGTGTAAATAATTCATGTGCTCATAGAGTGGTGCAAGAAACTCATCATTCGGAATCCATCGATGAGGTATAGTTTCTTCCATGAGGATTGACCCAAATCGGTGACATGTCGGCCTAGAGACGTGTCCCAAAAAGATGCAGTTGGACCAAATGTTGTTGATACAGGGTCACCTTGGGGATGATTGAAAATCCAATCTGTAGCTCTAGGATGTCCCTCCATCGAATGATGGAAGGATGTGTCATATGAGGTAGGTTGTTCCACTATCAAAGGTCATGTGGGATCATAGATAGGTGGATTGTTGGGAGATGAATAGTTCATTCCCGACTATAAGGTAGAGGTATCTTCCTCACGTGACATAGACGTGGTAGGTTGATCCATGTTTGATCCCTAGTTATCCTCCCAGTTAAGGGGATATTCAGGTGGCAAGTTCAAAATCCTTCGGGATCTTCTCAAAGGTTAGTCAGCCAGAGTGACTGAACCAAAATTTATCCTAGCTATTTTCTATACAAAGAGGAAAAATGCAATCCAAGATCTACACAAGATAAAGCCACAAGCAAACTTATGTGGTAGGTGTGGATTCAATGGTCTAGAACCTCATGGGATTGTCAAGGCAATGCAACTCGCGATATAGCATAAGGTCCAAGTTATACTCAGCCCAATATTTTAGAGCGCTAACCAGGGAGGATTAGGGCGTACCCCTGACCGTATAACCCGACTACCTGAAGCACGTGCAAAGTAGCTCCCTGAGTGTTGTTCTCAGTGTATTTTCACGCCAAGACGGCCAATAGGTTAGCTCAGATGGTTACAGGAATCCTAGAAGGGTCTCCCAATATACTCAAGATACGTGGGAGCTCAAATCCATAGTGGTGTTGTCTAATGCACAACCATACGACATGATCCTTTCGATATACTACCGAGTATGTGAAGTATCTTTCGATATACCCAAGGGTACGTGAAAGGATGTTCGATATACCGGTTGGTACGTGGAAGAACTACAAGCCCCCGGGATGCAATGCAAGCAAATAATGGCAGCTGACACGCTTAAAGACGACGAAACACGTCTCTAACCTAACACACAAGTTTCTATATAGTTTTAACCTAACACTACAGGTAAATTTTATCTTTTACGGTTAGGTGAATGCATGAGGTGTATACAAGAATTTAAAAAGAATGCAGATCTAAGCTAAATGCAAATGCAAATCTTTTCTTTTCTTTTCGATGAAATCTCTCTATGGTAAGGAGAAATTCCTTTGTTTCTGATGGTGAAAGTAGACAAGTACCCCTATACTTCAAAATCAATCAAAAGACAAATGAAGCACTTCCTTCACTAATCCAACAAAAGCAATAAAATAACATACACCAAATTGTAAATGCTTTTCTTTTTTCTCTTTTCAAGTTAAACTAATTGACGAAACATGGAAAGAAGAATTTCGTTTTCAAATGGAATAATCCACAATCTTCGAAATAATGATCTAAAAAAAGTGAAGGAAAATCAAAAGTAAGAATTTTTAGTCTTTATAAATGCTTTGTAAAAACTTAAATGTGCTTATAACTTTCCAAGAAATGACGAACACATTCTCATAACCAAGAAACTACAAGATAACCTTTTAAGCTTTCCAAATATTTTTTCAACATTCATCCCAAAGCATGAAAATTTATTTTCCAACAATTTCAAGAATCAAACTTGAAATGAAGATAATAAAAAGTTTGTTTTCCTACTCAAGTACTCACGATGGCTCTGATTATTATAACATTCTTTTAGATCTACTATTCAAAAAATCAAAGACTATGTCACGACCAACTAAAGTAAGTTGGAAATTCCCAAAGAAAAGTGATCACTCAAAGCTCAAAAACACTCAAACACACAACGTCAAAACAACAAATCGCAACAATCAAAACAAAAGGGCTCGGAAGTCGGATCGGGCAGATCCGATGCAAGTATCGGGAGATACAAGACTGAGCAGATCGACGTGGGATTGAAATTGCCCACAGCAACCAAAACACTCCCTTGACTGGAAAAGACTCCAATCAACACTCAAACTTCAAAATCAAGCCAATAAATGGACTATGCAGCATCCAGGGTATTTGTGACTGCAAAGGACAGACCACAGAACTCTGAAAATCAGATCAAAAGTCAACTTGAAGGGTTTCTTAAACCAAGTGCAAAGTAACACCAGGTGACACACTATGCAGGTAATTATCAGGGCGTCAAACAGTCCAGAGATGCACTTTGAAAACAGTAAGGGAGCGTTAGAGACGCAGTTTACAGGCATACATATGGCGTCAGTGACGCAGGTTACTAACCAGAGACACACGTCAGACGCAAGGAATACACAACCCAGGTGTGTCGGGTGAGATCCAAGGCATGAAAATAAAAAAACACTTCAAGAATAAAATACAATTAAATTGATATTTATCCTAGGTAGAGTCTAGTTAAACCAACAGACTCACTGGTGGGTAGATCTGATAGGAGGAATGGAAATGAGAGATCAAATCAATCAAAATTTAAAGATCGTAACCCAATCAAAGACATAAGCCAAAAATAGAGAAACAATAAAAAACATAAGTTATTCTTCCCCGGTATGGTCGCCATTTTTTTTTGTGTACAATCTACATGAGCAAACTCAAATAGATCTCCCTAGTCCAAGTGGATCTCGAAAAAAATAAATACACAATACCAGTCATTTTCCTAGATCAATAGAAATACAAGACGGGTCAATATGCAGCTTACCTCACGTCTGTAGTTCCTTTCTCCTTGTTGCTCCAAGCTCTAAAGTCGTCAGATCTTCAGCTACAAAACCATATCAAGCAATTGGAAACATACAAGCAGTAAAGCATATAAACATGAAATGACCTAGATTAACAGTTAAGGAGGAAAATCCTAAGTATTACCAACACAACAACACTTATGGAAAGGACTTGTATTAATGTAATGAACATAATTACATAGGGAAGAAATGTCACAACCAAGCCTTAACTTCGCGATGCCAACATGTGTGATCTTGCCTCAAGGGGTGGAAATCTTCCTAGCCTCCTGTGAATGAAGAAGAATAATCTGACTAAATTCCACCAGCAAGAGGATGCATAATCCTTCCTCCCTCCTCAATGGAGAGAGGGGTTGTATTTATAGGGATAGATGGATAGAATATGTTGAATATTTAGGGGAGATATCTAAGGGATCACCCCAATAGGTTAGGGAACCGAAGGACACCTCACCACATGGGATGAGCCTCCACATCACCAAGCTTCGAGAAGCCGCTCGAAGCTCCCTTTTATCCATTTAAACCAACTCCGATGCACTTTTCAAAAGGACAACTTGCGCCAGAGCTAGATCACCGCATGATGTTTAAGGACAACCTACGCCAGCGGCGCATCCTGCTAAGTTGCAAATTACGTCACCTTAGGTCTAACGCCCCTTGTTGGAAAGCAGAGTGCGTCAGGGTTACTAGAAAAGGCTAAATGAAAGGGAAATCAACATCTCTATTGACATCCAAGCCAAGGTACTTCAGGGATTAAGGCATGGGGATGACACTTGACTCATGGTAACGACATTTTGGTGTAACAGTGCAGAATTGTGGAACCTTTGGATAGTTTGAGAAAAGGGAAAAAAAATTAGCAAGTAGATCCAAGGGTTGCCTCCCATCACCTCTAAAGGGCACCGAGGTGACCGGGCACGTGACAGAGTGGTATTAGAGCCCAAGGTTACAACACTGGGGATGCTTGGGCCAAAGTATAAGCTTATAGGAAGTCCAAGAGAGGCCAAGTTGGACGTGACCACAATTTTGAAAGCAATGTGAAGAGCAAAGCGTGAGGACTTGATGCAATAAGAGCTATTGCAGTGATCAGGAAAGCTACAAAGGGATGACAAGGCCATGAAATTGGATCATATATGATATGGAATATGAATTCCATGCTATGATGAGGAATTGGAAAGGAAATGAAAAGGGATAACTCCTTAACCCTTCTCTTGCTGATATAATTATATTTTATGAGTTTTATGTATAGAAAATTATAGCATAGGAATGTTGAGAATGCAAGAGATTAGATGTATGAAAATGAATATGAACTAATGGGCACATTGTTAGATATTGCATATTGCATGCATGTGAGGTTGCATATGGATAAAGCTAGTGAGGTTTTACATATGCAATGAGCCACTAATGACAATTGTTGTGGTTGAAGCATGGTTGAAAATGTTCATGATGTTGTTGCATGTGACCAGCAACCCTATGAGAAGGGTTGGTGCAACAAATATATGATCATTGGGATGGTGGAAGGATGGCGTATTCCTTTGCAAGAGACCATCTAATCAGGTAACATCAAAGATGTTAATGGGAGCCATGTAGGTAATGTTTTACTTATGATAATGGTACAAGTGTTAAAAAGGGGATTGGGTAAGAATCCCTTGAACCATATTTAGTAATCATAAAATTGTATGCATGTAAGGTTGAATGCATTCATGTGAATGCCATACTGCCATAGTATGGTGGAGTATGGAGTAGTGAAGGAAAGAGGCCTCATACCATGTGACTGTTTAAAATTTAGAATGCATTCATATGAAATTATATCATGCCATGAGTGTATGTGGTTATGAGCTTAATAACAAAAGCAAGTGAGGACTTGTGGCCCTGTTATGGTAGTGCATGTTATATGAGATAGTCATGGGTAAGAGCACATGTGTTTGGAATGGTGGAATGCATGACACAATAGTATGGTATGCATGAATCAATGCAAGGTGGCATTGAGTGGATATGCATTAAAAGGTTTTGAAAATCTTGTGGTTATGCATTGAGTGAATGCACATTAAAAGATTATGTAAGTAGTATGAATGTGCATGCATAAGTGTGGGTGCACATGTTGAGATGCATTGTGTGAATGCATGGTTGTGATGTAAGCTTCATTGCAATTAAACAATAGATGAAATGATGAATTAATGATAATTATGGAATCATTTCATGAGTTGCTATGAGTGCAGGAGAATGAGTGCATGAAGAAGGTAGTTAGGTTTGATGAGCTACCAGAATGCTATGTTGGTAGGGAATATTTGCATGAAAGGGTATGGCTGTGAAGTAATGAATATTGGAATTTTTAGTTAAATTGTATCGATGATGTGATTGTATATTGCAATTCTATTGTGATGATGATGCATATATATATAGATAGATAGATAGATAGATAGATAGATAGATCCTTGCATTTGAGATGTTAATAGCTGAAAGTGTTTGAATTATGGAGTGTTATAATTCTGAAAACACTTCAGTGACTGTTGCAGCAATGAAATATTCTGTGCATGAAAAACTTACGAGTGTTTCAACTGATTTAAATTTTCAGATTTCAGGTAGATTGTCTTGGGCATGGCCATGTGGGAAATCCTGTATTAAAGGCTGGAATCTACCATGTGTAAAGGCCAAATATTGTGAGAAGGATCTCATGGTTCACAAATATTATTTCTACATGAAACCGATTTGGAAATTTTCCAATTTAAGTTTATGAGAATGATCTCAGGGTTGCAAATAAATTGATGTAAGAAAACAGATTTGCCAATCTCAGATTTGGAATTTTGCTAATAAATTACTAATGGTTGTTTGGTTGTTTGAGAAATTTGTCGGGAAGAAACATTGCAGGATGACCATGTGTTATGGCCTGCATAATCCAAACTCCATGGGAAGGACCCACGCTTTGGAAATGGGTTTCGGGTGAAACACCATTGCATATTTTAAGGATGACATCTCATGTGAAGTGCAAGTTTGGTAAACAATGTGGGTGAGATGGAAAAATTATGCCAATAGGGAATATGTGGGTTATGGAACGTGAAAGGGATTGGGGTGGGAAACCGAGGGACTGCTAACTCAGAGAAGGGATCCCCCATTCCTCGCAAGGAAAGAGAAAGTACATCTGCAAAACGAGTATTCTGTAACCCTAGCTAAGAATATGCATGTCTAATTATTAGAGTTTATAGGCAGAGCAAGTTTTATTTTTTTATTTCAGACTGCTTGAGTATGATTAGGGCCTACATGGATCACATCGGAAATGGGTGCACACCTTTCAGGTGATGGGTTGTGTATGGTTGTCAATATTCACTACACCCTAATGGAATGGACATGTTACTGGTGTTTCAATATTAGAGAGTGAATGTTATGAAATATGTTTACAATTTTATAGCAGTAATACTGATGAGCTTGCTTACCCATCTTGTGTTGTCAGTTAAAACAGATGCAACTTGGTGTTGCATACTAAGAAGCAAAGTGAAGAAGGGTACCACCCTTATTTGTGGGATTTATTGTTCCATTGCCTAATAAATCCAGTCAGTATGTTGGTTGGGCCTTGTGAGTTGGAATGCGGTGATATTGGTGAAGGCATAAAATCCCTATTGGTTCAGCAGTGAGTTGGGTGTCGAGACTGACTAGAAAACCCTTGAGATGCCTATGGCTCCGAAGTAGAGCCCTTGATTTGGTTACGGTGCAGTTTCCTTCCATTAACCTATTGACCCAGAAGAAAGAGTTGGCTTGGAAATGGAGAGGGAAAACTAGGTATGGGACTGGTTTGGCACCATCGATGCCTGACAAAACCAGTTGGTGTACTGGCTTGGCATTGACTACTTGGATGTTGTGGAGAAGCATGTATATTGGCCAAACATTCATTCCACAAGTGATCCAAGGCTTGTAAATCAAAGAAGGAACTTGTGTAATAGCGAGGAAATGTCCAATTACGATAAATATCTAATTTTCATCTATTTCTTATTCCGGATAATGGAAACAAAAATTCATGAACAAGTCTTACAATAACCAAGATGATACACTATTATTTCTTTGTGGAAACCTAGGTCATTGTAGGAAGGAAGAACTATGAAGCTGTCCTAAAGATGCATTTGGACATGTGACTGTCCTAGAAAGCTCAGCATGAGCAGCAATGGAAGATGGTGCTAGTGGACTTGTGTGGGTCCTAGCAACCAAAGGTTTTGTAGGAAGACCATGGGGAATATTTCCCTAGTTGAGAAGCCTTGGAAAGACCTTATACATTAAGCGTCATCGCCAAAAAAAAGAAAGGGAGAGTCAAGCATTCACATTTGAATTAAAAGAGGTTAAGTGTAATGTCCCTCAAAAATACACCCAAAAAAAAAAAATTCTTAAGGGTCTTCGTAATGACTTAAATCAATCACTTGAAGTGATGATCCTATCTCGATGGGGTCTACTTTTATCATGCATATAATTCTTGGCTTGGATTGATTAGCTTTATTAACATCTAGATTTTCTTTCTATTCAATAATCTATATAACCTTATATAGTTTGACTATCTATTTATATTTATTCCTAAACCACATCCATATAAAAATTTTATACATGTTGAAGACCATATGTTTAACTTAATTATAAGTTATAATATCCCATTCAATTTCTCCCTATCCAACCCAAATATTACACTTATATATACTTTCTTTTGAATACTATTGATTACCTCGATTCATCAATATATAAAACTCTTCTATGTTTTAAAAGACGATATTTTCCTTGATAAAATACGTAATATATAAAGAAGATCTAACCTTTCTTAAAACATAATCATATTGCATTTTTAATCAAATATATAAATACCTTGTAATGGTAATATATATATATATTTCTAACTATCTTTCCTCACCCTATCCATGATTACCACAAAAGAAAATATATTTAAAACAATATTACCACCATTCTACTTCATAACGATTTAAACAACAAAATATTTATTTTAACCACATCTTTATTTATGTAGACCATATCATATTTATTAAGCTCATGTATCCACACTCAAGCCCTTTTGGATGAATGCACAACACTTTTCAATTGTCATCCTTAATAAATATATATATATATATTCATTCTTATATTTAATGATAAGCATACCTATCATAATATTTAATTTCTTTTTTTATTTTCTTTTTAATCACCTTCCTGCTATTCCGAAGGAATCAAGGAAAGCTTGAAATACATTCATTACAATATGGCTCAACAAGAGCATCATGTCACTTACAAGGATTGAACCTGGATGGAGAGGGAAACAATCTTTCCTCCCAACCACCCAAGCTACAACCAATGGACATAATATTTAATTTCTTATCCGTTGAACATCTTAACCAAAAACATTTATATAAAATTATAAATATATATTACATATATATTTTCCTTTTAAATAATATCAACAATATGTAATATGTAAAAATTCTAGATGTTCTTTTTTCTCTTTAGAAAACGATATTCTCCCTTCTTCATAATCCAATATTTAACTACGTAATAGATACACCGCTTCTCTCATTCGCATTAGGCGATCATTAAATATCTTTGCATTGTTTAAATACATGAGTAAGGCGAACTAAGACAAAGACAACATTAGCGCTGCTTGCACGAAACGCAGAGGTCACCATATGGCACTCAAAGGAATACACAACAATAACTTAAATGCCAGTTTATGATAATACTTTATTTATGCTAGTAAGCAGCTTCTATTTGTGTTATTCCAATTTACGAGAGGTACAAAACCATAGATTTAGCCACGAGTACAACTTGGTTATTCAGCATGTAAAATTCTTACCCACCAAGCCAACATTAACCTCAATGATGTTTTTCAATGCAAAACAATAACTCTGTCTAACTTGATAGGGATATGCATGATGAATTACAGACACATACATAATAAATAATCTCAAAGATATGTATGATAAATTACAAAATTATGCATGATAAATATTGAATAAACTTGAAAACAACGTTATGCATAATTGGGAGAGATTTTACCTCTCTTCCTAATCAATTTCATAGATTATATTAGCTACATATAACCTCAACAGAATAATTCTCGTCACTAAACTAATTTCTAAATTTAACTCACGATATAAGAACAATCAACAATTTATAAATTATAAAAAAACATATGTAGGATAGTTGTACTTACCTGATGAAAACGAAAAAAAAATCTTAGCAATTAAAGTAGGCGACTGAAATCTTGACTTCAACGTTCCTCCCATCCAAATTGATCTATGTCCAATGTAGGTTTTCCCGTTGAGAGTGTTGACATCCATTTTTTATCATCTAATGTACTCGAAATGGCGTTATTTCTATCATTTTTGCTATAGTAAGTTGTTTTCTTAGCCATTCAGCCCATCAAACAGCCCAAGTATGCATATATTTACCTATTACGCAAATCTTGTTCATATTTCGTTATATTATGGTTTATTTATGTTAAAGTGACATTTTATTGGCATAATTGGTATTTATGTTTTAATTTGCAGGCTGCATTTCTCAAATGACCCTTCATTCAGACCGTGTGCTTATGTGTTAAGTTCGAACGCGTTCAGCTCGTCGTTCAGCCCCGTGTTCAGCCCCCGAAATCCACGGTTGGCATATTTATGGCCGTTAAAAATAAAAACAAGCACGTGGGTTCTGTTAGCCACGTGGCGCTGATGGTTGATGAGCTCGGGTTCTGGAAGATTCGTCCCCATGCCTGCTGAGCTCGATAGCACACCTCTTCTCCACGTCCACGCTTCAACTTCGATTTTCCTGCGCATTCAGCCTGGTATCACGTCACCTGCTCACGCCAACGTTCTAGAGAATCCTCGTCTGCCTTCGCTCTGTCCATGTTGACGCTCCAGCAGTCCTCTCCTCCGTTCATCCAACTCACCAGCTGACACTTTGCCCATGGTTGAAGGAAACGAACACGCAGTTTTTCATATTGGGTAGGGTCGACGCCGTGGAAGTAGGAAACCGGCCTGTGTGCTGTCGTGAGCCACCTTGCAACTGTTGTATGACATTAAAGACCACTATTTTTAGAGAGGTCGACTTTGTCGACCCTCTCTCCCATTGTAAACTTATATAAAGGCGTCTCCTGTAGAGAAACGCAGATCCATATGTACATAGATAGACAGAGACAGATACGTTGTTCTTTTTAAAACACTGTGTAATATTTTTCTCAATTAATAGAAGTAGCAGTACGTTGATGTTCTGCTGATAGTCATTTAAGTTGATTTAGTTCCACCTCTGATTGTTGGGAAGGGCCCCTCATCAACTGGAGGTTTTATTTATATTTTTCTGCATTTCTTTCTGCAATTAACTAGTTTATTTTCCTATGTGTAATCAATTTCGTTTTTCTTGTGTATGTCTTCTTCATTCCTCTGTAATCAATATTCTTCTGTTAATATAATATCCCTTTTTCTGAATTAGGAAATGGTTGACCAACAGTTTGCTAGTTTGTAATTTGTTTTCAATCCTTCTTCCATCATTATAATTAGATATTGCTTCCAAATTCCTCCATAGTTAGCATTCCTTTCTCTCCCTTCTTCCCCTCTGTTAGTTCTTCTTCCTACATGTTGTAGGTTAACTCTCTCTTCTTCCATCTTAACCTTCTTCCTATATCTCATAGAAATCATTCCTCTACTTAGATAATGACTAGAATAGATAGCTTCTTGTTAACTTAGCTTTTAAATAATCTCTCTACTGCTTCCTTTGCACAGTATGATCATTTGCATAAAGCCAGCTGGTAATTAAATCATCCAAAAACTCTTATTTCCCTTACTTTAAAACGTTTTCCTCCATTCGGACCTCCATTCAAACCGGCATTCGGATCGTCATTCTGACCTGTGTGTTTTCTGCATTGTTTTAGGCCTCCTTCAAAATCCAATTTCTTATGCCTTCCACTCATCATTCTTTCTGTTCCTCCTTAATAGTTTTAGATGTAATTTAATCTCACTTCTTGTTATTTAAAGTTTCTAATTAAATTCTACCATTCTTTCCTTCTTCTTTACTTCCTCCTTATCCTCTTCTCGTCCTTCTTCCAAAGTTCAGATATGTAGTTCTGTTTTGTTAATTAGTTACTGTTTTGAACTTATTAATCTTGTTTCTATATAGTTTGTTTTTCCAGTAATAGTTTAATAATTCCATTTTCCAAGTTGTTTTAGCTTGATAGTTTCTATTTAATAAATATGTTCATGTTTTATATTTGGATTAATATTAAATATCTTTATCAAGTTTTCTACTTGTTTCCATAATCAACTACAATTCAGTTAAACATCTTTATTAAGTTTTTTACTTGCTTCATTTGGTAATCAGTTTCATGTTTTCATAGATAGAATAAATTTTTGCATTTGAATTATGAAAGTCATGTAAGTAGTTTAAAATTATATAGTTGCATGTTAGCACATTTGCATCTGTATTCAGCTTAGGTTAGTTCAAGCCTTCAATCCTGCACATATAGTGATTACATCTCATAAGCTCCCTCCTCGGGTTGACAATTTAAATATTGGAATTATTTAACACATAATAAACACCAACATTTTGGCGCCGTTGCCAGGGAGGTGCTAAAGGGATTGAAGTCTAGGTATATAGGCTGCTTTTACATTACACAACAAGGGGGAGAGGAAATGGTAAGACGCAAAGACGACCTCACTATGGTTTTCCATAGTGTAATAGCCTGACGCATCCACTTTAATGGGTTGCCCCAAATCCTTGTTGTTCCTTTCCGCACAAGTATGATTTCCTTTCTGTACATTTGAGTATTTAATTTTCCGCAATTTATTTCTTAAAGTTTGTCTTCCTTCTTTTCAGGAGTGTTATTCTTTCAGCAAGTGTGGTGTGTTTTAGTTCACAAATTTGTTTTAGTAATTTAAAGTCTTTTAAAAACACATAAAAAAAAAATTTGGTGTTGTAAGAACCCAGGGACTAATCCATGTGTGAAGTAGGATCTATCAACCAACAAAATGGATTCCGAGGTGACCATCAACATGAGAGAACTCTCTCGAATCCTAGCAGCAGCTGGGATCACAATATCTTCTTCTCAAGAAGAACACATCTTGACAGAAGTCAAGAATTTATCTACCTCTCCAGAAATAATAGAAGAACCACAGTTCCATGAGCTACAAACCGAATCTCCTTGCCAATCTGCTAAGGAAACCAAAAAATTGGAGACTACATTTGATGAAGAGAGACCTGATGTTGAAGAGTTCTCCACATATCTATCGATAGATCTTTCATGTCCTCAAGCAATTGAACATTCAGAAGAAGAAGATCTGCATAGCATGAGGAAGGAAGATGAGTATCAGGATTACATCGAAAGATGGTTCAAAGAGGTAATGAGGCCACAATACCATTCCTTCATTCGACACCTTCTGTGGCAAAAGCAAGTAAGTCGGTTGATTCTCCACATCCAGGTAATCATTGCTTTAAATTTTTCATATGTGAATATAGGTATGTTTTTCATTTTGCTTCGCACATGGTTACATTGGAAAAGTTCTTACACTTGAATAAAGGGTTTTTCTTTGTTTTAGATAGCATAGGATAGTATGTATATAAATAAAAAGTTGTATGTGGTTAGTTAGCATATTCATACAACTTCACTTTCTGTTTTCCTTTAAAATAAAAGAACTAAGAATAAGATCATGTTAATGACTAAACCAAAGCAATCTTACATCATACATGCATATTTCTTATTATACCAGTTACTCAAAGACCTACTTTAATTATCATGATCTCTACAAAACTCAATCTTACACCTATGGACTCCTAGTTCATCCTGGACTCATTATCAAAACTTGTCTCTAAAACACCTTTAAAAGGTAGCCTAAAAGTGGGTGATATTTTCTATTTTATGGGGGACATTACTGACCTTTTATGAAGAAGATAGACTATGAAGTCAAATAACAGCTTTAAGTTATTATCTTTTGACATGATCTGTAATTTAGGCGAGTATAAATAAAGTTGCTCATAAGGTTCATGCTAAAATATTGAATTATGTGTTTAGAAGGTTTAGCACACTCTAGTGCCAACCGACTTCCTTACAATATATATATATATATATATATCATTATACGAAGCAAATCTGTCGGGGTACTGAACAGGCTCGCTGGCAGCGGGTCCATGCTAAGTAAAATGTTAAACAAGGAAGTTCGATAAGTGCAAGTAAACCCGTCGAGGCACTGAATAGGCTCGTTGGCAGCAGGGCTATGCTTGCATGGTACCAAGATAAACCCGCCGGGGTACTGAACAGGCCTGCTGGAAGCGGGTCAATATCGGGTAAAAGAGGTTTGGTTAATGCATTGCTATTCACATAGCTCATAAAAACCTGAGTATACAAACATACGTTTAGGCCAATTATTTATACTGTCATTAGATAACGGCTGTAAGTTGGACTTGGACCCTGTCATCTAATTCAAACAAATACCTAGGATATGATTATCCTATAAATGGGACCCATAATTATAGTATATCTCACAAACTTTACGGTGAACCTTATCTATATTCTTTGGATGACAAGAGATCTTTACAATGAGTCATAGATGACTAGTTTTTCCTATGGCATTTTTCGCATCTCTTACACTATTATTCTGTATGTGGTCTTCATGAGCATAAAATGATGAATTTGTATGTATTGAAGAATCTGACTTAGTATGATATTGTTTTGGTCATATCATGAATATATATTTTTCTCAAAAAGTTCTAGTTTTTAGAATAATGATGTTTTTTTTTAGGATTTCTTGTTGATTGATGTTGATCCAGAATTTTTACATAAGAAGCATACAGCTCAGTATTAATGGCCCGAGGACGTGCCATTCCTTCGGTTTGGGGGAGGATTCAAAATTATTTCTATTTTAATCTGTTTACTAGGATTCAGAATTGCTTCTATTTTTCTGTTTACTTATAATACAATTAAAAAGTGCTTATACAATGATCTGTTATTTCAGGAATAATGCAAGTAACAGAAGAGGAAAAAAAAAACTATTATGATCCATGTTGAACAAAGAAGAGTGACTAAATATTTCAGAAAAGCAGGTTTACATCATCATTTTGTGTGCCGGCAGCCTCAGAAATTTTATGCATAATCAACAGCAAGCACATCTTGTACAGACAAATGGTTTGTATGAAGGGTCAAATGAATCAAATGAATGATGATCCGAATGAAACCATAGCTTATAAAATCATGATTAAGTGTGATAAGGTAAATAATTTTTGAAATTTTATTGATAAATCTAATCAACTAACCATATCAGGGATTAATCAAATGCAATCTCTGCACACAATCTCATTCCTTTAATTCATCTCGACTTCACCCAATGAATCGATTACTCATGCATTATTGCGATTTTCAGAATTATTATCTGGTTATCATATGGTTTTAACTTTTCATTAAGTTATATGCAAAATTAAATCAACATGCGAACCATCATTTTATTAATCAAAGATCATCATGATTTTTAATGCACTATGTTATAATCCTATGATGAAAATTTTCTTTCAACCTGTCCAAAGTTTACTTTGGACATGGTTGAATATTTCACAAACTATATGAATTCATTAACACACATATCTTTATTATGGTACACGTTTCAAAAATTCTGAATAATGGCGTGATCGTTTAAACGTGACAAATTTCCATCTCCTGATTTTTTTGCACACATTCAATTGGACCTTGTTTTAAAACTGACCCCTGCTTGATCCTCACCATCACTCTGCTTGCTCTCGTCCTTTCCGAGTCCATCCAGCCGCATCCACTTCTTCCTTATTTATTTTTCTCTTTGCTCAGTGGGACCTGGCATATCTTCGGTTTGGGGGAGTGTTGACATCCATTTTTTATCATCTAATCTACTCGAAATGGCATTACTTCTATCATTTTTGCTATAGTAAGTTATTTTCTTAGCCATTCAGCCCATCAAACAGCCCAGGTATGCATATATTTACCTATTACGCAAATCTATTCACATTTCGTTATATTATGGTTTATTTATGTTAAAGTGACATTTTATGGGCATAATTAGTATTTATGTTTTAATTTGCAGGCTGCGTTTCTCAAATGACCCTTCATTCAGACCACATGCTTATTTGTTAAGTTCGAATGCATTTAGCTCGTCATTCAGCCCCGCGTTCAGCCCCCGAAATCCACGGTTGGCATATTTATGGCCGTTAAAAATAAAAACAAGCACGTGGGTTTTATTAGCCACGTGGTGCTGATGGTTGATGAGCTCAGGTTCTGGAAGATTCGTCCCCATGCCTACTGAGCTCGACAGCACACCTCTTCTCCACGTCCACGCTTCAACTCTGATTTTCCTGTGCATTCAGCCTAGTATCACGTCACCTTCTCACGCTAACATTCTAGAGAATCCTCGTTTGCCTTCGCTCTGTCCACATTTATGCTCCAACAGTCCTCTCCTCCGTTCATCCAACTCGCCAGCTGAAACTCTACCCATGGTTTAAGGAAACGAACACGCAGTTGTTCATATTGGGTAGGGTCGACGCCATGTGTGAAAATCAGATCACATCCAAGAACTCTCCAAGAAATTACACTCTCTCATATGAAAAATCTCACACAACTGGTCAAAGGCACAAAAATAATGCACAAGAATGGATTTCTGTATTACTTCTCATGAGCAATAATTACATCAGCCAACATATGAATGTCGTAGGTTGTTATTAAATAACATTACAGCAATAATTTGAATGGCTAAAGATGCCAAAAGAATCTCATAATCATCAAACTTTCTAAAACCGCCCATCCCCCCTAAGTGGCAAGTTGGCTTTCCAAAACTGCTCAAAATATCACGAATTCTCTAATTATTGAGCTGAAGGTGAAATATAGCCAAAATAGATGCCAAATACAATATTTGAGTGGAAATGGTGTTAAGAAAAGTTTTTGGTGTAAAAAACACTTTCCTAGGTTGACTAGCTCTTTCCTTTGGGGGAAAAAGCAGTAAAAGCAGTAGCTTTCTTCACAAATGCGCCCTCCTTACTAAATCTTATCCATAAATGTTTATGAATACGCCCAAGTGGCCTAGGTGACTTGTAGAACACACCTTGCATGGAATCTTATCCTCCCATATTGCCTTGTGGACCACACAATGGCAATTTCCTCAATTATTACATAGAATTAACCAACAAGTGGTTAATTAATGCATCTTATGTAATTAAATAAATGGTAGGAAGGATTAATTATTCCAACACCCCCTCTTAAGTCTGACTTAAATTATCTAAATATCAGAATATATAAAAAAATGCTAAGGGCCCAGTAACAAGACTTGGTCACCCGGTACAAAATACTGCTAGTCCACAAAACAAGGATAGAAGGAAAACCTCATGGGAAAAACCTTCCCTCAAAACATGGACATATCAAAATTGAAAGGTTGTTGATAAACCCTTCACTCCACCACATGTCCAACCATCCCAAGCAGTTATCTAAGATAGCTGAATGTCTTCTCTGTGAAAGCCTTGGTGAAGATATCTGCAGTTTGCTCACCTGTGGAGCAATACTGCAAATATATGATCTGGTCATGCACTAGGCCTATGATGTAGTGCATATGCATCTCTATGTGCTTGGTCCTCTGTCTCTATACTGGATCACATGAAACTCTAATGGCACTCTGGTTGTCACAATAAATGACAGTAGGAGTACTGAAAGAAATCTCAAACTCAGACAAAATCTCCTGCAACCAGACACACTATGTAGCAGCATTCACTGCTCCTCTGTACTCTGCCTCCACTGAAGATAGTGATATGGCATTTTGTTTCTTGTTGGACCAGCAAACAGGGCCACCTCCAAGCATGAAAACAAATCTTGATCTGGATTTCCTGTCAAGGCTATCACCAGCCCAATCCGAATCTGTGAAACCCAAGAGATCTAAGCTCGAATCTGCCACATAGTGAATCCCATCACTCTTTGTGCCCTACACATAATGAAGGATTCTTTTTGCAGCCCTCCAATGTAACTCATGTGGTTGCTCCATATATCTAGATGCTACACTCACAGCATATGCAAGATCTAGACGAGTGTGTGTCAAGTAGAGCAAGCTTCCAATCAACTGTCTGTATAGAGTACTGTCAAAAAGCGGTGTAGATTCTGCTTATTCCATTCTAAATCCATAAAGGAATAGAGTCTTAGAAGGCTTGCAATCAGTCATCTTAAACTTCTTTAACAAAACAGAAGCATACTTTGATTGACATACCTTGGTTCCTTCTTTTGTTTGTGAAATCTCAAGCCCCAAAAATTGCTTGAGAATTCCCAAGTCACTCATGGAGAATGCTCGGTGCATTGCGGTCTTAAGTGATGCTATTTGTTCAGTGCTATCACCTATGATCAGCAAATCATCAACATACAGCACTATTAACATGATAAAACCATCAGCAAACTTCATATAGACATTTGGGTCAGATTTACACCGAACATAGGATTGTGACAGCAAAAAACTGTCCATCTTCGCATACCAAGCCCTGGGGGCTTGCTTGAGTCCATACAAAGATTTTTTCAACCTGCAAACAAGGTTTGGATCTGATGTGTACCCCTATGGATTCTGCATATATATGTCTTCTTCAAGTTCCCCTTGGAGGAAAGCACTTTTCACATCCATGTGATGTACTTCCCACCGCTTGGAAGCTACCACTGCCAAAACTAATCTAATGGAGTCCTTCTGAGCTACCGGTGCAAATGTTTCATTATAATGAAGTCCTTGGACCTGAGAATACCCCTTTTATACCAGCCTTGCTTTGTACTTAATGTATGTACCATCCGCTGCACATTTAGTCTTATAAATCCATTTGCATCTTACCAACTTTCTGCCTGCGGGGAGCTTGACTAGCTCCCAAGTTTCATTCTTCTGTAGTGACTGAAACTCCTCATCCATAGCAATATTCCATATAGGATCATGTGAGGCATCCTCATATGTTTTTGTATCAGAATCTATCATCATATAGCACTTCTCAGAAAGATAAGGATCATTCACATTGAGAGCAGTCTCAAACTGTGATCTAGTCCTCCTTTGGTCCTAAGGGTTGCCTGCTAGTTCACCTGTTGCTTGCAAAGTTTTTGCAGCCCACTTAGGCCTTGTAGGTGATTTAGAATCTGCAATAAATTTATCCTCATCATCAGAAATATCAGAATCAAAAATATCAAGAACATCACTTAGTTCTTCTTCAATCAGCGGTGAAGATGAATCTCCAATTTCTGCGCTCTGAGAGGGCTCTTCCTCAAACTGCACACTTCTTTCGATGAATGCTTTATGATTTGTCATGTTCAGCAACTTATAAGATTTGGAGTCCTCTAAATATCCCACAAACAAACATGGTTGTCTTTGGGGTTGCATAGCCCTCCTCTTCTCAATCGGAATCCTAGCCCAAGCCTTTGAGCCAAAAATCCTGAAATGAGAGATATCCGGTTTGTTACCTATCCAAGCCTCGAAAGGAGTGATACATTTGAGAGCATTGTGTGGCACTCTATTTTTAATATAGGTGGCACAATTTATTGCTTCATCCCATAGCTTAGGATACAAACCTTTTGCCTCAAGCATGCATGTGGCCATCTCCTTAAGAGATATGTTCTTCCTCTCAGCAACCCCATTTTGCTGAGGTGTATATGGAACTGTATGTTGCATCTGTATGCCCGATGAAGCACAAAATTGCTGAAACTCTGATTTCACATACTCACCACCATTATCAGATCTTAACACTTTAATATGCCTACCAAAATGATTCTCAACTGAGGCTTTGAATAGCTTGAAAAACCCAAAAACTTTTGATTTAAGCTTGATGAAATAAACCCAACAATATCCACTGAAATCATCTATGAATGTGAGAATATATTTTGTTGAATTCAATGAATCATGAGGAAATGGACCTGATATATCAGTGTGTATAAGTTCCAATGGTGCAGTGGTTCTCTCAGTGATAGATCTCTCATACTTGTGCTCAAGGTGTTTTCCTAGGATGCAGGATTGACAAACACCTTTGGAAAATTTGATATTGGGCAGCCCTATAACCATCTCTTTCTCATGAAGTTGAGAAAGGTATTTGTAGTTTAGGTGGCCAAATATTTCATGCCATAGCTTGCTGGACTCATTAGCATGGGTTAATAGAGCAGAAGGTGAGGAGTTTGGCACAAAATGAGAAAACTTGTAAATTCTAGAACAGTGGTCAGCAGTAGTACTAAATGCAATACTTTTTCCTGTTGAAATTTCTGCTATCTCAACATCATTGGGGGTAAAGGTTACTCTCTTGGGAAGCCCTATATGGGTCATCTGATAGATTGACAGTAGGTTTGCAGCAAGTCCAGGGACATATAAAACATTATTAAATGACCCAAACTCGAGATCTATGCTACCTTTGCCTTTGCTAGAAGTTTCAGAATTGTCTCCCAATACAATATTCGGACCACTGGAAGAGTCAAGTGAAGTAAAATACTTACTTGCAGACACCATGTGTCTTGAAGCACCGGAATCAATGATGAATGATGAATATTGGGAAGTGCTGGCCATCAGTGCATGAACTCTCTCTTTGTCATCGAAATTTGATCCTCCATCCTTCCTTCTTGCGCTCTCTGGGAGAGGGATGTTGGCTTTCTCCAATGCCTGAGTTAATTGGTCAATGGTCTTCTTCATACAAGAGATTTCGGGATGAAATCCCTTGCTGCAATAAGTGCACTTTGTCCTCTCATTCTTCTTGTTCGGATTCTTCTTGAAGTTTGAGGGTTCTCCATTAAAATTTTGCTTGTCTTTCCGCTCACCGGTGAGCTTCTTGAAGTTGCTTTTCTTCTTGCCTTTCGAATTCTTTGAGTCTCCAACATTTAGGCAATGGTCTTTGGATGGATTTTTAATGGCTCCCATTAAGACCAGCTTGTCTTGTTCTTGATTTAATGACTCCATGAATTCTGAAAGTGACAGGCTCTTCCAATTTTTAATTGCTTTCCGAGTGGAATGGAAGGTGGAAACAAAAATTGAATAGTCCGGGCCAAGCTTGGAGAGAATGGCCAAAACTAATTGCTCATCTTTCTTGTCTATTCCACATTGCTTCAGCTGCAATACAAGAGACTTGAATTTGGAGAAGAAGTCTTGTAGATTATCAAAATTTTGCTCGTTATCCAATTGGTGGCCTCTCAATTCATCGGTTTTACCGAACAATTCTTGAAGTTTCAGCCATACTTCATTGGGTGAAGTGAGGCCATCAAGATGAAATAAGAGTTCTCTGGATGTAGTGAGACATAACAGCCCATAGGCTTCATCCCTTTGATTATGCCATTTATATTTCTCCATTGCTGAGGTTGGCTCAGCTTCTGTTGCCATGGTCACCCTATAGAGCCCTTTGCTCCTCAGTAGAATCTCCATTTGTGCTTTCCAATCAAAGAAATTGAAAGGAGTGAGGATTATATGTTGTGTATGATCCATTGCTTCAACTAATATAACTTTTGGACTGAAATTAGAACACTTTTGGATTCCAAAATGCGCCCTGCAGAGAATAGAAATCACCCGGTGGTTGATCAATGCACCCTTCCTAAGACTGTTGGATCCTGCAAGACAATCAATATATGAAATGAATAGTTTTATGGCTCTAATACCATGTGAAAATCAGATCACATCCAAGAAATGTCCAATAAATTACACTCTCTCATATGAAAAATCTCACACAACTGGTCAAAGGCACAAAAATAATGCACAAGAATGGATTTTTGTATTAATTCTCATGAGCAATAATTACATCAGCCAACATATGAATGTTGTAGGTTGTTATTAAATAACATTACAGCAATAATTCGAATGGCTAAAGATGCCAAAAGAATCTCCTAATCATCAGACTTTCTAAAACTGCCCATCCCCCCAGGTGGCAAGTTGGCTTTCCAAAACTACTCAAAAGCTCACGAATTCTTTAATTAGTGAGCTGAAGGTGAAATATAGCCAAAATAGATGCCAAATATGATATTTGAGTGGAAATGGTGTTAAGGAAAGTTTTTGGTGTAAAAAACACTTTCCTAGGTTGACTAGCTCTTTCATTTGGGGGAAAAAGCAGTAAAAGCAGCAGCTTTCTTCACAAATGTGCCCTCCTTCCTAAATCTTATCTAGAAATTTTTAGGAATGTGCCCAAGTGGCCTAGGTGACTTGTATAACACACCTTGCATGGAATCTTATCCTCCCATATTTCCTTGTGGACCACACAATGGCAATTTCCTCAATTATTACATAGAATTAACCAACAAGTGATTAATTAATGCATCTTATGTAATTAAATAAATGGTAGGAAGGCTTAATTATTCCAACACCGTGGAAGTAGGCAACCGGCCTGTGCGCTGTCGTGAGCCACCTTGCAGCTGTTGTATGACATTAAAGACTGTTATTTTTAGAGAGGTCGACTTCGTCGACCCTCTCTCCCATTGTAAACTTATATAAAGGTGTCTCTTGTGGAGAAATGCAGATCCATATGTATAGAGATAGACAGAGACAGATACGTTATTCTTTTTAACACACTGTGTAATATTTTTCTTTGTTAATAGAAGTAGCAGTACGTTGATGTTCTGCTGATAGTCATTTAAGTTGATTTAGTTCCACCTCCGATTGCTGGGAAGGGCCCCTCATCAACTGGAGGTTTTATTTATCTTTTTCTGCATTTCTTTCTGCAATTAACTAGTTTATTTTCCTGTGTATAATCAGTTTTGTTTTTGTTGTGTATGTCTTCTTCATTCCTCTATAATCAATATTCTTTTGTTAATATAATCTCCCTTCTTCTGAATTAGGAAATGGTCGACCAGCAGTTTGCTAGTTTGTAATTTGTTTTCAATCCTTCTTCCATCATTATAATTAGATATTGCTTCCAAATTTCTCCATAGTTAGCATTCCTTTCTCTCCCTTCTTCCCCTCTATTAGTTCTTCTTCCTACATATTGTAGGTTAACTCTCTCTTCTTCCATCTTAACCTTCTTCCCATATCTCATAGAAATCATTCCTTTACTTAGATAATGACTAAAATAGATAGCTTCTTGTTAACTTAGCTTCTAAATCATCTCTCTACTACTTCCTTTGCACAATAAGATCATTCGCATAAAGCCAGCTGGTAATTAAATCATCCAAAAACTCTTCTTTCCCTCACTTTAAAACGTTTTCCTCCATTCGGACTGTCATTCGGACCGCCATTCAGACCGGCGTTCGAATCGTCATTTGGACCTGTGTGTTTTCTGCATTGTTTTAGGCCTCCTTCAAAATCCAATTTCTTCTGCCTTCCACTCATCATTCTTCATGTTCCTCCTTAATAGTTTTAGATGTAATTCAATCTCACTTCTTGTTATTTAAAGTTTATAATTAAGTTTTTTCATTCTTTCCTTCTTCTTTACTTCCTCCTTATCCTCTTCTCATCCTTCTTCCAAAGTTCAGATTTGTAGTTTTGTTTTGTTAATTAGTTACTGTTTTGAACTTATTAATCTTGTTTCTAGATAGTTTGTTTTTCCAGTAATAGTTTAATAATTCCATTTTCCAAGTTGTTTTAGCTTGATAGTTTCTATTTAATAAAGATGTTCATGTTTTAAGATTTGGATTAATATTAAATATCTTTATCAAGTTTTCTACTTATTTCCATAATCAACTACAATTCAGTTAAACATCTTTATTAAGTTTTCTACTTGCTTCATTTGGTAATCAGTTTCTTGTTTTCATAGATATAATAAATTCTTGCATTTGAATTATGAAAGTCATGTAATTAGTTTAAAATCATATAGTTGCATGTTAACACATTTGCATCTTTAGTCAGCTTAGGTTAGTTCAAGCCTTCAATCCTGCGCATATAGTGATTGCATCTCATAAGCTCCCTCCTCGGGTTGACAATTTAAATATTGGAATTATTTAACACATAATAAACACCAACAGAGAGATCACCCCCAAGTTGGGGACGAATCCACTAGGGTACGAGAATAATTCTCTGCTTCCTTCACTCAATCTTATTTATCTTTCCTTTCATTCTTCGCTTTCGAAGAATATGATCCCCCCTTTATGAACACAATAGTGCCCTCTTTATAGTCGAATTTAGGTTTTGGTTGCCAAGATAAGTTCTTGTTCGAACTTAACTTATTAACTTTAGTTAATTTTAACTGATCGACTTTCATAGTCAATATTTAATTAATTAGTTAATTGATCTTTAACTTAGCTAACTTTAACTTAGTTTAACTAACCTTAATTGATTGACTTACATAGTCAATCTTTAATTAATTAGTTAACTGATATTTATCTTAGCTAACTTTAACTTAGTTTAGCTAATCTTAATTGATTGACTTACATAGTCAATCTTTAATTAATTAGTTAACTGATATTTAACTTAGCTAACTTTAACTTAGTTTAGCTAATCTTAACTGGTTGACTTACATAGTCAATCTTTAATTAATTAGTTAACAGATATTTAACTTAACTAACTTTTAACTTAGTTTAGCTAATCTTAGCTAATTGACTTTCATAGTCAATCTTTAATTAATTAGTTAACCGATATTTAACTTAGCAAACCGAATATTAATAGCTGAGATTTATCCATGCATAACCATGCATTAACTACTAGTTAACCCTTCTTCTTTGGTAGATAAACTTTTATAGATTTTAAAGTATTTACTTTTAATCAAGGACAACTAGTCCTTCTTTAATCTTACTTAATTTATTTAACTTATTTGCAATAATATTTTAAATCATTATTTATAAATACCAATATTTTTTTGGGTATAACAAATCATTTTTATCTTTTATTCCTAATTTATAATTAGGAAAATATTAATCATTTCTCGCTTAGGAACTCTAACAAAATATTTTTTCGAGGCCAATGTACTAATGTTTTTTTTTTCCTCGGAAAAAATCATAATTTTATTTCAAATAGATGAACAAAATTACATTCTGCACATGTAGTAGAATCACTGAGATCCCTACATTGTCACATATTTACTATCCCATATTATCATCATATCTAATGTCCCATACATACAACAAAAACTCCATACAACCCGCATATATCCTATTACATAAAAGCTGTAACAGAAATGGAATAACGTAACCATCATTGATCAACAAATGCTGAGTTGTTGCTCAATGCTGTGCCTCATTATCATCATAAAAAGGTCTGTGATAATAGCTGAAAGTGCCCCCCGGTGAATGAATAGTAATCCTCCATGTTCCAAGTGCTAATTCCTGCTGCGTAGCCTCCTTTGAGAGCTGATTGGCCAACCCATTCCTCTCCCTGTAAACATGTGTAAATGTAATGTGGTTAAAGGACAGTTTTAACCGGATCACCTCCTCCAGGATAGGTAATAGTACCATCACATGACAATGTGTGATCTCCTTTGCCCAGTTGATAACTAACAAGGAGTCGCCAAAAATCTGAAGAGATAGACATCATTGTTCAAGTGCAAATAACATCAGCAGTTTAAGAGACATCAGTTCTGCATAGTTATTTGATCCACTCCCCAAACCAGCCACGAGATGGAAATAATGGGTCTCTGTTTTGTAAAGGACTCCCCCCCCCTCCACACACCGATTGTTGGTTTAATGGGGCTCCATCAAAAAATGCCCACGGCATTGATTCGTCAATCTGTTCAACCCGCACTGGACGTGTTCTACTCACTTGGACAGGGGCCTCGTAATGATGTATAACCGCCACCGCTTGAGCCACGACAGACTCCAGCGGAACCCTGCAATCCTGGAATATCAACTTATTTCGGGTAATCCAAATGCCCCATGCGTAAATACACGGGAAGGCCCGGATGGAGGAGGATTTATGAAAAGACCACCACAAATGGAACGCTTCCAGGACACTCTCTCCCCTCCACCTCACCTTAAAATCCAAATATTTGCTGATATCATTCCAAACAGCCTGTGAAAACCGACAATGAATAAAAAGATGAGCAATGGTCTCTTCCGCATCCCTACAAAGTGGACAGATCCCCGGACCCTAGAGAAAACGTTTTTGCAGAATGTCCCAGGTAGGAGCCTTATTTTCCAGTATAGCCCAGAAGAGTAATTTTGCTTTACCCGGACATCTTAACTTCCACAAATATTTCCACCACCACACCAATTCCCTGTTATGGAATTCCACATTCAGCTGGATATATCCATGTTTTGGTGAGTATATTCCCGAGGGATGGTGATCCCAGATAAGTACATCAACCCTATTGGTCAGTCGAATATTTGTATGTATTAATATCCGTATATAATCCTCCCAGGCCCCATGCAGTTCAACAGAGATCTCAAGTCGTCGTGCAGAGATCCACCCATGTTGCCAAAGAGTAGATGCTCCCGGATCCTCTATATCAGCCAGAAAATGACATCCTCTAGCAGCCAAAAAAGTCCTCAATTCCACAGAAAGGACATGACTTCCCCTGCAGCCAACCCAAGGATCCAGCCCAATACGAAGGAGACGCCCATTGCCGATCCTCCACACTAATCTAGAACCGACTAAAGAGAAATGCTACACCACCACTTTCCAGACCACAGAGCAATTTTCCCTCGACTTATTGCCCAGCCTGATCCATTCGAGAAGAGTAAGAGGGGCAATATATTTATGATATACCACTCTAGTCCAGAGACTCTGTGTATGTATAAGTCTCCACGACACTTTGGCCCCCAAGGCTTTTGCAAACAGAAAAATATTCTTTAACCCCCATCCTCCCAATGCTTTAGGGATAGCAATTTTTTCCCATCTGACCCACACCAATGCTCAATGCTCACTCGATCCCTTCCAAAGAAATGCAAAACACAATCTCCTGATCTGCTCCAGGACTCCTATGGGTATCCAAGCAAGAGACATCCAATACACCGGAATTGCTTCGAAGACTTATTTAACCAAGACCAGCCTCCCAGCCCGAGAGAGCCATTTATGACTCCATCCATGAAGGCGCTGTTCTAATTTTGCTATTAACCAGTGCCAATCAGCCTTCAAATAAGCATTCGGTTTCAAGTGAAAGCCAAGGTACTTTAATCCATCATCAATATCCAAAGTCCTATAAGGTAGTTTGTTAACCATTCTTTGAATCTCCTGCTCGGTTAAATTCGAGCAAGTGATAGTAGATTTGTCAATATTCACTAACATACCCGCTGCAACTTGCACTAATTGGAGACCTTCAACCACCTTATCAATATCCTGTCGCGTGCCATCACAAAATATCAGAATGTCATCAACAAAAAGGAGATGTGTGATAAACAATACCTAAGAAATAGATATGCCTCGAAAGGAATCATCAACTTTTGCATTCAGAATAAATCGGCTGAGTCCTTCAGCAACAAGGAGAAACAACAGCGGAGAGAGGGGACATCCCTGTCGTAGCCCCCTTCCCTCCTAGAAGAATGGACTAGCAGAACCATTGATCAGTACAGTAAAGCTCACCGTTGTGAGGCAGGCCATTATCCATCTAATAAATTCGTAGCAGAACCTCAGATGAGTTAGAAGATTCTGGATATATAGCCAGCTAACCCTATCAAATGCTTTTGAGAGATCAATCTTAATCACAGCACCCTTCTGCTTCTGCACTTTCAGAGTGTGTAATCCTTCATGTGCAACTCCAATGGCCTCATGTATTTGGCGGCCTTCCAAGAAGCCAAATTGATCACAAGAAATATGCTTAGACAAAATATTCTTGAGTCTTCTCGCCATAACCTTAGAGATGATCTTATAGATACAATTACAGAGAGAGATAGGTCTGAATTCATCAAAGTTGTCAGGCTTGTCCATCTTCGGTATAAGAGCTATAAAGGTGGAGTTGAAGGGGCCATGGACAAACCCATCCTTTCGCGATTCTTCCACCACATTCAATATATCCTCCCCGAAGAAGTCATAGAATCCTAAGAAGAATTCTATAGGCCAGCCATCTGGCCCCGGGCTTCTATCTTTATGAAAGGATTGCATTACCAGCGAGAGCTCAATCCGTGTCACCTCCTCCATCAACAGTCTATTATCTTCCTCCCCCACAAAACGAGGAAAAAGCTGAGTCACCCGAATTACCTCAGCAATGGAGACTCCAGGTTGTGTAGTGAATAAATCTCCAAATGTCGAACTCCCAACTCCGCTAATCCATCAAAGCTGGAAACCTGTTCCCCTGCTTCTGAAGATAGTTCCCAAATAGAGTTTGTGAATTTTCTCCCCTTAGCATACGCTTGAAAAAATTTAGTATTCTCATCACCGCACTGAAGCCAAATCGCCCTACTTTTCATTCTCCACAGCTCTTCACGCTCACACAGAATCACATTCCTGCGTCTCTCCCACTCCAACAGCTCGCCTTTCTGTTGTTCATCCATATATCCCATGCCCAGACTATTAAGAATCCTATCAATGTTCAGCTCAGCTGCCCGCAAATTCTGATCATCAATCACCCTTTTGTCATGAGCCCAGGAAGTAGTGGCCTCTTTAATTCGCTTTAGATTGTGATAAAAGTGTGCACCTGCATGCATCTGAGAATCATGTGGTCGATGAACCCATTGATCCTGAACCATCTTAATGAAAGCCTCCTCCTTCAGCCAGCTAGGATTGAATTTGAAGGGGCTTGGAGGTTTTTTCCTGCTACCTCGTAACTCCAGGAAGATGGGGCAATGGTCAGATATCCCACCTGACCCTACCCACTGTCTGACAACATCAACACCCAGTGCCAACACTTCAGCCACCAAAAACCTATCCAGTCGTTTTGCCACCCTATGTTCCCCGGCTCTCTTATTCCTCCAAGTTGGAGATAACTTGGATGGTAAAATGTCAAGAAGATCCTTTCTGACAAAGGCATGAATGAAATAATTTGCTAATGTATCCGGAGCAGCCCGAGGCCCCCATACTTCAGAAGACCCCAGAGTAAGATTGAAATCCCCACCCAAAATCACATCCATGCCATCAAAAATATCCATACCTAACAAGGAGTCCCAGTAGCCCACCCTATTTAAGTAGGGCCCGTATATATTGAGAACCGTGATCATCCGACCAATCTCAGCATCCCAAACCTCCAAACCGAGACCAGAGGAGATTCCCCAAGAACAATCACATCTGCAACTCTTTACCTTCCACCCTGAGGCCAGCCCTCCAGAGCGCCCCCGAGCATCCACTCCAACAAACTTCCAACCAAGAAGCAAAGATTCTAAAGCTCGTACAACATCCTCACTGCCACCCAATGTTTCTTGCATCAATAATAAATCCGATTGGTTTAAGTCTACCAGCCTCCTAAGCGACAATTTTTTAATGGGGCTCGCCAACCCACGACAATTGAAGGACATAAGTTTCATAAAAAACCCCCATCCTGGTCTTTCACTGCTCTAAGTGCCCACTCAATAGAACATTGTGTACCCATCACTAAATCCACTTTAGCCCGTTCTTGAGCTTTAGACAAATGGGATTTTCGTCCCCGACCTTTCCCCCCAACACTAGAGGCCAATTCAGGAAGTCCCTTTCCCCCCATTCCACCTTTAGGAATCTCCCTACTATGAAGAGCATATCGAATGCTACTACCCTCGGAGCTGGTAGAGTGATTGGTGGAAACCATTGACAGCGTGACAATACAATCCACATCAGACCGTAGACAAGGAGGAGACCCATGGCTGCCCCCCCCCCCAAAACAATAGAGTCATCTAATAAGGAAACAGTAGGAGAAAGTAAATGAGACATACCCGAGGGATTCGCAGATGAACCCCGACGAATAATGGGCAGCTCCAGTAGCAATTTTGTAGTGGCCCGAGAAGTCGGAGTCACGGAACACAAAGAACCCCCCTCAGCATATGGAGGCGCACTCCCATTATTCTCCTTTCCAATGTTCACCAAAGATTGCAACAAATCCTCTGATCCAAGCCTCCCACAATGAATGGATGGTACCACAGAATCTAATATCACCCCCCCGTCAATAGCAGGCCCACTCCCATCAGCCACCACCGCCTGAGAGTTCATCATCAACATTGGAACTGCGTCTACATCTGCTGCATCATCAGACAGAGGCTTACTAGTCCGAAACGGTAAAGGGAAACAGGCTACAAGATGTCCATGAGCGTGGCAGCGATGACACCTAAACGGCACACCCACATAATCCAGTAATTGAACAAAATCCCCATCCATGGAGTGAACTTTAATCTCAGCAGAAAGTCCCATCCGAATATCGATATTTACCAATATCTTAGCAACCGTGTAGATGCCAGTCTTAATATGGGAGGAATCAGAACACACATATCCACCAAGATAATTCACAATCTCAGCAAACCGTGTTTCATTCCACATATGCATGGGAAATCCAGGAAGCTTCACCCACAGCGGTTCTTTAGCAACTTTCTCCATTTTTTAGTCGAAGAAGGGGGACCATCTTTTCAGAACAAGAGGGACTCCCAGCATCGACCAATGTCTACTTAAAACAGCATTGACCTCCCCTCTGTTCATAAAGATGAAGGAAAACCAACCTTTCGTCAAGACATGGACCTCAGGGGCTGATGACACGAAGTTCTTCCACTGCTCAGTCACCCAACGCTGAAGGAAACCTCGGCCAAATCTTCTGCCCCTAACATGTCCAACCACAGCAGTATGAGAGAAATCCTCTGCCTCTTCCATCGTAACATCCACCCCCAGCACTAACAGGTCCTGTCTCTTTCGTTCTTTGACCGTCTTAACTGGGTTTTTAAGTGAGCCAGCCTTAGCAGACATCCCTGTTCGAGGCTGGGATTCGTCATCAGGAAAAAAGTCTCCTCTCCCCGTGGCAGCCATCAATGCTCCACACAACACCAAGAAACAAACCAAGAATCAGCAGTATAAGCCAAATTCACCAGAATCCAGAAGCCCTCAATCAGAGTTCAGAATCCCACGCTCCTTCTTCCAGTGAATTGGACCAACCAATTGAATCAAGTAATGCAAATCACAAAATAGAAACAGAAAAGGCTAGCACATGCAATGCTATTCAGGATCCAGGCAGAGTAATCCGAATGGAATATGGCCTAGAAAAGAGAAATAGAGCTTAATCCATGCCCAGATTAAGGTCCATTGTTGCATTCGTCCAAGAAAATCATCCACAGATCCCTTGCCTTAATTTTCTCAGCAGAATTCACATCCAATCAGGACTTCATCAACAAAAATCATCTGATCCCCTGTTATTCAGCTCACATCCTTCAATCAATCTTGATGTTCCATGGCGATGTTCGATGAATCAAGAAGTCAATTACCGCACTACAGGTATCGCAGATCTCCTGCTCGAATCCACCAGAAACTCACAGTATTCTCAAATCCTATATATAACGAACATCATCAAGCTATGAATCATGCGCTCACGCCGCCGGCCAATTCCAAAATCAAATTAACAAGCAGAGTAGGGTGAATGGAATCGATGAAGACTGGACTGCGGATTTGTTGAAGTTTGCGTAACTGCTAATCATCCTCCTTCCATAAGCTAGTGTCAATGGTGCTCAGCTCAGTTTACTGCTCAGCTCTCTCAGATGCACCAAACAATGTTGTTTCTCCTCGAAGCCACCATAATTCCGCACAGTAATTTCCAATCTTGATTATACGTACTTCTTCATACTATGAATCTTGCTCCTCCCTCCCGCTCAAAAATAGCCACACCAATGTACTAATGTTGTTTAGGCTAACTTATTATTTTTACTTAATGGTACTTAATATGGGTTAGCTCCATGCAAATAGTTAGGTCAAGGTAGATTATTACTGCCTTTTGGGGATTAGAAGTTTTTCCAACGTCCTTATCTAGGACTAATTATTAACATACTTTTAAACTTAAGTGTTTTCTTAGTGACCATCTTAGTTCACTTCAAGTGCTCACAACATTAGGATGACCACTGTCATCAAAACTCATGGATATCAAGCCATTCACCCTCTCCCCCTAGTGGATTCCATGCCCCAATCGTTTCGTTCTGTCAAGCCTTCAGTCTCTTAAGTCTACAAATTCACTTTACACTTAGGAAAACATAATCATACTTACAAAGTTTTACCTGTAGAGCTCTTGCCATGAGCTCTTTGTTGTTTGTGGGTACACAGTTGTACTTTCTCTTGCAGAAACCCTAAGGGATAAAGAGGGATATTATACTAAGGAGCATGGGACCACTGTGGTGGCGTGGCTCCGGATTGGAACAATATTAATAGGGGAAAACTCTTACTCTTCTCTTTCAGTTTGATTGATGCACTTTAGAAAACATAAATTTGTTGAATGCATTATATGGCTGAAAGTAGATTGTGTTTAATTGCTTGAAATAAATTGTGAATGTTGAAATAGTTGATTCCCTGTGAAAGGATGAGCATGAGTGAGTTTATGTGTATGTTGGGAAAGCATGAAAAGTGTGGAATTCTAATGAAAAAAGCATGGACTCTCCATGTCAATTGGGAAAATAATTGATTGATTGTAATGTTTAGGTTATGCTTGGCCTAACAAGATTCACAATGATGAATTTCACAAGTGAGAAATTGAAATCAATTGGTTGCATATGTTACAAGACAAGTGGTGATAACAAGCAAAGTGTGGGTAGTTGTGCACATTGACCATGGCAATAGACCAAAATCTATTGGAATTGGTTGAAAGTCTTCTTCAAACAATTTCTAAGACCCAAGAAAATCTTGGGGAGATGCTCAAGCTACAAAAACAACAGAATGAGATGAACCACAGGTTTTTGCAGGACTCTATTTGTCTGCAAAGGGAGGTAAAAGGAATTTTGGAAGAAACCAACAGTGGAAAGGACGGTGGATCAATGAAGAGGCATTCATTCAATCATTCCACTAAGAAACGTTCCAGGTGAGAAGCATCAAAGGAAATTGAGCAGGTAAATAAAAAGCAGCCACTGAAATGTTGGGAATGTGGATGAAATCATTGCCTCCACAACTTCCCAACAAAGGGAAGCAAGAAAGATAGTAGCCATAAAGTTTCCCGACTTGTGGATCAACTGGAAAGTAAAGAGAAGGAAGGGATTGTTGTGGAGAAATTCCCACCTGTGGAGATGGAAGTTCAGATCCAGCAGGAGCAGCTTGTAGAATCCAAAGGAAAGGGTCCTGAAAGTTAAAAGTAAAGGGTAAAATGCAGGGCAGACCTGCAACATTTTTGTAATTTTGGACATGTGTAAACTATGTATGTATTCTTAGGTATTGGAACACCAAGGATGGTGTTATTCTAAGGGGAGGGGAATTGTAACACCCCATTTTGACCCTTAGGATATTTTATCTATAATGTAAACATTGTATGCATGTTATGTATGATTCCTAGTGTGGAGCTCAAGAACAAGGCCCGCTAGTGAATGCTCGGCCTTGAAGAGGCAAGTATTTGGTATTAGGGTAACCATGTGCTAGTAAGCCAGGGAAAATGTAAATGATGTAAATGATACCATGTAAATAAAAATACAAAGGGCTGGCTACGGATGTGACTAAATGAGGGCGTTATCTGTATCCACTAGGGAATGGTGAGGGGGTTATGGGATGGAACACTAGGCTGCCATATGTCGACTTGAGAATCCCTTTGATTGTCCTATTTTTGTCTCTATATATGTTCTTTAAGTTTCCAATATAGACCCAGGTTCTGCGCATTTCAGGGAACCAACAAAACCCCTTTTCACCGGACCTTTCAGCAATAGTCTGCGAGCAAACTCAGGTCTCACCTGAGTTGAAGTTATGCGGAGGTTGCGGAATCAGGTTTCCACAACCTGGTGATGCGTCAACGGGTTAGCAGCGTGCTACAAGAATCGTGCAGTGAATTGGGGGACTACGCAAAGCTCCACCTACTTTGCGGTTCACACTTATGTTATCGCGCATCCAAGGATTGTGCGATACGGGATGGCTATTCGACAACAGGACGGCGCAACTAAGGACAGCGCTTCCTCTTTACCACTTACACAACTTCAACAGACTTTACTTAGTGTAATTTATACATTCAACAAGCATCCTACACTGTAACCTTGCAAACTTATAGAACACGACGAACCACAATGTAACTGCGCACTTCCGGTGTTGCGTTTTAGGGAATCGCACTATACAGACTTCGTTGGCTTAAGTGTTTACCCAATCAATTTATGCTTTCATCTTACTTAGAAATACTTGCGCATTCAACATATTATGAATACATGTTCAGCACTTAACATATTATTGCCATCATTTATCCTTATGGCGAATACATACAAAAGTGACGATACATCTACTCTCGAACAAGAACTTAACCATTCATCAAAAGCAAATACATAGATGCAAATACATATTCAATCGCATAACACAAGGATTTAATGTGGTTCACCCCCAGGATGGGAGCTACGTCCATAGGAATTGTTGTTATATTATCAATGGATAGGGTACAACAGTTCCAGTCTACGCACTCAGTTGCAAACTCTCTTCTCTCTTCGGTAGGTCTCTGTGCACACAGCTGCAGAGCCTTTTTACAATAAGTCTCTCAACAGAGATCAACAAAACTCAACAATAAACAATATGAATATTAACCCTTTCCCTTACAAAATTTTCCCTTATATAGATCGTGCTCTTAGGTCACGTCTTTACATTCATGATGGGCTCAAAACCCTAAGGTTGTTACCCAAAACTAGTGCGGTTACCTGCCACCCAAGTCTGTTAGGATCTGATAGCGACTTGTCATCGTGGCCATCCTTCTACGCGTGGTCATGTCGCTTTCATCCCCCTATTGAGTACATGTCGATGGGTCGCTTTCATCCTGTCATTCCTTCTCTAACGGCTTCATGCGGTCGGTTCACGTAGTGTTTCCTTTGCTTGTGCGACCGGTCGTCTGCCTTCCTCGCCACTCCTTACCCGCCTGCTGGGAATCTCGGAGTATCTTAACCAAAATAGATCGTCGATCGATATCACCGAAATTTATATTGTTTTCCATCCAAAACTTTTCCTTGCTAGATATTCACGGAGCTGGCACTTTGCAGCGATGTATCTCCGCAGCACAGTAACTTCGCAGCACTGGCTCTTCTACTTTTTCGATGCTTTGTTGCGTTGTTACTTCGTAGCTGCCAAAACTGACTTGTCAAAAAATGTCTCAACTTGGGCCAGGCCCAACAGGCCCCTAACACTTACATGTGGCTCGTCCCCGAGCCACTTGCCATAGGTTCACTACGTTGCGCTTCTCCTGGCTGATCTATCTTCGCAGCGAATTCTTGATAAGTTACGGTTAGCTTCGCAACTGTGTCTTTCACTTCTTGCTCAACAGCCTTGAAAATTTCCAACACGTCTGGTGTTAGGTCTTCTTGAGTTTGTTCCTTTACTGTTTTCTCTGACTCTTGGATTTCTTGCAGTTTCTCTTCAATCTCTTGCGAGATAGCATGAGATTCTTCCTGCAGGGGCTGTGACTTTTCCCCGGTTTCAACCTCCTTTTCTCTCAAAACTTGAAGCTCCCTTTTTAGTTCCTTGATTTCCGCAAATCGACGGAGTCTCTCTCTCGGTATCAGGTTCTTCATCTCCACATTTAGAGAGTCTAACGTTGCTTGTTTTTGTTGTACGTTGTTCTGAACCTGCAACGGTTGAGGGTCCTCTTGTAGAGTAGCCCATACTCTAGTTGCTTCATCCAACAAGCTCTGACACTTAGCTATTTCGCTGGATATGTTTTATGCGGAAGCTTTCACTTCTACGGTTGTCACTTCTGCCTAATCTGGTGGCATCTTCGGTAGATTCTGAGCTTCCAAAGTGGCAAGATTTTATTTGTAATCAGTCTCCATGTCTGCCATTTCAATCTTAAGATTTCTGACTACCGAGCCGATCTTAAGTATGTTGTCTGCGATCTCTGGATGCTCGTCGCACTCTGGTATCTCTGCGCAGACCGAGGCAATAGTAGGCTCTATTTTTTGGCGCTACTCATGTGCACTTTCAAGCTCCTTATCCTTCTGCTCACTTTCTTCCTGCAACTGTTTAAATTCGCTACTAGATTCTGGTGTTGGCTCACAATCACCATATCTCTGTCATGGATTTCCTCCACAACCTACAGGTGTATATTGTGTAGGACTTCTAGCGGTAGCATGGCGATATCAATATCCACATGCGGTAGGCTCTTCGCGTCTTCGGTTAATTCATCACTTGGAAGAATTACACTCAGTGGGTCCATGCGGACGATGCGCGGTCGCGGTGCCATGGTTAGAGCCAAGGGATTTTTCTGCTGAGGTGTGGCACCGGATCTTCCTTCTGATTCAGAATCACGAGCCAAGTCTTTTTGGACTTGTTCCATCTTCACTTCTATGCTCTCGAAGGTTGTGAGATTCTCTTTTAGACTCACCTGAATCTCTTCATTTTTGGTGTCTTTTAGGGCGAGCGCATCTTCCAGAAATGCACTGACCCTACCCGCGATGATCTCATAATCATCATCATGCAACTACGCTTTGGATGGTGTCTTTATAGCTTTTTGTTTCCTTTTTGGTCATTTCTCTGGTACCGAGCTTTCTGGCTCCTTCCTCTTTCCTCTTGGTGTACTTTGAACTTCGTCGGATCCTTTATCTTTTTCTTCGTCGGTTTCTTCAACAATCTTTGTTGGGGTCTGAACGCTTTCATCGGAATCACTGTCGATGACCATTGGCCCTTCAAATTTCCACTCATCTAACCATTCCTTCATGATTAGGTCAATACTCGCTTCGTCCAGGTGATAGTTCCCTGCGAACCATTCTGGATTCTTTTTCTACACCTTAGGTGCAATATAAGTGAAATGCATGTCAGCTTTAAATTTAAAGTGCGGATATACTTTGTGCTTACCTCCTTTCAAATGCGTGGTGTGCGAACGATGACATCGCACAATTGCTCGTAGTATGTGAGGAATACTTCATTTGAGGCACGTTGTTGTTCTGTCTTGGTAGTTTCCCAAAGATTTTCATATCTAGGTCCTCATAAATCCTGTATGAGAGCGGAAAGACCGACGTAGTGCTTTGGTTCCTTCCAGCCTACAAAGGCGATCAGCACCATCAGCCAACTCTAATGAAAGGATGTGCCATAGATCTGAGTATCGCGGACATTCTCCAAAAAATTGTTTAGCATATACTGAAACCAGTTAAACCTTACTCCCTGCGTTGTCTTTGCAGCGAGGTGAATTTCTCCTGCTGGTACTTCTGTTGGTCTTTCCTTCCACAAGACTTTTCCTCCAAGCAGTTGTACTACAAACCACGTAGCATCATCTTTTAAGTCGTCTGTAACGAAACCTCGTTTTCCTTTGGGAATATGATATTCTTCCTTCATCTGCGCGACAATCTCTTTATCTCTAGTTTTTCCCGCAAAAAATTCTTAGGGTCGTCACCTCACTTGCTTAGCCCTATGATCCTATGGATCAATTCTATGTTGATATCGACATTTTTTTCCATCCACAGGCAGCCTTGGTGTGTGCACGATACCAGTGTGCGCACAGCCACGTTGAGTTCAGGACTTCTGTCAAAGTGTGGGATGCAAATCAGGTCCAGAAGTCCTAAGTCCACAACCTCATAGATCCAGCTCTGCGCTACCAGCAGTGGATTACTCTTCACATCCATCTTTCAGCACATATATCTGTCTAGCTGAAATTGAGGGTACTTCGGCTCATCGGGCTCCTTGAGTTGTTGCAGTAAATCGTAGTCCTCAAACTTGCAGTCCGCGAGCTTGCCCAACAAATTCTCTTTTGGTTTAACATTCTGGAAATTAGAGGAAGTGGTATCTCATACTTAGAGTTTCTGGCAATCTGTACTGGTGGTGGATCTTGTGCGCGCGAACAAACGTATGTCGGTCTTAAGTATATCGGTAGCTCTGTGTCTACTGATGGGGAATCTGGTTCTTAGGCCCTATTATCTTCGGCTTTGATGTTTCAACTGCAGGTTCTTTTCCCTTTTACTGCATGCTTGCTGAAGGGTGGCGTGGTGAATGGCAAGAACCTTGACCTTTTTCTGTAACAGTCTTCTTGGAAAGGGTTTTCATGAACCCTTCGGTCCCCGCTTCTGTGAATTTCTGCAGCACTTCGTCTAGGGTAGACTCTTCAGACATTCACTTATAGTGCGAATATGAGCTCAAGACAATCAATGAATTCTCTGTAGTACTTAGCTTGAAAATTGTGGTAACCGGATCACAGTGCAAACTGCGGTATTTATAGGCACTTGGAAGCCTTACCCACGCCCAAAAATGACTAGATAAGCATTAATTATGGTGACCGTTAGCCAAATCAGCCAAGGATTTTGGTCCTTTCCTTCCTTAATTTCTTTAGAACGGATAATTTTGCATTAAATGCTCAAATGACGTAGGCAAAATCACTGTATAACAGCTAGTTTTCATCTCTAACGGCTATTTTGAGGTGTTGTGTCGAACTGCGCGGATTGGTGTCTCCACTCCCAGCGGAGTGTCATCTGAGAACTTTGCATTCTTTGCATTTCCTTTAAGCTATGCAACTGCATTTTGAAATTCTCAGCTGCGCGCTTCTACTTCTCGTTTCTTTTTCTTTTTTTTTCATATCTGCGCAGCTTCACTTTTCTACTAGTGCTGCGTGTTTAGTGCATCCTTTCCATAGAACTTCGCGTATTGGACCAAAACTGTGTACATACTCTGCTCAATTTATAGTGCCCAATTTCAACTGTACTTGACACTTAGAAATTTCCTTCCCTTCTGATCACTAAGGGTTCTGCGAAGTAGGACTATCCCTGTAGGGTTTTAGTCTACTTCCATTAGCCAGACCTGGTAAGTTGTCACCGTCCAACATGGCTAACTGAGATGCGCCACCGTTAGTAACATGCATAACAATATATGGGCCAGGCCAATGTATTTTAAACTTTCCTGGAAATTTCATGAACTTTATATCATACAGGAGAACAAGGTCTCCTACCTGAAATATTTTGTGCTTGATATGGCGATCATGCCATGCTTTTTCTCTGTCCTTCTGCACTTGCTCGTGAAATCCTGCGATGAAGCGATCCTCCTCCAATCCAACCAAGTGTAGAAGCCTTTCTTACAATGTTTATTCATCTGCTATGTCTGTGAATGCAACAATTCTTAATCTTGGTACAATGTACTCCTTAGGCATCACATCTTCTTGTCCATAGACCAACCTGAAAGGAGTATGGCCTGTCAGTTTCTTACAAGTTGTTATGTACACCCATAATACAGCTGGAATGCGTAGATCCCAATCATCTATGTTTGTGTTGTAGACTTTTGTCAGCACATTCTCCAGCACTTTGTTAAATGCTTCGACAGTTCCATTGGCTTGTGGATGGTATGGTGTACTTCTCTGATGATGTATCTGAAATTCTTCAGTTAGTTCTTCAATGGTTATGTTCAGGAATAGTGTTCCTTGATCACTCATTAATATTTTTGGGCCTCCAAATATGGTAAGGATATTCTCAAAGATGAACTGCGCGGCAATAACTGCGCTACAGTCCTTCACTGGTTTAGCTTCTGCCCATCTGATGAGATAATCTATCGCGGTGATAATGTATCTCGCACCAGTTCTTTTCCCTAGTGGGCTAATCAGTCCCACGAAATCAATTGCCCATTTATCAAATTCTTGTAAAGTCAGTTGCGGTCTTAATAGCATTTCATCTCTTCGTGAGAGCTTTCCTGTCCTTTGGCATACATCGCAACTTTGGCAATGTTCCTTTGAATCTTTGTGTAGTGTTGGCTTCCATAGCCCTGCTCTTAATATCTTTTACATAGTGGATCTTTGCAGCACTTCATCTGGTCCCAACTTGTATAACTGTCTGACGATGATAGTGAAGTCTGCGGCTTTAACCAACAGCTGCTTCTTCTACTGCGTAGTAAACTCTGTGGGTTCCAATCCGGTAGTCAAAAATTCTACAATGTATTTGTAATAATCGTCTTCTACCTGTATGGCAAATAATTGCACGTCAAGTAGATTGTCTTCAAGATTAGTGGGTTCTTCGCCTGACTCAATTTTTGAAAGGTGGTCAGGTCCTAGGTTCATTCTTCCTAGTTTAACAATGATTTCAAATTCATACTCTTGAAAGAGTAGTAACCATTTGCATATTCTTCCCCCTAACACTGGATTATTGACCAAGTACTTCAGAGTTGAATGGTTTGTGTACATGGAGAAATGTGCACCCAGTAAGTAGTGCATGAATTTCTGGAGTGCGTAAACCATAGCTAGACCCTCTCTTTCTGTAGTTGTGTAGTTATTTTCGGTTGAAGATAGATTTTTTCTTGAAAATGAAATGGGGTGATCAATTCCCCCTTCACCAAGTTGAGCGAGCACAATTCCCAAAGCTATTGATGAAGCATCAACATGTACGTGGAATGGTTTATTCCAATATGGGAAAACAAGGATCGGCGCAGTTACCATTTTCTCTTTTAATGTATCCAATCCCTTCTCGCATTCTGCGTTCCATATGAACTGCGCTTCTTTCTTCGGAATTTTCTTCATTGGCGCAGTTATCTGTGCATAGCCCTTGATGAAATTTCTGTAATATCATGTATGTCCCAGCGTCGTGCGAAATTGCTTTACTGAGTTCGGTGCAGGTAAATTCACAATCACTGTGATCTTCACAGGATCAACCATCAAACCTTGCTTACACACAATCTGTCCCAATAGTATTCCATAGGGTACACAGAAAATACATTTCTTCAAATTCAAGGAGATTTGATGTTTCCTGCACTTAGCTAACATCATTCTGAGGTTCTCATAATGGTTCTTCAATAAACCAAAGACAGTCCAATCATCAAAATAGACTTCTAAGAACTTATGGATAAAGTCATTGAATGCTGCAACAACAACCCTGCAAAATCTAGCAGGTGCATTCTTCAAACCAAATGGCATAACTGTATACTGATATGATACCCATTCAATAGCAAATGTGGTTTTATGCCTATCTGTTGAGTCAATCATGATCTGATGGTACCTAGAGAATCCATCAGTAAATGAGCAGGCCTCATTTCCTCCAACATTGTCTAGTACTTCATGTGTAAATGGAGTACGAATGAGGTCATGTAGCGAAGCATCATTCAGCTTCCTCAGATCTACACAGATTCTTATTTCTCCTTTTGACTTTTTGTCCTGGATAACCATAGGGCGTATCCATTCTGATTCTTCCACTGGCTCAATGATCCTTGCATCAAGCATCTTGTCGAGCTATGACTTAACTCTTTTTTTGTATCAGGGATTCAGTCTATAAGGCCTATGTCTGATGAGCTTCGCGCCTGGCTTGAGAAGTATCTTCATGACTCCCAAGTCACCCAAAATGCCTTTCATTTCGGCGAACTTTGTTGGAAAGAGATCCTGATATTCATGTAGAAGGTCTGCGATATGCGCAACCATTTCATCATCCCGGTAATCTCCAATAGATGCAAACTTTGGCTCTTCACTTGTGCCAATGTTAACTTTTCTTGTCTTAACAGGGCCGCTCATATCTAGAATTTATAATGGAGGTCCCTCTACATCGCGCGCTCCTTCTGACTCAAGTATATTGATATTGCATGGATCCTCCTCATGGCTTTCCTCTGCATCTTCTTCATCTGCGGAAAGGTTATAACATTCAAGAGAATATTCTATCATTCTTGCCCATTCTGGTTGTAGGTTCATAGATACATTTATGTATTCAAATATTTTGTCTTTGATGACCTCTAATGCCTCATTTGTACTTGGGAAGTCGTCTTTGAATATCGTTTCTTTGATAATCTGCAGGGCTTCACTTATGCTCAGACAATCATCTTCAAAACTGAAAGTTCTCTAGAAATTCGCAGTCATGATAGACCAATCTGTTGTTTCTCTGTGAAGTTCTACATCTATGTACCAATTCTTTAGAATCTTCTCTAGTGTGTGCACAAACAGATGAACCCATTCTGTCTGCGGTCTATTTATCCATTCTTTTGAACAAATCTCTATGTGATCCCTTGGATCTGTTTGTCCATTATACTTTTCCATTGTCAGCGCAGCTTTCTCTACGAATCTGATTTGCATCATATGTTTGCACTATTCCCACATGGTCAGAGTGTCTTTATGCGCGGCCCACCATCTGGAAGGTGTAGCACGCAGTGCTATATCCAATGCTGGTATCCGATGTCTAAAATTGATACAATATACTCTTGAAAAAATGTATAGACGTTAGTTGAACCATCATAAGTGGGGATTGGACTTACCTCGGTTCCAATCCAGTGCAGTGATCTTGTGACTTATGCGCATCTTATTGCAGATACTTCATGCATCTTGCTTTTCCAATTCTCCAGTACTGCATCGGAGTCTGATACGCAAGAGTTGTCACAGCACCAACTAAGTGTTCCATCAGCTGTAGGATTGATGTAGTCGAAGTGGTTTGTTATCATCTTATAGATGCAATCTAGATCATGATCTCTACATTTCTCTCTGATCAGCTCAATGTATCTCGGTCCTTGTAAAGGGTCCAAGGGCGCGATGACCTTGATATCCGCCCCTTCAAATATCATCTGTTTTTTCTTCAAGTCAATGATCGTGAGGTTATCCATCTCCAAGTCTATCCACAGTAATGTTGGATATGGGTTATTGTCATCGATGAGCTCAGTAACCTCAAAGTTTGTTGAACTGCTTACTCCATTGATGTCCACAAGAACATTCGCTAGCCTTGCAAAGGGTATGATCTTCTGCCGGTTCGCTAATCTTAACTGTATGGGTGACCATGATAACCTTGGTTTCCCCATATGTTCCCATGTCTTCTTGGTCAAGACATTCACTTATGATCCCAGATCAAGGATGATCCCATCCATCTCATAGTCTATGATCTGTGCAGTTAGCCTCGTTTCTCGGCCTATTCTCTTATGGATTTTTATGTGGTGAACTACGCTATGAGCGTTACTCGTGCAACTGTGTTTCTCATAGTGGTTCAGTAAATTTTTCATTTCCACCAAAGCATCTTCACTTTTCAGTAGTTTCATACAGCTCCGTAGGAACTATGCAACAGAAGTCCCTGTTTCTAGTGCGGTGCATGTTTTATCATATGCTACTGACATATCCTTCATATGCGTTGTTTCACTTCACAATGGGATTCTTGGTGTCACAGGTGCTGGTTCTTTGAAGGTCTCCCTTGCTTCTGCGAAAACTTCTTTGTTTCTTGCTAGATTGAAGGCAGGTGCTTTCCCAGCCGCTTTTCTTATCCAGACCCATCAGTAGGTGTCTTCTTAGCTTGGTTCTCTGCAGAAGTCAAGGATTCTAGTTCTTTATCTCTTCTTGTTGTAACTCCACTGCGCGTCACAGCATTGACGTTTGGGTCTCTTTTCTCTGTTGCGATCATCTGAACGTTCGGGTTTGGTGCTTCTGTTCTTATCTCATGCATCTTTGCTTGCAATATTGGGCATGCTTCAATAACATGGTAAAAATACTTGCAGTATCTACATGTACTAAAAGCGTTGGTACAGTCTCTAGATAGATGGACAGGCTGAGTGCAGTTATAACAGATCATCTAACCTCTTCCTCTTCCTGGGCCAGTATTTATTCCTCTTCCTCGAAATCCACCACGGCCTCTGTAGGCGCCTTGATCATACTGTATATTCTCATGGTGTTGCGGTGTTTCTTCTTGAACTCTATAAACATCATGTTTCCTTTTTATCATTAGGTCATATCCTCTACAGTTGGAATCATCATGTCCAACTGACGTACAGAAATTGCAATACAAATTCTTGGGTATTCGCACATATTTATGGATTAAATAACAATCTGCAGGCCAATGTCCTCTGCATCGACAGATTTCACACCACAGTCCTTGTTGCTGATTTAGTGGATTTGGTGCTCCACTATCAATGTAATCTTTGAAAACTGGACAGTGTTCTTTCGAGTGTCCCTCTGCTTTACATTTTGTACACCAGACTTCTTCTCTGACTTCTTTTCCTTTCTTAATGTCCTGGAGTTGTAACGTTAGAGTTACTAACTGGTTCTGGATCTGGATCATTCCTTGGTTTATTTATCCTATGGGTGAGGCTTCTAGCTTCATGGAAATCTCTAAGGCTTATGTCTGCGATGCAACCTTTTGTTGCATCAATGGCAGTCTGATATGTGGCAACAACGTAGCTATGAACCATTCTTGGTGTTGTTGCGGTGCAATGTCAAAGCTTACTTGGTCTAATAGTGCTTTAAATTTATGGTCAAATTCCCATATTGACTCAGTTGTTTTCTGCTTAATCTCTTTTAGCTCTGTTATACATTGTGACTCAGACTTCGGTTTCTTGAACTCTCTTAAGAGGGAAGCCTTAATATCTGGTACGGTCCTATTCTATCCGACAAAATATTTCATGAACCAAGTTAAGGCTCTGTACCTGAATGTAGTGATGAGTTGTGCACGCTTAACAGCATCATACTAGACTTGCTTGATGTTCCACATGGCTTCACAAAGAAACCAATGTTGCTCAAGGTCTTCTAGACCTATTCCTTTAAATATCGGCATCTTTATATCGTCAGTCATTCTCCTTCTAGGTGGTGCAGTGTTCTGTGCAGTGGTCTGTGTGGTGTTAGGGATGTTACTGCGCAGAATGTTCTGAGTACTCACTCCTGCGGTGTTACTAGTACTGAAATTCTGAGGATTGGGAGACGCAGTGTTCTGAACTGGTGAATTTTGTGGAGTAATGGGATTATAGGTAGCTACGCGAGGTGTTTGGCTATCAGGCTCAACTTGGAACTCAATTTCTACGCGGATTTCATGTTATTTAAGGTTCTTTTCTGTACTAACCTTATATCTTTTACCACTTCTTAATATATGGATATCTTCTTCTACATCACTGTAAGTATTATCGACCATTACAGACTCAAAACAACTATGTATCTCACTGCATTCTTAAAACTCCTTTCTCGGCTAAAAGCATTTTGATATATAAACTCAGATTGTTGAGTTACTTACCTATGAATCCTTTGAAGAAATCATCCTATGTTGTGCTGTAGGACTTGAGGGTGTCCACAGCGAACTCTGTCACGAATCCCTCTAAAATACTGTCAACCCAAAAGTCAACTGCTCGCGAGAGTGGACTATCTACTACTTTAAGTCTATGAATGAGCTCTAAGATACACTCGGTAGGTACTCCTTGTTGGAAATAGTTCTTTCGCTCTGCGAGTCTTGATAACCACCCATGCAACTCGTTTCCAAATTATGCGAAGAAAATTTCGTAAATGTCCGCCCACAGGTATCTCTGCAACCACTCTACGTCAGAGAGACGCATATGTCTATTCTCCTTTCTGGAAAAATCCCTTTCTGTCTTGTCCACCTAGTTCCATATTTCTGTTTTCTCAGGATTCCAATTTTTGGTGCTCATCACCAGTTCAAGCGTGGCAACGGAACCATTTGTTGGCTCTATATATGTTCTTTAAGTTTCCAAGATAGACCCATGTTCTGTGCGGTTTAGGGAACCAACAAAACCCCTTTTCATTGGCCCTTTCGGCAATAGTCTGCGAGTAAACTGAGGTCTCACCCAAGGCAAAGTTATGGGGAGGTTGCGGAATCAAATTTCCACAACCAGGTGATGCGTGCTTCAACAGGCTAGCAACGCGCTACAAGACTTGCACTGCGGACTGGGGGATTGCGCGAAGCTCCACCTACTTCGCGGTTCACACTTGTGTTATCGCGCATCCAAGGATTGCTCTATACGGGATGGATATTCGACAACAGGATGGCCCGACTGAGGACAGCATTTCCTCTTTACCACTTACACAACTTTAACAGACTTTACTTAGTGTAAGTTATACATTCAACAAGCATCCTACACTGTAACCTTGCAAACTTATACAACACAACGAACCACAATGTAACTGCGCACTTCCGGTGCTGCACTTTAGGGAATCGCACTATACAAACTTCGTTGGATTAAGTGTTTACCCAATCAATTTATGCTTTCATCTTACTTAGAAATACTTGCACATTCAACATATTATGCATACATGTTCAGCACTTAACATATTATTCCCATCATTTATCCTTATGGCGAATACATACAAAAGTGACGATACATCTACTCACGAACAAGAACTTAACCATTCATCAAAATCAAATACACAGATGCAAACACATATTCCATTGCATAACACAAGGATTTAACGTGGTTCACCCCCAGGATGGGAGTTATGTCCACAGGAACTGTTGTTATATTATCAATGGGAAGGGTACAACAGTTCCAGTTTGCACACTCAGCTACAGACTCTGTTCTCTCTTCGGTAGGTCTCTGCGCACACAGCTGCAGATCCTTTTTACAATAAGTCTCTCAACAGAGATAAAAAAAACTCAACAATAAACAATATGAAGATTAATCCTTTCCCTTACAAAATGTGCCCTTATATAGATCATGCCCTTAGGTCACGTCTTTACATTCATGATGGTCTCAAAACCCTAAGGTTGTTACCCAAAACTGGTGCGGTTACCTGCCACCCAAGTTTGTTAGGCTCTGATAGCGACTCCTCGTCATGGCCATCCTTCTGCGCGTGGTCACGTCGCTTTCATCCCCCCTGTTGAGCGCATGTCAACGGGTCACTTTCATCCCGTCGTTCCTTCTCTAACGGATTCATGCGGTCGGTTCACGTAGTGCTTCCTTTTCTCATGCGGCCGGTCGTTTTCCTTCCTCGCCACTCCTTACCCACCTGCTGGGAATCTCGAAGTATTTTAACCAAAATACATCGCCGATCGATCTCACCATAATTTAAACCATTTTCCGTCAAAAAATTTTCCATGTTGGATCTTCGCGGAGTTGGCACTTCACAGCACTGTATCTCCATGGCGCAGTAACTTCGCAGCATTGGATCTTCTACTTTGTCGATGCTTTGTTGCGTTATTACTTCGCAGCTCCCAAAAATGACTTGTCCAAAAATGTTTCAACTTGGGCCAGTCCCAACACCTAGCTACCACTAAATGTTGTTGTAAGGAAGTGGTTGAAGAGCATTTTTCATGAATTCGATAGAGTATGGGACATCCTTGAAATCTGTAAGGAAAGGTATGGGGATCTGATCGCTTGTCCCATAATCCACTCCACCTCTTGGGAGGATGCATTCCTTATATCCGAGGTATTACTGATAGGGAAGCATCAGTTGGACCCTTATGCAGACCCAACGGAGAAGGAGGAACCTAAAATCGTGATCTAGAGGGAGGTCACGATTTGCAGAGCTAAGATCGCTCAGCAAAACTTGAGTGAAAAATGAAATTGGATGAAGGATCCATCGACCCGACCCTTGGGGTGAAACTAAGAGGTTAGATGCCTAGAAGTTCATGAGAGGACCGGATCGAATAGCTGAGACCCTGTTGCGGGAAAGAGTCATTCAGCCACAACATTGAGGAAGATCTGAGTGCAGATCGCAGTGGAAAGAGTCCAAGAGGGTTTAGACTGCATGGTAGATCTATAGAGGGCTCAATTTCCTTGATCTAATAGTCAGGACCAGCCATACCTTCCCAGGTCATTTCTAATGGAAGGGGCTCCCTAGAGACTGTGTAGTAGATAAGGGGACCTTACTTAGGCTGAGAGTGGAGGGGATGTGGGTGCTTGAACTGTTTGAGGTCATTGGGATATGACCATAGTTCTGTGTATGAGCTTATTGACCTGGAAAACCCTCACCTGTCTCCCACATGCTTGACAAATCAAGTGTGTGTTGGATGCCCTGAAGGAGTATGCCCAAGTCTATGAGTGAACCTATTAGTTCCTCCTTGGTGGATACATAGCCCCAACTCGGGGGTGGTCTCTGATTGCTTAAATAATACAGGTTGGGCAGAGACGTATGGTTGGGCTGGAACGTTGCAGTCCATAGCCAGTTTTATTGGGGATTTCAATAAAAAGATAAGTGTTCCTTGTGCCTTGAATCATGTCATTTTACATCTGTGCATGTGTGTTTGTGATGTCATAATGCATATATCAATCCAACTGAGTAATAGGGATGAATTCCTATGCATTATGTTTAAATATGTTGTGCATATTATTGATTTGATGATTGCATGATACATTGTGTGTGGATGATGCTTCCTTCATCTGTATTTATTGAGTATGCTTTTGCACATTTGCATTTCCACTGGTATAATGCCTTTGAATTGTCCCTTGATGAATAAGGATAAACCTTTGAATGGTTCTTTGATGAATAGGACTAAGTGCAAGGTCAGGAGGTGCAGAATACTCCAATCATGGATTTGGGGAAAGAATAGACACCCCCCTGTGGTGTTCATGACCCTTATGTGGATCAGAGGAAGGGGAGAGGACATAACAGAGTGAAGTATAGATCCTTGCAAGTTGGTAAAGAGGCATGGATGAGGTTGGAGGCCATATTTGGGATGGACAAAGGATAATATCAATGTTCTCAGGTGTGGATCAAGACACTGCAGCTGCATAGTGCTCACCAAGAGATTTCCAACGGTAATATATTTTCCCAAATTGGACTTAGGATGAAGAAGTTATGGGCTGGAGAAGTTGTGTAGTGGGGTTTCCGACTTTCCGAACCCGCATGCGGATTGTCGATTGCGGAATTCGGAAGGGAATATTCTATGGGGTTGTGAAATCGGATTTCTGAATTCCGAGTTCCGCATGCAGACTGCGGATTGCGGAAGTCGGAAAGCTAAAATTATTGGAGTTGTAAAGTTGGAGTCCCGGCTTCCGAGTTCCACAAGGCGGACTGCCGATTGTGGAAGTCGGGGAGGTAATTTTCCCAGGTTGGTGAATTTGGAGTTCCAATTTCTGAGTTCCACATTACGGATTGCGGAAGTCGGAGAGGTAATTCGGCGAGGTGGTGAAATTGATTTTGCGACTTCTGACTTCCAGATTGCAGATTGCGGAATTCGGAGACGTGGTTTTCGGCGCTGTGTATTGGGTGCTCCGGTATCCAATTCCGCACTTCGGATTGCGGGTTGCGGATGTCGGAGGCGCCTTCTTTCGGTGCTATGCATTTGGGGATCCCAACTTCCGACTCCCGCAAGGAGGATTGCAGATTACGAAAGTCGGGGAGGATATTTTCCTCGCAGCAATAAATTAGCGTTCCGACTTCCGATTCCTGCACTGTGGATTGTGGAATGCGGAAGTAAGAGGTGTGATCGATGAAGTTGTGATTTGTGGTACGACTTACAAATTTCGATTGTGGCCTACGGATTGTGGACTGGAGATCAATGCGGGTGCAGAATTGCGGAACCTTTAGATAGTTTGAGAAAAGGAAAAAAAATAGCAGGTATATCCAAGGGTTGTCTCCCATCGCCTCTAAAGGGCACCGAGGTGACCAGGGACATGACACCTATATTGTACCTCCCTCCGGTCATGTTCAAAATTGAATTCATATTGATGATATGCTAACAAGCTCTGTAAAACATTATTGTGAAACCATCCGGACTAGGATTCTTGTAAAGATTCAAACTCCAAATATAATCCATTACCTCTTCCTCAGAAATTGGACTATATACATTTTGATTATCTTTTGAGATGATCATTATGGATATTTGGAAATCATTTCCTATCTCACAATTGGGTTCGAGCTTCCATCCTCAATATATAATTATTTTAAATGGTTGAAGGCTTCCTCTTTTATGGCCACATAATCCCTCTGAACCAGTTATTTCCTTTATTACATTCCTATTAAGTCTTTCTTTATCTTGATTATGGAAGAAACAAGTATTTCTATCACCTTCCTTTATCCATAGATTTTTGGATATATGATGTTAAGTCTCCTCCTCATATTTTCATACTACTAGCAAGCACGTATTTAATTATCTTTCACTTAACAAGATTTCCTCTGTTATTTCATCTCCTTCTGTTTATTCTTACAAATTCCCCAAATCTACTTGGATCTTGCTTCTTCTTATGTCTAGAGGATTATATTTTGCGTTGGCCCAGGATTTAAGAGCCCTTTTGACCAATATGAGCTTCGGATCCCAAAAATAAGTTTGATGTCAACCATTTATATAAATGCTCCAAAAAATCTAAATGAGATGATGCACTTATTTCTCCATTAACCACAAAGGTTGAAGCGAAAAGGAATAGGGCATTGATCCTTAGGGATTTCTACATTTGAGGCAATGGTTTTATGATATGAAGTTGTATATGGAATAATTTTAGTCTGACAAATGAAACCCTTTAGGAGGAAAGCGCTGTGAATAAGAAAGCGATCAAGTTTGGATATGAAGTATTCCTGACCATTTAATATGTTTGACCAAGTATGGACCCCTTTTTTTAGATGGATATCCACTAGATCCCAATCCACCATTAAGCATTCAACTGAATCTCCCCAAATGGGTCTCTGACCATGCTTCCCCACCTTATTTCCTTATGTGATATTGTGGCATTAAAATCTCAAGATACAATAAACTTCTTATTTAGTTCATTTCCATACAAAGTATTAAGAGATCTCCAGAATTATGCATTGCTTCCGCATATTTAACTGGGCCATATAAATTGCATACTTGTGCTCTCTCCTTAGTCTCTATATCTTCAAGTTCCAACAAAATCCGATTTTGGATTTCCATTTGTTGAAATTTCGTAAATTTCTCAACGTCCCAAAGGGTAGCAATACCCCCTTGATGCACCTCTAACACTCATTGTGCTACCTTCACTTTTCCTCCATATCTTTAGTAATTACTTTATGGCTTTCTTCACTTCCATTTTGGTCTCCTGGATAAGGATCAGAGATGGCCTTTCTCTTATAATTATATCTCTAATTGATCTTGTATTTAGTTTTCCTCCCATGCCCCTACGATTCCAGGAGACCAAATTCAATATTTCTTACTTAAAATGGGTTTGTGCTCTCCTTTTTCTTCTTCTTGTTGTTCTTTAGGATGCTTTGAAAGATATTTTGGCTTGATGTGCACGTCTAAATAGGATTGTGTGCCTAGATATTTTTCCTTATTTTTCGCATCTTCTGTCAGTTACTTGGTCGATTTTCTTCCTAGTATTTTTTTAGTTGGTTGTTCCTCCTATGTTTCTTCTATAGAATCACCTTGATCATTTTTTTCTCTTGTTCTAGTTAGGATTTCATTAGGAGTGATTTCATTTCTGGCTTGAGTTTATTGAATCTCCTAATACACTAATACATTTCTAAGGGGAGAAGAGAAACATAATTATCCTCAATACCTAACTCTTCTAGGATCATTGCTTTGTAGAATTCTGTGATTTATGAACTAGATATGTGTTTTCCTGAGAATCCCTTTCCTCTTCTTTTTCCTCCTCCTCGTTTGACAATATATTAAATTGGTTGGAAGAATAGGATGCAACATGAGTCATTGGAGTAACAGTTGTTGTGGATTCCTTCCCCCTTTTTGAAACGTGTTGCCATCCCTCTTATTTCTTGTTGTTGACAACCTTCATCGAGGTTTTGGGCAGTTTCGAGAAAAATGCATGTATTCATGGTATAGCTTGCATAGTGAATGGAAGTTCATAAAATAATTTTTACAAGTGATTCCAACCTTCCATGGTGATATTTAATGCTTATGGTAATATTTTTTCTAATTCCACCTCTACACATATATGGGCACATGAAAACATGATGGGTTTAGGCTCATATTTGTTTATATATCACCCAAGGGAGTTACCAATCACAATTAGATTTTCATCACTCCAACAATGGAGTGTAAAATGAGGCAACTTCACCCACACAAGGACTGTCGAGGGCACATACTTTTCCAGGCTGAAATGACAAGCTCCACCTATTCAAGTACATGCCCCTCAACACCATGAAGTAGGGTTCGCTCCTAAATATGAGATCCCTATCCTCCTTATCAAATAGAAACACATAGAAAACATGACACAAATTATGCTCCAATATTCCAGAGATAAGGGAATTCTGGTTCTTGTCAAGCCAAATTTCCATTTCCTTGGGGGAATGCCATAAACCAATGAATTGACCGACCAAAATTCATTTAAAAAGAGCCAATGTTTTGTGTTTAGTCGTCGAGGAAGAAATAATGACCTTGAAGACCTATGTGAGCCTCACAAACTTAATTCAATGAATGAGGTGTCGCTAAAGAAGAGGGTCGATCCTAAACAACCTCCTCGTTGCATTGAACAAATTCCCCGGGATCAAGCTTTAGAGGATCTATGAACAAAAACCTAGACAGAATAGGATGAAGCAGAGTAAGATGAGGTTTTTTTAATTTACTTGTAAATCAAAAAGGTTATAATTACCTTACTATTTACAAATTTTAATAATAAAATAATCAGTAAGTCATTCAGGTAATAACTTGGAGATTCCAAAATTTTGGGTGGCAGGTGCAAGGGGTTCTTCTAGATCCCAATGGGTTCTTGTGGTGAAGGTCTGAGTGGTGACCAATAACTAGGCTAAAATGCACGCCTTTTTAATTTCATCATAAATCATGAAAACCATTGGAATTCAATAGATCCTAATCTCCGAAGACTCTCTACTTGTCATAAAACAAGTGAAGGAGAAAGCAATGAAAGAAGGGACTATTCAAGGCAAGGTATATGAGAGAATCATCTGGAATATCAAAAACATGAAATTTCCCAACTTTTACATATTGGGCATCATAATAACTCAATTGTAGACAAGCTTACCAACGAAACAATCAAACTAGATAGGGGCATCCTTTTTCAAAATGGGCCCCCTCAGAAATGAAGGTCGCTCCCCTTGAATTTGTATCATGGTTGGGTTTGAATTTGATTTAGTTTGTTCTTGAAATAGTTGGAAGGAATTTATTTTGGGGGAGGGTGGTGGTTTAAGCATGCGCTACACCTAGCGCATTCATCTTCCTTCATTTTGAGTCATCAAGTCTCATTAACTCCAAGTGAGGGAGCCACTGCACTCTTGCATTCCCTTGGTTCCCTCATTCTTGTGCTTTATTCTGCGTTTGTTTCACTCTATATGGGTTTCACTATGGTAACTTGCAAGGTTGGTAGGATTTTTCCTATTGGCCCTAGTGGCAATCTAGATGTTCATAGTTTAAAGGAGCATGCTCAAGTCAACTTATGTGCAATGAGTAGTGCTCATTGGAGTTTCTCGACCTCCCAAAAAGGTAAGAACTCTAGGGATCTCCCTTGTTTGATTGTATAATGGTTGCGAGACAAGGGTATTTTGGATTTCATATACTATGATTTTGAGGTCTTGAGCCTTCAATCATTCCGTCCCTCTTTGATTGACTACAAGTTTGAAGTGAGTAATTTTTTGGTTCTATGACCTAGGGTTTCTTGGTTGAATTATTGGACTAACACTGCAATGGCTAATCCCTTCAATTGGGATTTAATTGAGGGGGGAGGTATTAGAAAAATCAAGGATATAAAGAGGATGTTGTGTAGGCTTAACTCTTAGATGGATGGAATGAATCAATCCATTGACTACATTACCTTGCACATTGAGCAATAGGACACCAACCAAGACAAGTTGGAAAGTAGGGTTAAGTAATAAAGGGAAAAAATAGGAAAGTTTTCCAGCAATTCTGAGATGCATGTGTTGGCCCGGTTTTGCAACCAGGCTTAGTGCTATGGGCACCTGCTAACTAGTAGCAGCAGTTTCAATAGAATTAAACAAGAAACTAATCTAAACAAAACTAATCATGGATCTATGCAAGAATATAAGCAAATAATGGAAATATTTTAAAAAACAAGAACAAGAAAATATGAAAGAATAAATTTGTATTTAAAACTGGGGCAAGCTAATGCTTGCAATAGTAATACCTTCAATGGTGAAGGTTGATGTAGAGCAACTCCCAAGATAAGTAGCTCCAAGCTCCAAGAGGTCTCCTTCTCCAAGGTTGCTTATAATGGCCAAAATGCTCAAGGGAGATTTCGGCAGCATGAGGATGAGATAATGGATGGATGTGAAATGAGGAGCCCCTACCACCTTTTTATAGGTTTTGGCGGTGGGGAATACCATTTGTGGTTTTGTGGAAACCAAATGGTATTGACCAACATGGTTTAGGTACTTTTCCCTCCTTTTTCCTTTTTTTGAATAAAATTAATATTTTAATTCCCTTTTTAATATTTTTGGGAATTTGGACCCTTTTTGAGGGTTTTTTATGCTTTTCAGGAAAAATAATCTTTTTGAGTGGGAAAAAGGGGTGTACTAAGGTCTTTTGGTGACCTTTTGTTGGTTTCAGAGGCTCAGATGGTGGAAAAGTGGACAAATGGGTCATGTGAATAAGGGAATGAGCTAGTGAGCACTTTTTAGGTGTTAACAGATTGCCCCTTGATGTGTGAGGGCAGGAGCTCATCGTATGGCCGATAGACATCATAGTTCTTTTGTCTTTTTTCTGGGGTTTAGGGAGAGAAGAGACCGGTTGGAGACTGGAGCCACGGCCCTTGGAAGCTGCAAAAACAAAAATATTACATGGCCTCAATATGAATGAGGTATAATCTCTGATAATGGACGAGGCGGGCATTCCCATGCTCGTATCAAGACATATACATAACAATTAGTCCCAAGAAGGGGGATCTAATACATAAAGAATCTACTGGTACATCATAATGGTCCAGGGGGGACATTATTTTGGGATATACTCCTGATCATAACTGACCTCAATAACTGATACACTGGGTTAACTGATGAACTGCTGAAACTGAAGGTGTCCAACATCTGTAGGGACTCAAAGACTATGAGTTATCTCTGAGAAATAATGTAACTGTATACTCAAGGGAGTATGAAACTAGGGTATTTCTGAATACTGTCGCCATGCGCAACCCGGATATCTCTAGAAAAAGTGTAACTGGTATCCATTGGAAGATTCTCAAATGTGGAGGAGTCAGGAGGTATCTGGGGTCTTCGACTAATAACTGAAAGGATCAATGTCCTGTGCGAATCTCAACGATGCGATCAAGGTGTTGAAGTCGAGCATGTGAGAAACAATCATTTGGAAAAGCACTGAGGATTCCTCTCGAAATGACTCGTAGGCACTCATCATAAATGGTAATGAGTCCAAGACACAGGGACCTCTAGGTCTATCCTCTGGAATAAATGTGGTTGTCGTCGACAGAGGGAAACCAGCAACTAACAAGGCAATGATTTTTTCTTGATAGGAGCACGAGGTGTAGAACTGAAGTGTTGTAGTACTGATGGTAGGACTGACATACTTGTGGGGATGGGAAATAACTGGGTGAAAGAGTGGGTAGACTCAAACTTCCTTTGTTCAGAGCATGATGACATGGTTGACCTGGCAGTGTAGGGAACTGACTTGTAGGTGAGGGGATCATTGATTTGATTGACTGAATGGTATATATTGACTCTAGGGGGGGAGGACGAGCTGATAGGTGTTGTCGAGGGATTTTCAAGGTGACGTACTGCAGAATACTCTGAACAAAGGCGACCAATCATGGGGAAGCTGTCATATGAGTAGATGTGATCTGTCGTGGTGCCAAGAGGCACCATTGGGTCCTTCTTCGCAGTTTTAATGAGCTCCAAGAAGGGATAAAAGTGTGCTCTGAGATGGTACTGTCTTGTGGATTTGTGAGCCCAGGACTGTTCGTGCTCATTGGTGCTTTCATTTTTAAGGAGTCTGAAAGCGATAAGAAGACTCTGCAGTGGTTATGACTACTGTCCTGTTTGTTTTACGAGCCCAGGATGGTGATTGCTCGTGGTCGCTTTCATGTTTAGAGAGTCTGAAAGTGTTAAGGGGACTCCATTGGTGTTTCTTTTTCGTAAGTTTAGTCTCCAAGGCCTGAAAAAGCATAAAATGACGCGGATGGAGAACTCTTCTAGCCGATGTGACTAGAGTATACCTTTTTCGTAATTAATCTACGAGGTCCGGAAAAGGGGTAAACTTATACCAGGTAGACGCCCTTTCAGATACGTTTAGCGAGCATGAAAGGAAGCAAGATTGCTTGGCAATATTTTCATTGTTTTAGGAGTCAGAAAAGAGCTTAACAGAAACTCCCTAAGTGCCTTTTTCGTAAAAGGGATTGCTCGGCCCGAAAAAGGGATAAAATTATACCGAACAAAAATGGATAGATGGGAGCGAGAAAAGGTCTCAAGCGTCATCATGTGTGTGGGATACTGGATTCGGTGACATAAAGATTGTCACAAAGGGGGATGCGGCCGTTGTGGCACGCAAACCGAGGCAATGAGAGGGAGTTTTGAAAAAATGGCCAAAAAGTATGGGCGTGAGAGCGAGAAATGATCTCAAGCATCATCACGAGCGTGGAAAACTGAATCTGGCTATATAAGGCATGCCAAAAATGGACGAGGACCGATATGGCACGCAAATAGAGGCGACGAGGGCGCCCAAAAAATGGTCAAAAAATGGAGCTGGTGAAAACTGGAAAAGGAAAGAACTGTCATGAAGTTCTTCAGTGGACAGGGGTGTCCATCTGGTATTATGGGTAAAATCGTTTGAGGTACAACTCATTGCGTGGGTTGCGGAGGGGGTTGCCTTCTGAATCTGTCAGAATGTATGCCCCTTGTCCGAGGCAAGAGTGTATGATATATGGGCCTTGCCACATGGATAAAAATTTTCATTTCCCAGTTTTGTCATGAGCTTGATCGTAAGCGAGGACAAGGTCCCCTTCAGAAAATGATCTTGGGTGGACATGTTTATCATAATTCAATTTGGATCGGTTCTTGGTTGCTTCCATGTTTTGAAGGGCTGTGTGCCGATCTTCATCAGCCTGCTCCAGGAGTAGTAAGCGCTGTTCAATTGGGGCAGTATCTGGTAGGAGTTCAACGACCATATGTAAGGTTGGAATCTGGCACTCAATGGGGAGGACAAATGCGACACCGTGAACTAAGTGGAAAGGGGTAAAACCGGTGGCGGTTTTAGTCGATGTGCGGTATGCCCATAGTGCCAGGAAGAGCATGTGGTGCCAATTTGACTTGTGTTTGTCTACAGTGCGCTGGAGGATCGTTTTCAAAATTTTGTTTATCGCTTTGACTTGGCCATTTCCTTGGGGGTAGTATGCAGAAGAGAAATGGTGTTCAAATTTCAGTAAGGTGGATAGTTCTTTCCAGACGGCGTCTTCGAAGTGAGAGCCGTGGTCTGATATAAGTTGCTTTGGCACTCCAAAACGTGCGATAACATGGTTGAGAAAGAATCGTGTTGCGGTTTCGGCTGTGCAATTGTAGGTTGGCATTGCCTCCGCCCACTTGGTAAAATAATCAACGGCCACAATAATGTGTTTGTGACCATTGGCTGACGTGGGATTGCAATCAAGGAAGTCAATGGCCCATTTGCAGAATGGTCCGGCAGTAATGACTGGATGAAGGGGGGCGGGTGGGTTTCTTGCTTTAGGGGTAAAAAGTTGACAATTTTGGCAATGTTTGACTGCGGTGATGCAATCAGTAAATAATGACAGCCAAAAGTAACCTGCACGAATGATCTTCTGGGTGGTGGCCATGCCGGAGAAATGGCCTCCACAGGCGCCACTATGACAATCATTGAGGACTTGTTCTGCCTCACTATGGGATAGGCAACGTTGTAGGATGGTATCAACGCCGCGTCGATAAAGCACATCCCCTAACAAGAGGTATCGGGGGGCGTGGTGACGTATCCAACGGCATCCGTCACGGTCGATGTGGGGTCGAAATTTCTGCGTGCGGAGGTAAACTAGGATGTCACCGTACCATGGGTCGTCAGACGAAATAATGAAGATGTGATCGTCAATCAGATCCGTTTGGATAGCGGGTGATGACGAATAGGATGGGAGGTCAGTGATCAGATGGGCAAGCGCGAGGGCTTTAGTGCTCTTGGGAGTTTTGAAAGTGAGGTCATATTCCTGGAGGATAATGACCCATTTAGCAACGTGGCCTTGTAGGAGCCGCCGGTTTAGGAGGTAGACCATAGGGTTGGAGTCGGTGACGACTGTGGTATGACCGAGCAGGATGTAGTGTCGTAATTTTTGGACGGAAAAGACTACAGCTAGGGCTAATATTTCCTCATATGGGTAACGTAGGGGTGGGCAGACAAGGTTTGGCTGACGTAATAAATGACATGTTCTTGGTGAGAAGCATCTTCTTGGACCAAGACTCCGGACACGGCATGTTCAGATGCCGAGACGTAAAGGGTGAAGTCTTGAGAAAAATATGGAGGGGAGATCAAGCGGGCTTGTGTGAGAGCTTTCTTGAGGGCTTCGAATGTCGTGTCTGCTTGCTCATCCCAAACGAAGGGTATGTGGGTGTGAAGTAGGCGTAAGAAACCGTGAACTTTGGTGGCATAATCCGGCACGAAGCGACGAAGGAAATTGGACCACCCCTGCAAACTCTGGAGTTGCCGAAGCGTGCGTGGAGAGGGAAGGTCTAAGATGGCTTTGACTTTCAGGGGATCAACAGTAATTCCATCCTGGGAAACAATGAAACCCAATAAACGGCCTGCAGGAACGCAAAAGACACACTTGTGTGGGTTCAAGCGGATTTTATATTTGCGACAACGCAGGAAAACTTGCCGGAGGTCGTTAAGGTGGTCTGATCGTTTCCAGGAACGAGCTGTCAGGTCATCAAGATAGACCCACAGGATATGGACCAAGTCGTGAAAACAATAGGTCATGGCCCGCTGGAAGGTGGTGCCAGCATTTTTGAGGCCGAAAGGCATGACACAATAGGCGAAGGTGCCCCATGGGGTAGTAAAGGCAGTCTTGTACTGATCTTCCTTACGGATCTGAATTTGGTTGTATCCGGAAAAGCCGTCCATGAAAGATAAGACTTCATGTCCCGCACACGCGTCAATGAGATGGTCAATGAATGGCGTGGGGAAATTGTCTTTGGGACAAGTGCAGTTTAAATCACGGAAGTCAGTGCATACTCTAAGGGTGCCTTGTTTTTTGTTGACGGGAATGGGATTTGAAACCCATGTGGTGTAAGGAATAGGATAAATGAATCCTGCTTCGCGAAGTTTCTTAACCTTGGCTTTAAAATATTTCCATTATTTGCTTATATTCTTGCATAGATCCATGATTAGTTTTGTTTAGATTAGTTTCTTGTTTAATTCTATTGAAACTGCTGCTACTAGTTAGCAGGTGCCCATAGCACTAAGCCTGGTTGCAAAACCGGGCCAACAGTTTTTGGCGACTCAACTGTGAATCATTGGGGTCAATGGCACCAATGGCAGAGATCAAAGTCTTGCGCTGCGAAGGGCAGTTTTTCAAAACTTCTAAAGCAGACATGGCTGCAGGAGACTGGGCTAAGTCGTCTACGATGTTGTAGTTTGACGCAGCCCGAGCGTTGGGATTATTGTTGATACGACAAAGTGGGAAGTGAGGTGCTTTGGAAGCGCCATCAAGTGGAGTCGGAGGTATACGTAACGTTTGATCTGTGGGATTAACGTTAGTGTTCTTGTCGGTGGGAGGGGCTTCAGAAGTGGGGCCATATTGGTTCCGACGGGTTTGGAGGTTGGCATCGGCAGTCGACATCATCAACAAATGGTGAGTTCCTGAATCAAACATGGGTTGATCAAGGGCTGCATAAGTAATCTGCTGTGGTGGCACGTTGCCCTGAGGGGGGGCTAACGGCTGAGTGTTCACTACACCCGGGTTTGGAAAGGGGTTTTGCAGCACCAAGGGTTGATGTTGAGGTGGTGGAGGGTTGGGTGGCGGCTGAGGAGCCGCTTGCCCTTGAGGATGTACCAATACGTGGATATCCCGAGAACTGCGAATGGTAGCCCTTAAGTTACTGAATGGATTTCGGTATTCCACTCAGGCTTCCGGAACCATCCTCGCGACTTCAACCCTCCTAGGGGAGAGGCCTACCCACAAACCGGTTGTGACCGCGCCAATAAATACTAAGAGGTTTTATCTCCCTAAAGGACAACAACTATGTCTCAGATGTAATAACTGAGGGGTGTTATTGGAACACCTATCCCCTCAATACTATCTAGCTACAAAGTTCTTTTAGTGTTCCCCAAGTGGGGTTAAAAGTGGGTTGAAATTAGGGTAAGTTTTAAGGCTCAGTTTAAAATTAGTGTTTGATTGGGTGCACGTGTGGTATTTTAAACTGAAAATTGAAAAAAGTAAATGCTAAGTATTCAAAAAACAAAAGGATCTTTTGAAAACAAAAACAAATTTTATGACTTTTTCAATAAATGGAAATTAAATGATTTTCAAGCACTGTTCAAAAAAACGAAGGATCTTTCAAACAGGAAAGCAAATAATAAACTTCTTTTCGAAATAAATGGATTTCGTTTTCAATAATTGCTATGGGCAAAATATTAAAGAAGCAAACAGCAAAAAATTTTAAATCTAGATAAAATGCAAAAATAGATCTTTCTTTCAATTGATGAAAATTTTTAAAAAGACTTCTTTCACATGTGCATTCTAACTAGTCAAAATTTCCTATGGCTGTAAAATATGCAGAATTTCTAATACTGGAAAATGTGCTATGTGGGAAGAAAGTACAGTAAGAAATTAATTTTTTAAATCGGAATGGTCGAATGAAAAAATTAGCATCGCGGGTTTTGACAGAAAAGCCGCGATGGACCGCGCGAGTTTCTATCGCACAGTCATGATGGACTGTGCGGGATTTCGGCGCACTGTTGCGATGTGCAGCGCAGAAAATATCCGTGAAGCCGCGATGTGCAGCGCACAAATAGGCCGCGAAGCCGCGGGGAACCGCACGGAAAAGGGCCGCGCAGTCGCGATGTGCAGCGCGGCAAAAGACCGCGAAGCCGCGATGTGCAGCGCGCAAATAGGTCGCGAAGCCGTGGGGAACCGCGCGGAAAAAATCCCAAAAGCCGCGATGGACCGCGCGATTGTCAGGCTAAAAACCGCGAGGCGAAAGCCGTGCACGGAAGCCGAAAAATGAACCCGAAAATTGAGAATTCCGGGTTGTTAATGGCAATAGATGGGGCCAAAACCTAGAGCAGCAATGGATCTGCTGTCTAGGATGGCAGATCTATGGATCTAAAGGCTAAAAACTAATAAAAAACTAAGATTGAAAGCAAAATTTGAGATCTATTGTTCAAAGCCAGCGGAGTCGCCAAAAACTGTTGGCCCGATTTTGCAACCAGGCTTAGTGCTATGGGCACCTGCTAACTAGTAGCAGCAGTTTCAATAGAATTAAACAAGAAACTAATCTAAACAAAACTAATCATGGATCTATGCAAGAATATAAGCAAATAATGGAAATATTTTAAAAAACAAGAACAAGAAAATATGAAAGAATAAATTTGTATTTAAAACTGGGGCAAGCTAATGCTTGCAATAGTAATACCTTCAATGGTGAAGGTTGATGTAGAGCAACTCCCAAGATAAGTAGCTCCAAGCTCCAAGAGGTCTCCTTCTCCAAGGTTGCTTATAATGGCCAAAATGCTCAAGGGAGATTTCGGCAGCATGAGGATGAGATAATGGATGGATGTGAAATGAGGAGCCCCTACCACCTTTTTATAGGTTTTGCTGGTGGGGAATACCATTTGTGGTTTTGTGGAAACCAAATGGTATTGACCAACATGGTTTAGGTACTTTTCCCTCCTTTTTCCTTTTTTTGAATAAAATTAATATTTTAATTCCCTTTTTAATATTTTTGGGAATTTGGACCCTTTTTGAGGGTTTTTTTTATGCTTTTCAGGAAAAATAATCTTTTTGAGTGGGAAAAAGGGGTGTACTAAGGTCTTTTGGTGACCTTTTGTTGGTTTCAGAGGCTCAGATGGTGGAAAAGTGGACAAATGGGTCATGTGAATAAGGGAATGAGCTAGTGAGCACTTTTTAGGTGTTAACAGCATGTCAATGTAATCTTGGGGTTAGCTCAAGGGAATCAATCCCAAGTTTAACATTATATTGCTTCGAGGCAAATGGAAGAGGCAACAATTCAACAAACAAAGATGATTGTTATAGAAGCGTGACTGTTCAAGGTCATGCTCAAATGAACAATCAATGGAGGAGGGCCATAGTGGCCATGTTTTCCCTTAATCCTTTAATGTATTTTTTTTTGTAAGGCTCGTACCCACGGATTTTTGAACTGCTAACCTTATGCGAAGAGTGCCTTAACAGTACACCTATTCACCGTCTATTCTACACCTCGTGGGCCCTTAATCCTTTAATGTGATATGCATTTCATTTTTATTGTTTTGTTAGGGCAGATCATCAAGCCACATATAGTTATGATTTTTTTGTGGGAAAAAGGAAACCAACACTGGATATATATGTTGGGGAAAATTTTGTGATGACTACTATTCTAAGAGCATAATTTTGTATAGTTGTAACAAATTGTTTATTTTGGCTATAAGAATTTCCTCAACCCCATTTTTTCAATATAAACACTTGTTCATTCTTGTCCAAAAATAACTTATAGGTTCCAAATTTAAATCATTAATGAAGATGGTACAAAATGTAATGCTCATCAAGGTTTATTAAGCCGTGATCAAGTATTATAATTCAATTTTTGGTTTTATATTTAAGAATTGTCTAATTTTCCTTTTTTTGTTCTATGTCTCCTAATTGTTAACTACTTGATTTGTGCGTCCTATTAATTGTTCCATCATCATAATCATCATATAGGTAAACTAGTAAATTAGTGACAGTTCACATGGCACAAAATAGCATAAGAATATATATAGTGGCAAATATATATATAGTTTCAAATTCACAAGAAAAATACCTCTAGAATTGGTGAAAAATCCCAAGAAACCCAATTGCGACAAGCCTTGATTCGCTCCCTCTTCCATTGCCTAGAGCGGAATTACATCACCCTACCAACTAGAAGCCTTGTCAACATCCTAGCTCCAAGAAACCTTTTGGTAAAGTTTCTTGGCCCTCCATGCACATGACTCCAAGAACAATGATTCACCAACATGAGAATAAAAACTAGTAGTATTTCTTCCAAAAGTTTTTTTTTCATACCGAAAAAAAACAACTTTTTATTAATGAAAATTTGTGTCTAAAAAATGCATCAAGTGTCTGTAATACATCAAATGATTGTTTCAATAACTTCCTTGAGAACAGAGCATCCAAGTTATGCCACAAACTGCATGATTAACATCCCTATCAAAAATCTAGAACAAAATCGGTTATGAGATCCACTAAATCCACAGAAAACAGAGACACCTAAACAGTTAGCTATAATGTCATCTAAAAACAAAGAGTAAGCTAATAATACAGATTCAGGAACCCCGAATCAAATATAGAGCTATTTTTTGTAATGTCCCCAGTTTGACCCCCTTCGCATTAAATCGTAAATGATGTAAACATTGATATTTAATCATGGTAAGGAGCTCAAGGCCAAGGCCCCACCATTGATTTAGCATTTTATGTATCGGCAATTAAAGATAGATGCCTATGGTTCTTGTGCTAGATAGGCACAATGTAAATAAGACATCATGTAAATACGAATTTTAATGAAAATACCCACAACTAGCTATGCAATGCAACAAAGAGATGGGGCATGATTCTACAAGGAATAGGGAGGGAAATTATTCAAACCCTTGAGCCAATGGTGTTAATCCATGTGTCAATAAGAAAACCCATAAACCACCAACTACCCATTTTGGGTTATGGACCCAATCATTTAATTCTTCCAGAAATTGGTTGAGGCAGTTAATGCCTTGGGAATGAAGAGGTATGGCAGCGAATTTCATGCATGGGAAAGCCATCAACCTGGGAATTCGTATTTTTGCTTCTTGGGCAAGAAAACACCCACGAAATGGTGCCCAAAGCCATTCGGAACATATAGTTTTTCCTCTCTCACGCAGTCTGAACTACTGGGTATTTCCTCATCACGTTTTTACCAATTTTCCTGCATTTTTCCATAGCTGGGAGCTCGTTTTTGTGTTACACAGTGGCTGGGAGAAAGGGAGTCACGTTCTGGGGGTTTATAGAGGTCGTTTTTTCCCCAAAATGCCCATGGACGTTTTTCTGAAAACGATTTCTGCTCTCTAGGGTTGTTCCCCAATTTCCATTTCATTTTTGGGCTTTCCCACGTTTTTCTGAATTGGTAGAAACCCCCTCTTTGGGAAACCCACTGAAGAAACGTTTTTCCTCATGCCCAGCACTTGTGGTTTTGTTGTTATGTGCATCCCTGTTTTGGTTTGAATCTATGAGCAATAGATTGGAGTGGTAGTGGACAAAGAGGGCTTGATAAACCTAGTGGGGAGACAACCTCTCAAGAAGATCAAGAGGGATTTGGCTACTCTTCTATGCACACCCTGACAGCACTAGATGGGGAAGGTATGGCTTGAGGAACTGTACAGCAGTGAAAAGAATACTTCCTTGTGCTGGGTGTGTAGGTATTGTGGGTGCCAAGCTAGATAGATCTTGTATGGTTACCCCTGGCTCTGTGCTAGAGCTCATTAGCTTAGCCACTCTTCCTTTCCATTTCCTAGCAGCCTGATAAACCCAATTGTGGATTGGCTTGGCTCATCTTGGTGTATGCTTGGCTATGTGTGAGTCTGTTGTTCCCTGGTTCCTTGTAGAGATCATGCCCAGCTCGGGGGTGGCAGTTGTATCAAGAGGTTGATAAGCACAACTGGCCTATGGTTGGGTGGAACGTTGCAGATGCATAGCTGGTTGCTTGGGACTACCCTGTTAAGATAAGTATTCTCTTTTATAAATTCTGCAATGTCTTTATTTAATGACTGTCACATAAATGTTTGAATGTATGTTAGATATTAAACATGATTTTAATCCCGCTGTGTTTCTATAACATGCACATGTATATGTCTTTTTTAATTTAAGAGTTTTACTTAATGGATATGGGGTAAGATGCCCGGATTTAGTGTCACGTCCTCTCTATCATGCTGGAAGAGTTTCGCGAATCATCCCGAAACTGCGGAATACATCGACGAATCGTCCCGCAACTGCGGAAGACTTCAGCGAATTGTCCCGCAACTGCGGAAGACTTCGGTGAATCGTCCCGCAACACGAAAGAGTTCAGGAAATCGTTCTGAAATTACGGAAGGATTCCATGGAAGAGTTCGGGAAATCGCTCTGAAATTTCGGAAGACTTCGGTGAATCGTCCCGCAATTGCGGAAGACTTCGGCGAATCATTCCAAAATTGCGGAAGAGTTCCGCGAATCGTCCCGAAACTGCGGAAGACTTCGGCGAATCGTCCTGCAATTGCGGAAGACTTCAGCGAATCGTCCCGCAACTACGGAAGACTTCGGTGAATCATCCCGCAACTGCGGAAGAGTTCAAAAAATTGATCCGAAACTGCGGAAGCATTCCGCGAGTTGTTTCGCAACGCGGAAGAGTTCGGAAAGTTGGCCCGAAACTGCGGAAGGATTCCGCGAATCGTCCCGAAATTGCGGAAACACTCGGTGAATCATCCCGCAATTGCGGAACCACTCGGCAAATCGCCCCACAATTGCGGAAGCATTCGGAAAACCACCCCGCAACTGCAGAAGGGATTCTCTTGCGAAATTGCGGAAGAACTCGCTGAGTTGCTCCGAAACAAGCAATTTCAACCATTCTCCAGGGAGATTTTTCAGGTGTCGAAAGTTGAAAATTGCCATGTAACTTATGTGCCAGATTGCAAGAAATGGAAAGATTTACAAAAAAAAAAAACGAGGGCACTGCCCTCGACCCGCCCTGCAGTGGCGAAGGGGGCAAGCCCCCTTGACCCCCTTCCTCCCCCTCATATGTCATTGATTGTGAGAAAAATATATGATTTGACAAATTGTCAATATAACATTTTCCCACGTGCATGAAAGTAGTTTATGAATTTCTCAGAATATAATGCAGCTAACAATTGTGTGGATGAACACATTCTGCAGAATCACAGTTACATCAGGGCAGCATTCTAGATAGTGCAGTTGGAAAGTTTTGTATCTTGGTTGGGCCAAGAAAATCAACATTATGGATGATGCACAGGATCCCTATGAGCCTGAGACAGATGCCATGGGGGAGAACATACATGTTGAAAATGATGAAACAGAATCTAATGGGAGAAGAAATCAAGAGACTCCTCCAGGTATTGCAGCCACCATGAGAAGCCTAAGGGTGGAGTTGCAAAGCTGTAGAGAAGATAACGAAAGGATGATTAAAGCTCAGGAAGAAAAAAATCAGTTGAATGCAGCCATGCTGCAGAGTTTGACAGACATCCAAAGGCAAATAAACTCTGGGCATCAGACATCAAATCCAGAAAGGGGTGGGAGTAGTTCTAGAAGGAATTCCTGTAAGAGGGCTAGTAGCTCAAGAAGAGTTTCTACAGACAGAACATATACTCCAGAAATCTATTCTAATGAATCATATGACTTTGGAGAATCCATTGAGGGTTCAAGCTCTTCATTTCGCGGGAGTAAGAGGAAGAAGAACTACAAGAACAATTCACATGGGGAATTTAAGAAGGCAAAACCTCCTACATTTGATGGAGAGGTAAAATCTGGTCAAGAAGTTGAAGCTTGGCTTCTTGGGATGAGAAAGTATTTCCAAGTCCAAGACTACTCGGGAAATATGAAGGCAAGGATTGCCATCTTCAACTTGAATGGAAGAGCATCTATATGGTGGGAACACATCAGGAAAGTGAATAAGATCAATGAAAGAAAGATTGTGTGGAAGCAGTTCAAGAAATACTTCAAGCAGAAGTACCTCTCTGACAGGTACTATGATGATAAGATCAAAGAGTTCCATGAGCTGAGATTGGGACAATTGACCATGGAAGAATATGCAAACAAGTTCCTGGAGCTGATGAGGTATGTCAGGTATATTCGAGATGATAAGGTGAAAATTCAGCGTTTCCTAAGTGGACTGCCCCAGTCGTATAAAGATAGAATTGAGTTTGATGAACCTAGAACTCTAGAGGAGGCCATAAGAAAGGCCAAGTATTGCTTTGATCAAAACAGAAGCAAACCAGAATTCCATAAGGCATGGAAGGATAGGAAAAATGAAAAGTTTGATCAAAGTAAGAAGGGGTTCAAGCCTCCTCAATTCCGGAATCAGCAAAGGCAGCCATCACAGGTTGTGACTAAGCCAACTAGGATGATGGGAGACAAGCCAACAGATCCAAAGGAGCCAAGAGAACCACTTCAATGTTGGGGTTGTGGAGGATACCACATGCTTAGGAACTGTCCACATCGGAATGGGAATGCAAATCAAGTTCACAACATCCAAAGAACTGAAACTGTGGGTCAAGTGGCAAGGACAATCCCTAGAATCTATGCAACAGTAGAAGATCGCCAAGCAGATCATCAATCAACTGTGGTTGAAGTTGAAGGTAAGATTGCTAAGCAATCTGTTTCTATTTTGATTGATCCTGGGTCTACTCACAGTTATGTCACTCCTAGAATTGTTGAGATTTGTACTTTCAAAAAATTAAAGCATACTAAATCATGGTTAGTTCAACTAGCCACTGGAACCAAGAGAAAAGTTAGTGAAATAGTAGAGAAATTTCCATTAGAGATGGATGGGCTATTCACTTATGCAGATCTGAATATTTTGCCACTTGGTTCCTATGATATTCTCATTGGAATGGATTGGTTAGAAGCACACAGGGTTAAACTTGACTGCTACAATAAGACATTTGAATGCATGGACGAAGAAGGAAACCCGAGGGTTGTAAAAGGGATTCCAAAGGTGACTTATGTTAGACAGGTTTCAGCCATGCAGCTGAAGAAGTTCTGTAGGAAGGGATGTCAATTGTATGCAGCCCACATTTTAGAGGTAGCAGAGAATGAAACTCTTAAATTGGAGGACTATCAGGTATTGCAAGAATTCAGGGATGTTTTTCCTGATGAGATTCTAGGACTCCCTCCAAAGAGAGACATTGAATTTACAATTGAACTTGTGCCAGGAGCGGCACCAGTGTCTAAGACACCCTATAGGATGAGTACACCGAAATTGCTAGAATTGAAAATGCAATTTCAAGAGTTGCTAGAAAAGAAATATATTAGGCCAAGTGTGTCCCTGTGGGGAGCACCTGTTTTATTTGTGAAAAAGAAAGATGGAACACTCAGCTTATGTATTGACTACAGGCAGTTGAACAAAGTCACTGTGAAGAACAAATACCCATTGCCCCGAATTGATGACCTTTTTGACCAAATGAGAGGAGCAAAAGTATTTTCAAAGATTGACTTGAGGTCTGGTTACCATCAGGTAAGAATCAAAGAAGAAGATATTCATAAGACAACCTTTAGAACAAGGTATGGACACTATGAGTTTGTAGTGGTACCATTCGGTCTCACAAATGCACCAGCTACATTCATGTGTCTCATGAATAATGTTTTTAGCAAGTATTTGGACAAGTTTGTTCTTGTATTCCTAGACGACATTCTTATCTATTCTAAGAATGAAGAAGAGCATGAAGAACATTTGATAATGACAATGCAATTACTAAGGGAGCATAAGTTGTATGCAAAGTTGAGCAAATGTGACTTTTATAAAGATAGAATTCATTATTTGGGTCACATCATCTCCAACGAAGGAATATCTGTAGACCATGAGAAGATTGAAGCCATTATGAATTGGCCAACTCCAAGGAATGTGACTGATGTGAGATCTTTTATGGGCCTTGCTTGTTACTACAGGAGGTTTATCGAAGGATTCTCCAAGGTTGCAAACCCGATCACTTCTTTGCAAAAGAAGGGGATAAAGTTTGAATGGTCACCAAGATGTGAGGAAAGTTTTCAACGGTTGAAGAATCTTCTTACAAGTGCACCAATTTTGAAGATTGCAGACCCAGAAAAAAAGACTTTGTGGTGTGTACCGATGCATGCAATCAAGGACTTGGAGGAGTTCTTATGCAAGACAACCACGTGATATTCTATGAGTCAAGAAAGTTGAAAGAGCATGAGAAGAACTATGCTACTCATGATATAGAACTTGCAGCCATAGTACATGCTTTAAAGAGGTGGAGGCATTACTTAATGGCAAGAAAATTTGAGTTAAGAACAGACCATTGTGGTCTGAAATACTTGTTTGATCAGCCAACTTTAAATGCTAGGCAAGCTAGATGGTTGGAATTTTTGTGTGAATTTGATTTTGAAATCAAACACATAAAAGGGAAAGAAAACAAGGTGGCTGATGCAATCAGCAGGAAGGTACATGAAATATATGTGGCAGCACTTAGCACTTGCCAATCAGATTTGAGGCAGCAGATTGTTAACCATATTGTTGAGTATGAAGTGTACGTGCAGATAAAGGACAAATTGCAGCAGCAAGACCTTGGAAAGAAGTATGAAGGCTATCATTTGGAAGAAGGCGGACTTCTTACTTATAAGAATAGAGTCTATATTCCAAATGTGGCAGATTTGAGGAGGATTGTTATGGATGAAATCCATAGATCTCCATACTCTGGTCACCCAGGGTATCAGAAAACAATTGCTCCAGCAAGAAAATATTATTTATGGCCAGGCATGAAGAAGGACATCGCTGAATACATTTCTAAGTGCATGGAATGTCAGCAGGTGAAGAGTGAACACCAACATCCAGCAGGTTTATTACTCCCAATGCCAATTCCAGAATGGAAATGGGAAGTAATATCCATAGACTTTATTACAGGATTTCCAATGACTGTGAGACAACATGATTCCATCATGGTTGTGGTGGACAAGTTAACAAAGGAAGCACATTTTATACCGGTTAAGTCCACACATAAATCCGATGCCATTGCAAATATTTTCATGAAGGAAATTTTCAGATTACATGGGTTGCCTAAGGCAATAATTTCTGACAGGGATACCAAGTTCACTTCCAATTTTTGGAAAGGTCTCTTTGTAGATCTAGGTACACAGCTAAGATTTAGTACCGCATACCATCCTCAAACAGATGGGCAAACAGAAAGAGTAAATCGGGTGCTTGAAGACATGCTCCGCATGTATGTAATGAACAAACCATCCAAGTGGGAGGATTATCTACACTTGGTAGAATTTGCATATAACAATGGGAAACAAGCATCGTTGGGAATGAGTCCTTATGAGGCTTTGTACGGAAAAAGGTGTAGGACACCAGTGACTTGGGACAATCCAGTGAACTGAAGTGTACTTGGGCCAGAATTGCTTAAGGAAATGGAGCAAGAAGTTGCCAAGATCAGACATAATTTAAAAACAGCCCAGGATAGACAGAAAAGCTATGCCAATAAACATAGAGTGCATAGGGAATTCAATGTTGGGGATCATGTGTATCTTAGAGTGAAATCAAGAAAGAGTTCCTTGAAGCTTGGGATTTGTGCCAAGCTATCACCTAGATATTGTGGGCCATTTGAAGTGCTTGAAAGAATAGGGCCAGTTGCATATATACTTGCATTGCCTGCTAGCACTAAAGCTCATAATGTTTTTCATGTCTCTTTGCTTAAGAAATATGTACATGATCCTAACCATGTGATTAATTGGGATGTGATCTAGGTGGAACCCGAGGGAGAGTTCCAAACCGATCCATTGCGCATCCTAGACAAGAAGGTAACATTGCTCCGGAACCGAGCCATCGGACAGCTAAAGGTACAATGGAAGCACTACGGTCCCGATGAGGCTACATGGGAGCTGGAGGATGCCATGAGGGTGGCATATCCATTTTTGTTCAATTTTGATGAGCACTGAGGACAGTGCTAATGTAAGGGCAGGGGAATGTAATGTCCCCATTTTGACCCCCTTCGCATTAAATTGTAAATGATGTAAATATTGATATTTAATCATGGTAAGGAGCTCAAGGCCAAGGCCCCACCATTGATTTAGCATTTTATGTATCGGCAATTAAAAATAGATGCCTATGGTTCTTGTGCTAGATAGGCACAATGTAAATAAGACATCATGTAAATACGAATTTTAATGAAAATACCCACAACTAGCTATGTAATGCAACAAAGAGATGGGGCATGATTCTACAAGGAATAGGGAGGGATTCAAAGCCTTGAGCCAATGGTGTTAATCCATGTGTCAATGAGAAAACCCATAAACCACCAACTACCCATTTTGGGTTATGGACCCAATCATTTAATTCTTCCAGAAATTGGTTGAGGCAATTAATGCCTTGGGAATGAAGAGGTATGGCAGCCAATTTCGTGCATGGGCAAGCCATCAACTTGGGAATTCGTATTTTTGCTTCTTGGGCAAGAAAACACCCACGAAATGGTGCCCAAAGCCATTTGGAACATATAGTTTTTCCTCTCTCACGTAGTCTGAACTATTGGGTCTTTCCTCATCACGTTTTTACCAATTTTCCTGCATTTTTCCATAGCTGGGAGCTCATTTTTGTGTTACACAGTGGATGGGAGAAAGGGAGTCATGTTTTGGGGGTTTATAGAGGTCGTTTTTTCCCCAAAATGCCCATGGACGTTTTTCTGAAAACGATTTCTGCTCTCCAGGGTTGTTCCCCAATTGCCATTTCGTTTTTTGGCTTCCCCACGTTTTTCTGAATTGGTAGAAACCCCCTCTTTGGAAAACCCACTGAAGAAACGTTTTTCCTCATGCCCAGCACTTGTGGTTTTGTTGTTATGTGCATCCCTGTTTTGGTTTGAATCTGTGAGCAAGAGATTGGAGTGGTAATGGACAGAGAGGGCTTGATAAACCTAGTGGGGAGACAACCTCTCAAGAAGATCAAGAGGGCTTTGGCTACTCTTCTATGCACACCCTGAGAGCACTAGATGGGGAAGTTATGGCTTGAGGAACTGTACAGCAGTGAAAATAATACTTCCTTGTGCTAGGTGTGTAGGTATTGTGGGTGCCAAGCTAGATAGATCTTGTATGGTTACCCCTGGCTCTGTGCTTGAGCTCAATAGCTTAGCCACTCTTCCTTTCCATTTCCTAGCAGCCTGATAAACCCAATTGTGGATTGGCTTGGCTCATCTTGGTGTATGCTTGGCTATGTGTGAGTCTGTTGTTCCCCGGTTCCTTGTAGAGATCATGCCCAGCTCGAGGGTGGCAGTTGTATCAAGAGGTTGATAAGCACAACTGGCCTATGGTTGGGTGGAACGTTGCAGATGCATAGCTGGTTGCTTGGGACTACCCTGTTAAGATAAGTATTCTCTTTTATAAATTCTGCAATGTCTTTATTTAATGACTGTCACATAAATGTTTGAATGTATGTTAGATATTAAACATGATTTTAATCCCGCTGTGTTTCTATAACATGCACATGTATATGTCTTTTTAATTTAAGAGTTTTACTTAATGGATATGGGGTTAGATGCCCGGATTTAGTGTCACGTCCTCTCTATCATGCTGGTATGATAGGAGGGGACATTACATTTTTGTAATCTTCAAAATAGATATGGCCATCCATACACCCAATGGAAAGTTTTGATAATGAGTCCACAGACATATTAAACTCCCTGTAGACATGTGTGAACGATATCTGATGGAAATCCTGAAGCAAGGCATGGGTACGACACAGCCAATGACCCAACATTAAAGAATAAATTGTAGATACACCCTTTTCCCAGTCGATGGTAACCTTAGCATATCCCACAATACAAATAACAGTAATATCCCTCCACTTGGAAAAAAGTAGAAGACCCCACGGAGCTAGGAAATCTGCTCTAGTATTGGAGCCCAACCCAAACTTCATCTTCACTTTAAAAAAATGACCAGATTCTAGTTTCAGTACCATACCAGCCCCACACAAACAATGTTGTGACACCCCATCAAAGAATCCAATCGGTAAATTTTTATCCAAATCCGGGCAACGAATCCTCCTAGATCGCCTAGCATCCTTTAGCCTGGAAACATCGTTGAGATGAGCCTTCACTTTAATACAGACTTGGGCCGGATTCTGCAGAATGCCTTCAAAGATACCAAAATTTATAGCTTTCTAAACCTGCCAAATGATAAGTAAGGGGAGATCTATCCAATGAATTTTAATCAAATACCACTTGTTTAAGTTATCTGCTAGAGAAATTGGATCCCAACTGACAACAAAATGGAAATACTCCCCCAATTCCAACCACACATGTTGGAAGAAGTTACCGTTCTCGAAAGGTCTAGAGCTTCTTCAAAGAACCACACAAAACAAACCCGTCGGGCCTAGATAAACCACGCTTCTGCAAATTCTCCTAGGTTAGAATTTTCTCCTACAATCAAGCCACAAGAAACACTTAATTTTCAGAGGGGTTGCAGCCTTCCAGAACCACTGATTCCACCACGACGGAGTTTCAATAAATTCTTTTTCCAGGATATATTTATAATCCATATCTTCCTTTACTATCCCATCCTGCCTGTTAAATCTCCAAACCAGCACATCGGGAGAGTTAGTCAAAGAAATACCAGCTTGGTCAATATTTCTAACAAAACTGTCCCATTCAGCGGCCAAACTACCAGTAAGTCCCAAATCCCTGGACAACTTCCAAAGCACCATAGCCTCCAAATGCTCCCTAAGTGCTTGTTTAAGCACAAAGACCCCCCGACTATGTAAGGCTTCAAGGAGATCCACAGAAAATGTAAAATTCTCTAGCAGCCCAACAATAGGATACACCCCTAAAAAAACTTAAATACCCCTACCCATAGTCTAGCAGATATGATTATTGATAATCGGAAAGGTTTTCAACAAGCTGCGCCAAATATAAGATCCATAAGAGGAATGAAAACCATAATGTCTTAACCAGGTCACCACATCCAACCACTTCAAATATTTAAACTTAATCACTCTCCCCCAAAGACCCTGATCAAATAAAACTCGCCAAAGACTACGCGCACATAGGGCTGTCTTAAAGCAACCCAAGTTCTTTATACCCCATCCACCATGAGACCTCAGTAGAGAAATGCTATCCCACGATGTTAAATGGAACTTGGACTGGTTTAACCTACCAATCCATAAGTAATGAAACATCAATATTCAGATCAAGGAAATAACACCTGTCGGAACCTGAAATAAAGAAAACCAATACACTGGAATGCTTTGTATTACATGACCACGAAAAAATCCTCTTATGTTTTTTTTGTATAAGCCATGTCCAATCTTTAGTAAAATAGGCATTAGGTTTTAACCAGAAACCCAAATAGCGAATACCACTTTCCAAAGGATTCAACTTGTATGGAAAAATATGTGTAATGTGATTAATAATAGTAGTATCATCACATGAGAAAATAAAAGAGGATTTATGAGTGCTAATAATCATGCCCGGAGCATCACAGAACAGAGTCATGATAGAACGAAAATGATCCCATTCCTTCAATGATCCCTCCCCGAAAATGAGGACATCATCCACAAAAAAAGGTGAGAAATGTAAAGGGCACTAGCCACCTTTATCCCTTTGATTTCATTCAGCTTTCTAGCATCCTTGATCAGAAGACTCAAATCTTCAATCGCCAATATAAATAAATATAGAGATAGCATCCCTGTCGAATCCCCCTATTTCCCCATAAATAATTCGAGGGAGAACCATTTATCAATACAACATACCTGGAAGATGTTATACACGCCATGATCCAATTGGTGATTTCTGAAGTCAAACCGACCTGGAGAAGAATCAACCAAAGATAGGTCCAATCGAGTCGATCATAGGCTTTGTTGAGATCTGGTGTGAATATTTATTTAATATTATTATTTATAAATTAATAGATTATTAGGTTACTAGTGAAAGGGCGTAACCCTTCACTATGCTTGATCAAGCCCTATAAAAGGCGATCTTATTGTAATTTATCAACATCATCTAATATATTATTCTTATTTATCACTCAATATGAGAGTCGGATTCGACTATTAACAGTCCAACCGGATACGGTTGCTTCATTTGGTATCAGAGCGGATTCGCTCCTGCACTCTGAGCTCGGACTCGGCTCATCAACTCCTCGGGTGAGCTTGGATTCGGCTACTTCCACCTTTGAGCTCGGTTTCAGCTCATATCAACCACACATTCTTCCGCTGCTCCATTTCACTGCCTATCACTCCTCACATTTTTTCTCCTTCCACACCTGCCATCATACTACTCTCATTCATTCACACATCCCTTCCGCTACTCATCCCACGTCCATCACTCTCCCTCCTTAACTCCATCCTACCTCCTCTTCATGCTTCGTGCTTGCTCTCATCACCCGCCCTGCCCCAGCTCGCCCCCACACTGCTGTTAATCCTTCTACGTACTCTCCCTTCGCGCCCTTCACCCCATCTCACCACACCGCGCCTCCCACCACCACAGCGCCACCACCTGCGACCCCCTCATCCCCTCTCTGCTACGTCCATCCCCTGCGTTCTCCCTCCTTCCTGCCTTTCGCGCGCACCTGCTCCATGCACCTCCACTTCCTTCCCACACACTGCTCCCTCTCTCCCTCCTCGCCTCTCCCCTCCATCACCCCGCGCTGATCCACTACCGGGCCTTCTCCCTTCGCCTGCCACTCCTTCCCTGCACGCCAGCCATCGCCGCCATGCTTCCAATTGCCACCTTCTGCCTGCATTTTCCTCTCGCTCCCCTTCACACTCTCTGCGCCTTTCTTCCTCACGCCTCCGCTCCAGCCCTCCTCTTCTCTGCCTACTCGCGCACCTCTCCCAAACCCTCGTCCTCTCCCACCACACTCCCCCCCTCTGCACTCGCCCCAACAGCCGCCAACCTCCACGCCGTCGCTCGGCCTCCACCTCCATGACCTGCAAAAAACAAAAACAAAAACAAACAATATATTATATTATAATATAATATAAAATATTTATAATAATATATTTTAGTATAAAAAAAAAAATCAAATATTATATTTAATATTATAATATTTGTTTAAAAAAAAAACTATATACAAAATATATTATATAGTTTATGAAAAAAAATAAAAATAATAATAATTAATTAATTAATTAATATAGTATTATTCAAACTTTCACCTTAAAGGGCCAAAATAGCGTTCTACAAACGTTCATGGCATCTTATAGTAAGAGGGACGAATTCATAGATCTCATTGAGGAAATCCTTAAGGACATAGATGAAATAAAGAAAACTATGGACGAAACATTTAAAGTAAATGTAGATAGAGGTGAGAATCACATAGAAGAAGCCACCCAAGTTGATGAAAAAAGGAAGATAGAGTAGGCTAGTATGTCATCCTCGATGAGAGTAATGGAATCAATCCATATAACAGGAAATACAAAGATATAACATACCCTAGTAATAAGGGAATTGACAACGAAATAATTGACAAGGAGAAGGATGATCCTGACCAAGATTGTGATAAGAGACAAGTCGATGTTGCTAAAAATAAAGATGATCAATGCTGCGACAAAAATGTCACGATCACAAACACACGAAGGACAGATATCATCACAAAGATGGCTATAAAGGACATCAAGGGAAGCAACTATAATATCTATCAGACACAAGATAAGACCGGTGTTCTTATGAGCATTATAAGCATAAAGAGCTCGTTCAAGGAAACTGACACAAAATGTGTTGGGGATAACAACACGAAAATAATTAAGGTCATAATGTATGTTGAGCATGTTCAGTTGACAACAAAAGTAGTTCAAAGCAACCATCAAGCAAGCGGAAAAAACATAAATGAAACTTCATCAAAAATCAATTCAATAGAGACTCTGAAGCAAAAGAAACAAAATGAAATAATTGACATAATCAAAATTGCATGGCTCGCGTCATTAGTTCGACACAGAGCCAGAATAAAAGACGACAACAATAATCTAAGCTTTGAGGACAAAGCTTTCATAAGGGGAAGGCAATGCTGTGAATATGTATTTAATATTATTATTTATAAATTAATAGATTATTAGGTTACTAGTGAAAGGGCGTAACCCTTCACTATGCTTGATCAAGCCCTATAAAAGGCGATCTTATTGTAATTTATCAACATCATCTAATATATTATTCTTATTTATCACTCAATATGAGAGTCGGATTCAACTATTAACAGTCCAACCGGATACAGTTGCTTCAAGATCCAACTTGAGGATGAAAGTTATCAATCATTTATTCTTAATCGAATGTAAACCCTCCTGCGCTATCCCAACCGCATCCTGAATTTTTTTATTAGGGAGGAAGACGAACTGCTCCTCGAAAATGTGAACTCCCAACAAAGGCTTAATGTGCTTAGCAATGATCTTGGTAATCAGCTTGTAAAGGAGATTGCACAGAGAAATAGGGCGATAATCATTAAAGGAAACTGGCCGATCGACTTTAGGCACAAGAGTAATATAGGTAGAATTCAAAGAAGGAGGGATCCATCCCTTTCTTCTGGTTTCATCAATCATTGCAGTCAGCTCCACCCCAATCAAGTCAAAGAAATGATTATAAAACTCAACAGTCCACCCATCAGGGTCTAGACTCTTGTCTTTGGCTAAAATTATCAAAGTCTGAAAAACTTCGTCCACCGTTATCTTTCTACCAATATCCAAACAATCTTAATCGCCAAAAAATCGGGAGAAATTTTTAATTACCTTCAACAAATTATCAATAGCCGGAGGATGGTTACTGGAATAGATATCCTTGAATTGTTCCATGGGCGCACATTTGAGCGAGAGTGAATCATAATAGATCTCATTACTAGCATTTTTCATCTCCCAAATCAAATTGAATCAACCTGCGCTAATTGGAAAACCTGTGAAAGAACTTTGTATTATTGTCCCCGGCCCGAAGCCAGACCGCTCTAATTGTTTGTCTCCAAGTCTCCTCCAAGAGACTTAAAAGTTTCAACTTCATACATTCAATCTCAGAAATTCTCTCCTTCTTAGTCTCTGAAAACAAATCCTCATCCACTTTTCCATATAAGACTTGTATCTCAGCTTCAATCTCGGAGAGTTGTTTAGAATTAGCAATTTTCTGATCTCTTTCCCAAATAATAACAGCATCCTTCAAGAGAGAAAGCTTCTTAATAAAACTGGTCAAATTAGAGGAGCAAGATCCACTTATCCTTAATCAATTGTTTGAGATTGTCCACCTCCAACCACCCAGGATTGAATTTAAAAGGGTAAGATACAAATGCTTTCTCAATCTCTAGCTGCAAAATAATCGTTTTGTGGTCTGAGATGCCTATAGAATGTTGAAATATTGTAACTTCTAAGAATATTATATTGTGTACCTTATTATTCCGGAGATGTTTCATTCCTCCGACGAGACTTTGTTGTATATCCAGAGATGTTTATTCCTCCATGAAGATTGTGGTAACTTGAGTTATTAGACTTCCCTAGTGGGGGTCGGACCTGTATGTGTTATGTGGGTTAAAGGGTTATTAGACCACCCTAGAGGGGTCGGCCCAGTCAGCATTATGTAAAGTGGTTAAGTTGGGGCCGACCTAGTTTGTGTAAAAGACAAGTCGGAGTTGTGTATAAATAGAGGAGGGTGTTCCTCATTTAACACACATTCACTAACTTGTGATTGGCGCATAGGTGAGAGAGAGATATGATATGGAGGAGAAGGAGCTCATGTTTGTGGATTACATCTTTGTATTTTCTGGTCATCTATATTGAGGAAGCTTTGTTGGGTTTTCTTCCCCATGACGGTTTCCCAGGATAAATCTGTGTCTCTTGTGTTTATGTTGTGCTTGTTGTTCTTTCAATGATCATGTATATGCTATTGTTGTCAAATGAATGTAATGCTGATATTTTTTGTCTTAGAATATTGAATCTTAACATGGTATCAGAGCTATCCTGAAGGAAGACAATGTATGGCACTTACGACACTTGCTTCACTTGAGACAATTTGAAGGTTAGGGTTTTATATAGAAAAAACCAGTCATCGTGGAACTTTCGCTATAAATCCAATTTGGAGAAGGTTCAGGATCTGAAACCTTTACAGGTCGTAGATAACATCCCCCTGTACCTTGTGTCCAAAGTACAGCCTCTAATTCGTTGTACTTTGTGATTTATTATCAGTACAAGTTAGGGTTTCTGCCCCTTCCAGATCTCAATCATAAACAGGTGACCTAGGAAAAAAGGTCACAACTTGGGCTAGGAAGATCCAAATGAAATTTCGTAAAAATTGATAGGTAGTGCACAGACTTTACTTTCACAGGTATGGTTTTCAGAGGCCGAAGATGAACCAGTGACACGTGGCACGCCGTACAAGTTCACTCTCCTATTTTATCCCATAAACAGGTCACGTTGCGACACTTGGCATAACTCTCTCTCAGAAAATCCAATTGAGGTAAGACCTGTGGGGTTGGAAAGAAGACAGGTAAAGATACCACAGGACAAACTTGCAGACCCTATGGATTCGTAATTTCAGAGATGCACCAGAAACAATCAGTTACATATTTATGAGCACCTTCATTCTTGGCTTATCACTGCTGCGGGAATTTAAGGCTTCGGAGAAAGTTGGAATTTTTAGAGTCAAAGTCCACGGCTGAATGCTCCTCATCAAAATCGAAATTTAGAGACCAAGATCGAATTTTTTGGCTGGGCATAAGTCCGAGCTTGATTAAACCCTAGTTCGGGATTTTGATCGGAAAGGTGGAAAATTAGGGCTTCTACAAAAGTTGGAATTTTTTAAGTCTGTGACCACAGCTGGAAGCTCCTCAAAAAAATCGAAGTTTAGAGCTTTGGATCGAACCTTTTGATTGGGCAGAAGGGTGGGCTTCATCAAAACCTATTTCGGGATCCTGTCCAGAAGATCCAGAAGCTTCAAAGGCAATTTTGAGGGGTCAAATTTTGGAGATTTCAAAATTGAAGTATGTTAGCTTGATCAGCTCAGCAAGGCGCATCTTTCCATCCTTTCAGAAGTTTGAAACTCAAAGTTTGAATTTTTAGGGTTTCTCTGACAAACCCTAATCCAGCTCCAGATCCAGTTTCAGCAAATCAAAGTGGATTGAGTTATTCCTAGAAGAAAATTGGACACCTACATAAGTGAAGAAGTTCCAGTTTCAGGGGGAGATGAGGCTAAGGCCTTACATAAGAAGACTACAAGAAATCTCGACAGGTATGACTTAAGGAGATACAGGTATGTGTTGAAATCTGTTCATGATTAAGTTTATGAGGTTAGTACAATCTTGATTAATCTTAGAATTGTCTTATCACCCTAGTAAAAGTATGAATGCATGTGAATGGTAGAAGACATTCATTAATTAGGGTTATGACACTTATGATTGTACTAATGCACTTGTGGTGTGGTATGAGGATGATGTTGTCTGCTAACAAGATACAGGTACATCAAGAAAGACAAATCAAGTTCTATGACCATGATGACATGGATACAAAGACCCATCCATAGTCTTTGACCACATAGAAGCTCTACTTACGAGGTATGTATGACTTTGTTCTATTATGCTTAACCTATGAGATATGCAGGTTCTAGCACAAGGTCTCTAAAATCATTGAAGAGAACAAAGAAGATATTGTTTGGGTATGTTAAGACATAACCAAGCTTGATAATCCAGGTATTTTTTCCTTCATCAAGTTAGAATCCTACTTTGTTAGGATCTTAGGTAAGTATACCTATGTATGCAATGATCATGACCATACATACTTAAGATTATTTAGAATCATAATGCTTTGACAATATTGAGATTATACTAATGAATGTATGTTTGTGTATGAGATCATGAGGATGATACTAGTGCACACTTAAGCATTCATAGTGGTACAGAATGAATAGAAGTTCAAATACATATAGAGATCAAGCGGGAGGCAACCACACAAACATAAAAGATAAGTATTTGAGTTGTTATTTGAATCTTTGAAATAGTAAATGATATTGCTTGTAATAGTTGTGTGCATATTTGTATTCCTAGAATATATCATGCTGAGTGTAAGCATTCATATAGCATTGAACAGTATACCACTAATATGCATATGATTGGTAAGTTGGACAAACATTCCATTGTTGTTTGTCTAGAATGAAACCTCTTTGCTGACATGTTGAGAGTTGTGCACGCTCTTGATAGTATGTTCTGGTAGAGATGGAAGGCATCTAGATAACCACTGTATGCATACAGGATATGGAAAATTGTTGTGCCAAAGTATTGGTCAAGATAGTTGCATAACTATGTGAATCATATATGTATGCATAATAGATTATCATGTCAACATGATTTGATGATTATGAAGTATTACTAATCATGTAATTAACTTTGATTTGTAGGTAAGATCATGAAGAATGATGAACACCGAACAAGTGATGGATGTTCAACAAGAAGACTTACAAATCAAACATACTATAGAAGGCTCGTGACTAGAAGATTCTCTTAGAAAGAAGAAGAGGATCATGACGAGATGTTTGCTCCTAGATAAGACCATTCTCTTAATGGTGTAATTGAAGAAATCTTTGTATGGATACCTAGGATCGATAGTCATTTGATGAGCTTAATGATCACCATATGTGATGCAAATTTCAACCTTTGCTACAAGGTTGAATATGGTGTCTACATACAAATGACATTCTTCTCTTAGATGGATGAAAAAAGGAACTCACCACAGAGCTCAAATGATCTTGAGGCTCATATCAGTAGACCCATCTGACGAGTGATGGCATGAATAGATATGCAAAAGAACACTCACTGCAGAGTGTGGATGATGTTCAGTCACAGAAGGAGAGATGATAGCTTCTTGACAAGCTTGGGCTTTACCAAAAGTAAAGTTGATCCTAACCTTTACCTTAAGGTTATGGATGATGAACCTGTCACACTATTACTGTATGTGGATGATCTATTTCTGACAAGGAGTGAGAAACGGATCATGGAAAGCAAGAAGAAGCTACAGAATTTGAGATGAAAGATATCGGATTGATACATTACTTCCTAGGTCTGGAAGTATGGAAAGGCTCAGAAGGAATATTTCTCAAGCAGGGAAAGTATGCTGTGGAAATCCTGAAAAAATTTGATATGTTGGAATGTACAACCATGGCCACTCCCATGGATTCCAACTTGAAAGTTGTTAGCAGATGACTCGTCAGAGTTAGTGGATGTGACTATGTACAAACAGATTATTGGGTCATTGATGTATCTGACGAATACAAGGCCGGATATATGCTTTGCTGTGAAACACCTTGAGACAGTATCTAGTGGAACCTAGGCATGTTCACCTGATAGCTGCAAAGCATGTGATGGGGTACCTAAAGGGTACGATAGACCTTGGTCTATGTTATCTTGGAGATCATGATTTCAGATTGTATGGCTACACAGATGTTGTCCAGACAGGAAGAGCACATCGGGCGGATGTTATTGTCTGGGATCTGCCATGATCTCGTGGTTTAGCAAGAAGCAGTCTAGCACAACTGAAGCGGTATATATAGCTGCTTGCTCTGCTAGTTGTGAAGCGTGGCTTCTAAAGATGTTATCAGGATTGTTTGACTTAGAGATGGACCCCACTGTGATCCTGTGTGACAACCAGAGTTGTATCAAGATGACAGAGAATCCAGTGTTCCATGATAAGTCAAAGCACATAGAGATCCGATATTTCTATATACGGGATATGGTGCAGAAAGGAGCTATCAAGCTCGAGTATGTGAGCACTGACGAACAAGTCGCTAATTTATTGGCCAAACCTATGTCTCGAGTAAAGTTTGAGTATTTCCGAGACAAGCTTGGTGTAGTTCAAAAGGACCCTCCTCGAAAGGGGGAGTGATATGGTCGATGATGATATTGGCATCATTGTGGATACATGTATCGATGATGAGATTGTCTATATCGACGGTAAGGTTGATGACGAGGATACTTGTATTGATGATGTGGATACTTGTATCGATGATGAGGATACATGTATTGATGATGAGGTTACATGTTCCGACGGTAAGGTCGATGATGAGGTTACCTATGCCGACGATGAGGTCAATAAGTGGTACTTAGACTTGGTCTAAGTTGACAAGGGGATTGTATCATCCCCGGACGACGGTCCCAGAATTGATCCGTAGACAGATGTCTCTGAGAATGTGGGGATTGTATCATCCCAAGACTTCGGTCCCAGAATTGATCCGTAGACAGATGTCTCCGAGAATGTGGGGATTGTATCTTCCCTGGACTTCGGTCCCAGAATTGATCCATAGACAGATGTATCTGAGAATGTGGGGATTATATCTTCCCCGGACTTCGGTCCCAGAATTAATCCGTAGATAGATGTCTTCGAGAATGTGGGGATTGTATCATCCCCGGACGACAGTCCCAGAATTGATCCTTAGACAGATGTCTCCGAGAATGTGGGGACTGTATCATCCCCGGACGACGGTCCCAGAATTGATCTGTAGACAGATGTCTCCGAGAATGTGGGGATTGTATCATCCCCGAACTTCGGTCCCAGAATTGATCCTTAGACATCTGTCTCTGAGAATTGATGATAGGACTGCATCGTCCCTAGACATTTGGTTCAAAATGTACGTGATAGGATTGCATCGTCCTTGGACTCATGTCCTAAAGTGATAAGGATTGATCATCCTGGAAGTAGATCTGGATTGCATCGTCCATAGACATGAGAGTTGTCTAAAATTGATAAGGATTGATCATCCTGGAATTGGATCATGTATATTGCAGATTATGTTGCTATGATGATACTGTAGATCGAGATGATCCAGATGCTATAGATCGAGATGATCCAGATGCTGCAGATCGAGATGATCCAGATGCTGTAGATCGAGATGATCCAGATGATGTAGATTGAGATGATCCAGATGTTGTCGATCGAGATGATTCAGATGTTATAGATCCAGATGATCCAGATGTTGTCGATCGAGATGATCCAGATGATGTCGATCGAGATGATCCAGATGCTGTTGATCAAGATTATCCAAATGTTGTTGATCGAGATGATCCAGATGCTGTCGATCGATATGATCCAGATGATGTTGATCGAGATGTTCCAGATGCTTTTGATCGTGAGGATCCAGATGTTGATGTTGCTGTAGCTGTTCAAGTGCTGCAAAAGATGAAGATTCAGGACTGAAGATGTTGATGTTCCAGTATTGAATATGTTACAGTAACAGTTTGAGTTACTGATGATGTATGAAGAAAGCTTCCAATGATTTATAGATGTATCATGTAGTTGATGACTCCTTGCTCCTGCAGATGTTGTTATAATATCCTTCTCGTTAAGGGGGAGTGTTGAAATATTGTAACTTCTAAGAATATTATATTGTGTACCTTATTATTCCGGAGATGTTTCATTCCTCCGACGAGACTTTGTTGTATTTCCGGAGATGTTTATTCCTCCGTGAAGATTGTGGTAACTTGGGTTATTAGACTTCCCTAGTGGGGGTCGGCCCTGTATGTGTTATGTGGGTTAAAGGGTTATTAGACCACCCTAGAGGGGTCGGCCCAATCAGTATTATGTAAAGTGGTTAAGTTGGGGCCGACCTAGTTTGTGTAAAAGACAAGTCGGAGTTGTGTATAAATAGAGGAGGGTGTTCCTCATTTAACACACATTCACTCACTTGTGATTGGCGCATAGGTGAGAGAGAGATCTGTTATGGAGGAGAAGGAGCTCATGTTTTTGGATTACATCTTTGTATTTGCTGGTCATCTATATTGAGGAAGCTTTGCTGGGTTTTCTTCCCCATGAGGGTTTCCCAGGATAAATCTGTGTCTCTTGTGTTTATGTTGTGCTTGTTGTTCTTTCAGTGATCCTGTATATGCTATTGTTGTGAAATGGAATGTAATGCTGATATTTTATGTCTTAGCATATTGAATCTTAACATAAAATATGTCCAGGAATGAAACCTTCCAAACTCATCACAGAGGAATTCAGACATGAAAAAACGGTCAAGTCGTTTGGAAACACCAGCTGACCCACATCTTCCATTAGCCCAAGTCGACGCCATTACATTTGGAACAATGTCCACCAGTCTACAGGACTCAAATCCTGCAAGGAAAAAATCTGCTAGAGGATCCACCTTATTGCCTGATCCCCACACTTCCTCCTGTGACACAGTAAAATTTAGGTCCCCAACCAAAATTAAAGGTCCCGCGGTCAATAAATCAAAGTTGAAAATCTTCTCCCATAATGGCCTTTGATTGTTATATGGTCCATAAATGTTTAGGATCCTGAGAGCTTGACCAAAACTTTTATTTTTCCTTCAATCAACAAGACTGCACAATTTGAGAAAACCAACAGATCAGCCAAATCTGGGTTCCAAGCTACCAATACGCCCCCAGATAAACCAGAGGAGTCCAAGGCACTAGTCCGTCGGTTGGGCTTCAATTTCAGAAAAATTTTACATGCTTCCTCCAAAGAGATCATCGTCTCTTGTAACAAGACAATATAGGGTTTTAAGTTATCCAAAATGCGTCGCAGGGCAGTGTGTTTATGGCCACTACCAAACCCCCGAATATTTAGAGATAAAATGTTCATTTAAAACCCCTAATGAGAGCCACTTCTTCTCTAAGAACCTAATCAGTGGAATGTTGAACAAAATCAAAATCCAGTCCTCTATCAAATAAGGAAGTAACCGTAGGGTTAGAGCACAAGTTTCCTGGAGTGTTTTTATGATCCATCGGTTTCTCCTTAGAAGTAGAGCCAATAGCTTTCTTAGTCTTTCTCGGCTTTCTAATAGTAACATTACCATTGAAAATAGACGAAATGGGAATAGTACCAACCGAATAGACAGGAACTAGTTCATTCAAAACTTCAAACGGATGACGAGGCGAGGTAGCCAAAGCATCCAGTATAGGAGAGGACGTGATATTTATCCCAAGCGAAGGGTGAGAGGTAGCAGACAAGGGAGGAAAATGTGAACAGGATAAAGGAGGAGACGAGTTCCTTTCCTGAGGAGAAACTAAAGGAAGAGTACTGGAATCACTAGTATCAATATGTTTTGTCAGTACCAGTTCATCAGGATTGGATCTCACCTTTTCCACGGGTGATGGAAGCCCCCTAGAGACCCACTAGGAGCAATCATGTCACAAATACCCTCCAAAGAAACTGTGGGCAAAAACTCCGGACCAGTCTCTCTCGAAGAGCCCAGACCATCCACCAAAAAACCCTCAAAAGAGTTAGAGAGCTCCTCGGAAAGAAATAAATTTTAAAACAACCGGAAGGGTATGAATAAAGTTACCCACTGTCTGACGCGCCGACTCAATATCCAAAGGTATAGGAAAGAGGGCTCCACCTTCAGAGTCTTTTGAAATCTCCAACGTCCCCTCTCGCGAAGCAGGGGGGGGGGGACTCCTATGTTTAGACCTGGGGAAAGCAGCTTTTGAATGTCCCGTAGCTTTACATAGAAAACACTGAAAAGCCACCTTCCAATAGTCCAGTCCTTGAATAAATTAGCCTCCTTCCCAAATGCCCTCCACTTCTTCAGGAAAACCCTCCTTAGTATCCATCTCAACCAGCATCCGTGGGGTATTTCTCTCAAAACCAAAGAGGAACTCATCTTCAATCAGAATAAAATTCCCTATGGAATTTGCGACAGCCATAAAACCCTGCAGTTTCCAACAGTGTAGGGGAACATCCGGAAGAGTTACCCAGAGATGTCTCTTAATAAGTTTCTCCCACTTCGGATCAAACCCCACATGTCAGCGACTTAACACTAAAGAGCCTCTAACAACTACCCAATATCATTCCTCTATCTTCCTACGTTCTTCTTCAAAGAGGAAGAGGAAGACCATCCAGCCGTTGGAAAGAGTGATGACCCTAGGAATGTTTTTGATGTGGGATTTCCAACAATCTCTAATCCATTTCAAGAGATCCTGGCGAGATATCTTCAAATATTCAAATTTTCCAATCAACGACCTATGGGAGAGAGCCTAAACCATGTCAAAAGTGATGTCCTTTCCCAGGACACACACCAGTCGTCCCTTCTTCTCCCTCTCAAAATGGAGTCCAACAAATTTTGGAGAAGCAACTCCTTCTGTCACAAAACCCCCTTCCTTAATGGAACGTCACCGCGACCATTCCCTAGTGCTCAACTCCGACAGAGCTAAATTAGGTTTCCCACCAGCTGAAGACCCGTCACCAAACAAAGAAGCCATATAAGAAATAGTAAAATTAGGGTTAGTCTTAACCCCCACGCATCTAGGGGTCACCAAAGGAATAAGGGGGGGTTCTCTAGAAGAGGAACCCGATAACGAGATAGATTCTGAATGACAGTGACCCAAAGACCCCTCAGACTCCCAAGGCTCCGACACGAGTTGACCCATGAGGAAAATCCGAGAAAACTGAAACCCTACCAAAACGGAAGGAAAAGTCAAACTGAACAATGTAGAATAGAAAATTCCCACTTTTTACTGGTTGGTACTAAGTTTGCCTAAAAAAGACAAACTAGACTCCAGGTTCCATTGTTCGTAAATTCTCCCAAATGGTAAGCAAAGTGGTATAAAGTAAAAGAAAATAATCAGTAAAAACCTATGGCTACCCTAGGAGTCGAAAGCACAACCCCTGAAAAAACGAAAGCTAGAGAGGGAGCTGGAAAATCATGTAAACTAGTTGTAACGAGTTGCAGGTGGAACGAGGATCGCTGATATAGAGCGCCATCCCCACCTCCCCCACTCACATATCCTTCCTATCTTGATGCTTGCTTTTTTATCTTCCTATCACAATGAATGGGTGTACTATTAAGGCACTCTTTGCGTAAGGTCATCAGTTCAAAACTCCATGGGTACGAGCCTTACAAAAAAAAAGGCATTAAAGGATTAAGGGAAAACATGGCCACTATGGCCCTCCTCCATTGATTGTTCATTTGAGCATGACTTTGAACACTCACGCTTCTATAACAATCATCTTTGTTTGTTGAATTGGTGCCTCTTCCATTTGCCTTGAAGCAATATAATGATCAACTTGGGATTGATTCGCTTGAGCTAACCCCAAGATTACGTTGACATGCATCTCAAAATTGTTGGCAAACTTTCCTTTTTTTTCCTCCTTATTACTTAACCCTGCTTTCCAACTTGTCTTGGTTGGTTTCCTATTGCTCAATGTGCAAGGTAATGTAGTCAATGGATTGCTTCATGCCATCCATCTAAGATTTAAGCCTACACAACATCCTCTTTATATCCTTGATTTTGCTAAGACCTTCCCCCTCAATTAAAGCCCAATTCAAGGGATTAGCCATTGCAGTGTTAGTCCAATAATTCAACCAAGAAACCCTAGGTCATAGAACCAAAAAATTACCCACTTCAAACTTATTGTCAATCAAAGAGGGACAGAATGATTGAAGGCTCGAGACCTCAAAATCATAGTATATGAAAGACAAAATACCCTTGTCTCACAACTATTGAACAATCAAACAAGGGAGATCCTTAGAGTTCTTACCTTTTTGGGAGGTCGAGAAACTCCAATGAGCACTACTCATTGCACATAAGTTGACTTGAGCGTGCTCCTTTAAACTATGACCATCTAGATTTCCACTAGGGCCAATAGGAAAAATCCTACCAGCCTTGCAAGTTACCATAGTGAAAGCCATATAGAGTGAAACAAACGTAGAATAAAGCACGAGATTGAGGGAACGAAGGGCATGCAAGAGTGGAGTGGCTCCCTCACTTGGAGTTAATGAGACTTGATGATTCATATTGAAGGAAGATGAATGCGCTAGGTGTAGCGCATGCTTAAACCACCACCCTCCCCCAAGATAAATTCCTTCCAACTATTTCAAGAACAAACTAAATCAAACTCAAACCCAACCATGATACAAATTCTAGGGGAGCGACCTTCATTTTGAAGGGGGCCCATTTTCAAAAAGGATGCCCCTATCTAGTTTGATTGTTTCATTCGTAAGCTTGTCTACAATTGAGTTATTATAATGCCCAATATGTAAAAGTTGGGAAACTTCATGTTTTATGATTCTCTCATATATCTTGCCTTGAATAGTCCCTTCTTTCATTGCATTCTCCTTCACTTGTTTTATGACAAGTAGAGAGTCTTCAAAGATTAGGATCTATTGAATTCCAAGGGTTTTCATGATTTATGATCCGATTAACAAGGCGTGCATTTTAGCCTGGTTATTGGTCACCACTCGGACCTTCACCACAAGAATCCATTGTGATCTAGAAGAACCCCTTGCCCCTACCACCCAAAATTTTGAAATCTCCAAGTTATTACCTGAATGACTCACTGATTATTTTATTATTAAAATTTGTAAATAGTAAGGTAGTTATAACCTTATTGGTTTACAAGTAAATTAAAAAAAAACCCAGCCTACTCTGCTTCATCCCATTATGTCTAGGTTTTTATTCATAGATCCTCTAAAGCTTGATCCCGGGGACTTTGTTCGATGCAAAGAGGAGGTTGGTTGGGATCGACCCTCTTTTTTAGCAACACCTCATTCATTGAAGTAAGTTTGTGAGGCTCACATAGGTCTTCAAGGTCATGATTTCTTCCTCGACAACTAAACACAAAACATCAACTCTTTTTTAATGAATTTTGGTCAACCAATTCATTGGTTTATGGCCTTCCCCCAAGGAAATGGAAATTTGGCTTGACAAGAACCGAAATCCCCTCATCTCCGGAAGATTGGAGCATAATTTGTGTCATGGTTTCTATATGTTTCTCTTTGATAAGGAGGATAGGAATCTCATATTTAGGAGCGAACCCTACTTCATGGTGTTGAGGGGCATGTACTTGAATAGGTGGAGCTTGTCTTTTGGCCTGGAAAAGGATGTGCCCTCGACAGCCCTTGTGTGGGTGAAGTTGCCTCATTTTCCACTCCATTGTTGGAGTGATAAAAATCTAATTGTGATTAGTAACTCCCTTGGGTGATATATAAACAAATATGAGCCTAAACCCCTCATGTTTTCATGTGCCCATATATGTGTAGAGGTGGACTTAGAAAAAAGATTACCATAAGCATTAAATCTCACCATGAAAGGTTGGAACCACCTGCAAAAATTATCTTATGAACTTCCATTCACTATGCAAGGTCTACCATGAATACATGCATTTTGCTCGAAACTGTCCCAAAACCTCGGTGAAGGTTATCAACAACAAGAAAGAAGAGGGATGGCAACACGTTCCAAAAAGGGGAAGGAAGCCACAACAGCTGTTACTCCAATGACTCATGTTGCATCCTCTTCTTCCAGCCAATTTAAGATCTTGTCCAATGAGGAGGAAAAAGAAGAGGAAAGGGCTTTTCAGGAAAACACGGATCTAGTTCAGAAATCACAGAATTCTACAAAGCAATGATCCTAGAAGAGTTCCGTATTGAGGATAATTACGTATCTCTTCTCCCCTTAGAACTGCATTAGTGTATTAGGAGATTCAAGAAACTCAAGCCAGAAATGAAATCACTCCTAATGAAATCCTAACTAGAACAAGTGAAAAAATGCTCAAGGTGATTCTATAGAAGAAACAGAGGAACAACCAACTAAAAGTAAGGTGTAAAAGTAAAGTCATATATATTCACACATACGAAGATTGAAATATTCACTTAACAATATTTTTAATAAGTCCAACTAAGTCCACAATATAATAAACAAATGAAAGGTAATAAAGATCACATTTAGGATTTTGATTAATGAAAATCAAAGTATAAAGCATTACACAAGTACAAATAGAACAACCTGGTACAATAAAACATCCATTCCAACTCTTGGTTCTTTGTACTAAACATACCGAAACGAGTCTGTTTTGAAAAATATTGGTCTAATATTTCTGTTATGAACTTCACTAACTCCTTGATTGTACATTCTCTGTTATTTCCCTTTATTGAGAGTATCTTCAACTCTTCTACCGCAGATCTCCTATTTTATAAATATTATAATAAAGTTTGGATTTTTTTATTTATAAAATATATATTCTCCATTAAAAGTTTAAGGATTGTATCTTATTTAATCAGTCATAATTTCAAGTGAGGGATATCAATCATGTGTGTTTTCAATTTGCACTCTCATGTTCAGTATCTGATCATAGAATCATATGTAAGCCTCTGCAATTCATAGTATTACATGCTTCCATACATTTTTTATCCTTGGCCTACAATGATAGTTTCATTGTTAGTAAGATTATTGCAGGAAGAAAAACCCAGTACATTCTACAATGAGATGTGTGAGCTCCTTAGTACCTTACCTAAAGGTTAACATGACATGGGGCTTAAGTTAGATTAATATAATAATTATAAACAAATTTTAAGAGTAGTAATCAAGCGCAATATAGATAGTTAAATTGTGTCGCATAAATGCTTATAAAATCAAACCAATAGAAAAACAATAATATATTAAAGAGTGAAAAAGGATATATATATATATATATATATATATATATATATATATATATATCCATCTGTACTCAAATCTTTGAACATTGAGAGATGTTTATCTCAAAAAAAATTCTTGACTTAATAAATCTGAAGTTAACAAATCTACATTGATATTAATAACAAAATACCTTGTCCCAAAAACATAACAAACTCAAATACTAAACAGTATCACAGTGATTTTGCTTGATCTTGTAATTGGGTATTATATTATGGAAAGCAATTTTCAATGGCATTCATAAAAACCATAATCATCAGGCCCCATTAAGCTGATTGCATGAACAGGAGCCAGGTGCTTAAGTAGCTTCTCCAGAAACATGGAAGGACATTAAAAATCAGAATCCACACAGTAATCTCTTGATCTTGCAATTGGGTATTACAAAATGGAAAGCAAAGTTCAATTGCATTCATCAAACACTATAAGAAACAAACCCTATTAATATGGTGTATTAACAGAAATCCAGGTGTGAGTACAGGTAGAGTATATGAGATGTCAGTACAGGTAGAATTTGAGATGTGTTCTACAATATAAATTACCAAAACACATGAAAAATAAATTTAAAAACAGTAACAACACGATACTTTTATTGATCTTGTTATAAGTTCTACTACATTCATCAAAAACTATGCATCAACAGTCCCAACAGGTTGGTTGCATTCACAGAAGCCAAGTGCTCTGAAATCTAAGGGTGGATGAGATGTGCTGTGTGATGTAGCTTCAACAGATACATTGAGGAAAAATCGAAAGAATAATAGCAGGACAACATATTTCTTGACCTTGCACTTGGGTATTATAAAATGGACAGCAAAGTCCAATTGCATTGATCAAGAAAGAGCCTATTAAGCATGTACATCAACGGAAGCAAGGTGCTCTCACAGCTTGGAGGTGAATGAGCTGTGTTATGGAGTGAAACTTACCCAAACAAGCAGAAAATAAACTCAAAAACTGTAGCAGCACGATAATTTTATCTTGCAATTGGATACTATAAAATGGAGAGCAAAATTCAATTGTAGCAGGCATTAACCACAATCAAGACTGTTCTCACGTATAACTTCCATGGACATGATTCCCACATACAGCTTCATCAACACTATCCACAAAATCTTAGGGCAATGTACCATTATCAATACCAAAATCTTACCAAAATAGTCCAGGGACCTTAAAACCCTAAAAAACCAACCTTCCATCTGCCTACCACATGCGATTTCTTTTTCGTTTCCTGTTGATGGCTTTCTTCTTCTTATCAATAGCACTCTTCTCTTCATCAGTCAATAGGCTCTTCAACCTTCTGGGAGAGGGCGTTACGTAATGCCTCTCAGCCTTGGCTAATTCCTCTATCATCTCCTTGAAATAGGGATTACGCGATACATTGAAAGGTATGAGATGGGCAAAAAACCACCTGGCCACAGCTTCATCGACATCTTCCTTCTTGCGGTGGGGCCATGACATTGCTGTTGGAGCCGAAGCAGTAGAATTGGTTTCAGCATTGACGGCCCCTGATCGATTCTCATCCCCTTCATTTTCCTCTTCTTCTTCTTGCACGTCTTCAGATTCACTAAACCCATTACCATCACTATCCCCAAGTCCCTCCCATCGCCCATCTGAGCATTCATCGGGGTCAATGCAAGAATAAGCAGCTTCATAATGATAATCATCTTCATGGTCAAATGCGACTCCAATAGCACTGTAATGGGCTTCAAGCAAATGGTCTCTCACTGCGTCTCTCTGTAAACTGAAATCAAAAAAGTAGGTTTTGGGACAGAGAGCGCACTTGTAAGGATGCTCACTTTCCTCCGCTATATCAATATATTTCCATTCATGCACAGTTGATGTCACCATTCTTTCTTTCAAACTACCACTACACCAGTGTTCTAGGACGTATGCGCCTAAATCAAATCCACAAGACCTCTTTCAGAACTCTGCTGAATTAGAAAATCTGTTGAACTGAAGAATGTAGATGAGAGCTTAAAAAGGCGGGAGGGGTGACGAGAAATTGGAGGGAAGGAGAAATGGGCGCCAAAGAAGATATTTTAAACTAAAATTATCTTAATCGACACATCATAACTCATCGTAACTAGCTTTACCATTGCATTGATTCTCGTGAGATTTTAACACGGTTGTGTAACTTAATTCTCTATGTTAAGGCCTTGTGTGATGACAGTTTTACTTGCCGTTAGATAGATTGTTCTTGCATCCAATATTTAGGCTGGCCTCGGCCCAAGTTTACTCTTACCAAAAACTGGACTATTCTAGTTCGGCAAGTTTCCTTTGTTTGAAAAAAAAAAAGTTAATTCTCCATGTTCCTTAGCTCTTTTGTTGTCCAAATTTTTATCACATATACTTTGGTGTGTTCTTGATCTAATTATATTGGTCTTGAGGTGTGATGAATTCAAAATGATGCCATGTTAGCCACAAAGTTCCAAGTTGTCTAGCCCTAGTGTGTTTTAGTGTATTTTTTTATTGGGACCAATGCTTGAACATTGATGTGACTTAAAATGATATTTCAAATTTCAAACATTCATTTTATTTCAAAATGTAGAAGAAAGTTTTTTGATAAATAATTTTAAAAACATGAAAATATTGACAATAACTTGTACATAAAGTACTTTTATAAACCACTTGTGGTAGCTACTTTTTCCAAGATTGGGATCAACCAACACCACCCTTATCTCCACTACGTCCTCTCGTTTCACTATTGACTCCATACCCCCTAGTTCTTGTGAGACTTTAAATAGAGATAGGACATGATGCTCTTATTAGGCTTGGTTAAAATAAGCCTTGTCTTTATAACAACATATTCATTAAGAGTTCAACATGTCGCCTAGAAATTGAATTTGGGTGAAGAGGATCACTATAACAACCTTGTTTCGCGGTAAGCGATGTCCTCACCAACGCATCCACCAAGCAACTCAGGTGCATGGGAAACTGACATATTGGGCACACTTCGGAGGAATACGAGAGGCCACAAGCAACACAGATGGACAACACACACAAGTGTGGGGCATCGACACGAGCATATGATCAAAAAGAAGGGCCACATTGGCACTCCATGCCCACACAAAGATGAAGACAAGGGTGTAATTCCCTTCGACAAGCCTAGGCACCTTGTTGATGGGAAAGGGCATGCTCAGGTTATCGACAAGCGTGTTTGTTTAGCCAAGTTCATGCACAAAGGGATTTGTGTGCAAAGATCACAAGTGGGTAGATTGTTCAGCAAGGGAGAGCACGCGCGAGCATCGACAACGAGATGAAGTATTGAGACCACTTGCTATCGACGAGCCTTCGTGGCAAGCCATGGCAAGTGCACCCACACACTAAGGAGTTGGGTGAGATTGCATGCAACCACTTGGTGTGGAGCTTTGACAAGAGCATCGACGTGTCAACAAAAGGCATTGACACATCATCACAAGGCTATGGAAAGGGCGCCGACACATCAACAGGAGGCTTCAACAAGGGTGTTGCCACATCGGCACAGGCATTTTAGCAAGCACTTTGGCGAATATAAGTAGAGGGCTCAAACATGAGGCAACGGCATCCAACGGGAGCTAAGGCAAGGTATAGTGAGCTTTGCAGTTGAAGAGTTGTTGAGGCAAAAGCGACCAAGTGTTGTTGAAAACGCAAATTACAGGCAAGCTTTGAGAGAAGGTAGAGGATCAACAAACGAACAATAGTGTTGGGTAGGCACTGCCATAGGTTGTTCTTTGTCATATTTTGGGTGGAAAGTTGCAAGCCACACCTCCTTTGTAATTGAGGTTCTGAACATTGCCTGGATCTCACCCGATTGTAACTTGTTCACTTCAATAACATTATCAAGACTTGCCAGTACCTAGGTTTGGGTACACACTATACATGTTGTGTATGTTGTTTTTTTGTGTTATATTGTTGTTTAGCGTGACTAACTAGTTAACATAACATCACATACATCTTAATAAGTTAATTGTCCAAGTGTTCGGGCATGGTTGGCTCATGTAATGGATAGCTCACAATAGAAGGTATAGGCATGTCGTGAGTGAAGAGGCGTAGTCCATCGAAGAGTAACCTCAGATGATCAATTCTTGGGATGACATCTAAGTGGTTTTGCATGATTGTTGAAGTTTGAGGAAGGCTATGGCACTAAAGCTTTGGGGTTGTGACAATTGGTATCAGAGTAGTAAGATTGCTGAAGTTGGATTTTCGACAAAGCTAAGCAAAGCAAAGGAAAGTGCATTGAAGGTTTCGGCACCAGCAGGAAAAGGGTGCAGAACACGAACTTGTGCAGGCTTCGTTATTGATGGGAAACCCCCAATGAAAAAATAGCACGCTCGTTGGTGGAATAGCATGCCGACATAAGAGCACAACATGGAAGTGCACATCGGCAGAAGCACGGTTGTCAGCAGAAAGTGTGTTGGAAAAGACACGCCCATCAACAGAACAATTATTGTTGGCACAAAATCATGAATGAGGTTTCCGAAGACACTTAGCGAGGAACGATCAACACTTAAGGTACGCATTTAGTTTTGAACTACACGTGAGACTAGTGTAATGTCCCAAAATTTGGCCATGGACCACAATAGCCTAAGTCACCTAGTCATGATCATGTTTATTTTCCTAGGTGGTGATTTGGGTCGATTAATTGTTGATCCTAAGGTCCAAAGTTGGGAACAATGCAACATTAAATATATCAGACTTGGGAAAAATGCATACAAAGATGATGGACCTTAATTGAATTGTAAAATAAGCCAAAGTCTCCATGTGGTAAAAAATATTGGAGATATCCTAAGATGGCAATCCTGTGGTTGGAAATAATTATTGAAGAAGAAAATTCCAAGGAAGGCAACTCCTAAGCAATGTGAAAATGAATATTCTTGTTGCAGGTTCATCAATGGGTCAAGTAAGTGGAGATGGGCCAGATAAATAAATATCTGCCCCAAATTAATGTTTAAGCACATCGTCAAGTTCCGGTAAAGCAAACGGTCAAGACGAGTTTCGTTCTGCAAGGCAGCCCGAGATCAAAACCCGTTGCTCCTGGGAGGCAACATCTAAATCCAACCGTGCTAAGGGTTGGTGCGGCCCAGGCCGAGTGCGATCCCTAGGTGATTTTGACGGCTTAGATGCCCCTGGGTTGTGGTTTCTAAGACCAAAGGATGGCCCAGCAAGTCAAAGGGAATTGCAGCAAACAAAAAAAAATGTTTAAGCACATCCAATTCGAATTAGTTGGAAAGCCAAGTAATTTTGGGTCAAAGCACTAAGGAAAGTCAATTAATGTGCCCAATGACCCACTCTCTCATAAAATGATGAGTTATTATTATTTTAATTAATATTATGAGAGAATATTGACTAAATGGGGCACCCAAGGAGTTAGTTGGAAAGGATAAGAAAGTGGACAAACTTGGTTCCACAAATCAAGGAAAGTTGGTTGGAAGTTGGTTAGCAAGTGGACAAATCCCATTTGACCAACTAAGACATCTCAAAAAGGAGGGAAGAAGTGGTCAAGGAGGTTGAGGGCACACTTATGGAGAGATGTGGTCAAATAGTAACCACCTCATGCATGGTTGATGGTTTTGGTTGCTCCATGGTATTGGCTAAGTGGGAAAACTTGGTCGAAGGTGATTAAGGGGCATGGTTTTCTCTCACACATGGTATTGATCCATGGTATTGGAGAGATCAAAAGCTTAAAAGGAGCAACAAGGTGCACTAGCAGAGGTTGGCTTGTTTTATTGATGAAAAATATTGAAGAGTTGCTTGTGCAATTCTATGCTTGGGTGATGTTCCCCTTGCACACAATTGGGAGATGTGCCCCTCTGTCCACCATGATTGAGGAGGGAGGCATTCAACCTTTCTCATAGAGATGATCTGCAGATTATCTTCAATACTCTTATGCTATCTATCTATTGCAGTTGGAGAATCATACTCCACATTTTGTCTTTGCAAATCTAGAGCTAGTTTTCTTGTTGTGTGAGTTGGAAGGAGATGTTTGGTGGGATCCACGAGTCAAGAAGGCTGTAGCCTTAGCTCTCTGATGTAATTGGGTCCCCTGCAGTACAATAAAAATAAATATTGATTTATGTTCTGCAATTATATCCCTTTCTCTCATGCTTTTTCTCTCCTATGCTCAATGCACTAGCAGATTTGACTAGTTTTGGTTTTGGTTTTGGCTGTCATAGACTAACTTTTGTTCATCTATTTCATGATATGAAGGTACCACTAGAAATATAAGACAAAATTGGACTTGGCCCTACTCTTAGATCAAAAAATCGTGCCCATTTGCTATGATTAGAATTCGTTTGGAAAATAGTTAGTCAAGTAGTCCTAAAAACCAAACGTTCTTCCAAATTATCCAATCTTGCAAAATCAAAGCCTGTAGCTAAGACTGAAGTTTCCTACTATAGATAGGACTGTAACATAGTCTAGATACATCCAGTGAAGCACTAGGAGCCGTTGGGTTTACACATAAGTCATGGGAACTGAAACCATGTGGTCTTAGGACCATCACGGGAGTGATGTACCCATAGAATGTGCCCACTACAGTATGTATGGACTCTAGACCCCTCTGATTTGAGTTTCGCAAACCTATAGATGCTCGTTGTATACCATATCCTTGTGTCGGGTTGGTTAAGAACTTGAAAGAACTCTAAGTGTTTGAGAACCCTTGGGGGGAGATCTAGTCTTCCTTGCTCGTCACCTAGCTAGTGTGCCTACTCTCTACCTTGGGTACATTACAACTAGCCACCCATAAATGTGACTAAGTACAAGAGACTCACCATGGACGGTTCAAAAGATGAAGTTGGCTCAAGGCATGAGGAAAGTGATGACAAAAGTCCTCCAAGCTCACAAAGATGAAGGCACAACTGGAAGCATTGGAGAGTCTTGTTGAAGGGATCAAAGTGTCCTTAAAGCAAGAGTAGCTAACTAGGCATTTCGTGGACACATGAGTGAAATGTGTCCTATGGTCATGTAACGAGACAACGACATTGAGTTCGAATGCAACAACCTTAAACAAGGAAGTAGAAGAGCAATTGATGGTGGTTGAGGACTTAGTGAAGTCAATGTTTATGCAAGTACAAAACCAAGAAGACACCATCAACCTCTTAAAGATACTTGTCATACATGGAGGCAATTTAACTAGAGCAGTGAAGATCAAGATAAAGTAGTCGGAGTCATGATGGTACCTATGATGTGAAGATGTTGTGGAAACTTCTGTTGGGGCATAGAACAATACCTTGAGTAGATGAACGAGAGTTTGGATGAAGCTAAAGTGAACATGGATGCCATGTTCTTGAAGCGAATGACAAAGCTTTGGTGGAGAAATCAAGTAGAGGATCTTGTGGCAAGGAAAGATGTTGTCTAAATAGACAACTGGGAAAACATGAAGGCAACCTTGCAAGCACAGTTTGGCCTGGGTAACCAAACGTGGATCGCAAGGAATGAGTTGATGGAATTGAGGTATACCAACAAGATCAAAGAATACATCAAGGCATTCTTCGGACTCATGCTGAAGATAAAAGAGATGTCAAATGAAGATCGATTATACCACTTCATAAAGGGCTTGCAAACCTAGGTACAAAATGAGATACAACACCAAAATGTGCAAAACCTTGCCGCAACGATCACCACAACCGACAAGTTTCTTGACTTCAAGACCAATCCCTTGCGAAGTCAAGGAGTGGAGGAAGGTGTTGCGATGAAGAAACAATTCGGCAAGGGAAAAGGAAATGGAAATGCATCGGCATTGACAGGTGAGGAGAAACCCAACAGGTGATTGTGCTAAAGGAGAAACAGAAGGGCAACCCAATAATTTGTTGGATTTGTGTGAAAGACCATAGCGTGAGAGATTCCCACTCAAACAATAGAAATTGAATGTTGAAAAACAACAATCAACTCAACCATCAGTTGGATTCTTACAGGTGTTGAATGCCATAGCCAAGGAACTGGTTGTGGCTAGTCAAGAAGAAGAAGAGATGTTGAACTTGTGCCATGTTCTGGTGGAAGTGAATGCGCAAACCATCATCACACTAGTGGATAGTTGTACCACCCATAACTTCCTGAAAACAGAGGTTGTTGATAGGCTCAAATTGCAGGTTGAATCGACACAAACCTCCTTCAATGCAATGAACTTGGAGATGGAGCAAGTGGTTGGCACAACAAAGGGAGTTGTGATGAAGATAGGCAATTGTTGTGGGAAAGCAAACCTCACCATAGTACCTATGGAAACCTTTGATCTTGTCCTTGCGAAAGAGTTCATGCAAACGACATAAGAAACACTCGTTTCACATCTGGATAGCTTGGTTTTCTTTTTAGGTGAACAACAAATCATCATACCAACGACAAGGAGGCAAATTGGTGGATTCACCCGCATGATTTCCTTGTGATTAGCTGCAACAACCAACAAAAGAAACAACCCATTTCCTTGTGCAATGAGTGATGAAGGTATCATAGGAAAAGAAAATGCAACAATGGTTGACATAGTGAACAAAGGAACATGTTAGTCGATAGGAAATGCAAGGAAAACACCCAAAGAAACGACCAATAGAAGGAAGACTTGGTGACTCTACAAGAAAACCGAGTAGAAGCGAAGAATCCTTGGTACGTGGTAGCTAAGGAATAACATGAGCATGTTTTGGCCACACTTGGATAGGAGAATCGACAAGGTGATCCATAGGTAGAATGGTTGTTGGTAGAGGGTGATGGTAAAATTGGGTCGAACGTTCCTTTGTTGTTATATCTAAGTGTGAAGTGTGGCCAACAGACCCAATGCACCTGAAGAAGGCTTACAATTCGAGACATTCGGGGGTGGTGGCATTGGCAACCACTTAACTCCCACTCTTTACTAGAGCATGCAATGAAGGGGCCCCTACCGATGGAGCGCCAACAAGGCCAAGGAATTAGAGAATGATGCCAAGCGAAGAAAACAAATTTAAATGTTGAAGCAATTGAAGTGAAATCCAATGACAATTACCCATGACAAGCCAAGAACCCGAAACTGAAGTAGAAGGATGATCAATAGGCTCATCGCATCAACATTTGGAAATGGGTACAAGACTTGGAGGAAAACAGGAAGTGAATCTAAGAAGCATAGCACATGGAAAAATCGAATTCAAGGCATACAATTGACATGTTGGGTAGAGAAGCACTTTCATGAAGAGACACAAAGTCGGACTCGCAACCCAACTCGTCCTCTCATGAGCCTCGAGGGTGGATCAACACAACAATAAGAGCGAAGGCATACAACAACAAGGATTTTCTAGTGACATTACGGTAGGGTTGAGGAGAGCATCCCACATGGGAATGTAAGACTAGACATGGGTTGATGAGGAACATGAGGAGTACTTCGGATGTTGTCGAGGATGGCAACGAAGTTGAGTGGGGGAGGATGTAACATCGATGCCTTCTGGAAAGAGATGACCCCTCACCAACTCATCCACCATGCATCTCGGGTTCATGGGAAACTGACTTACCCAACGCAACCATGGCATGATTTTCATGTTGGGCACACTCCAGTGGCATATGCAAGACAACCACGAGCAGCATAGTTGGACAACACAGACAAGTGTGGGGCATCAGCGCAAGCATACAATCGGCAAGAAGGACCGCATTGATACTCCATGCCTACACGAAGATGAAGACAAGGGTGTAATGCCCTTCGGTAGGCCTAGGCACCTTGTCGATGGGAAAGGGGGCACTTAGCTTACCGATGGGAATGTTCGCTTAGCCAAGTTCGTGAACAAAGGGACTTGGGCGAAAGATTATAATTGGGCATATTGTTTGGCAAAGGGGAACACGTGACGTAAGGTGCGTCCATAAGAGAGCATCGGTATCGACAACAAGATGAGGTATTCATAGCACTTTCTCTTGACGGGCCTTCTTAGGTCGGCCATGGCAAGTGTTTCCGCACACTAAGGGGTTGAGTGGAATTGTAGGGACCACTTGGCGAGGGGCTTCGACAAGAGCGTTGACATGTTGGAAAAGAGCGTTGACACGGGACTTTAGAAAGGGAATTGGCACGTTGGCACAGGGATTTAGCGACGACATTGGCACATGGCTTCAGCAAGGGCGTCGACACGAGGCTTTGGTAAGGGCATCGGCACAGGGATTCGACAAGGGCATCGACACAAGCACTTCAATGAGTGTAAGTAGAGGGCACAAGGCAAAGGAATCCAACTAGAACTAAGGCAATGCATAGCGAGCTTTGCGGTTGAAGGATTGCCAAGGCAAAAGCAAGGAAGTGTTGTTGAAAATGCAGGTTACAAGTAGGTTTTACGAGAAGGCACAGGATCAACAAACAAATAGTAGTGTTGGGTAGGCATTGCTATAGATTGTTCTTTGTTGTATTTTGGGTGGCAGGATGTAGGAAACACCTCCTTTGTAATAGAGGTTCCAACCATTGCCCAAACTTCACTCGATTGTAACTTGTTCACTTCAATAACATTATTAAGACCTGCCAGCAACCGAGTTTGGGTACCCATTGTACATGTTGTGTATGTTGTTCTTTATGTTATAATATCGCTTGACATAATTAAGTTAACATAAAAACACATACATTTTAATAATTTAAGTGTTTGGGCACGGTTGGATGGGGAAACAGGTAGCTCACAACATAAGGTATGGGTATGCCATGAGTGAAGGGGCATAGTCCATCGAAGAGTAACCTCAGGTGACCAAGTCCTTAGGATGAAATTTGGATGGTGATGTATGATCGCCGAAGTTCAGCCAAGCTTACAACACCAAAGCTTTGGAGTTGTGACTCATCCTCACAACTACCCAAATTAAACCTTAAACCAATTATAAATAATTTTTTCAATCAAATTCATATTCAAACAAGGGTAAGGTTTCCTTATCTCATGTATCACTAGTCAAATTGTCAAAAGGTTAAAATGATTTATAGATTGATTAAAATATTAAAGAATGTATGATAAAACAAGAAGTTGTGATATCTTATTGCATTTGATATTTATGAAGTATTTTTAGAAGATGAGTGGCCTATGAAGACGCTAAGGAGTTAAATCTTGGAAATTGCTTCAATTAATTATCATGGCTTTAATAAATGTGTGGGGATGGTTAGAAGATATAATTTTTAGGGCTTAGTCTTAGTTTATATTTTATATTTTATGTGAGGATTATCATGATAAATAATAATAATAAATCACATTTTGAAAGTGTTTGAAGGTAATGTCTTATGTCTATGATGTGCTAAACAAATAATAAGAATAAGAAATTTAGTGAAAATATTATGAATTTGCTTAGCAATATGGTTGTCATCATAATCAAAGAATTTTTACATTAGTGCAATGGTTATTATGCTTTTATTTTGGAACAACTAGAGGATTCGACAAGGAAATGAGCAATATGCGTGATTGTTTGAGCCAAGGTTGTCACAATGACTAGCAGGCCTCAATTTAAAGTTGAGACAATTGTTTTGCTAATGGTATAAAGAATTAGCAAGCTATAATCAACGATGTTATTCTTTGGTTCTAATCCAATTTGATTGAATTGTGGTTTATGATATGTTTTGAGACCTTGAATCCAGATAAGGAATGAAATGTTAGGTTAATTGTAAAGAAGTAAAATCTCTTCAAATACATGTTAGAGATTAAGTGGGGTTAGACCACTTGTAAATCAAGCTTTATATTTCATATATATTTTTCAAATGAATTAGCTCCAAGGTTTAGCTTAAGCGATTATGAGTCAAAGGTGAGATCTCTCCCACCAAAGTTGGGGAGGTCACAGGTCTGACTCTCTTGATCCCTTTGGGTTTAGGCTCTATAATCAAGGTAGACATATTTCCATGTTTACTATCCATGAATCATGAGGAAGTAATCAAAAGATTTTCCACGAAGTTATCCCTTGGAAGAAAAAAAATACATTTTGTAAAGTATGTGTGATTACAAAGCTATAATTAGTTTGGAGCCAACAAGAAAGGAATTTGATGACAAAAGGATTCATGTCATAAATAAAACAACTAAGGGTCATCAATATAATTGGCTTGTATTGAGTCAATTCTTTACAAAACTTTGGCTCATGACGAATTAAGAACATATCATAGCTAAGGAATATATGGCATTTTAGTTTAGAGGCATGCAGGGACGCAAGAGTTTCAAAGTGCATAACATGTTGGTACAATTTTATGATAAAGTAGTTGGAAGCATCATAAAAAAAAGTGACAAGCACACCAACAAATGTTTCTGAGTTATTCGATAGGAGAAGGAATGGATTCAGGAGGAAAGATTATTCTTTTTATCAATGTGCATGGATCATTGTGCCCTTATAGGAAGTTGAAGCCCTACTCAAGTTAGTATACCATGGATATAATTTTTATATGCAACAAATTGTAGTTAATATTAAGACAACAAGAGGGAAATATCATAATTCAAGTTTTCTGATATGATTAATGGGTCATAAAGAAATTGAAAAGTCTCCACTTAATGCTTTTATTTTTTTGAAGTAGGGAAGAAGAAAAATGTGCATTGGTTTTATTCCCTATTTAGACCAAATGTGCTTGTAGAAGCAAAGGCAAGATTGGTTATAACATTAAGAATTTGATTAAAACCCCTTATATGATGTAATTTTATAAATGATTGGTAGTGTGAAGGAGCCACTAATGAGTATGATCATTTGCCCACCATTTGCCTCATGTTTTGAGATTTCCATTAAAGAATCCACAACGAATCAACATTGATGGAAAATAAATTTTGAAGGGGACGAGCAATTTAAGCCCCTAACCATAACCCTTATTGACTATCATTGCATTAATTATTGTTATATTGGCTTATTAGTATTGCTTTCTAGCCCTCTTTGTATTTTATATATCCATCAAAAAGATTCACTTGAATGACCATCTTATCTTGTGCATTTGATATATTGTAATAGGAGGATGCCTGCCATAAGAGGTTTCTTATCCATTAACTTTTTCACTTGATTTAGGCATGACATCACATTGTAACATTGTGCAAGATCAGGGGTGGCAGGTGCGAGGGGAAGAGAGGGGAGCTATCTTTAGTCCCAAGGGACAATTGATCACAAGGTATGCATGGGGCGAACCAAAACCAATAATCAAGTAGAAGCTTTATCTCTGTATCATGGATATAAGATACTCAGGCGAAAAGAAATAAACTCAGCTGTAATTTTGGGCGATTCCATGCTCATAATAAAAAGCATGAACCACAGCTCGAGCCCAAAAGAAATAGACCTTCAAAGAACAATTGACAAGATAAAAAAGAAAGAAAGCTAATAGAAAATTTTCAATTCATACATATTCTAAGAGAGCTTAACGAGGAAGTAGACCATGCCACAAACCAAGCAACACGGCTTCGTGAGCATCAAATTCAATTCGATGAAGGCCACACAAATTGGGACTCAATCCCATGTCAGCATTAATCAGGCTGGCGTCGTCAAGCACAGACAAAAGAAGGACACGCCAAAGGGAGGATGTGTCGACAAGATAGATAGAAATGAGGGAATTAAATGGAGGTCGAAGGGCAAGTACAGAATGGTGATCTGCATGGAAGTCCATCTGGAATATCTGTAGGCATGAGTTCAAAACTTGGAACTGGGAGGCACGGCACAGGACTATGGCTACTTCAGCTCATCCAGCCTTCTCATTGAGGAAGCTCCTCACTCCGTCAACAGGGAAGAAGGAAAGATATTAGTTCATGCAGGGGTTCTCTAAAGAGTTGGTTTAGTTTTTAAGTAATAGGTTAAGCATGTAAGAGAATAACTAGAACGGTGTTGTAGACAAATGGAAAGTTTTGAACTTTTTAGGAAGAAGGAAGGAGTCTCTAGAATCAGGCCTGGCCTCAAGCCAAGTTTTGTACTTTGTCTGGTCAGGGAAACCAAATAGTTTTTTAATATAATATAAGCTATCCAATTTTGTAAAAAAAAACATTGTGCAAGATCAAAATAAGATGATGCATAGGGAAAAGTTGGCATAGATGAAGACAAATCAATATGCAACAGAGGTGGTGCATGAGAGAGAAGTTAATGAGCATGATAGTTTACAACCTCAAGGCATCATATCATGCAAAATGAGGTTGGGCATCAGGAAGGTTAGTTAGTTGAAGGGCCACCCAAGCCAGGAGAACCATAGGTTATATCACTACTGGGAAGGAATTTATTACAACTTACCTATATATGTTGTGAAAGACATATAAATATGTAGAACTCAAAGGATATCATGTTGGATAGCATCCTAAGTGAGCATAGTAATAAGGGACAAGAGGAACCTATTAAGAAGAGAGCATGAAGGAAGAAGAAGAAGACTAGTGCAAGGCTAAAGATTGAAGGTGGAGTTATAGAGGCTAAGGTTCATGCAAGAGTTACAGAGGCCGAAGATTGCAAGTGAGAGACTAGTTAGGCATGAAGTCATTATGTAAGTAAATACTCTTGATATTAATGGGATTGAATAGAAAATTTTCTCGTATTCATCTATGTCCATGACAATTCTGGGTTTTTTGTTTTCCACATTCTATATTATACATTTATTATATTGTTGCATTTTGCAACATAACATAAGGAGTTTGTAGAGAAATTAAGCTTGACCCGCATCCCTTGTGTCATTTTCTATTATAGTGAGGTAATAATCTACTATAGATTTTAGAGTGGTTAAACTCAATGTTTATCGTGTGAGATGGAATGTAACCACAAGAATGGAGTATGGAAGTGGAAGGACAATTGTTAGCGGATAATTGCAAGAATTGAGAAGACAAGAACTCGAAACCAAATTGAGTGTAGGAGTAAATAAAAGTGCTTATGAGCCAAAACCATAAGGGATTGAGGATTAAAGTGGAAATTATTATGATCATGCAACTCAATGGATAAAAAAATATTGTGAAACATCAAAATTGCAAGAGCGGAAGTCCCCAATTGTGAAAGTGGATTGAAGTTCGAAGCCTTGGTCCATTGGCTAGGTGAGATAGAGTGTTACTTTGAATATGAAAGTATTGAAGATATGCAGAGGAAAAGTTCATGGCCAAAATATTGAAGGGACATGTTGTATTATGGTGGAAGTTTGTGCAACCCACATATATGAACATCAAAAGAAAAAATCAAAACCTAGAGAAAGATGATCGGAAATTATAAAAAGACATTATTTCAACATATGCAAAATCTTAAACAAAAGGAATAGAGCATGCATGAGTATATATATAACTCCTCACCGGTAGATTATAAAAATACATTGTTTTGGCAGATATAAAAATATCAAACAAAAGAAGAAGAGCATGCAAGAGTATATAGAGGAATTTTGCACATTGTTGAAATGTGGTGGACATCAAGGAGAGGAAGATTAGTGAGTTTCAAGGTATGTGTATGGTCAAAAGTTCATCACTTGAGATGAAATCAATCTACATAAGTTTAATTTTGTTGAAAAAGATTATAAGTTGGTGCCAAAATTCAAAGAGAAGTTGGTGTGCAATGCTACAAAAAAGGTTTGAGAAAGAAGATAGGACAATGTGGTGTGAGAAACCATGGCACAATGCAAAGAGGATATTATTTGCATGAAGAAAAGTATGAGAATGTTGATGATAGCGAAACTTCTAGCCTTGCATGGGTGAAGGTTATGGAGAGTTTAGAAGGCATAGACATAGAAATGTGCATAAGACCATATATTATTACACTTGTGGAGATGAAGTCCACAAGTCCTTTAAATGCACACAAAGGAACGACGTAAGAATAATTGCACAATGAGCAAAATTGGAGCAAGGAGAGGAGTCTAAGGATACACACTATCACATTATCAACACCTAAGTGAAGATATAACTTGATTTTATGCAAATATATGGTTGGGAAAGAACAATAGGTACTAGATGAAGAAACATGGTTGAGAAAGAATCTTAAAACAAAATGCAAGTCTAGAAGTAAGTGTTGTAAGGCCATGATTGATTTAGGTAGTTTTGAGAATAAGGTCATCACAAATATGGTAGCAAATTTAGGGTTATTATGATAGAATTACTCTAAACCTTAAAGACTATTTTGGTTACAAAAGGTTATGAGGTGATGATGATGGATCAAAGTAAAGTCTCTTTTCACATAGGTGATTATAAATATGGAATCTTTTGCAATGTCATTCACGCAGATGATTGTCACTTGTTGTTGAGAAGACCATGGAATTTTGATAGACATGCAATCCATGTTGGAAGAAATAAAACCTATACCATTATGAAGCATAGCAATAGAATTCAACTATTGTCATTGAAGGATTAATATAGGAACAAAGTTTTACTGGTGTGACCAAAAAGTTTGTGATCATAATCATGGAGATGAAATAATGTTAAGATGTGGTGAAAAGGAAAGTCAATGTGGTGGGATCCTCCCTACGGGTGTAATAAGGGCATATGGGACCCTTAGAGTTAATTATATGATAAGTATGGTGTTCAATTAATGTAAAGTGTCTAGTTATAGTTTTAAATAAGTCCCACTTAAAGCAGTTAACATTGAATAAACATATTGTGGCCTTATAAAAGAAGGCCCACTAGGTAATTAGAATTTGGTTGTGGTTAAGGTTTGCTAGGTATCTATAAATAAGGATAATGCCCTCCTTAAGTGAACATGTATTGGAATTTATTATATTGGATCATAGCTCATTGGGAGGTTGCCCCCTTGAAGAGCCAAGTAAGCATGAGTTTATTCTTCCACAATAGAATCATTGTATGGTGTTTCCCTACCTAAGGTATTTCGGTAGACAAAGTATTGAAGTATTTCTTGCACATTATCGTATATCTTGTGCGTGATAGCTTTTCATATATAAGGTACATAACAAGAGGTATCAAAGCACTTTCCAAGGCAAAAGGGCTAAAAAAATTCTTTTATTTTTTTAAGATGGAGCCAAAACACTCAAATCGATTTATGAAGCTTCCTTAATTGAATATTTAGAAAAAAAATTACATATATGGGTTATTTGGACAAAAATAAGTGATTTAAAAAAAAATCACTCAAATCAGAGGTTGAACAAAGAAGATATGGCACTTCGAAAATATGTTGTTTTAGGTTTTTTTTGTTACAATCATGACACTCATATTTGTTTATGAACGTTTTTCTATTGAATTTCCAAAAATCAACTATCGATTTGTCTTTCACAAAAATATATAATTTCAAAAACAAAATCAAATCAAAGGCCGAATGAAATAAATATTGCAGTTTGAAAATTTGTTTTTTTTTAGGTATTTTGAATGACAATCGTGGGTATTGAAAAGTAGAGATATTTTGATAGAGTGCTTACATTGCAACTAGAACAATGCTTGAAAAATTACTTCTAAAGCTTCGATTTGGTGTATGGACGATATACTTCTAAACAATAATTAGTGCACTACAACCCTGGTTAATTACTACCCCCACTACAATATTTGAGGCCAAAATCCGACGACAACATCCGACGAAAAGGTCTGTGTCGTCGGAATTCACCTTCATAGTTATGAAATTTGATGAAAAGAAAAATTGATATAATTGGCAGTCGGATATCCAACGGCCTGCGGATATCAGTGAAAAAAGATGCGGTCACTATATGAGGTGGGTGTAAAAATTTAAACACTTGGCAAAATTTAACTAAAACCTAAAATCGAAATGTACCCAACTAGCTAGTGTGGCAAAACTCCACGATTTGGTTGCTTGGCTTGTTCATTTGTCATTTCGTTGTTTTGAGTTTTGGGAGGAGGCAGAGCTCCTGTAGTGGTTTAACGTTGGTCGTGGTCATGGGGCCTGCGTCATGATCATAGCTCAGGCGTGCCCTGATCGTTATGGTGGTTATAGCTAGTGTGGAAAAACTCCACGATTTCGTTGCTTGCAGGCTTGTTCATTTGTCATTTCGTACTTGTTTTGAGTTTTGGGAGGAGGTAGAGCTCCTGTAGTGGTTTAACGCTGGTGGTCATGGGGCCTGCGCCATGAGCATAGCTCAGGCGTGTCTTGATCGTTATGGTGGGTATAGCTAGTGTGGCAAAACTCCACAATTTCGTTGCTTGGCTTGTTCATTTGTCATTTCGTTGTTTTGAGTTTTGGGAGGAGGCAGAGCTCTTGTAGTGGTTTAACGATGGTGGTCATGGGGCCTGCGCCATGAGCATAGCTCAGGCGTTCCCTGATGGTTATGGTGGTTATAAGGAACGTGTGCCGCTCATGGAACAACAACCTGGTAAGTGGTTTGTTCAATCCAGCTAATCTGTCCATAAATTTCGTTTTGATTCGTTTATTCATTTGTATTCATGATGGAATGGTATTAACCCTGTTCTGTTTCTATGGCAGGGTGAGTGGTTATATTTGGAGCGGCAAGTTGGGGCGTGGGTGGTTCTTGTCTGCAAGGGTTTCGAAGATGTCGAATGGCTGTGGTAAGTTTGGACCATTGCGACCCTCCCCTTTCATCTGAAGCTTGATAGAATTCTCCTTCCCAAAAACACCAACATTCTCCATCCCAAAATCTTGGCATGGGAAATCCTCCACGTGCAATCCTCTTCTGGCGTGGGAAAGTGGGAAATCCTCTTTTGGCGTGGGAAATCGACAGGAGCAAAGGAGCAGAGGAGATACCCTAAACCCTACAATATATTTGGTAAAATGATCACACCTCTGCAAGTTTGATTGTGTTTGAAGAATTTACATGATTGAGTTTGCAAAGTCGATGGGCCTTACACACTTCTCCCATCTCCCATTTTTGCTCTCTCAAACCTCAAATCACATTAACATTGACGTGCATTAACATTGATGGGCATTACACACTTTGGCGATTACCCAACTCCATCTTGGTGTGGGAAATCCTCCAAGACAGAGGCAATTGATCCCATCCAGACGATTTTTTCCATGGTATAAAGAACCTCCCTTCCCTTGACTTTGCAGCAACACCCTTATTTTGATATTGGTGGCATTTCATTTCAACCTCCAAATTTATGTATTCGCCTAATACTTCAGTTGTTTGAGATACATTTCTATCACCTTTATATTCACGCTTCTTAGTAGTAGGTTGAATATCTATTTTAGCTTCCACCGATTCACATTTGGTGCCTTCTTGCGCCCCAGCTTGACTGATTTGAACAACTCCGTCAAATTGTGAATCATGTTACGTACAAAAGTCTAAATTGATAGTAGGATCAAAGAGACCATTTCCCCCCTATAGAAGATAGATTATTCCATGTGGGAGATGAATACTCTGGATTGATTTATTGGTTTATGGAAAAATACAGTGGCCCTCACAGCCTCTCTCAAACTTTAGCTGCAAAAATTTTCAGCCCTTTACTTGTCTCCAGTACTGGCCTTTATGCTTTCCTGTATGTTTAGTTTTTTCCTATGTTTGTATAACCGAATTTCCAAAATAGAAACGATGTTGAGCTTGCTTGAGGTGGCTTGACTTATTAGGTATTTGGTGTCTCTCTCTTTAGTGAAATAAGAGAATTTGATGACCATCCATCTTTTGGTTTTCCAGCAGTTCCACCTTTCCTGGAAATTGGGTAGCTTTTGATGCTTGCCCTAATCTCTCCACGAATCTTTACAGAACCAAAATGCCTTTCCACCTATTTACTATGCAGACAA